>JACSVZ010000007.1:42016132-42665974 GCA_014706295.1 Lycocorax pyrrhopterus obiensis | reverse complement strand
AGGGGTGGAAACACAGTCCCACGATCTGCCATGGACTAATCCAGACTGCACTGGAAAAGGGTGAGGCTCCAGAACACCTGCAGTACATTGATAACATCATTGTGTGGGGGAACACGGCAACGGAGGTATTTGAGAAAGGAGAGAAAATCATCCAAATTCTCCTAAAAGCTGGTTTTGCCATCAAGAAGAGCAAAGTCAAGAGACCTGCTCGAGAAATCCAGTTCCTAGGAGTGAAATGGCAAGATAGACGGCGTCAGATTCCCACTGAGGTCATCAACAAGATCACAGTAATGTCTCCACCAACTAACAAGAAGGAAACACAAGCTTTCCTAGGTGTCATAGGCTTTTAGAGAATGCATATTCCTGAATATAGCCAGATTGTGAGTCCTCTCTACGTGGTTACCCGCAAGAAGAACAATTTCCACTGGGGCCCTGAACAGCAACAAGCCTTTGCCCAGATCAAGCAAGAAATTGCTCATGCGGTAGCCCTTGGCCCAGTCCAGACAGGGCCAGGAGTGAAGAATGTGCTCTACTCTGCAGCTGGGAGCCATGGCCTGTCCTGGAGCCTTTGGCAGAAGGTGTCTGGTGAGACTCGAGGCCGAACACTGGGATTCTAGAGTCGAAGCTACCGAGGATCTGAAGCCAACTACACCCCAACAGAGAAAGAAATCTTAGCAGCCTATGAAGGAATCCAAGCTGCCTCAGAGGTAATTAGCACTGAAGCACAGCTCCTCCTGGCACCCCGACTACCGGTGCTGGGGTGGATGTTCAAAGCAGAGGTTCCCTCTACCCACCATGCCACCAATGCCACATGGAGCAAATGGATTGCTCTCATCACACAGCGCGCCCGTATCGGAAAACTGAATCGCCCTGGGATTTTAGAAATAATCACAAATTGGCCCGAAGGTGAAAACTTTGGTCTCAGTGACGAGGAAGAACAAGAGCAAGTGACACGTGCTGAAAAAGCTCCACCATACAACCAACTGCCAGCAGAAGACACATGCTACGCTCTTTTCACCGATGGTTCTTGTCGCATTGTAGAGATGAAACGAAAGTGAAAAGCAGCCGTATGGAGTCCCACATGCCGAGTTGCAGAAGCTATTAAAGGAGAAGGTGGATCCAGCCAACTTGCCAAACTCAAAGCTGTTCAGCTAGCCCTGGACATTGCTGAAAGAGAGAAGTGGCCAAAGCTCTACCTCTATACTGATTCGTAGATGGTAGCCAATGCTCTGTGGGGATGGCTGGAAAAGTGAGAAAAGGCTAATTGGCAGCATAGGGGAAAACCCATCTGGGCTGCTAAAGAGTGGAAAAACGTTGCTGCCCGAGTGAAAAAGCTGCTTGTGAAAGTCCGCCATGTAGATGCTCATGTCCCCAAGAGTAGGGCTAATGAGGAACACCGAAACAATGAACAAGTAAATCAGGCTGCAAAGATAGAGGTGTCACAGATAAACTTAAATTGGAAACACAAGAGAGAGTTATTCCTAGCTCGATGAGCCCATGATGCCTCAGGTCATCAAGGCAGAGACGCCACCTATAAGTAGGCACGAGACCGAGGGGTGGATCTAACCATGGACAGTATCTCCCAGGTGATCCATGACTGTGAGACATGCGCTGCAATCAAGCAGGCCAAGCAAGTGAAACCCCTATGGTATGGTGGGCGATGGTCCAAATACAAGTATAGAGAGGCCTGGCAGATTGATTACATCACACTGCCTCAAACACGCCAAGGCAAGCGCTATGTGCTCACAATGGTAAAAGCCACCACTGGATGGCTGGAGACCTACCCTGTGCCTCATGCTACTGCCCGAAACACCATCCTGGGCCTTGAAAAGCAAGTCCTGTGAAGGCATGGTACCCCTGAGAGAATTGAATCCGACAATAGGACTCATTTCAAGAACAGCCTTATAAACACCTGGGCTAGAGAGCATGGCATTGAATGGGTGTACCATATCCCTTACCATGCACCAGCAGCTGAGAAAGTGGAGCGATGCAATGGATTGTTGAAAACCACCTTGAAGGCGCTGGGTGGGGGAACTTTCAAAAATTAAGAACAGCATCTAGCAAAGGCCACCTGGTTAGTCAACACTCGGGGTTCCACCAATAGAGCTGGTCCAGCCCAATCTGAATCCCTGCACACAGTAGATGAAGATAAAGTTCCAGTAGTGCATGCCAGAGGACTGTTAAGAAAGACTGTTTAGGTTAATTCTGCCTCGAGTACAGACAAACCCATCCGTGAGGTTGTCTTTGCTCAGGGACCTGGTTGCACATGGTGAGTAATGCAGAGAGATGGAACAACACGTTGTGTACCACAGGGAGATCTGATTGTTGGGTGAAAACCACATGTAACGTGAAATGCCTGTACACCACTGCTCTCTGAGTGTCACTGTCACTGTTTGTACATAGCTGTATATATGTATTAATGTGTGTGTAAAGTTAGAATATATTAATTTGGGCATTGAGCCGATGATATGTGATAAGGGGTGGAATGTCTTAGGGTGACTCTATCATGTGTATCCCCTATCATGCTCTATGCCCAAAAAGTAATTTTGTGCCTTTTCTGTGCCTTTAAACTGAGCTTGAAAAAAAAACCCACAAACAAACGTTTCAAAACAGTTTCCCAAGGACACAGAGATTACACTCCTCTGCGTTCTCTGGCTGCAGGAGCACGGAGGGAGCACCCTGCTTGCTTTCTTCAGCCAGCGGTTTTGGTTTTTTTTTCTTCTCTTCCCGGCGTGAGACAGAAAGCTGAATTTTGTTTCCTGAGACTTTGGTTTTTCCCTTCTTCTCTTCTAGACTGTTCAACAACATCAAAACACATCGAGAGAACTTTTCCCCGAGGCCCGGGGGGTGGGCCCTCGCCGACCCAGCTCCGAAGAAGAGAGAGACCACACCTACAGAAGGACTCTGAAATCTTCCCAGGTTTCTCTCTATAGCGAGAGATTTCATTTCATTATTTAGCATTATTATCCTTTTCCTGTGTGTTTGTTAAATAAAATAGTTCTTATCTCATTCACTTTCCTTCGAGGAAAATATTTTTTTTTCCCCGAACCCTGTGGGGGGAAGGGTGGTTGTAACCTAGTTTTCTCTCAGAGGATATATTGCTAGGTTTTGGCCAAACCGGCACACCCAGTTATATGCTTTCCTCTGGCTTTGGTTATAATTACATAGATACAAGCAGGCCTGAAGTATTACTGAAATGCAACACTGCCCCAGATGAAGAGAACAGGGAAGTAAGAGTAGGGATCTGAGATGGACCTGGAAGTCCATGCAGTCTGGCAGATGTGGGCAGCCCTGCCTGAATAGAACTGGTATCAAGAAAGGGATATAATTAAGGTCACTACTTTAGAAGAATAATGCTTTAAAGGTAGTAAAGCTCTGCCAAAGATGTAAAGCTCGTAAGCCAGTTACTGGTGCTAACTGTGCCTTGATGGGATATGGAAACACCAGCACACCTGGCAGACAAGTCAATGCAAAAGACACAGCTATTGTACAGTGCACACCACAGAGACCAAGGAACAAGGACTAAAGAGAAGCTGCAGCAGAATAACTTACAAAGAGGTCCGGATGGGGCCCTGGAGTTTGCATCCTTTGCAGCCAAGTCTCAGAAAAAAATGTACAGAGATCCATAAAAGTCCCTCAAGAGAGACAACTGCACGACAAATTAAATCCACAACTGACTTTGCCAATAGTGTCACTGGCACCATGCATTAGTACATCCCTAATGACCAGTCATACAAACCATGGAGGCCTGAGCTCTCTGCACGGATGCCAAGAGAAAAGTCCTATACTAAGCCAGCCACATCCTGTCCTGTTTTCTTCTTGTCAATCTCTCCTCTGAGTATCAACTTTTCCTTTCTTCTCCTGACCATATTTCCCCTACTTTTCACGTGTCTGCTCTGATCTGTCTGCTCCTTCTACAGTTCATTTATTATCTGTCTCTTCCTCATCTTCCTCCCATGTATTTTTCCTTGCCCCCAGATCTTCATGTAGGGCTGCCAAATCCCTGCTTCACTGGTGTAACTCAGCTGATTTACTTTCCTTAAAGCAGTGTCTACTCTCATGTAAATTACCCTCCAAACCCAGCCTGTGAAGCGCGCTTGTTCACTAAACTCTATGAATAGCAAAGTAGGCACAGCTGGCCTATTCATAATCAACATAAAAAATAGATTAGCACTTTACAGATTAAACATTATCGTTTCAACAGTTAACATAAATCAACTACACTTACAGGCCTAGCATTGCTGCTGCCACTGCAGGGTGACAAGTACGGCAAAGAGAAGGGCTGACAGTCCAGGGTGCAGTGGGAAACAGCTTGAACCTAAGTTCTCCTCTGGCATCCCCAGTGTGTACTGCTAGAGGTTGTTACCAAGAGAAAAGTAGGCTACGGAAACAAAGATAGGGGGGTAATTTTGATTAATTCACATGCATTTCCAAGCAATCTAGCAACCCATTATTCTAAAGTGAGAATCCAACTGCCTTTCTTCCTTCCCTAGGGCTCATGCAGCTCAAAAATGGAGTAACAAAGTTAGCCTCTGGGATAGGAGCAGGACAGGAAGCCACTAAATACTAACTGGTACGTAGCTCTGTTTCCTATAGTTCAAAATATCTGGGCTTCTGTGAATGAAGAAAAGCAACTTGGTGGATTCCATCTATTCTAACCATCTCAAAAAACACCTCATTACAGCCCAGGATTCACCTCGCCGAAGAGAGGCCAAGTATTGACACCCACTTCAGAAGTGTCCTGTGGAGAGTAAAGCCAGGAGAGAGTATCCTGGAGTGGTCAGGCTGCACTTTCTCCCTCATCAGGTGCACAATACTAAGTCACTGGAGACGCTCGGTCCAACACACTGTAATCAGTGTGCTATGGCTGTGTAGTCATTAGAGAGATAAGGACCACAGAACCAGTCTGGCCCATACCTTTCCATTCCTTCCTGCTCACTCACTGAGAACCACCTAGTGTCTCAAATGTTTACCTTGGAGCAGCCAACCTGTAATTCCTGAGCTGGTTTTAGTGACTGCAAGGGACTGGCAAAGGCCTTGGCCAGGATATCCCATTAAGAACCAGCCTCATACCTCTTTCAAACAACAAGGAAAAAAAAATAGAAGAGGAAGAGATTAGGTTATGGTCCAAAGGATGAAAGACAGACTGGGAGAGGAGGCATTGGCTTATAGGTTTTCTTGGCAGCCAGGGCAAAGACCGTAGCAGTTTACAAAGGGCAAGGCGGGAAAAGTTACATGGAGAGACTTCTTTACTATAACCCCTCTTAATAAGCCCTGGTAATTTTAATTGCTCTAGCCTCCTTCTAGCCTTTCTTGATAAATAGGAATAGCAGTTAATAGACCTGAACCAATCAGCTACACCCAATAAGGTGCTTGAGAACATTAGCTTTGTTCTCCACGCACAACTGATACCACCTCAGTTTCATGCATTATCCAAAATGAGCTAACTAATGTAAATTTTCTACTAATAATTTGAAATTTGGAAGGATTGGTGCTGAACAGCCTTTTCCAAGAACTTGCCAACTTGAGATACAGGGGTTATGTGAGCTTTGTAAGCAAGAAACTCATAGGTTTGCTTCAGCTGAGCTCTCCTGGCACAAGCAATAGCTCACATGAGTTTACTTCTTCAGTTGTCACAGACAGCTTCAGAGGTTTGGCTCTGAACCACACATTCTGCACAACTAAATACTGCACAGCTTACAGAAAATAAGTGCAAAATGTGCTTAATGTTCACAAAAATAACATGAGAAAACTTCCTCAGGCTAGTCTGCCTACTAGGAACAAACATTTTGCTCACTAATGGTGTAAAGAACTTTGAGACCCCTTAGATCCCAATTTCTGCCTCAATTCTCAAAACATAAAAGTATGCTGAGTGTGTGGCTTCTCATAAGAATTTCCAATGCTCCTAGCAGTTTTTCCACAGGGAAGAAAACTTGCAGGCAGACTTGAAATGTTTTTTATGGCTCAGCATCCTTCCATAGAATCAAGAGCTGCCTGTCAGACAGATCCCAGAAGTGCCATAAAACAAAGCTTATTAGATCACCGTACATCTTAAAAATTCATAAAAATTCTATGTGTCTATTCTGTATGTTAGAAAAATGCAGATATGTCAAGGTCAGGCCCTGTAACTCCTTATTTCATCTTATGTCATTTGTTTCATCTACAAATAACCTATTGCCAAAAGTTGCCTGACTCACTGCATCATTTTCATGTTTCTGGTGGGTCAAGAGCCAAGTAACCGTGCAGATGTAAAATTCTGAAAGAAATCAGGAGATAATAACTAGGCAGCATCAAGTAGGATATTAAAAGATCAGTGGGCAGGCAGATGATGGGATTCTCTGCTCCCTCAGAAAAAAATCAGGCATAGTAAACCCAGCCTGTGTCAAGATCAGAACATGAAGAGTATTTCAGAGTATATCAGCAGTGGGCTTTGAAACAGAAGCCGGTCCCTCCACATAGCAGCTCAATGTTTCTGCCTCTATACAGATATTGCTGCGTCAGAAATGCCTGGAGAATGCTGAGCAAACGAGATACACATTTGAAAAAAGAAAGTCTCCATATGCAAGAATAAGGACTATTAATCCCAGTTACATACTCCAGTTTCCAGGGACTGTTTGGAATTGGAAGGGTTACCCACGTGCTGAGAAGTGTTTTCTGTCAATGGCTTGAGCATTGCTGTGCAGTGCATCCAGCACCTCTGCAGGATGCGGACACTGAATACAGCCTGACACAGCTGTCGTGTGCACCGCCAGCCAAGGTGTATTTGCATCAGAGCAACACTTCCAGTGCAATCAAAACTCTGAGAAAACTGTACTGCAACACAGATTATCGTCTGCACAGACACTGAGCCAACAAATTCCACGCAGGTATGTCATACACTAGCCCCCAGGCACCTAAAGAATTCATAAATTGAAGGAAAAAAATGTCACTAAGCATCCAGTGCAGAACTATTCCTTACCAGGCCATTCCCCATTGCATTTTCTGATCTGAAGTTTTTCTCTTCCTTGCAGAAGGCCCTCCAAACAATCCTTCAGAAAATCCACTGTCCAACTTCCTATATTGTAAACCTTACTAATTTGAAAGAAGTCAAAGGAGATTATCACCTAATCTATACTCAAAACCTTCTCTCTCTTAGTCAATGGAGCCTAGAGTACCCAGGAAGAGGCTGCCATGAGCAGGACCCAGCCGTCCTCTCCCAGGAGCTCTGAGTGGAGAGAAAACCCATGGAAAGTGGCAGTACCCTCTTCCAAACCGCCCCTGGCAGTCAGGACCCCAGGTTGTCCTTGGCACAACAGTAAGGGTCAGTAACACTGAAGCTTGCATAAAGAGTGAGCAGGGACACAAGAAACAAAGCAAGGTTCACTACCTGAGCCACATAAAGCTCTCTGTTTGCTTTCCCCATCTGCCCGTAGAGCAGCAGTTCTGGACAGCTGCTGCCCACACAAGGGCTCAGTGTAGAGGCAGCCACACTGGGATCTGCCAGTGACTGGGGCCTCTTACCAGAGACAGGGCAGGGTAAGCACAGCAGAGGCTGCAGCAGCAGCAGGACCTGCACAGGCAGCCACTTGTGCCTTTCTGTTGAGTAATGCAGGACCATTTGTTCTGGGTGACATTAATGCTATTCGCCATCCATCTCAGACTCTTTAAATTACCTTTTTATGGCCAAAATCCTTTTCATAATTGATAAAAATCTCTTTTTTATATCCCAAGTTATTGAAAGAAATGTGAAGGTTTTTTATTCCTCATTACAGTTTTAATAAAAATGTGTTTTTTATTGATGCCTGCTTGGAAGCCCTGCCGGGTATACCGAGAGAGACTCAGAGTGGTGGGAGGAGGGCCTTATCTTCCTGTCCCACTTTCCAGCTCCTCACACTGTCAGAGCAATGGCCACAACAGCTCAGCTTCCACTTTGGTGAGTAATGGAGGGCGGGTAACATCATGCAGAATGAGGAGATTTCCTGTGACCAACAATACCCATAGCAGGCAAAAGAGGCTCTTGCTGACCTAGATCTGGTTGCCTCGAGCCCATTAGTGATGTATGCACAGTGATGGACTCCACAGACCACCCCGGCACAGCATTGCTGGAGATGGTATTTTAGGACAGAACCAGGTTCACAAGCTACAGGAGACCTGGGTGTTCAGCAAAGCCATTCTGTGTCAGTCCACAGCCCCAAGCAATCACACGAGGGACTGTGCACTGTGCCACACATCAGTGCTTTTGGGCAGAGCACAAGGCTGTGCAACACTGGAGGAAGCAGGCACTGTCCTGGCACCCTGGGTTAGACAACACTGCCAGCCTGGGAAGAGGCTTTCTGGAGCCATAATTGTGATCTAGCACAGTAAATGAATCTTCTCTAGAACACCATATGGAGCCAGCTACAGAAAGTGGCTCATACTGCCTTGGGAACAACTTGGATGCTGTAGGACATGCAGCATAATACCCAACAGCCTATTGAAGGCCTAGCTCGTCTCCCACAGGGCTGAGCATTGCTTGAATCGTTCTGCAAATCAGAAATAAGCATATGACTCGCCAGAGCTTAAAATGGTAATCGACAAATTCCAGAAGGTGGGGAATCAAGTCCATCCTTCTCCCTGTCACTGGCACGGCAAAGGCTGCCATACTATACCAAGAATTCACATAGAAATAGGAGTAAAAAGAGTCTTTTCTATTCCCTCTATTTCTCATACTCTTATAACAGTAGGAGGACAGGGCAGTCTCTTGCACCGGGGATTAGCACCTTGCTATGCTCTCATTCTCTATCTTTCCCATGGCAGTACACATGGGCATACAATTTTTGTCCCTCCCTGACAAATGGCTATGCGGCATCACTGCAGATCACTGCAGTGACCATACTCCCAGGTGTATATGGGCACATTTCAACAACAAATTAATAATATTTCATGCACCCAACCCAAAAAACACTTCAGGAACTTTGGAAGTGCCCTGGCTCCAACCAGGACAGGGTAAATTTTTTGCAGTAGCCAGGAGGGGGTGTGGCCCCTAAAGTTACTTGATACCACCTCATGCCACTGCCAGAGGCAGGGGAAAGGGACTCTCTTTCTCTTCCAAGGAAAAGGAGCTCCTTCCAATCGAGTTAAAGTGGTGGACAGAACAGTCAGGTATTGTTTATTGTCAGAGGCTTTTCACGTAAATTGTTTCTCTGTCGTATACTTTTCATTATTAATATTGTTGCTGTTACGGTTCATTTTCTTATCTCATTGCTGTTTCCAATAAATTGTTCTTATCTCAACCCGTGATCTTTGCCTTTTGTGCCTCCAGTTGGTTTTACCTGGAGTACTAAATTGGAGAATACCATTCCTAAACCAAGACAGGAAGCAATTTAAAGTGTTACCTGGAAATAGAACAAACCTTCCCAAACAACATTAGAATGATAATATAAAGGCAAATCTTTACTTGAAAGCCTTCAGGTACACAATATGGCAAAAACCGCACATGATACAGTACTTCTAAGATTTTTATAAGGTTAGTTGATTAGTATACCCATCAAAAATCATCCAATTAGAAGAGCAGTTGGTTAGGTAATTCTTCCCTGGGTACTGCCCCATTGGAATTGGTCCAGGGACTTCTCTAACCCACTTCTTGTTGTGTCTATTAAGTTTCTGGTTGGAAAACAAAACGTCCTTGTAGGTGGTGCTCTTCTTAAGTAAGACTAAACAGTATTTCAGGAATGTGTTAGAAGGTTAGCTTATTGTTCTAAAATATAAGGGAAAAGGGTAGGAAAAGTACTAGGAGCTACAGACATGCATTAGCAATCTACAAGGCTACAAATCTATGAAAAATATATTAACAGCTAAAAATCTTTAGGCATCACTTCCCCCTTTAGAGACGACAAAAATTCTATATTGTCTAGTCTCTACTACATACGTTTGACAAAGGGCAGTATTCTTCTTAGCCATGGTTTTGCTGCAAAGCCAATGACTTCTCAGACAAGGAGTATCTTGTTTCTTACTTGCACAGCACTGGTGCTCTGCCAGGTACAACAGCAGGAATCCAAGGCTGAATCCTCCAAACATCGCTGTGGAAATGCATCCTACTTCACAAATCACAGCACAGGAGGTTCCTGTACCACATGTGCTTTGTTTATAAATCACAGTCAAATCATTGATGTATCCTGCCCTGCTCAATCAACAAGCTCCTTTACTGTATGGCTGCAGGAGGTTTCTTGCAAACGGCAAAATAGTACTTGAACAACCTGTAAAAGCTGCAATTAACTACGGATGAAAAGGATGGTCTCCTTGGAGGTGCTGGGTAATCAAGCAATTAGAAACTACTTCCCATTACCTGCATTTCCACAAAGCAGAGCTAGAATGACATCCTTCCAAATGACTATGTTTCCATCTGTTTAAGCCCTTTATATGATTTGGCTTCAGCAGAGACAAGCCTTGACCTGTGAGCTCTCCCCAGCCCTTTCTCCCAGCTTTGAACAAAGGAAGCATTGTAAACAGAACTTTCAATCACTGGTTTGTTCTCAGTAGGGAGCCTGTCTTGCCTCAGCCTTCCTGGAGCACAACAAACTCACCAGCAACGGCATAAGCAGGTATGCAGATATAGGTATCTGCAGTCAGGATTTCTTGGGATCCCTCATTTGCTCAGCTTCAACCATTCCTACTCTTCTCTGCAACAGTTTCAGCAACTGTTAGATGTGAAGGTAAGTCAAGAGACAAGGAGAGACACTCACTCCCATGGCTAGTCACCTGCCTTACATCAGCCTGTCACCCCCAAGCAATGACAGCCTGGACAAACAGCACCTGGGCAGTCACGCTACACAAGCGCCCCATCAACATGGGAAAGACCCTGCTCGAGACCACACTGCCCTCAGTTGGGGAGGGTGCTAACTTTGTCCTTGCCCTCATCCCCAACCACACAACATCCAACCAGACACAAGAGCAATGACTGGAGAACCTGCCCCATGGGAACCTGCCAGAAAGGAGCGGGAACTGGGATATTTCTGAAAGGACAGAGTGACAGATGGGGAGGAAGGGAGTATCTCCCACCAAGGAAAATTACCTCCAACATGAGTTAAGGCCTGGGTAGAGTATGGAGTACACAAACATATCAAGAGGGAGAATAAGAAGTCTTAGGGAAAAGGTCAATAAGCTGATTAAAAAATGCCCATGTGTAAGGATGGGCTGGAAGCTGATGAGCAATAGGCTGTGAAAAGTGACATCTTGCTGTACACAGAAGTAATAACTGGTGCTGAGTGGGTAGAGCTATGCTGTGGCCTACTGGGATGTGCAATATGAGGAGGTATTTTGGGAATAGAAAGAGGTAAAAGTGTGTGTTGGCGTAGACAAGAGTACACAGTGAAGCAAGGAGATGTCACAGTATCTAAACTCATTATCATTGTGTGGCAGCAGAGAAGTGAGACCGGTATTAGGGAATGCACTAGACAGTAGTGGGGCCAGGCAACAGAAAGGCACAAAGGATACTTGGAAGACCAGGGTTGTAAAAGCTGCCAAGTCCTTCTGCAACTACTCTATCATATGACAAGGGATGCTGTGAAATGCCCTTCATCAGAATGGAGTGGCATTACCTCCCCAATATGCCTGCATCCCACAGCCACATGACAGTCCTTTCCAACAAACCTACCAGAGGAAGGAAATGCCCCTAATCCCAGTGCTGTCAAAATTTCTTCCACCTTTTCTAGTTTCTAAGCACAAAGACTTTGTGCTTTTAAGGTACACACACTGAAAGATTTATTTTCCAGAGCTCCTCATCAGTCTTTCTCCCTAAATGTGTGGTGCCCACACTTCAACAGAAGTTGCCTGGCTCTGCTCTGCATGCACTTGGTTGAGTTAGAGCACTTAGCTGAACCAGCTCTCTCTCCGTGTCATTAATAGTTCTGCAGAGACAGAACATATTCGGTTTGCTTTCATTTTGCACGCTTGACACCTTTTCACTTTCAGAACCTTGTTCAAGCAAGGAAGATAAAAATAGAGGTAGGAGAGACTCTTTCATTCATATCTAATCACCCATTCTTATGAACACAGCTTTTCCCAGCTGCTCCAAGGAATACACCCAGAACAAGCCCAACCTGCAGTATCTCCACTGTCTCCCCAAAAGATTCTTGCTCTGTGATCTCACTGGTGATTGTTTCCAATCTTATTGCAAAGATTTCTTTGTGCAGCCTCTCCCACTGCTACTACTTGTGTTACTCTGTGAATCCCACCCCGCCCACCTCAACCTCTTGCATGTAACACTCAAGAGCATGATCACCTCCCACCATCACTCATCCAAACCACTGTGCCTGAGATTAGAAAGCCAGCATCTGCTCACTACTGATTTTTTTTTATCCCAATGATCCCTGATAGGTACACAAACTGGCCCTGGACTTAAAACAGGGTTGGACAGGACAACCCACTAGTCAGTATATATGATGCTTCTCCTTCTGTGTTAAATCAGCACACATACCATTCGCCTTTACATCAGAGCTACATGCTGCAGCTCCCAGTCCCCAGCCATGATGCTGGCCTAGAATGGGAGATCCCCCATCAGCAGGGTGTCAAGCAATTCTGTGTGGGGACAACAGAGTCATGTTGAACTGCCATAAATCCACCTCGCAAATGCTCTGTCTTTGCTCAAACATCAGTCCCATTGGCATGGTCTCAGTTTAAGCCAGTTTTCCCACAAAACATTTGTCAAACATCCAAGCCTGTGGTAAGATTCACAGGAGTAGGTCACATTAGAAGGTAGACTATTTCTAATTGACTGAAAATATAATGCTTCTATACATGAAATTGGCTTTTTTTGACCTTCCTGCCCTTTTGCAAGCTCTTGCCTAATTTGTTAGCTTGTCACATTCCTCCCCAGGTATCTCTGTATTTCCAGTTGCTCTTTCTCCCATTTGTTCTGCAGTGATCCAAGCTGTATGTAATTACTTCTCGCCTACACTTAAGATTCATCTGAAGAGCCCGGCTCTTGGGCCTGATGGGAGAACTGGAAGTCTTACCACTGAATTTGAGAGGAGCAGGACTAGGCCTAGGCACCCTGGGAAGGTTCCCTCACTGTCATTTTTTCTTCTATTTGAATTCATCTTCAAGTTCCCAGGTGTGATGCTGGCCCCAGGAGGGAAAATTTCATGATCTCTCTCCACACTCTTCTCTGCCCTGATACTCCACCATGCCCTTCTGCCACCTATATTTCAGTTAAGCACACCATAATTAAAATATACTGAGAATCTAGCTACACTGGAATTAACTTTGTTCTCGAAGCAACCCTGTTAAATCCTCTAGGCTCCAGCAAGGACAGCTTTGGTGCATTAGGTTCCCAAATCCTTCATGGTTTTAAATACCTTGATTTGGCACCTTGTAACTATTAACACAGGCATTTACATCAGCTTTTAATACTGCCCAGTTTTACAAGGTCCTTTATTTTTATATATGTTATTCTCTTCATTTATCTCTTTTATCATTGCTCTCTTTCTCTTGTTACCATTTCGTCTCCATCACTTTCTTCCCATTTCTACCTTTTTTGCCCTCCCTCCCTCTGTCTCAAAAACTAAATTGCCCAGCACTGCCCATGTGAAGGAAGTGAATGCTATGAGGTAAAGCGGCTGTGGAGACTGTATTTGAGCTGCTTCACTGGGAATCAGTGAGGCACGGAGCATTCATCTAGCTCCCAAGAAGCATAAAGAAACCAGGGATTATCAGTGGCAGCTGAACGAACACACACTTGAGAGAAAAGGTCCCACCTCTGAGCACCTACTTCAGCCTTTAAGAGATACCACACAAATTGTGCCAGAGCTGGCTAGTATGGTAATTTAATGTGGGCTAACCTTGGGGTGGCTTTCCACAGCTCCTGTGGGAGGGAGATTGCTACATGGAAGCCCATGGAGGCAGAGGCCTGCAGGGAGCAGCCAGCCTGCCCTGCTCCATCTATCCACTGAGCTATGAAACACGGCTGGTACCAGCCATGCTACAAGGATGGAGTGCTGATAGAGGGAGCATGTTGCAGGTTGGGGGCCGACCTTAACCCTGCCATTAAACTGTAGGGAAATATTCATGGTCATTCCTGACTACACGATATGTAGACCCTTAAACTACACATAGGCAAACTCACCCCATCCAAATCTGCCCGTAATACACCCTCTAAGTGAAAATACTTCACTTACCTTGTGTTTCCCCCATACCTCCTTACCACGCAGTCAGACAAGCCAGAACAACCAAAACAGCCCCAAAAACCCAAAATATGAGAACCAACAGACATATACACTGCTTCCCTTCTTCAACCTTCTGTCTTCCTCCCCCTCACACACACTTTCCCTAGCATCACCATTGTACACTGTTGCCTCCTGCCTCCCTCTTCCCATGTCAGTTGCAATCCTTGAAATGCCTCTCCTCAACCCAGGCTAGAGTGTGAGGGGATATCTCGTAAAGAGCAAGATGCAAAGTAGCAGAATACCCTCTGTAATTTACTGTGCTTACTTCCCTTATATCTAATGAACACAGTCACGTACCTACTGATCTCAGCGCTGTGGGCTGCTGAGGGTTAATGATGGCACCAACTCCTGAGCTACTGCATTACCTGACTGCAGCACCAAAAGTGATTTATGCTATTATTTTCTTTGGGGGTTAATTAGGGGCTCGAGAAAGTAAAGCGCTGTCAGTGCTAGCTGGAATTGGTCTAGCGCAGCCAGGGGAGAGCAGTCATCCCTCACAGAGCCCTGCCAATATATCTTCGTCCTGAACATCAATACCTCCAGCTCCCACCCCTCAGTGTAGCAGACAGCCCTCCATCCTGACCTCCCACAACCCTGTTAGTCTTAGCATATAGAGTACGCTGCTCTGCTGAGTCCTGCCATTTCCATCTGGCACCTTTCACATCCTTACTCCTCTGTTATCTTCTCCTTACCAAAGCTTGCCAACAATGCCCATTGATGAACAGGGAAAACTCGCATGGCATTCTCCCAGAGGCAAGGAAGAGTTATCTCCCCTTGGTATCTCTTATAGCTGAGAAACAGCAGTTTTCCTTCCTCTAGCTGTCCAGGGCTTGCTGAGGCCTGAGAAGCCACCACAGGCTATGGCTGCCCCTACCTCTTTGCCTAGATCCTCACGGATAACTTGCTCAATCTCCTGCCTGGTGCTCTGCGGCGCCTGGCTGTGCAGCACCTTGAGGGTGCGGGTGTACTCCTCAGGCAGGAGGTAGTCCAGCGCTCCCAGGTGCTGTCCCACCTTGATGAAGGTGCCTCGGTTGGAGCAGCACAACTCCCGGAGGCGCTCAGCAGAGCGCAGGTGCACCTGTGAAGAGACCAGAACATTAGTCAAGCCCTTTTGCTGTCTGTTACAGGCACATGTCCACATATGTATCTTTTTCTGTCCAGTATTTAAGCACACTAAGGATTTCCTTTCTTGATTCTGGGCATCATCATCTAACACGTCAGTTCAGTATTAGGACTCTGGCTGGATTTAAAGGGTCTGAACCAGACCAGGACAAGATGCCCCAGAATATAAAGGGCTTCAACACTTGCTTGTACAGGCACCATGACCAGTAACAGCACATTAGTTTTTGGCTCATCCTTGAACAGAATAAAAAGTCTGGCCATAGGGCAGCATTGGTTTTTCACTGTGATTCACCACTGTGACGCACAGTTTGGGAAACCCTTGTCAAAAGAAAAAAATCACGACCACAACCATTATGTTAGACTGATACCTTATCAGGCCTCCTAGACACAGAGACTAGACAAAGTGAAGGAATAAAAGTAGGTATTTATTTGAAGGGCCTTCAAGGTACACCCTGGGGAGCCAGAGGCTATTGCCAAGATGGACTCCAAGATGGACGACAGGTCATGAGTTCTTCACGCTTTTATAGGTTTGGTTCATTTGCATATCAGGGTCAATTCTTCAATTAAAGTCCCAGTTTAATGATGTAATTCCCCTTAGCTACCCCCCCTTCAGAGACTCCTTGGTTTACACCCCTTGGGCTCAGGATGGTCCAGGTGTCCCTGAAGAGCAGTCCGGAGAGGCTTTGTTGTGTCTAACTAGCATGAGAGAGCAGAAAGCAACAGGCCACAAGAAGCTTCAAAGTTGCACAACAAGCAGTACAGAATTTAAAAAATATAAAAGTTAAAACCCAAGGCATCAAGACTCTTAGTGTGAGTGCAGTGAATTAAAATGAGAAGAAAACCACAGATACCAACCCAGAAACTTCCAGGAACTCAGAAGGAGAGTCTGTTAAAATTACAGATACCTATTTGGCAGTGAGAAGGACAGTATGTGGGCAGTCCTTCATCTTCCTCACCTCATTCTGACATGCACAAGGGGAAATTACATCCCTCCAGTCCAGCCAGGTCTTGCATCTTACTGCTTACGTTGCCAACAAAGTCTGCAGTGACAGTGGTTTGAGCAACTAAGTGTTAGAAGACTTGCCAGCTGTGCTCACAGTGGCCAAAATGCAACTAAAAAATCACAAAACTCATTGCCAACCACTTGTTTGGTCTGTATTTCAGCTCTTAAGGTTCATTCTGCTCCTCAAGAATAGACCAGCCACCACATCCTTCAGTGACAAGGATTTATTCTGCCTTTATTACTCTCACTAGAAAAGCCTCCTGCCAAGGACACAGCTATATTGAATAATATTTAATGAACTTTATAAAAGTTTACTGTAGTATGCTAATAAAATCTAAGCAAATCAATAACAAAAAATAACTGTGCACCCATCTCCTGTTAATGCGTGACACCTATCTGCATGAAGCCTCCTAACTCCTCTGGCTTCTGTGTCAGAAGTCACTGAAGGTCAAATCCTGTGTTTGCAGCCCTCATCTGCCCAAGATCCTGTGGTGATGGACTCCACCAAAAGCCTTGAAGTACGTGACAAAAGGAACAATACCACAAACATTCATGAACACCACATACACCCACACCATTCAGTAGCTATCTCTGCTCTCTGTGCAAAGCAGTGCTGTGTCAGATCATGGGACAGGCTGAGTGTCTTGCCTTTGGGAACGTGTCGGGGGCAGACTGAGTGCTGAGCTGCAAGTGCATGAAACACAGGCCTAGGGGAGTGTGAAAAGAAAGCCTAATGTGCAAGTCTCGCCCTCAGTGTGAGACTTGACAGTTTGATGCACACGTGCTCACACGCACACACATTTTCCTAGGTGGGCACATATGGGCAAGTGTGACTCGTGCTAGGTTAATGAGCTTCCCCCAGCATATTGCCAGCTCAAGAACACCCCCACATATACAGGCAGCAAGTAACACCCATGAGCATGCCTCAAGTCTCCCACATCATTCTCCTGCATTTTACACAACAGCTTCGAAGCTCCTGCTGTAACAAGCCTCTGCCCTGGCTCTTTCCCTGCTCTCCTTCCCTGTGTGCAGCAAGGACAAAAAGCAGGCCAAAAGGGAACAAGGAAAGGAAACTGTGACAGAAGATGAGACAGCAAGAAAACCAGGGAGGGAGTAATGGGATGAAAGAGAAAGGGAGAGAGGGAGCCAGAGCAGCTGGGTTGTTTGTCACAACACCGGGAGTCCAGCCCATCACAGGGAAACAGCTTTTTTGCAGCTTCAATAGTCACCCTCTACCCACTGCCTCCAGCTGTGGAGGAAAACCCTTGCCAGCAGTGAAGGAGAGTGGTGGCCAGCCACACCCCTCAAGGTGTTGGGCAGCCATAGCCAAAAGCACTGGCAGGAAACAGAGGCAGGCTCTTTACAGATGTGTCCCAGAAAACTCAGCACTGAGCTCCCAGCATTGAGCTCAGGTCAGTACAGGGCCCTGCAATCTCCCATGCACAGCAGGAGCCCATCAAATGACTCCAGGCTGCAGCATGACTCAGGGCAGAGCAGCAGCAACCCAGGGGCTGTAATGCAGTGCTGGGTGTCAGGCCAAGCAGCCAGCTCAGGGTAGAGGTGCTGGCTCCAGTGCATTACCTCCACTACATGGATTGCCAAGGGAGATGGAAAAAACAGGATGGAAAACTCATGTAGCTAAAAATGCAACCGACTGAGACACACTTGCATACAGGGTGTAACTTCATATTGGTTACTGCCGAGAAAGAGGTGGAAATAGCCCCTCCTTCCCACAGCACAAGGTTGAGAGGAAATTTTGGCCCTCACAAATTTATCCATACTGTTGAGAAGCTGGTTGGCCTCATGGATACAGGAGTCCTGGCCAAGAGAGACAATAGGATGGTTACAGAGGGCTCCAGAAACAAAACAGAACAAAACCCCCATGGCACAGCATTCTCCACAGCACTTTCACAACTGGCTTGTCTTAAACTCCTAAGAGATAGACGCCCTGGCTGGCTGGACCTGGGAATTCCAGCTCCTGCACCTCTAGACAGACAACATGACCAAGCAACTTGTCTCAGAAGAAATAAATCTGTAACTCTACATCTTACAAAATTCCAGTCTGCATTAGAGGCAGAAGTACAGCGAGCATGAAGCAGGACTGTGAATGCAGCTTCCAAGGACTCTTTTCTTATCAACCAGATCAGGTTTTTTAGTGGAAAACTTTCCTAATGATCTCTACTATTTTCTTGGATCTTCCCAAGATAGGTCACAGTCCAGATGCAGCACTTGTTTCTCTGACAGACTACATTCCCCTAATCATAGACAAAGTAAGAGCGTCACATTCCTACCACGGTGTCCAGTAGTGGTGGCCCATGTTTCTGTTCTACCTTGAAGAAAATACAAAGTAAATGGAAATCCCCAGAACGGATCAGAATTTTTCTTCAAGATACTGCTCTTTGTTGCACAAGCAATTCTTCAATACTGTTTTTATCAGAGGAAAGAGCTGGCAGCAACAGCTAGTTTTACACAGACATATGCATCACACCTAGGAGCACACTACAAACAAAGGAAGCATGTCATGTACCAAGGAATATCAAGAATAAGCTTCCATCAGAAAACCCTTCAGATCACAAATCTTGTCTGACTCTGTACATGGCCCTTTCCTCAGTCCACATGGGCATCTTTTTCTGTCTCAAATCCCTTTAGCAAGACAAATTCTACATTGGCCCACATGGCTATCAGACTCCTCTGCTTTACCTAAACCCTAGTTAGACTGGGATTAACACTGATTATTAAAACTGTGAAAGTAACAACTATCAGGTGTGGAGAGGAGGCACCTCCGGGATGAAGCACATGCTCAGCAAGCAGAGCTGCAAAGGGATGTTTTTTAATTTATGCTTGATGTACAAACAAACCTGGCTTCTCAAGTAATTTGGGTGCTTTTGAAGGAGCCTTTACTCACACAGATTACTGGCAAAGAACTGCTCGTCAGAACATCAAATGTGCAGATGTCATAAACTTGTAGGTGCTAACTTGGTCTTTAAAATAAAGGAATTAATTTAGAAGAAAATAAATACTCAAGCTAAAATATACCAGTGAGAACGTCAGTATTTGATATCTGGTGACAGACCTGGTGGCAAAAGTGCTCAGAAAGGCCACTAAAGACAGTAGAGTAAGTGGTGGAAGCAACTCCTCATACAAAATCCCTCAGAAAAGTCATCCCAACTCTGCAGGGCATACTCCTAGCTGGCAAAATGTGAAATGAGGGTTAGGAATGCAAAGAGAACAGCCTGCCCATCACTGCTTACAATGGAGATACACTCTCCAAGACAGTATTTCAAGAAAGGTGTCTCCAGAAAACACCTGGAAAACTTCAATCACATAAAAATTAGAGATTAATTCAAGAAGTAGCTGAGATGCTAAAAATCATAAAAAAAGGAAATCTCATCTTAAAACTGTTAACTTCCAGAGGACTAAAAGGGAATAAATGTTGCCCTATTTTTAAGAAAAATCCAGGCTAATCTGGGAAACTATAGTCTGGCAAGGTTTAATTCTGTATCAACTAAATTAGTTGAGACAATAATTACAGAGAGTACTAAAAATCATCTAGCTAAATGTGATACGACTGATAAAAAGCCAACAGGGATTTTGAGGGGGAAAAAAACCATTCTTCACCAGTCCACTAAAATACTGTGAGCATGTTAATACAATGGCCAATGGAAAAGAGGCATTAGAAAAGAGGTATTTACTGGGACTCTCAAGTGGCTTTCAACAAATATCCTCACAAAGAGTGAAAGGAAAACGCAGCAATTATTGGAGATACAAGAACACCACTTACTCATTTTATCCCATTCCCAGCTCAGAAACCCAGCACTACAGACAGCAGCAATGGGAGACTCTCCAATTAGGACAAGGCTGCAACATTTAGTGCTGTTTTCACCACAGTTTCATTGCAACCTCCTCTGAGCATTTTTAGGCCAGACGATCCTGCAGAAGCCTTGCCTATCTTAGGATCTGCATTCATTGTTACTTCCAGGGAAGATGAACTAGCACTGGAAACACTGAGAAACATGATAAAAATGGGAAGAGGTCCAGGTAGCATACAGAAGGCAGAAGGAGCTCTCTACTACAAAAGGATTGACCTGCATCACTGTCAAAAACAAACAACAGAGTGTCCCATTACACTTGTTCTTACACCAAGGTTTAATTTTCCTGCTACTGATCTGGCAAAGGAGAGAACAGTGCAGTGACAACAATTCCATGAGATGCAACAGATATTATTCACCACTGTGGAAAAATAAGCCCTGCCAAGTCCCTACCAAAGACAGGTGAAAAATCAATACACCAGGAGATCTCACCCTCAGCATAGATGGCTGCAAGGTTACACATATTGGGAGGTGCAGTTTGTCCTCCCCGCACACACTGCTGGGCTCTCAATTAACTGGAACCATCCAACACTTGCATCACATTTTTGTGGACTGCTCAGCCTGCTCAATGCACAGCATGAGTCAGGAAAACCCAAAAAAAGCTCTTTGACTGTGATAAAAAAGATTAAAATGTTTAAAATATCAAAACACTATTGTATAAATTGAATGCACAACCCCACCCTGGATTCTAGACATCCTATCACAAAAAAAGAGGTAGATAAATAAAAAAGGACAGAGAAAGACAGCGGAAATATGACCATGTCATATAAAAGAGTCTATTAAAAAAGAGATTTGAAATGTTTGGAGACTGTTTAAATTATGGAGAGTTGATGCATAAGAGAGAAAAGTTGGATAAAATAATGAAAGAAAAAAAAAGCTCCCATTCCTATTTCCAACTCTCATAAACCCTCAAATAATGGGGCATTCCATAAAACAACAACCATTTTTAAGTTGTTTTTTTTTTACATCCCATTTTGCACAATACAACATTACCCAGTGGCACTCACTGTCAGAGGATAGAGAAACCAAGAGCTTAATGGAATTCAGAAAGGCTTTAGATATTTATGATAAAACAACCATACCTGATTTTATATGGAGCTTTTCATCTCTAAAAGTGCTTTTACAAAGCTCTTTACAAAACTAAGGATCGCTATTCCCCATTTTACAGACTCATAAGAACATTACAGGTAATAAAATGTCTAAAGGGCTTTAAACACGATTGCTCAAGGCATCAAGACAAAAATTACCCTATTGTCTGGCCACAATGAGAAAATGCAAACAGGGTGCATTATTGAAATCTTCAAAGAACCTATTTGGTGTATCCAGCTCCCAAATTCCAGTTAAATCTTCTGCTGAGGTCAACCTGTTTCCAAGGGTCTTCCATATTCACTAAATTACCTGCCATTTGAAGGAGTTGTGACATTGATGATGAACTCTTGCTTTCTTTCCACAGAACAACAGAACTGCTGCTTATGGTGTTTCATATTAAGCCTTTGAGAGGCTGGGAAGAAACTTCTGTGTGGCACACAGCAGGTGGGAGCATCCCAAGCATATATGCTGTCAGCCATCCTGGTCAAGAACACTCTTCCAGAAATGCCTGCAGCAGGAGACTGGACTGGAAGAGCCAGGCTGTCCTTTGGACTCCCTACACAGGGAAAAGAGGATGTCATCACCTCTGTGGTGGGTATCCCCAAAACACAGTAAGTTGGGTAGGGAGAAAAGACATGTCAGAGAATTTAGGAAAGGAATCTGGTCACAGTCCTTTTCTCTTCCACTCCTGATGATGACAGAGCCATATGCACAGGACTAGTAAAACTGCAGAAAGAGCTTTAGATGATCCAGGACAACACAAACCAGAGAGAAATGAAAATATGTCCACCTCAATTTAACACAGTGAGAAACTGAAATCAGTGGCCATGCCAAAAGATGTTTAGGGAGGATACAGCTACTGGTGATGTGGATAGGGTACTTGGGTGCTTTAAAAACAGCAATACAAAACATAGAACCCATTTCAGTGACAGTGTAGTTCTGTCTAAGGGGCTGTTATCTCCTCTTTCAACTAATCAGAATAAGCATATAGTAAGTATAAACTACTACACCCTTCAGTAACACTAGCAGCCTGGTAATCAAACTGACTGGCAGCAAGGATGCTGCAGGAAGACACACAACTCTAAATGGAATAGTTATTGCCTGCTTTTTGTATTTTCTTTCCTACTTACCTTTTACAAAAGCTCATTCCTAGGCACACTAGATATTTCCCATTCAAATGCTTCCTTATACCAATACTAAGTGATCATACTGCCAATGATGGATAGATCCACACCTTTGGAATTGGAACAAGTCCTGGTGCAATGTACCTCACTACCTAACAATTTGTTATTTGTGTAAGTTATGTATAACTTAATAAGATCCTTCAGAAATTCTGGCACAACAGTTGGTTGCCAGTTGGACAGAAAGGAAGTGAGAAAGAGAACTTTATAGCTTGGAAAGGATTAAGGATGGAGATGATCCCCCAGACTAAAGTGACAACTTCTTAGTTTCTCAGTTTCACAAACACAGAAAACAAGGAGTCACACAACTAGCAGGATGGCCAGTCAACTCTGTACTAATGGAATGTAGACAGTAGGCCTGCATCAGACAGCTGAAATCTGGTGTTGGTGCTGTGGCCTTGTATCAGTAATGTTGCAGGTAGCTGAAATTAAAGCAAACACATTTCATGATTCATGCAAAACTTCCCTGGCGATCACAACGGACTTTTCCAAACCTAGGCCAACACATTTTACACTGAACAGATAAGCAAGCTCACACACTCGAGACATCAGGACTCTGAATTTCCACATACAAGCGCACACAGATGCTGACATCCCACCTGTGCCACACATACTCCCAAGCCTTCCAGCTAAAACCCCTATTCAAAACTTGGTTCATACAGGCGACTGAAGGCTGGCCTAGCAACAAACCGCTAGTGTGAGAGGCCACTTGGTTCAGGAAACATTTTTACATTAGGCTGAGGTCCACCTCCTCGGCCAGTCACTCCCCAAGATGCTCTGGAGAGGAGAATACAGAGCACCGGCAGCCACCTTGCTGAACCCTGCCCTTGCTGGCCAGTGCATGCACAACCAGCACTGATCGCCTGCTTGTGTTCCATCTTCATTTTACTCCAAGCTCGGTCATTTGTGCTCTGATTATCTCTCATTACTGACGACCTTGCTGTAATGAGTTTTAATCTGCCTCGTATTAATTAGAAACATTTTCATTAGCCAGCTCAATTTTAGGTAAATAGCTAATAGAAGCAACTGAGCTGCAATTAGTTATCTGTGGGGCAGTTCGGGATAAAAATCGGAAGAGAGCAGCTGTTTCCCCTCTAGATACCTCTGTGATACAATGCACTGTTCTGTGTAAGTCTCCTGAGCCAGGAAAACAAGGAGCACAGGGAAGGGCTGGTCAGACAAAAAGGGAAAATAACATGCTAAAATAACTAGGCCGTAAAACTTCTGTGCCTATAGCAGGAATCTGAGAGTCAAGCTGAGTTCCCTACACCCAGACTTTACCTCTGGGGAACAAGGTTCTGCTCTTGAGGCTATTTTACCCTGTGACTATTCAAGAGGTCCTTCACACAGGCTGTCTTGTGGGGCACGTACATTATCGTGAATGGTTACTTACACATGAGGATAAGATCAGATCAGATTTGCCCAAGACAGAAGGATCAGACCCATGTATACACAGACATTTAGTACTTGCAAAGGCAGCAGGTTCATAAAAGTGCATTCAGTGCCTTGTTGTCCTGATAGTTGGTATACAAATAGATCTGTCCTGTGCTTCATTGCAGAGAACCCAAGGAGGATAGAAAGTAATTCAACAGCATGTCTGCAGAAGGCACAGAGACATTTACAGAAGCCACAATGAAATGAGGCACATGTCTTGATCCACTGATCACAGAGCCTGCAGCTCCAGTTACGGAGGCAGGTGAAATGATAATAAATTTGACACAGCATCTCTCAAAATCTGGCTAACAAAATTAATTCAGTTCAGCTTGGATCAAACCACATGGGATGCCAGTGAAAACAAGCTGAGTACTGTAAAGACACCATCTTATTTAGCATTGTATTTAGCTGTGGTGGGGGGCTCTCACATCCTCTCATCAGTCCTGCTAAGCGCTGTTTCACTGGGTATTTTCAGTTGCTGTAAGCAACAGTATCAACCAAGACGTGTATTACAGGCAGGAGTGTTCCCTAAACAGGAGCTGCTGACACGCCCCGCAGAAACAGCATACTATTGACAGAATAGCAAGAGATGATGCCGTGCAGTAAAAATGACCTGAAAGGAGAACACTCCCCAGACAGCTATTTCCATGTAAGAAGACCGTGGAAAGGCAGTAGGCATGGGAAGTGAGGGCTGGTCTTGGCCCATGAGGAGGGTGGGGGGAAGAACTCAAACAAGGCCACAGTAGGAATTAGCTGTCACAGAAGCTCATACAGATTTGGCTACATTTTCAAAGCTAAGTGAAGAATCTTAGCAGCAGGAATGAAGCTGGAGATCTGACAGCCTCTTCCCTTAGTTCTCACACTCCATCCTGCAATAAAATGGAGCTGGAAAAGCCATGGACTCCACAGGAAGCCCTAACATGCAGAAGACAGACTGAAAGGCACACTGAAAGGTGAGTTTTATGAGGACAGATGGCCCCAGCATCATTGAGAAAGCTCAGGTAAGTCTCATCTAGTTCAGCAGCTAAGGGTCCAGACAGGGTAGCTTCACAGTCTGCTCTCCTACTGTGGATGTGCAGAAAACTAGGAAGCACAGAGGCAGCCGTTGCAGCTGGAGGGGAGAAATCGTCACATCCACTTCATCAACGCTGAAGAATCTGGGCTGGCATTTTTCTCTTCCCAACAGTCGAATCCCACCCTACCAGCTGCACGTCACAGCTGACCTCCAGTCAGGACCCATCTGAGTCAACGTCAGGCGATTAAATCGTGCAACAGCAGCTTCTCCTCCTTGTACATATGTAACTTCTCTCCTGGCAGGTCACTCCAACAGCCAGGGGAGCAGAGCAAGCCAGCTCCCTCTCTTACAGCCATGCAGACACACATCAGCATTCAGCTGGGTGACAGACTCCAGAAAGAAGGGTTTCTATTGCAGTGTCTCTAAAGAAAGTCCAGCCCATTACCAAACTGACAGAGGGAGATTCCTTCCCCTTTCTTTAATCTGAGAAGCTCTGACCTTTAAAGTACAGACCTCTTCCCACAGGAACGCGATGCCTGAAGAGGAAAGAGACAGTAACACATGAAATACCTAGAAGTGATTAAATTGGATTGACGAGGAAGTCAGGAAAGATAACAACCATGGGATTACGCTGTCAATTCCAAAAAACTGCAGTGACTGTCATGGCACCACATCCAACAGAGAGAGTGGCTGCAGTGCCAATAAGTCATCACCAATGGCAAAGTGCAGTTCTGTGTTTAAAAAAGTGACTGTGTCAAAAAAAAAAAAAAACCCAAAGAAGGAATGTCCCTTTGTTACTGAGAAGGTCTGCTCCCTTCTGGATATCTGTCAGAGTTGCTGACTTCAGTGAAAAAATATATATATAAATAACTCCAGTTTTTTCATCTAGTTGACACCACACAGCTCCACACCAAGAAAGGCAGCTGGTGTCTATTAGCATCCCATCAATGTCACCAGTATGGGAGACTGAGCAGGTGTCTCTTCTGACTCATACACAATAGACTCGTTATGCAATTAGAAGGTCCAACCCTTCCTTGCAGCCACTCCTGTGCTTTCTCACTGAAAACAATAGGTTTCTGCAGGTGTCAGTGGAAGCAGAATTTGGAAAAAACTGGCTTATGTGTGTGCCAGCAAAGGTAGCATTTGGTCTACTGAATCTTTATGGCTGCTAGGAACACAAGGAAGAGAGAGAACCTATATTGGCTATGAGAGTGCCACTTTAGAAGAGCATGAGATAGCAATTTAATGAAGTAAAACATGAATATCTGACATGGCACCAAACTGAGATGAACAAAAGGAGAGCCCAGGTAAGGCCACATGTTATCCAAAGTAGACTACTTTGGCTCCCACAATAAGCAGAAGGAATTACCTCCAGCAGTACCCGAGACAATTGCCTTTACTGCAGCTGGTATCAAAACAAACAATATTGTACATGCCTCCCCTGCACTTGGCTGTGGCTCACCAGGGTTGTGAAGGGAATAAAACTGAGATCATCTTTATATACAATTAAATATTCAATATTTCTCCATCAACAGGCTAGTCAAAGATAGCTAATGTCTAACCTTGGCTAGAAGGCAAATAGTGAACTCAAGATAAAAGGTATTGGTGCAAAACATGACAGAACAATAATACTGACAAAGATCCTCCAAAGAATCAGATCTTGCTGGCCAAGTAAAATCACTGTGTATGTTCCCAAAGACAACATTTGCACGGCAAATAATAGAAGCATTAAGAATTTGCCCAACACAAGATGGACATGAAGCAAAGAAATTAAAGCACATGCTGGTAATCCAAAATTAATACTATCTGTGATGTCTAGCCTCAAATATTGAACATTAAAGCATTTACATACTCCACACAGAGATCCCATAAAGAAGAATGAAGTTTCAGTGAAACTGGGAGGTGATGTCAGCAGGCAGGAGAAGATAGAAAATGACATAAACATGGTCTTGATTCGGTCTCTGGAAAAGAATGGAGCTTCCCTGTTCTCTCATTAAGGAGATCATGGCATGAATGGGGGCTGTGCATTGATTACCTCAGAAGATTTGCTCCTTTTCTGGATAGAGTGCTTCAGGGACAAACACTTGGCTGGAGATGGTAAGAGGGGACTCAGACCCAACTACAGAGATCCGTAGTTGCCTGTAGTTTCCTGACAGCTTGAGGGAGATACCAAGGCAAAGCTGAGAACATGAACAGACCTCATTCAGGAGCTTCTTGGCTCCCCCTTAATGGTTTGCTCGTCAGCACCTGGCATTCACTAGCACCCCATAGTAGCCAGTCAGCCATGAGTTACATACCTAACTGCCTCTTTGACAGCACAGTTACCAAGTCTACATGGATTGATGTCCAGACTACTCATACACTACGTGAGCTTTTAAACACAGCAGTGAGAAGTACAGGTAGTTCAAAGTCATCCTCCTCTGAGCATTGACAGAATGGTTCAGTCACAGAGAGGCAAGGTACCTCAATCCCCTCTACTATGAGAAAGCAGACATGTTTGAGCCACATCGCAACAGCTCCCAGAGAGCACCCCATAAGAATAATTTGGAGCAGGTAGTCTGCAACTTCCAGGGCAACACAAGCATACTGGCCACTTGAAACTCAACTCAATATTAGCTTGGCCTCACTGACACAGAAAACCCTTAGTGGCAATAAAGCAGCCCAGATAATGACTTTGTGTCTTGTTTTAAAATCCATAAAATTCACAAGTCCAGCATTCTTCACTTCAAGCTTTCATGATGCTGCTCAACCATGACCCAGATAGAAGATACTGGTCCAATACCAACCATGAAGACCTCCCCTCCATATGGCAATGCCCAGACTCTAGCTCATTTTGGCACATAATGTTGGGAAACCGAAAGCTCAATAAAAGCAAGCTTGGAAACCCATTCTATACTCTAGTCCTAGTTTTTCAAATCCCCCATCTCTAAGAAAAAATCTGTTAGTTTACAGAGAAGCATGTGTTTCTAGCAGTTATATGGGAGCTGTTAGATTTTACTATTCAGTTGCCTGAAAGAAAAAAAAAGAAATCCCCTCTGTTGGCCTATTAATCTGTCATAACGAGATTCTTCATAATTAGTTTGTCCCTAACAGTTGCTTTGTAATAGTAGCAAGAGAATATTTCAGGAATGGCAATTACCTCTGGTGTCAAAATGATGAGGAAAACAAATGTTCAACCATCAACAAAATGCAGTGCCTTTTCCACTCCCACCTGATGGTGGGTGACAGCATTGCACATCAGAATTACAGCGTGGTTAATTACTAGGCATGTTGCTACTGAGAATTCATTTCCCCTCTTGAGAAGAAATTTGTTGAGCAATGCAGGTGGAAGGAGGGGCATCTGTCACTGGGATGCAATGTGGGTAAATGGTCTTACCAATACATTGCTTCTTCTTTAATTTACTACACATATGTCCAACAGTTATAAGCAGGGAACACTTTAAAGGAACTTTCCTTTATTAGCTACACATACATCCCACCATTTCAAAGATTTTGCAAAAGGACAGAGCTTGACCTCTTTATTGTTACTTTATTTAAATTTAGTATCCTTCAAATAAAATTCACGCCTGCATTAGTCGCTTCACTCTATCCATACTAATAGGAAATATAAAAACAGCTAGGCTGTTTGTAAATGTTGTAAATGTTCCTTGGGCAGTGAGCTCATTGGATTTCAGCATGTTGTGGAACCTGAGATCTGACTGTCTCTGGAGTGAGATTTACAGGAATGAAACTAAGGCACACACGATGTAGAGCTTGTCTTCTCAGATGAGGACCGAGCTGTGCCAGAGCTGGGAATCCTATTCCAGAGAGAGACTGGGAAGGGGAAACCTGCTGGTCTGGCTGCCATTGACACAAGTGTGCAAAGCTGCAGCCAGCAGCTGTCCTGCCTAGGTTTGGCAATGTATCCTCCCAGCACCTGGGTCCCAGTTCTCAGAAAATTAAGATTGTGGCAAATCTTTCCCACGTGAGTTACCAAGAAATGTGAGGCCAGGTAGGGTAAGCCTGCATCCAATCCGCCAGCAGCACAGGAGCCAGGGAGGTGGCAGCCCGGGCTGAGACATCAGTGGGCAGAGGCAAGGGCAGAGGAAGCTGATTCAGGCCTGGTACAGGATGGCAGTACAAGTGAACAGAGAGCTCAGCTGTGCAGGGCCAGTGTGGGAAGCTGCATGCGTTCAGATGGGGATACACCAGGAGAGATGCATGCGTGAAGCTGCTTCTGCATGCATTTTGCTCAGTACTTAACCAGATTACTGAACACTTGCTACCCTAAAATCAAAACATAGGTTTAAAAGAATCAAACACCACTTCTGGTACAGATTCAGTCCACTGTGGGAAGAGTGGAAGTCAAGGAAAGTTGCAGAGGATATACCCCACCAGTCAGGGCAGCAGGAGCTGGTATTGCTCTTGGGAGCACCTCACATGCATCAGATTGCAGTCACCTCTTGTCTTCAAGCACACAGTGCTGAACTAGCACCAGCTCAGAGGAGGAAAGTGTAATTCCAGCTAACAGACTTGATGTTTCTCAATCTCCATCAGAGAGATGATCTCATCTCCTCACCAGGAGCCATCATTCCAATTTAACATTCCCCAGTCAAGGATCAGCACTCTATATTAGCACAGAATAACTCCCATTTCAGACTGACACAGCAAAACCTCAGCTTACTGCAAGAAACAGAAGCAGGGAAGTTGTCCTGGAGAGGAAGAAGAGAGACAGTACAGGTGATACCAGGGCATTGCAGAGATAAAACAGCTGCTACCAGGCTCCAGAAATGCCCAGCTGTGCTGCCTGACTGTGAATGCAAAGGAAAGGGCACGAGGGAGAAAAGCGTATCTTCCCTACTTCTCTTCACACACCCGTCCTACGAAAAACAAAGCCTGCTGCCCTTCAACAGTTCTGTAAAAAACAACTTGTGTTCAGAAAAGTTCTACAATAACAGGCTGTACAGCTACAGAGCTCACAGGCAACTCAAAATCAGTAGATTTTCAAACAAAGACTGCATAGGCAGAAAAGACATTTTAAGACATGGCGTTTTTTTGAAAAGCAATTCTGCTAGTGACCTTTTCAGTGAATTTACCTCTAAATTCAGCAAAACTAGCAACATAGTAAATGGATCCAGGCTTGGCAGAAGGCATTTCATAAAATACTGGACAGCTTCATACATGTGCAAGCTCACATGCAAATTCCTTTTTAAAGTGGAGCTCAGAACAGAGTGGAGGCTTTATAAAGATGACTCTTGTTTATCTGCTGGCTGTGGCCCTCTTCCATGTCACATTGGCTCAGTATACTGACAAGAACAAGTTGTTACTGGTGTCAGACCTGCCAAAACGATGCTACTGCAGAGGAAGGAGCAGCAAGCTGCTCTGAATGGTGCACCATCAGCAGAACTTGCAGCCACTGAGACAGAACTCTCAACCCAAAAAAGATACAAGTAAACAAAAAACCCAATAAAAATAAAGACACCCAAGCCAGTTCTATAGGACCAAAAGTAGGCTTAACTAGTGTGGCAGTGAATGTGATTACCATCTTGGACTGACTCTTCCAAAGCCATCTTTGAACCTTTGACTCTGTTCAAAAGTGGCTACTTCACTATAAGCACTCCCACCTGAACAAACTGGCACGTGTCTAAGGCAAACAGATGAGTCTGTCCAGATGTTTCTAGGCAGGGCACCTGAACATTCTAGTAAATAAAGCAAGGGATAGCTTTAAAACCTGACATTGAACAATACTTTTTGGTTTATTCCTAGAACTAAATCATCAACTACTCTAGTTCAAGAGAAACTTAGCTTCCTTTTTTCCTAGTCCACAGGGCTTCCTCAGGCCTGACAGAGTCCTGCCTGGCCCTGGGGCACCAGATAGAAGAATACAGCAGTTCCTTTCAGAGACACCTTTCCCTCAAGTATGCAAACAGTGTAGCCCCGACATACTTTCAAAGGATTTGCCTGGAACCCAGTAAGATGCCTCCCACATTGCAAACAAGTCCAGAGGAGTCTTTGCAAGACACCACCCACCACAGCAATTCCCTCACCACCGACTTAACTGACTAAATGAAGACACTTGTTTGACAGGTCAGGTAATTGTGAGCTGCCTTCCAGCACATTCATTTATCAGATCCACTTTGGGGAGAATGTGAGAAGGTCACTGGTTTAGCAGAGCAAATCTACAATATTCAGTCCTGGTCTGAAATTCCAGCCTGGCCTGATACATGAAATATCCTCTGCATGCCACTGATTCTCTTCACCCCTGGTTTTACGTCTAATTTGTACTCTTAATTTGGAGTCTTTCAAGGTAGTGTTTCACTGCAAGCTAACTACAAGAACCTTAGAAAAAGGAATAGAATCCACAATATGGGTCTTGCCAAGAACTCACAGGGCAAACAAAACAACGCTTCAGAAGTCCACTTTGATATTGCAACTATATGTCTCTATCCCCAAATGAAACTTTCAGGTTATCTATTTTTCCTAGTCTCAGATAAGATTGTTGTACTCTCAAGACAGCTGTCTTCCTGTTCTTAAAATAGGTTAAGTACTGGCTACCTGTCAGGTCCATTGATTTTAGAGGTGGCCTGCAACAACCATATGGGCCATTCCCTTAAAAGCTGGACTCAATGATCCTTGTGGGTCCCTTCCAACTCAGAATATTCTGTGATTCTGTGTTCTGTGAACCATATAAACTGGTCAGTAGTTCACGGCTACACAATCCTTCATTAAGAAAACATCCCTAATCAGGGCCTGATCCAATGTCAATGGGATCAGCATTAAGTCACTTACAGTGGCATCCTACGTAATTTCTGCTTTTTGTCTCCTTCCCTCTTTACACAGACCTTCAGCCTCTGAAAAATTCCATGTTCACATCTATTTGCACCACTCACATCTAGGGTGGAAATCTAGGCAAATCAACCACAACCATGGGCTCTTCAGAGAAGATACCATCTCTTGCCGTACCTCTTGACTTTGCACTGCTTAGCATTCATTTTACACTGGGACTCAAGGCATAGTCCAAACACTAAATAAAGCATGATTATTTCTCCACTTCTCATTTGTTCCTTTTATAATGTTTCTTAAGATGCAAGCTCCTTGCAGCCTGTGTCCTCCCAGGGCTTCCTAATGGTTTCCTCACTCTATCAGATGAGATGTTCTTCAGATACTACTCTGGCTTCTATGTACCTCTCCAGCAGCTCTAAAGAAGCAATGTGATGAGGTCCTCAGGGACTCAAATGAAAAGGGATAGCCCCACCTGGAGGAGAGACAGCTAAATGCTCCCCAGGCACACTGTCACTCCTGCTGGGAAGCTGAGAGAGACGCTCAGGGAAGCTGAGTGCCTGACAATTCACGTTCACACTCCTGGAGCAAAGCACTTCAGGGACAAGTGTGCACAGCCAGGAAAAAAGATGCAATAAAAGAGGCACTGCCTCCTTCCCCTCACTTATCTCCTTCTTTCTCCTTCAAAAATGTCACAGTAGATGGTCCATTTCTCTGAAGAAATCACCACAGATGACTGAAGAACATCTAGTTTCATAGGCATGGATCCCCCCAAAAATGGACCTTCCTAATGCTACAAAATTAAAACCTAGAGATGCTATGGCCAGAGTGTTCAGCTGACACCACTCCAGAAAGCACAAGGAGGAAAAGGAAGTGTCTTACAATTATAAGATTTCTTTTACAGCTCATTATGTGATTTCAGTGCAAAGCTTTCATGCTTTATGTGTTGGCAGGAAGTTTGCTAGACAGCAGTGCTCAAATGTAGAGTCATCAAGCCACCAGCTGGCCCTGACAGTAGCTTTTTTAGACTGCATTAGTGTCGACCATGCCTTTTAGATGAAGAGATATCCTGGGGAGCACATAATAGGGCAACCAAACATGATCAGCTCAGGGACTGCGGATGGGCTCTGAAGCTCTTCACCTATTACTGGTTCCCATTTAGTTTGGTGACAGAAAGTCACTGCCACCTAATGGTTATTTCGTGTCTCATAGGGAAGTTCATTTGCTTCTCACCTCAGTTCACCAGAGGCTGAAGCACAAGTAGACACCCACCACTGCACACACTGGCTGTGGTGTAGAACAGTGCACAGTCTCCATTCACAGTCGCCTTTTTGAAGGAATGCCGTGGAGAGTTCCTGAGGACTTCTCTCTGCAGATGCAGTCCACCTCCATCAGGAAGAAACTGTTTTAGGACATCACTTAATATTTAAGGCACACAGTGTTACTGAATCACCAGAGAAGTCCAAAGCCAGAGGCTATTTCATTGGTCTGAACTATCCAGAAACTGTAGATTATTTTTGAAAACACACACACATGTACATTCATTCCTGTTCTTTCCAAGATCCTTCAGTTGGGCACTGTGTCTCACTTCACTGTGAGACAAAACTCATTTTAAAAACACCCACTCCACTGTGAAAAGCAAACATAGCAAAGCCAGGAAGAGCCTCCGAGGAGCAAGAAATCGTATTCTGTATAATGATGGCACAAGGTTACACTTTCCAAATATTTGCCCAGGTACTGACAGCCCAATAACCATAAGTTTGAATGAGGACAACATCCTCATTCTGCTCTCAAAAGGAGAAGATTTAATTAACCTCCCCAAATGGCTTTTCCCTGACAAAGCAATTTTATAGCCAACAAAGTTAATTCAAGAATGGATTCCCACTGTCTTCTGAGATACCTTGACCAGAGATCCTTTTTCTCCTTGCAGTCTCCTCTTCATTACAAAAAAACCCAAAACTCACAGCAGTAACCTTTTGTCTTACAGAGGAAAACAAAAAGATGTCCTGCTCATGATTTTCAACTGTGGCCACTTGTGCCAAAATCTGCAAGACAACTGACCCATTGCAATCCTCTTACTACATTGACAACTCAGAATTCCATTGATACCAGCCCTTAAACAAACTGCATGTTGTGACACACCTCCTGACTGACAGCAGGATCAACAGAAATTGATGCCAGCAATGTAGGAAGTGTCAGCCAAGACATCCAGATGCTACACTGAGAGGAACACCACTGGAAATGTCACATGGTAGGCTGACTTGATACTGAGGAGACAAACACTCCAAAGGGCCAACACTCAAGGAAGCAGAAGAATGTCAGAGAAATGTAGCCTCCTACAGAATACAACTGTTTTGAAAACAAAAGGTAAGGAATGGCACTGAGCAGGCTGCCCTCCTTCTTCCTCTGGCCCAGTGCAAGCAGGAGCAGAAATGAAAAGAAATGCCCAAGCTTATATGTGCAGAGATGTCCAGAATCATTTAATGAAACAGACATGAAGTGAAAGAAGGGTCATAACTCCCCTAATGCTCCTGACAGTAGACCAACAGACATACGATGTCTTGGAGCCAACCATGGCTACCACTGGCTTTGACATCAGTACACTGGCATTACACTGGCATCATATGCAGGAAAAGGGCCCACACACCAGGAAAGGACCCCTAACGGAGGAGAAAGATCAAGTTTCCAATGTGGTTGAGCCACCAGTGGTGAGATGAAGCAACCACTGGGAAGGACATAAAGCCTTAAGCACATAAGCAGGTTCATCTCTGCTACAGGAAGGGGCAGGAATGAAAAGTGGTTGTTGCTGAGGAACAGCTATGGGTACCATCTGGAAAGTGGATTCTCGTATCTCCTAGCTGACAGGAGATCCAGGGAGAGGCAGACTAACCTCAGGATACACAGTGAATTCCCATCTACTGCTTGCTGCCTCATGGAAAGTAGTAAAACACCCCCAATCTGCTGGCCATAAAAAAGTGCTGAGAACTGAGGGGCTTAGATTATTAGCATCAAAAGTGGTCCACAAGGGACAAAAATGTATAGTAAAATTGAAGATAATTCCTTGGAGCTAAGCAGGAACCTGACTAAAAGTCCCTGGGGAAGCCATTTCCTTCTTAATCTGCTTTGCATTTAATTGTTTCCTAATGATTCTGTCCCTGTTTGGCCCCAGTAGGCTCAGGGACTGGTGCTGCCACTGAAGCTTCCCATCTCTCATGCAAGGCCATGGGTAATTTAGAGACTCCAGTCTAATGTTTCACTGGGAATCCATGGAGAACAAGTTAAGCATTACTTGCACTGGAGCAGCATCACCAGTATGCTCTATCCAGGAGGAGATCCACAGAGAAAAGTGTTTTTCCACTCCGAGCTGCAAGCACCTCACAGACATATATGCAGCTGCACATCCACACTGAAGAGAGGCACAACAACTGCATTCAGGCCTTTTGGAACTATCAGCATGGTCCCCAAATCTCACACACTCATACACACATACATAAAGATACACCTTGCCTCACAGAATCTCTCTTCTAGGCACAGTACCAAAATTGCATCTGGAAATCAGCAGCAAATTTATACACATGCTCAAAAGAAAATTCCAAACTCTCAACACATGAAGAGGAGGTTAAGCTGGCCTCACCAGGACAGAAACAGAGTATGATGAAGGGCTGAGAGTACCAGAGATCTATCCAGGACAGAAGCTAGTACAAGCAACATCTGGCTAAGTATCATTAAAACACAACACTTATTTGGGAGGGGCATTCACATCCTCTTGGCCCCACCCAGTGACTAATATTAAGTACCAACTCCAATGGGGCAACTTCTTACAAGTCATTCTGAGCTAGCACAACACCAACAAAATCAGCCGCCACAAAGTTAAAAGAACTGCAAGGTGGTAAAGACTTGGTTGCCATCCACTTAAAACTGCACTGAGATAAACAGTTTGGTGTGCAACTGCCCAGGTCCAAAGTATCTCCCATGCCAAACTGATGCTTCACTGGCACAAGATGTTGCTGAGGAACCCATGTTGCAGGTGTTCCTGCCAGGCTCAGTGGTGGCACTCTGTAACACCTGTCAACAGCAGGACAGGCCTCCACTGGTCAACAAGTTTCACCAACTCATGCTATGCCTGTGCCGACTTCCTCCTATCTCCCAGCTCACGCCCCTCTATGCAGCCAAAGGCTAGTGCTGGCCATGCTGGCATGCTGTGCTGCCCCATGCAGGGGCTGACTCAGCTAGTCTTGGCTGCCAAGCAGGGAGGCCACAGCTCTGTGCAATGCTAGTAAACAGGGCTCTTTCTGGCTGCTTGGGGCATGGATTGACAAATAATCAAAACCTGCATGAGAGAGGTTAATGAAACCATGGAGATACATGGCAAAAGGTGAGGAATTTGCAACAGCTGCTGCAAATTCTGCCAAGTGATAAGCTGTCCACAGCATTGATAACTTCATAAGTTGGGTGTCGCTCAAGGAAGCTACAGGCAGCCCTTATGCAAACCAGATTTCAAAGGTACAGGGCAGAGACATGGGCAGGCGGACAGTGAAGCTCCAGACTCCAACACACCTATCTCCAGTTTATGCCAGGGCACCAGCGCAACTCACCTGGGATGGGGAGCTACATCAGAACAGCTTAGCATCTTTAAACAGGAGAGGATGAGAACAAGCCTAAGGAAGCCATTCTGCAAACCATTACAAATATACTAAGACCATACTGATTATGTGGATTTTCTGCCAGAGGAATACCAAAGCATGCTGGAGTCCAATGCCACTGATTTCTACCTTACTCAAGGCTGTTTCCAGCCTTACATTCCCTCCAGTCTAAGAATCCCTGGAGAGCACCACTCCACGCATTATAACCCCACCAGTGGCCTAAATCCTACACGCACCAGGAAATAAAACGAGGCTAAAGACCTTACTTCAAATATACTATGCAGACCGGCCTAATTTGGCACAAGCTGTACTTCCCACTCCAAAGAGGCCTTGAACTAGAACAGCAGAGAAACCCTGGCTAACATACATCACAAGCAATCAACTAAAACCAAGTGTCATTCACAGATCAATGAACTATTAGGGCTATAGGCTGGAATGAAAGGTGCAGCACAAGACTTGAGAGGAGCAGTGGGGGTACTTGTCTTCCTTCTCACTAGAAATGCTTTTGCTATTATTAATTACTGATATCAAAACACAACAGTGTGTTTTGCAATGAGATATACACTTCTTCGCACAATTCTCATTTCCTCAGAGATCTGCAAGTCTGATTCATCTCTATTATTTCCTTTCCACCACACTCCATTTACTTACATCACTCAGCCTTCATGTTAGGGCCATTACCAAACAATAAGCAGAATAAGAAAGCACTGCCAGGCCACTCTCAGCAGCTGACCTCCACACAACCAGTCTGGGCAGCAGAGATCTGGTAGTAGAGCCCAAATACATACACCAAGGACTTGAGTGTCTGCTGGACTTAAGTGAGCACTGGATGCATATGGCTACTTTTGACAAAGGACTTGACCTCCTCCATTGGGCAATGCAAGTCCTGCAAGATGCTTATCAAATATGGGGCTGTTATCTAATATTGCTGTTAACAATCTGGTAGAAAGCATATTGAATTATTAAGCTGACAGCATTAAAGCAATGGTTTTGGCAACACATCTGTGCCTTGCAGTTTCCAAGGAGTGCAGTTCAGTGCTATTACCTACCTGTGATTTGAGGAATTCATACTCCTCTGATCCGTATGGGACACTCCGAAGAGAGGTGAGGTAGTCATAGGTGATAACTGCCGTCTGCAAATGAAACCAAAAATGCTGAGCAAGCTCTGCAGTTATCAAAACAATAAAACTTCTGTTAAAGAGAATGTATGTACCTTAGGCTTCAAAGTTTAGGCTCCACAGCGAAGCCTATGGCAACAGACTCATTAATAAATTAAATGAAAATATTTTAATTTCAATGAACACTTATAAAAAGAAGTGCAGGGGCCTGATTGATATGTAGCTATTAAAAATAAGCAACACTTGGCACTCCTATACCATTTTCTATTTGAGACGCTCAAAGCATTTTCTTAATCTCTGCAAAGCACCTTGCACAGCAGACTCCCATCTTCAGTAAGCCATCTGGGGCTTCCACAATAGGGTCTGCTGCTAGTAACAGAGGCCATCCAGCCTCCGTTTGCACCCCATCAGTTATCCCACACTTCATCTTCACACCTCCAAACGACCTAACTTGCTTGCTCTGGGTAGAAGCTGAGCAGGGAACAGAGTGACTGAAGACAAACTCATAGATTAGCACAAGCAGCAGTAATTTTGGGGATATTCAATTGCACAAAGGACTATGGGGCCAAAGGGTTGAATACCCAATTACAAAACCAGGATATGGGATCCAGCCAAAGCCTGTTAGTTAGACATTGCCATGGACAATGGAATTATATTCTTAAGTGCCTTAATGATTTCTGAAAACAGATCTAGGGTATTTCACAATTCCTATCACTAAAGTTCCTCTCTTTCCACAGTCAGAACATCAGTGAATGGAAGAGAAACATACAGGTCATGTTTGGAGGGGGAGAAGGGGATATGCACCTAGAGGAGCCTGTCCACTAACGTGCCATTTGAACTTCAAGATTGTTGCCATGAAGAACCATTTGTGTAACTTCCATCAAAGTCAGTTTTCCTAAAGTCTCCCTACTGAAGGGAGTATCTGGCACAGGATACTAGCCCCACCTTTCACCATAAACATGCCCAGGAAGGGCACAAAGTACAGTCGACCTATCATGAAAACCATGGAGGCAAGGGAATCAAACCTGGTTTGAGACAAAGGCAGCAGAACTGACAAGAGGGAAAGACTCAAAAGCTCAGAAATGCATCCAAGAGTGGACCAAGCTGGGAATCAGTAACAAACAGACACAGTCCCTCCTTGTGGAGGTTAGGTTTCTCATGTTTCCTGTTTTTCAAATTGTAAACTGAGCACAGCAATTACTTTTTTCTGGCTTTTCAGGCTTTCTTGCCCCTGATGAACTCAGGAGCTGCATAGCTACAGAGACCATTCAGAAGAAAAATTTTTCAAAGCATCTTCACAACCTCAAAGAACAACTTTGAAGTGGAGGGAGGTTCAAATCAGTCTTGCATGAAGGCTTGAGTTGGTTCTTATTTTATCTCTGGTCCACGAGGGTAATTATCACCTCCAACTCAAAAAGAAGCAGCTAACAGATTGGCCTGTATTACAGAGGAAGAGGGAATTAATTAAGCGGTTGCTAATTACACTGTAATCTTAAACACTAAATTAATATTATGATGATCCTGATAGGCAACTCTGACATTGCCAAATCCCTCCCAGTGTCTAGCTACTGCACAGAATGTTCCTTCCACATAACCAAAACAACTGGTATACTCTCAAAAGAATATGGCAAATGCACAACGGCTCTGCCAGGTTTCTAATTTTACCAGAATACCGAAACTCTCTGCAGCGTGAAGCTGCCCACGCCACTGACTTCGTTCTCATCCAAGACTAGTGCTATGATTCATGTTACAGTGTGAGACTGAAGCTCAGAATTATAAAAAGATATACAAAATCAACCAGTCCCTCCCTTTACAAATGCCAGATTACTTTCACTGAGCTTGCATCCTGTCCAGTGTTAAATGTCCCACTTGGTATCAATGAATTCTCAACGCTGTACACTCTTCCACTGCTCCTAAACCTATCCTCAGATCTTACCAAGTCATGGCACAATGTTCCCCCTGAATAGATGTCTACCCATATATAAGCAAGAGCCAATTCCCTAAACAGAGGCTTAAAAAGAAATTTTCTGCTATTGAGCTTCATCAGGTTTCTTACAGACTCTGCAAAGAACTACTGAACCAACATGCTTAAAATACAACCAGACTCAAATCTCTCTAATCAAACTCAGATTAAATCTGTCCAGAGTCTCACGGTTGTACATCAGGTTCCTTGATCCGCATGTGTTCTTTTCTCCAGGCTTCTCTTTTGTTTTGTTTGCCCCACCGTAACTTGTCTTAAATTTTTGTGTTTGCTGTTGCTGAACTTATTAGCTCTTAAGAACTGCAGTCTCTTCATTACAGTCTGAATTTTCCCTGGCTATGGCTCAATGACAGAATCATGCATCCAGGTAAGAAGCCTGGGCAGGGCTAGATTGAAGGACAGATACGTTAGGTCCATGTAGATGTCACCAATATCCAAAATCACCTGTTTGCTAGAGACTTATCTTTGATTTACAAAAAGAACAGTCCCAAAGCTGAGCTTCTTAGAAGTGAACGTCTGCTCTATTGGCTTCACCTGGTCCACGGCTAATGAATGGCAGCAGTTCAGGCTGCCTGTGCTCAGATGAGAGCTGACTTCTGACTGTCCAACAAGGAGCAGGGAAGGCAGAGGTCACTGGTGCAGTAAGACTAAAGAATCTCTCAGAAGCAACTCAAATACATGCAGTCATATATACCAGAGAAAACAGAATTCAGAAAGAGACAGAACATTATTTTGTAAAAGTATACACACAGATTTAAACACATGCTGCCATCACCTACAGAAGACTGAGCACTGGTAACTTAGTTTTGGGGGTCACTGCTTGCAGCTATGGGTGCAGAACCCTCTAATGCATTTAAGAGCAGGACCAGTGAAGCGCTTTACAGCCAATGACTTGTGACCTCCCTGAAGGCAAAGAACATGAAAGTCAAGCATGTCTGTGATTTACCAGCATCTAAAGCAAAGAATATTTCCTTTCCCCTACTTCCTATTCTTCAGGAAAGTAATCTTTCACCATCACTCAAAACACAGACCAACTGCACAGCCTCATCACTGGAACTTCTCACTTACTTCTGTCTTTAACAGTAGATTACTACAAAAACAGTGGCTTAAGAAAGACTGAGAAACACTGGTCAAGCAGGCAGAACTCAAGGGCAGATTGGAGAACCCGAACACCCTGAATAACAGATTCTCCTCCAGCCACAAGAAGGTGCATTCCCTCTCCATGCCTCAATTTTCTGTGCTTTAAAATGGAAAGAGCTGCTCCCTGCCACCAGGCAGCACTACCTTATGGTCAGGGACAGAGGATGAAGCTTAGCACTTACTAAGTAAGAAGGAAAGATTACAGTTTGTATTTCTACCTTCACTCTTTCAAAATAAACATTCATTTTTCACAACAGTTTATGATGCTGCACACACATGGCACCTGAGCCAACCCACAGAGCTTGTTTCTTATTGCATCTGCCCTCAGGAGCTGACTCCCTGTAAAACTCATTAATGAAGTGCTTAGAAGTCACAGAAAATGCAGACAGACAGCTGCTTACCACTGGGGGTCTGTAAATGATGGAGATTGTGGCCTGAAGTGACAGATGTATAATACAAGTGAGATACAGGGAGACTGATACCCCCTCCAGAGTATCTGCTCTCCATGTTCCTGGCTGCCCATGGATTCATCAGTGAGCATCCTCAAGGAGAAGGCAGCAGTCTCCATTCCCAGTTTTCTGAGAAATATCAGTGATGCTAGGCAGATATAGCATTTATTTTACAAATCTGGAAACCACTCCAATCTCAGAAGTATGTAATCACCCATCCTCACTTTACTCTTGCTTTGAGAATGATCCTCAAAACACCAGTCCTTCTCTCCCCAAATCTCATACCAAGGGTCATAAGGCAATGGCTACCCTTGTTTATCAATACAACCAGGATCCTTATAACAAGATGTAAAAATTGCATATGCAGAGACGAGGGTTTGAACTAAGTCACTCTTAAAAAGCAGCAGGACACCACACCTGGGTGACTGACCTTGAAGGGTGGCTGATGAAAATGTGGGACCAAAGTGAGCCCTTGCTCTGAAGGTCTCACCCTATCCAGGGAAGCACAGACAGCTCTCTGCAGCTCAGTATCTCCATTTTTCTCCTTCCAAAATGTGTAAACAACAGCTGTATTCCTTATATCCTTTCACCTCCTTTCTCCCCATTGTGTCAAGAACTTGAAGAGCTCCCCATGGACCTTCTGATTTCCTGAGCCAGCTGCCAACGGAAAATGCAGACAGGGAATGGAGAATATCCCAAGTTCTTGTGAACTTCAATTCCCTTACCCATCTAGGAATCTTCCCACACATTACTATGGTAGAACTTACTGTGGCAATGGCTCGGCCCACACGAACAACTCCAAAATCATTAGGATCCAGGAACTTGTTTCCATACAGATAGATGCCAGAAGCAGCTGCTGTCAATGAGGCAAATTTCAAGGCCCTTAGTGCCATGACTGATGAACCCTGCCGAGACACAAAACAGCAACTGTAACATCTGATAAGGACTTACTGATCTGATGCCTACAGCCCCAGAGGACCTGACAATCCAAGTTTTAATTGCTCCTTTCCTAATGACACATTGCTAGCACTGCCCCCAGCCAAGAGCTCATGCAATCACCCAGCAACTGAGGGTAAGTTGCTCATTGCTATTCCTAACTCAACAGCGTCTATGGGTCACAAATCCAGAAGTAACTCACTGCTAGACCCTGCATATGTGCAACAAAACATTTGTTCAGGATCCTAAAGGCTTTTCAAGGAGACACAACAGGTGGACAGAGAGAAGGAAGCATGAGATCAGCAAAAGTCAATTCTGATCCTAGCAACAGGTACTTCTTCAACACAAATTTTTGAAGATATCACAGCATAGACAGATTGTAAGGGGACAACAGAAGACATAAAAAAAGCAGGGTTTAAAAAGAGGTCTTGCAACATCAAGAGCACCCAAAGCTTGTCAGAAACTCTACCAGGCTAGTTCTAAAAGTACCACACTGATGATGAGCAGTCTAGGAAGAGGCAAGGCATCCCAGGATGTTGTATGCCACTCCAGCAGTCGGTGCCAGACAACCAGAGAGAATGCAGGGGATGGGGGACCTGATCAGAGTGACCAAGTGACATTTGTTTTCTCATTATCACCATCCCATTCTAGTGCTAGACAGGAACTGTACTGGCAGAACACTCACCTGCAGGAACCTACAGCCTATTCCTAGCTCTGTCACAGGCCCAATACAGGCCTGGGGTGAGACACTTCTCAACCACATTTGTTCTGTGAGACAAGGGTGGGGAATGAACACATTTCCCACACTAAGCACTTTGGATCACTACATTCATCGTTTGCAGTATATAAAGTAGCATAAACATGTAACTCGTTACACGTTAATATATATATTTTCCATATCCTTATGTCATCTTAGAGGACTCAGACCTGAAAAAAAATAACAAATTAGGTACATTTTTCTTTCCTTTCCCTATGGCTGGTATTGGGCAAAAAATATGACTGACCATTCCTTCTGCTTCTATCACAAATCAAAAGGTATGGTCACCTACTCTGCAAGCTTTCAAGAGCACCCTTGACACAGTGCAGGCTCTTACCCCATCAAGATGGAGTCTACTAATCCTCCCACTCCTAGGCTTGACTGAGAAACTTTCCTACTTCTCATTGTGAAGCTTTAGCAGGGTCACTCTGGCTTGTGCCTTTTCTCTTGGAAGCCTTGTAACCAAAAAACACATGCGGTGACACAGGTCAAGTCTTTCAGAAACAGTTCACAAGAACACAATCAGCAAAATAAGCTAATATAACACAAGAGACCTTTGTACGTGAACCTTAGCTAAACTTTATTATTTCCTTTTATTTCCTTACAAGCCCTAGGTAATTGTGAGGCAGAAAAGCTGAGACATACTCTGTCAGTGCCTGTCAGAATTGCCTGCAGCACCCCAGCTCTTTCTCCTGTCAGAATGAGTAGCTGGCTGACCAGGGCTCCTTTGAATCTATGATCAAACTCAACAAAAAATAAACCTTGACTCTTGACTGCAGCCAAATGAACACGCACTTTACAAAAAAAAAAGTTGCCCTCCTTCCCCTGCCTCACTGGAATTCTAGAAATTTTGGGGGCTCTTCCAGCAGGACCAATCTTTTTTGTACAGAGATCTCTTGTATCCTCTGTCACCTTCAAAAGCCATTTTTTGCAAAGTGTTTTAATTAAACCATTTGTGCTCCTTGGACATGTCATTTATTGAAAAGTGAAAGGTGCAGTGACATTTTCTTAACAGAAAATATGCCTCTCTTTTTCATTATTTTTTCCTTCACTTTCTCAATTACTAAAAGAACATTTTATTGAAAGCAGGATGCAGGTCCATCTGTTCTTGCATCGTATTCCTACCTGAAGCTATAATCTGCAGTTTGTTACATCACATCTATTGCCATACCCGCCAGCTGTACGTCACAAACAGAAGATGGGAACTTTAGGTAGCAAATAAACAGGCAGAGAAGCTGAATTCTTCAGCAAGAAACTTCCTGCTTTCATGCTTAACATGTTGTAGCAATAAAAAGGAAATAATTAAAACCCCGCCAATATAAGGTACAGAAATAGAATTTTCTGAAATAAATTGTATTTCAAAGTTTTGCATAAGGAATAGAAGAGCCTTTTCCATGTAAATGAGCCATTACGACACCCCTAGGGATATCTTAAAGGCCCTGTCAGCTGTGAAACAAGCCTTGGGATGTCACTGCCTCTCGTTATTAAGCCCTGCGTTGATGGATCACCTCCAGCTCTTTTTTCACCTAGGTGAGGTGGTTTCTTTGACTTTCACACAACTTCGCTCACGTAAGGGTCCCTCGTGTTACAGCTGGACTTCTCCTGTTCCCACCAGGGGCAGCCGGGACGGTGCCGGTCCCCTGCCGGAGCCCCGAAGGTCACCCCACCGCCACCTGCCCAGGCCCGGGGAGCGGCGGCGATCGCTGACCGCCCCGAGGGCAGCGGGGACCCAGGGCCGCTCAAAGCCCCGGCCAGGCCGCTCCGGCCCCCGAGCCCGCGTCCGCCGCCGCGCCCGAGAACTGCCCGGGAAGGACACAAGGGGCTGGCGCTGCCTGCTCTCGGTTCTCCTTCAGACGGGGACAGGTCTCCCGGAGCAGCGCCCGCGCCCCGCGCCGCTCCCGCCTCCACGAACAACCCCGGCCTTGCCAAGCCCTGCGGCAACCGGGTCCCCGTCGCCGGGGCCGCACCTGCGGGCGGCATTCGCCGCCTTGGCCCGGAGTCCCCAGCACGGGCCGAGGCGACCGAAGTCACCGAGAGGGCGGGAGGGCCCGAGCGCTCCGCCGGCACTCAGAGCGGCACTTACCGACCGCCTCGCCGGCACTTCAACCCGCGCGCGCCCCACGCCGCTCCCCCTCCACCTCGCACACGGTACGGCCCGGTCCCGCGCGGCACGCCGGGAAATGTAGTCTCCGGCCGCTCGGAGGGGCGGGGGCGCGGCGGGACTGCAAGGGGCGGCCCGTGGGCGAGCCCACCGGGGACCAGCAGGGGGAGCGGAGGCGTCGGCCGCGCTTCGACGGCTCCCGGGATGCGCTGACGCCTCCGCCCTTGCTGCGGGGACGTGCGCAGCTCACACCCCGGATTGCAGGATTGTTACCTCCTCCCGTTCCGTAACTGCAGGATAACGCGATCCCACTTTACCAGTGGGGCTCTCAGAAAACCCGTCTTCTGCACTCTTAAAAAAAATTCACACCTAAGGATATTTCAGAGAATCAACTAGGTTGGAAAAGACCTTTAAGATCATCAAGTCCGACCTATGACCTAACACCACCTTGTCAATTAAGCCATGGCACTAAGTCTTTTCTTGAACTCCTCGAGGGGTAGTGACTCCACTGCCTCCCTGGGCAGCCCATTCCAGTGTTTAATCACCCTTTCAGTGAAGAACGTCTTTCTAATGTCCTAAACCTCCCCTTGCACAGCCTGTGTCCTCTTGTCCTACTGCTGGTTGCCTGGGAGAAGGTGCCAACCCTCACCTGGCTACAGCCTCTTTTCAGGTGTTTGTAGAGAGTGATAAGGTCTCCCCTGAGCCTCCTTCTCTCCAGGCTAAACAACCCCAGCTCCCTCAGCCACTCCTCAGAGGACTTGTGCTCCAGAGCCTTCACTAGTCCAGGCAGACAACATCCACAGCCTTTCCCTCATATACCAGGGAGGTCCCCCGGTCCTTAAAGCACGTAAGGTTGCTCAGGCTGGACCCACTCCTCCAAAATCCATGCTGGCTGGGTCTGATCCCTTGGGCATCCTGTAGGTGTAGTGTGATTGTACTCAAGATGATGTGTTCCATAAACTTGCTGGGCACCGAGGTCAGGCTGACAGGCCTGTAGTTTCCCAGATCCTCCTTTTAGCCCTTCTTATGGATGGGTTCACTCTGGCTAACCTCAAGTCATCTGGGACCTCCCCAGGGAGCCCAGACTGATGGTAAATGACGGAGAACAGCTTCACAAGCTCATCTGCCAAGTCTGTCATCACCCTAGGATGGATCCCCTCTGGTCCCATAGACTTGTGAGCATCTAAGTGGCTCAGCAGGTCACTAACATAATAGGGGGGCTATTCTGCTCCCTGTCCCCATCTACTAGCTCAGGGAGGACGACATGTCTTATTGTTGAAAATGGAGGCAAAGAAGTTGTTAAGTACCTCTGCCTTTTCCTCACCTTTGGTAACTACATTCCCTCCCACATCCAGTAAAATATGGAGGATTTCCTTGCCCCTCATTTTGCTTTTAATGTATTTATAAAAATATTTTTATTATCCTTTTCAACTGGTTTTCAGTGTTTTCTCACCAAAAGCTCTGCAGCAGGGAGAAAGCTTGCATGCATGTATGAGCATATACATAAATATATCAGAAATCATGAGAGAAGGTAGAAATTACAAACTCAGAGCCCTCCTTTTCCACATCTATGAGAGATGCTGAAGGGGCGCTGATGTTTTTATCAACTAGAAATCAAAGCTGTTCTTTGGTGAAGGGTATGGGTTTGACCTGGGCACTAAGAATATTTTATTTTGTGAGTCTGAGTATTGCGGCACATCAGGGTTGGGTATGAGCACAGTCACCTACACGGCCATATAGCACGTGGGCTGGCAGCACGTCTGCCCCTGGTGCTGAGGGGTGCTCTTGTGCTCTCACCAGTGGGATTACGATGACCAGAGTTGCAACACTTGTCCTGCTCCTGCTGAACGTGAACCAAATGTTGTCTATCATGTGGTCAGATCCTCAAGCAGTGTAAATTAATAACCTAACCTGTGCAGTTATACTTAGCATTGATCAGTCAGTGAAATGCACACATAGCTGTCTAATATCAGCTTATATTTAAGGATATTCCAAAGAGATGTGCATCGTAAATATCCCAAAACCTGCTGTTCTCTATTCACAAGAATGAGCCGGTAAAACAGCTGTGTTCATCAAGAATAAAAGAACTGTTGGCAACTAGTAAAGTACTTGCAGAATGGAAAAAAAACCAGCTTTCTCTGCAGCTAATCTTCACCTCCTTACTATAAGAAATGAAAATTATAAAAAAAAGACCATATTCAAGGTTCAATGCAAAACCAATCTCTCCACTAAAGCCTTCTTGCAATAAAGATTACAATAAGAGAGAGAAAGAACAAAGCAGAAAATGAAAAAATGCTGCTGAATCATCATAAGTAATGTAAAATATTCATATTATCTGGAGCAAATACCTATCTTGATAGTCACCCACTTGAAACTTAGCATTTCTGATTGAACTTTTCTCCCATTGTGAAAAGAAGGAATCTCAGTGTTGTTTCCAGTCAATATCTTTCTGAGAAAGAGAACCTGCAATTCAGTAATACCTGGGAACCCATGGTAGAAGTATTTGGGACAGCTACCAAATACCAGTATTTTACAGGTACCAAAATTAATCCTTAATACTTTAGAAAGATGCCAGAGACCAAAACCAAATGAGACCAAAAGCTTCCTAATAATTCTCTGAGAGTTATTGTTCCCATCAGGATTCTGAGAACACTGAAACAAAGCAAGGAAAGCATCACTGTACCACATTTCCATTCATATTTGCAGGAATGCAGTTGTACCCAAAAGGATGGAAATGGGGGAAAAAATGTTTGAAGCAAAAGATCTCAGCTTCTAAAAGTAATAAACCAGGACACTGTACTCAAGAAAACGTCCTGATGCCAAGTCTTTTTTCCTGGATGCATAGGTTTTTCATCCAAACCCCTGTGGAAAAGTGCTGCAAAGGTAATTTATCTACCTTCTTCCTGACTGTGGGACAATGGTGTGTTAAATATTTTCCTAAAAGATCAACATAATATTGGAAACATTTGAGGGGTACTTGTATTGGATTTGTGTGGCAAGGTTTTGGTAGTGGAGGGGGCTACAGGGATGGTTTTTGTGAAAAGCTGATAGAAGCATCCCCCACGTCTGACAGGGCCAACACCAGATGGCTCCGAGACAGGCCCACTGCTGGCCAAGGCCAAGGCCGTCAGTGACAGTGGTAGCACCTCTGCTATAGCATAGTTAAGAAGAGAAAAAAGTTATTGTGCGGAAGTAATTGCAGCCAGAGAAGAAAGGAGTGGGAATATGTGAGAGAAACAGCTCTGCAGACACCAAGGTCCATGAAGAAGGAGAGGGAGGAGGAGGTGGCTATTTCCTGATCACAGAATATCCTAAGGCATCCAGAAGGAACATCAAGTCCAACTCTTCAGTGAATGGCCCACATGGGGATCAGTACCTTGGTGTTATTAGCACCATGCTCTAGCCAGCTGAGCTAATCTCAGGGTCGTGATACTCCAGGTGCCAGAGCTGAGATTCCCCTGCTACCTGTGGTGAAGACCATGATGAGGCATCTGTGCCTCTGCAGCCCATGGAGGACCATAGTGTATCAGATATCCACCTGTAGCTTGTGGAGGACCCCAAACTGCAGCAAGCGGATGCCCAAAGGAGTCTGTGACCCCGTGACCCCCTAGAACAGGACCTGTCAGGACCTGTGGACCTATGAAAAGAGGAGCCCACACTGGAGTAGGTTTGCTAGAAAGAGTTGTGACCCTGTGGAGGGGCCATGCTGGAGAAGTTCATGAGAGACTGTAGGTCATGGGAAGGACTCACATTGGAGAAGTTTGTGGAGAGCTCTCTATGGGAGGGACCCCACAATGGAGCAGGGGAAGAGTGTGAGGAGTTCTAGCATGTCAAAGAAGGAACAGCAACATACATTGATGTGTGATGAACTGACTACAACCCCCATTCCCTGTCACCCTGCTCTTCTAGTGGAGGGGAAGTAGAGAAAATTGGGAGTGAAGTTGAGCCCAGGAAGAAGGGAGAGGTGGGGAAGGTGTTTTTTTAAAATTTGGGGCTATGTCTCGCTATCCTACTCTGATCTGATTGACAATAAATTCAAAATAAATTCATTTCATCTCCCCCAGTCCCCATGTTTTGCCCATGGCAATAATTAGTGAGTGATCTCTCCCTGTCTTTATCTCAACCCATGAGGCTTTTGTTATTTTCTCTCACTGTCCAGCTGAGGAGGGGAGTGACAGAGCAGCTTTGGTTGGCACCTGCTGTCCAGGTAGGGTCAACCTGCCACAGTACCCCTTTTGTTTCCATCTGGCTTCACTTCATTTTTGTTTTCCCCACTTGTACACTGCGGCAGACCTTAATGTCCATGCCTGCACAGTGTGGGCTTCCTGCTAAATATTACCTCTAAGAAACAAAGCAGCTACAAATTATGAAGGGCAGCGTTAAGGGTGATTACCCTGCCAGCACACTGAGGATACAGGGCCCACATGGCCAGTTGCTGCATCAGCCATATGATGGCTAAACTGGCTGCAATCCCATAAGTTTCTTTCCCTTCTAGGACAGATGGGAGCTTTTGAACTGATGGGGGGCAGTGAAGCATCGCAGCTTAGTCTTGGACCATTACAAATTGTGTAGGAAAGACTTTATTGGAAAGAAGCTTCATGGTTTGGAGGGAAAAAAGGAAGACAATAAAAAGTCAGGGAGATGTACGCCTGATGTACTGCTGAGGAAATGAGAAAAATAAGTACAGATTGAATGTAAAGTAACAACTCTGAATCACATAATTTAAAAAGCTTAAAAATACAGGGGAAAGGTCTACTGTTCTTGTGTCTACTAAAGCATGTGTAAGTTTTGCGATAGATTTTTGTGTTTGCAAATTCACAACCTCCATGGCTCAGGCTGATAGTGGGTGTGATGGTGGGGTGTCCATTTAAAGCTACTGTGCTATTGCATATAAAAATCAAAAATAGCGACTCTAACCTCAGCACAGCCACTGATTCCTGACCACAGCCCACTGCTTCTACCCGGGATGCTTAAAAGGCTGCTGCCCGGGCTATCAATCCCCTCCTTTAACGGCGAGATCCCACATGCTGGCAATGCTCCCAGCACAGGGAGCAGGTCAGCATCTGATTTTTGCTGGCCTCTCCTGGAAAAGCTATGGGAGGTTTACTTCAGAATTATTTTGTTCCTTGCAGCTTTCAGTTAAACAGGCTGACACTGGGTCTGCTGCAGAGAGGGGAATAAAAAAAGAGGCTTCTGTAGCATAACAATGCCGTGTGCTGATGTGCCGTGGGCAATTATGTAACCAACGCTAAATCTTTCTATAATTAGAACAAGCACCTAGTTAGAGTGATCAGAGCTCTTTTGTGTGCGCCTGCACGGGGCTATGCAAGAAAAACCTTGGCTTGAAAGAAAGATGCTGGCTTGATTTCCCTTTCCTTTTCAACTGCTGAATAAATTAAATCTCAGATTACCCCAAATTGCTCTGAAAGACAAACTGTGAAAAGCGTTTCCTTTTCATTCCTGTTGAAGACATTTGCATCCCAGGTGTGAACCTCATGAAATGCAGATGCAAACCCAAAGACTTGGCCTCTCTGTCTCAAGCACCGGAGCAGCAAGAGCAGCCAGACTGCCTAAAGAGAGGACAGAAGGTCAGCATCAGCCCTCCCTGTTGAGAATCAATGCCTTGTTTAGATTCACTTTGATGAAGAACGTGACAAGATATCCTCAAAGGCTCACTTATACTAGACATTTCTTATGTACGGAAAGGAGGCATGGGAAAAGAGAACTAAACAGTCCCAGAAAGCAGGTGATCCTATGATTTTATGAACCCAGAAGAGTAGCTTAGAGGAGATATGAAAAGGTGTGGTGAGAAATTGCTACCAGAACACCTTGACCCTTCACTCTTTTGATCTCCTTCCTGTGGATGGTCAGCAACACAAATATTGAGGCAGATCTATCTTCTGCAGCTATAAACAAGTTCAACTCTAGAAATCACTGTAGCAATGCCAATTCATACAAGTTAAAGATGTGGCCAGTGGGATCTCTGCTGCTAGAGTTGTGTACTTCTCAAATATTTTCTGGTTCTTTTCTGATTAGTTCAGGTCACCAGATGAAATATTACAAATATCTCTGTATAATGGTTGACAGATGTGCAAATAAACATGGAAGATAGGAAATACAGCAACCTCCTACCTGGAGGTAATTCTAGAAGATAACATACATAGGTCTTCTGATAGGCCAAACCTACCCCATTCTTGGTCCAGCTTAAATAGAGGTTGGCAGGTTTTGCCTCTATATCAGCAATAGAAAGTTCAGAGTTGACTCTGTAAGCCATAAAATTTTAGAATAGCCTGTTCTTACCAATCATACTGTACAGAGCCAATATTTGGATAAAACATCTCTCAACAGGAACATGCCCATTGCCCAAGGTCATTCAGTCCCTGCGACTCACCAAAGTCTGAATGTGACAATAGGAAGTGATATGCTCCTTGGAGAGCAGGGCTTTAGATGAACAGCAAAATCCACTTCTACCAGTATTTTGTTCCTTCAAGGCCTTTGCTCAACCTTGTTGCGTGGTATCAGTTTAGACAATTGCATGCCACCTCCATACTTCTCTCTCATAATTTCTGTTGGCAAAAAAAATTCCCCTTACTCTATTTGCTAAAGCTGCTGGTGCCCAAAGGCACTCCACTTCCTCTTGCAGGTTGTTGGGAAGTGTCAGTGGGCCAACATGTCCTGTGTGAAATGATCTTATCACCTGGAAGTGCAGTGCTTCCAAGACCTCCACAAAACACCCTTGCAGTCTGTGGTTTTTGCAGAAGTACATGAGAACATTTTTGCCTGAAAAAGTTTAATTTTCTACAATATGCAACAAATAACAGAAATTAAACCAGCCTTCATTTCAGTCATTCCAGAGAACACAGAGATAGCTTGAAGAATTTGAAGATTTTTTTACAAAAGCACTAATAAACCTTGTGATCTTTTTCCCCCAGCTATAATTATTCCTCCTGAGTGCTGCCTGTAACCCCTTAGGGAATGTGAAGTACAGGGGTTGCGGATGTGGTTGAACCTTTCCATCTGGGTAAATCTCTTCTCTTTCACTGTTTAGCATCTTACCTGTGGCATAATTTATCCCCTGAGTTAAGAAGAGTCGTTTATTTTGATCATTTTTATCCGACTGTGTGCAGCAACTGGTAGGCATACAGATATCTGATATTAACAATAGCTTATTCCATTACTTTGTATCATCATCTTTATTTGTTACAAGATATTTCATGAACCATTTAATTCTGGATTTGCAAATGTGAAAAGTGCTGAGTAGATAAAAAAGGTGCAGAGGATTTAACAGCGTAAATCTACCCCAAAAGACTCCTCAGAATGCCTCAGAAATATGTTCTTAAAACCAGCTGTGATATTCTCATCAAACTAAAAATGTCCCTGCTCCCAGCCGTGCCAAGACCTCCGCAGAGCCTGAACTCCTTACTCACCGTACCGAGGATCATTTTGGGAATAGAGATGCATGTGGAAACCTGGTATCATTATTGTCCAGAAAGATATTGTCAAAAAAATATCACGATAAAACCAGAAAGGAATTAATCCTTTTTGTCTTAGAGAGAGATTAAATTTGGGGAATATACGTTTCAGATTCTCAGAACCATTCCTTGCCTAATGTTTCTTTTCAGAGAAGCACAAAATAAGCTAAGTTGGAAGGGACATACAAGGATCATTGAGTCCAACACCTGGCCCTGCACAGGACACCCCGAGAATCACACCATATGCCTGAGAGAATCATCCTGATGCTTCTTGAATTCTGTCTGGCTTGGTGCTGTGAGCACTTCCCTGGGGAGCCTGTTCCAGTGCCCAAACACCCTCTGGGTGAAGAACCTTTTTCTAATATCCAGCCTAAACCTCCCCTGACTCAGCTTCATGCCATTCCCTCAGGTCCTGTCACTGGTCACCAGACTGAAGAGATCAGTGCCTGCTCCTCCTCTTCCCCTCACAAGGAAGTTGTAACTGCAATGGGGTCTCCCCTCAATCTCCTCTTCTCCAGGTTGAACAGACTGAGGGACCTCAGTCGCTCCTCATACGGCTTCCCCTCAAGGCCCTTTGCCATCTTTTTAGCCCTCCTTTGGATGTTCTTTAATAGCTTTATGTCCTTCTTATATTGTGGTGACAAAAATATCACACAGGACTCGAGGTGAGGCCGCACCAGTTCACAGCAGAGCAGAGTACAGCTCTGCCACTTGAACAATTACCGGATCTGGTTCAGAGAAAGTCCAGACCAAGGAGATACTTGAAGATGCGCAGAGATCATCAGTTCAGAAGGGAATATTAACTTTTCTTGTCCAATGCTGTGATTGTGGGACATTAAGTTTCACCTGACTGTTCCTATATGGGCCCTGGTTGCTTAGGCTTGCCCAAAGCAGATCTGGTCGTAATGAAACTATCTCTTCCCAGGAGATTTCAGTTTTGATTTGAAGATAACAAGGGATAGAAAAGTGAGCATCTCCCACAGTTTTTCAAACGTTAATCACTCTCATTGTTAAATATTTCAACCTAATTTCTCATTTGAATTTCCCTAATTTCCACTTCCAGTCACTGGTTATTGTTTTGCCTTCCTCTGTGTAATTAAGGAGTTGCTTAATATCTTGCATTTTGAATTTGTACAGGTACATATACAAGATGGTCAAATCTCCTCTCAATATTTTGTAATGAACAAAATATACTAAATGTTTTAATTTGCTCAGTCAGGTAATTTTTCTGTGTGATGTTATTGTCAAAGGACAGATAAATTAACCTAATTCTAAACTGGCAACATTAACGTTTACCTCTTAAACTTCACCACAAAACAAATTTACTTATTGTATTTCCCCTACAGTTCCAATTAATGCTAGCCTTTTAATACCTTTGTAGACTTTTAACACTCTTCTACCTTCCAACATTGTTTTAGAAACTCTAAGACCAGGACAAGAGTCCCTCTAGAGTTCACCGTGTCCCTACTTCTACATCCATGGCCTGCATGAGACTTTTTGTTACTTCACAGCACAAGAAATTTGTGCTAAGCTGCTTGTCTCTCATAACCCTCAGGGATCCTTTTCAGAGTCACTGGTTCCCAGCACAGCCTGTACTTAACCCCACATTTCTTACTTACAGATATATAAGTTTGCACGATGTGATGTTGAAACGCAGCTCATTTAAATGGATTCTACTTGCCAAGTCATCTAGCTCACACTGTATGGCTCTCCTCCCATTATCCCTGAACATTTTGCCACTCGTTTTGAAACATACAGACTTTATGAATAGCAATTTCATATTGACTGCAAGCTGATGAAAACAGTGACTAGTATAAGTCAGAGTCTCCCTTCCTCTGTAACTTCCTCAGAAATACCTTATTCAGCATGGATCCACTGCTGATGATTCCTTTGTATTTCAAAATGCCAGCCACTTCCCGACCCCAGTGGCACACCTCTTCAGGTGCTGCACAGTGCTAATTCGTTAATCAAAATATCATCAGAAGCAGAAGTAATGGTGTGATGGTGCATTCTTCCCCCACCTTTTCAGGCCACACTGGGATCTGAGAAATGCTCATTAGGCCTCAGCCTTGACCAACAGCACCTGGGCTCAGCTCCTCTTGAGCTTATCAGAAACACAGTCTGCTCCCAGGAACTGAAGTTTCCAAACTTCACACAGTTTTTAAGTTCATAACTTCTCAGATTTTTTTTTTCCTAGTGAATATTTTTGACCAGTTAAACCATATATATAAGCATTTATATTTGAAACATGGTAGGTAATGCAGAGCAAGGACAAGAAATTATTCGCAGCTTGATTTGCAGCAGTTGCATAAAATAAAGACTGTGATGAGTTTACTGAGCCATATGGTTTTGAATAAGCTTGTACAGCCCCTTTGTACCATGTGGTTCTCTCTACCCTGGGCTAAGGACCTTCTATATTGGCAAACTCAAAATTAGCCAAGTCAGACATCAAAAGTAAACCACAAAAAAACAGAGGTTCGAGGGAAAGAAAATATTCAAAAGAACCAGTGTTGCTTATAGCCAGACAACTATAAACATCTGCAAGCACTGAGAGCTCACTGTTTGCAATGAGAAATGACCTGCACAGTTCTCAGAACAAGCTGTGAGACTGGGGAAATGAAAGGAGCATCTTAGTGCAGGAGCTGAAGCAGATTGCTCACCTACAGTTTTACCTTCTAAACAGCAAACTTGTATTGTGGCTGTCATATAAACTGTGCTGTGAAATAGCTCACAAAGGTGTATATTTGCCATACAGCATTAAATAATACTCCACAGCAAAGGAAGAAGGAGAAATGTCAAAGTAGGAGAGATAAAACATAATTTTTTCACTGAGACTAGTATAAGAGATGGGCACAGAAGCCTTGGCAACTTCTAAGGGGGAAAAGAGGCTCCTGAATCAGGTGGCAATATTGTGAGATATGACAACAGCAATACTGTTACTAAATTAGTGACAGAAATGGGTAGAAGGGATGACAGATGAGTTTTGCTGAGGAAAATTATTGATAAATGGCATGCGACAAAGTCTTGTATCTTTAGCTTTGTCTGAAGTGCTCGTAAGACACCAGCTATCTCAGAGAGAAGGGGAAGTATCTGTCATTCATAGAGGTGGTGACAGAGCTGCTGTCACCACAATGCTAAACCAAAAGCAGATTCCCCCTGGAGATGATGAGTTTGGGCACAGACAGACCGCGCAGGATTGCCCTTACCTTCCTCCAAATCTCCCCTGTCCTAGAAGTTGTAGGAGATTAATTTAGCCTGCAGGAGTAGTTTGCCCTGCAGATTAGGAGATGATAAAACAGACAAAATGACTAGAAGATTGCAAGACAGTTACTCTGCCGTATCGTGTTCCTGCCTCTCATGGTATGATTTTTAAATTTCTGATAGACCGTGTTTGTTTCTTTAGTCATTCTACCCTTTTCTTCTCTGTCTGGCTTCTGATTCTCTTCTAGATGAACCATGCCTGGCCCAGTGGGACTCTTCTCCCTTTGCTTCACTAGATGCTATGTAACAATAGCAACAGCTAATTAATAACTGTCTTTGGTTATATATGGTGCTATATATTGCCACTTTAACAAAAATAGTGACTTGCCTATGTAAAGCTCCACCTATTTCCCATGTATTACAACTCCCTGAGAAGTATTTTTCCATATTCCAAATTTTAATTGTACTCTAAAGAGTGCATCTCTTTATTTGATTTAAAGAACTCCTATGTAACATATGGATGCCCATTTAACATAGACAGCACAACTCCTTGTTTTTAATGTGGAAGTTTTTATTTTAAATGAATATTTTGATGCCACTTTCAGTCTCTCTTCTTCCCTTCCCTCCCATGTCCCAGTTCAATGATTTCTAAGCAGCAGGTATCAGAATAAATTTTATTTCAATGCATTTGCTCTATATTTTCTGCTTTTTACTTGGACATTTTCAGCTGGATGAACTGTGCAGTTATCGAACTTGTTGGAGACCGTGTGAATAGTACAGGGGAGCGGAATAGGACGGCTGAAGAAGCAAACGGGGATACTGCAAAACTACATCTCCCAGGACGCCTTGCGGCTTCCCGCATGCGCTACCGCGCCGCGAGTGACGTTGCCAGACTACAACTCCCAGGCCGCGCTGCGAGCAAGGCGCATGCGCAGGTGTCGCCACCTTCCCCCTCCCCGGCGGCCCGGCTGCCGAGCGGACGGCGGAGGCGGTCAAGATGGCGCTCACCAGGTGGGTCCGGCGGGCCTGGCCGTGCCGTGATGGCGCTGCAGCCCGCGGCCGGCCCGCGGCTGCCCCTCCGCGCTGCGGGCCTACGCCGACGGGAGCGGCCGCGGTTGGGGAGCGCGCCGAGGGGCCGCGGCCTCTCCTGGGCGATGGGCCCGCCGACCGGGCCGCGGCCGCAGGGAGCGCGGCGAGGGCCAGTCGGGCCTGGGGGAGCACTGGCGGGAGCGGGTGTTTGGCCCGTGGTTCAGGGCTCTGCTTCCTTCGCGTGTTCCCTGCGGGAGGAAGGAGCTCCTTTGCCTCGGTTAGGTCCGTGGGGTTCTGTCGAGGTTCCCTCACCGTCAGAGAGGGCGAGCGGTCTTTGTTACTAGTTGCAGTGTTTCTCGCAGGGCTTGGGAGTGCAGTTCCGGTGGCTGCCTCGGAATCCCGAGTTTCTCTGGGTATTTTCTTAGTAAACGCACAAAAGGGCTCTGTAAATAAGAAGAGCTGAAAAAGAGGAAGTGAAGAAATTTGGGTTCGACTTGCCCGTGGTAGAGAGGTATCAGGCATTGAGAGGGGAGCTTGTTGACAGATCTGTTTGTGGGTGTTTGCCTTGAGAGAAAGGAAGAGCGAGTGATTGGGACTAGAGAAATAGGAACATAATATTTCTTTCTTATCCACAGTAGTGGAAAGAATACCCAGTAGTATGTGACATTCCTGTTGGGAAACGGGCATTGTCACACTTCTGTTCAAACACGATGTGAATGTAGGTGAGTTTAGTATTAGTTTTTTTAGGAATTTTACAGAATGCTGAGAAAGCACACATTGCCTTTGCCGCTCTAATCCCAGAAGTTACTGAATCTCAGAAGTTGTTCTCACATTTACGAGTGCAATGCTCAAGTTTCATAAATTGTTTCTTAATCTGTTGACAGTGATTGTAGAGAAAGTAATAACTTAGAATGAAGTTGACTCAAGCATAGTTGAGTATCAGTGACTAAAGTTACCAGAATGAACTTTTTATGTCATTCTCTTTTGGTGGCTGTCCATGGATGTCCAGTTTTTTGCCAGCTCCAACCCAGCTGTCCCAAGATCAGCTAGAACTAGAAGAAAGAGCAAGAGCTCAGAGATCCAGGCAAACTGCTCTGGTCTCATCACGAAGGGAACCTCCCCCATACGGTTACCGGAAAGGATGGATACCACGGGTGCTAGAGGTAAATATTTAAATTCATACAAACAGTAGTGTGTTTGCTAAAGGAGGAAAAAAAAATTCTGGAGTAGAAATAAATTCTGAGCACTTTGAATGTAGCTGAGAATTGTGCAAAGCCTTACAAGCTGCATCATCCAGACTGCTTGATATATTCTTGTGTTGGAAAAGGTTCTAATCCACCAGATTTCTTAAAACATTTGAGGGTAAACAGGATGGTCTAAGTCCACTTCAGAGATTGTTGTGTTGTAATATGGAAATACATCTGTGGTCCTTTGGGTTTGCAGTCTGAACGCAAGGGTCCCCCGAGAAAGACATCCATATTGTTCCTCTGTCACTGTTAAATACACATTCCAGATTATAGCTGAAGTAAGTGAACGTGTATGTATCAGAGAAGAGAACACTCGTGTTCTGTTCAAAGAGATAGCTGCTATTGCGGGATAAAATTACAGTTGGAAGAAAACTTAAAAATTAGTCAGATATTTGTTAAGTATGTTACTGGCAAAAGGGTTTTGGACAATGTTGTGTGTTGTTAGTTGTAACCCTTGCCAGTTTAATGTAATTTGAACTGGAACTGCTAAAAGTAGAAAGAAAATACAGATGCGTAGCTCTGATTACAAAACTGGTTTGGAATAGTCTCACTGTGAGCTGGAAAAACCTTGCAGTTTGAAATGATCCTTGACAATAACTTTTGAGACCTTTTCTGTTGAGTCACAAGCCAGTGCTCTTGGGACCAAGCACGCTGTTGAGGTTTTTTTATTGTGCTTCATGTATGATCCTACGTTGTTTCCAAATACCATAATTTCATCAGCTTGTAACAACGTTGCCTTCATTTGATTGCCATTTTTGTAAATCCAACACTGTTCTGTGGTGATCCATGTACTTCAAACAGTAGTTCCAGTCGTTCACTGAAAGAAAACATTCTTATGTGGGTGATGTTAAAAATTGTACTTTCATTATACCCAGTGTAGGTTTTCCTTCCTACACTGTTGAGTACTAAAGTTAATGTTTTAGTGCTTATTCTTTCTACATGTTAATAAAGAAATTTTTTAAGAAGCCAGGTGCTGAAGATTTGCAAAGAGTTTCCTGCACCACTTGGCCACAAATTAATACACATCCCAAAAAGCCTGTTAAGGGCTCCTTTCTGCTTCATAAACAAGTGCAAGTTCAAAAGAACTAAATGCTTCCGAAGCATAACCTTTGTCCCGTGATCCTGGAATGCCGTTGTTGGAAAAAGCAAAACCTGTTCTTAATACATTAAGAGTTATGCAAAAAAAAAAAAAATTGAAGAATGACTGAATTTGGTTCTGGCTAATACTTCAACAACTAATTGTTGAATGTGGGACATTCACATTTATTTAAGTTTTAAACTTAAATAACTGAAACTATGTTTCAAGGAGCATTTGCAGATGTTTGGAAGTGTTCTGCTTGGTCCTTTCCAGTCTGTGTCTACTCTGTCCCAGTAGTGGTAACTACTTGGTCACATGGTGAGCATGGAGGGAGATAGATGTGCTCAAGACACCCATTCTTATTTTTTGATCTGTTTTGTTACCAGACTCCATATAAGCCATGCCATTGCAACAGAGAAAGGGATAGATGCTCATACTGCTTTAAGCAAATGCTTCCTCCAAAGCATTGCATTTGAAACTGTAGCCTGAAGTTGTTTTATGAGTGCTACCACTGGGCCCTCTGTGTTACTGAGCCAGGATTATTTCCTGTAAGAAGTCTTTTGGTTATCTGTTTATTAAATTCTTTTACACCAACCCATTGTAGGAGAGAGGAAATAAACTGTAAGAATAGTGGGCTGTTGCACACTGGGCCATTTTTCAGTGTATTTACACGTCAAAGTAAGGAAATGCTTGACACATAGCATTGTAAAGCTATGAGCTACGGGCTTTGAAAGGAATGGAATGCTTTTTTTATCTTTTTCACTTCATTATGGTGTGAAAAGCAACAAATAACCAGTAGAAGTCTTCATAAAAATGCTGCTCTTGTAATTTTAGTATCCACAGTTGCTTTATTGCAGAAGGTCAATTTTTGAAGTTCTAATTAATAACTCACATGAGAATTAAATACTTAATTTTGTATTGTCTGTAGCATAGTATTGCCTGCACATTCTAGTCAGTAATATCTGTTCCTACTTTGTGCAGAGAATAATTACTGCAAGATGTCTCTCCATTTCAGTGTCTTTTAATAACTGCAGGTTCTCTCATTAATTGCTCTCTTTCCAGTGAAAATAATAAAGTTACTGGAGCATTCTTTCCAAGTTAGTTTTTGTTGAAATCAATCTGCTCTTTCATTCCATTTTGCATTTTTTTGTCTTTTGGACATTCACTACTTTTTTCTTTTCTGTAGGATTTTGGAGATGGGGGTGCTTTCCCAGAAATTCATGTGGCCCAATATCCATTGGATATGGGCCGAAAGAAGAAAATGTCCAATGCTTTGGCTGTTCAGGTGGATGCCGAAGGAAAAATAAAATACGATGCAATTGCTCGACAAGGACAGTCAAAAGACAAGGTAATACTTCTTCCAGTATGTCAGCTGGCATGTATACTTGGAAAAGTTGTACATACACATTGCATATACTTGAACTAGTTGGTCTGGCATTAGCCACATGGATTGTGTCCTCTTTTCTTATTTAAGAACTAAAATAATGTCAGACAGAAATTGTGATCTTCTCTGTAATGTAATTACAAGGTAAGGCAAAAATGGTGAGAATCTCTACACAGAACTTTCTTGATGGCTTAGCAGTTTTCACTTTCCAATGAAGGCAAGAAACTGAAAACAATTCTGTGGACTCATTTCAGTGTGTAGAGAGAGGGGACAAAAAACCGGACAGAAAACACAGGTCGGCCTTCAGAATACTGCACTTTGTGTCTTACTGATTTAATATTTGACACTTCTGGTTGTTTTCAGTGTTGTTGGGTGCTCTGTGTTTGCTGTTGTTGTTGAATTGCAGCAGAAAGTATTGCCAGTGGTTATACTCCAAAAGTTTTGTACTGAGTGCAGAGATGGCAAGATTCTCTTGGAGTTTTTTAGGGGGAAGCTTCAACTTCCTGTATCCAGTAGCCTTTCTAAAACCAAGAGATGACACTTGAGATCCTAACTAGTTTTGAGGTCAGATACTTGGGTCTCCTAAGAGTATTTACATCTGCCTTTTCAAGTGTAACCAAGTGGGCTACATGGACTTTAATTCTCTTAAGCAGGTGTTGGGGCCTGGAAAACTGCTCAGGCATGATCGAGTGTACGACCAGCTGCTTCTTCCAGCAAGCATCTTCTGTAAAGAATAGGGTAACACAAAGCCTAAACTAAGTGTTAACTACACAGAGTGTTTTAACTAGTAGATATGAATAGTTGTTTTCAAAATAATTTGACTTCTTGGGCTTTAATTTAGGGTGCCTTTAAAAGCTTATGGTTACGTAATATGCCCCATATTTTACTGTATTTGAGGAAGGGAGGAAACCAAAATATAAACTTTGCCTCTCCAAGATAGGATGGGCATTCTAAGAATAACAAGGAAAATACTTTTAACAGATAAATTTATTGTTATTAATAGATTCTACAGCCAGTAGGATTTTATATTTAATTAATACTCTGAGTGTCAAAAAAGTGTCACATCTTGCATATCTTCATCCTATGCCTCATATGTTACTGCAGTACCTTTGAAAAAGATGAGTGCAAATTGGTCTCCATGCTGTCATGTGGAAGAAAGTAGTTAGACTAAACAGAAAAAAACAGCAGTGGCAATATTTTTATTGAGGAGACTTTTCTTGGCGTTCCATCAGACTTTATCTAATGTCTGGAATTATTTTTCAAGAGGAAGGTGTTAAAATATTAATTCTGTTTGAAGAAATTTTTTACTAAATATTTGATACATCATGCTAAATAGAAATGTTGCTTTGTCAAAAGCATACAAAATAATTTCAAGGAGATAATTAGACAAGAAGTAATAATCATTCCAATTTTGGGGAAGCTGCAGGCCAAATAATAAGAAAAAAATTAGTGTAGTTAAACCCTCATTTTTACAACTTGTCAAATACATCTTTACTTACTTGTAGGACTATTTTTAATTTGCATGTAATAGAACTGTTCAGATTGGAATCTTAGTATATTTGAAAAATAACTAGATATGATAGTAGGCTTGAGGCAAAAGTGACTATAATCTTTCACTGACTCTTATTTGGTTCAGAGTTAGGAAAATACTTCTTAACAGGTTAAATTAGAGTTAAATTTAAGCTGTTAATGTTTGTCATATCTGATTCATGAAGGTCTGTACTTTCATTAACTTTCCATATGGCATCTATAATGAAGGCAGTAATATTCTTGTTCTCATTCACCAAGATGGAAGAGATGTGGGGCTTTTCCAAAACCAGGCTCTGTAGAACTGTAGAGTTAGGGTTTCCTAACCCTGAGCTCTGCCTTCTGTGTCAGCTTGATCCTGATTGCATCCAGCTGGGTGTAAACACTGAGCGTAAAGATTAAGTATTGTGATTCAAAGGGGAGTAAAACTGAGGGAAAATTAGATCACAGATTCATAGAATGGTTTGGGTTGGGACACCCTCTGCCAGACCAGGTTGCTCACAGCCTTACCTCTCTCACCTCAACCTCAGGTTGCTCATTCTGGCCTTGAACACTTCCAGGGATGGGCTATCCACAACTCCTCTGGGCAACCTGCTCCAGTGCCTCACCACCCTCACAGTAAAGAATTTCTTCCTAATCCTTATCTAAACCTACTTTCCTTCAGCTTAAAGCCCTTCTCCCTTGTCCTGTCACTACATGCCCTTGTAAAAAGTCCCTCTCCAGCTTGTAGGCTCCCTTTAGGTACTGGAAAGCTGCAGTAAGGTCTCCCTGGAGCCTTCTCTTTGGGCTGAACACCATCAACTCTCTCAGCCCGTTTTCATAGAAGATGTGCTATAGCCCTGTGGTCAACTTAGTGGCCTCATCTGGACTCATTTCAACAGGTCAACATTGTGTTTGGGGCCTCAGAGCTGGATGCAGCATGCCAGCTCAGGTCTCACCAGAGCAAAATAGAGGGGCAGAATCACGTCCCTCGGTCTGCTGGCTACGCTGCTTTTGATGTAGCTCAGGATACAATTGGCTCTCTGTGCTGCAACAGATACTTGAAACAATTTCACTGGAAGCAGCAGAACTACTATTGCTTGATTTGATTTCCTTTCCAGGAGAAATTATTGGCAGAGATGTCAGGGAGCAGTTCTTCAGTGATCTGTGTTGAATAATGTGGAATATTTTCTCTTAAGAACTTCTGATAGTACAGTGTCAGTAGGATTAGATACAGAAGTTTCATTTTCCAGAGAGCTGTGGCCACAATTCAATATTTCTTCAATCTTAAAGCTAAAAGAAACAGATACTTAGCAGCCTGCCAGAAATGAGATGGAGTTCATGAACCTATTCTAGGAGCTACTTGTTTGGTCTGAGTTAGGAAGCAAATTTTGCTTTCGCTACAGTTTATGGATTTTTCAAAGTTGGATTTAGTATTCTGCCTTCTTGTAGAGGCAGCAGTTCCATCACTCAGCCCCTATATCTAGATGACTTGTCAGCAGTTTCTACTATTGCAGTGGTTCATCTCTCTTGCATCTGTTCCCTTACATATTTAAAAAATAGTTGCTTCAGAGAATTTTCCTTGAAAAATACTGACACAAATGTGATAGTCTGACAAACCTCCTGTTTGGGTTTGGCAGAAAATCTGCTAGACATGAAATGCTGGATAACATTGGCAGACCTGGATGCATGACCTTACGGATCTGAGGATGGAGTTCCTTCCGTCTGGTTGTCGAGATGAAGGATTTCTACCCTAGCTGTGTGGTTAGCTCTTGTGCTGCTGTAAATTCTTTCAGTGCTTTCTCTACTTCCATTACTAAAAGCCAGGCTAAAATGCATCAATAGCGATATATTTTGGTGAGACTGATGCTGTCCCTTTATTAGGAAAATAAAAACATGTAATTGCATCCTGTGTTTTCATGAAGACAGAAGAAAGAGTGAAATCAAGGAATGGAACTGTTAGGTACCTTAATTTTTTCCAGCAAGAATAACTTTTTATGTTGGAGTTGGATTTCTTCATGGCCCAAGGCTGTGGCTTAGTTGTTAAAGGAGAAAAAAATCATGAAGCTTATTTACAGGAGTTTTTTTTCCCAAGATTGTCACTTCAATTGAAACATTTACAAGATAGTAGTTCCATTGTTGAAGTCCTGTCACAGCTATGGAACAGGTCAAGAGAACATGAATATAACTCAAATAATCAAAAGTGTTACTTACTTGCAACCTGTTTGCCTTTGTGTCAGGGCTTGGTTTGAGAGTTTGTTACCATTTTTTTGTCTGGTATATGTACCAGGCTTACAACCAGGTAATTTTAATGATATCTAAAATGTTATATGCTTCATATGGAGAAACCATTCTTTGACGAGGAAGGAATTCATTCTGCATTGCTTGATAGTAAATTCTTGATGTGTGTATAGGACTGATGAGCACTGTACAGGGCTGGTTGGGATATGTAGAACAAAATATGTCGAAGAGAGGATTTCTGTGTAGCAAATTAAGAAATTTCTGTCAAGACACTTGCATCTGTCAAGTGCCTTGTGAGACTCTGAACGTGATTGATGTCTAAATCCTGCCGTGTGGTACAGTGTCTTAGCCAGTTACGTAATATTATTCTCTTTCTGATTGCAGTGGCATGCAGATTTCTAATCACTGCCTGTTAAGGCTGCCCCAGCCAGGGAATTGCGTAGCTGTACCAAAAACTTGAGCTTTTTCTTTCTGCCTAGAAGGAGATTCTGCTTTTCAGTAGCAATCAGAGTGAAATATCTAAAACACAGGCTGATGCTTCCTTTCAAATTTCATAGACTGAAAAATGGTAGTGGATGGGCACAGTACAATATCAAACAATCCCAGTCTCCTCTTTATCTTAGATTAATGAAATGTCTCAACATTACTCCTAAAACAAGATAAATGTCTAGAAAAACAACAAAAATAAATGTAACTTCTTTATCTGCCTCTTTGTATCACTTCAAAAAAGGACTACAATTAAAACATACAAGTGTATCAAGTTTTTGATGACAGCAGAAATATTTGTATTTTCAGGGTAGTTTAATCTATATTATGTATTTCTTCCATAATAAAGCATCTTGCCATTTGCATGCAATACTTCAAAGTTTAAATAGTTCATATAGATCATTTGTACCTCAGTGTAAAGGAGTTTTTAGAGCGCTCTTGGACCACCACAAGGAGCACCTTCTTTTATTTTCTTCTTTTATCTTTTGGGATGCTCTAAAGCTCCTTCAGCATACTTTGTTCTTCATGCAGCAAGACACTTGGACTTAAGAGTTAATTACCTTAGAGGAACACTGCTCTTCAGATGTCCTTCATTCAACATCTGAGAAGCTAGAATATTACTGATACTAATTCAAAGGATTAAAATTTTAGGAGTGAAGGCTGAGAAGCAGAAAATGGCTCTCATGTAATTAATTAATGCTGAGGCTAAAGGTTGATTTTGTAGTTGGACATGTACTGCATAATAAACTTGAAATAATAGTTCTTGACTTTTAACCCTTTGAACTAAAACTTCTTGTTTTGTTGGATACTTGTGAAGCCTTAATGTAGTACAATACATTTTTCCCTGAAGCCATGTAATAGTGTTCTTCCCAATATTTTAAACTGAGACTGGAAGCTGCCAGCAGCTAGCTGCATGTTGTGTGAAAACTCAAGTACCTATATATGGGAAAGTGTCAAGACCAGATTTCTCAAGTATTTATTTTTTCAAGAAAATAGTAAACATAATGACATGAAAAAATCCAGATGCTGGAAAATACTTGTATCAAATTCTTGAGTAATCCTTGAAAACAAAAGTAAAAATGTGTGGGGTTTTGTCTGTCTTGGGGTCCCTGAAAAAGGAAAATACTAGGAATGGGAAGCAGAAAACTGCTGTCTAATGCCAGTTCTGAGAGCAATTTATACAGTTATATTTAATCAGATTGCTTTGTTTCTTCGATTACTCCATCTGTAAAGTGGGGTCTAGAGTATATATATAACCAGGTCTTCTATGGGAGTAATTGAACGATATGTAATTGTCGTGCATTTATAGTTGTATATTAATTTTAATTAGTACCCAAAGTATAGTCTAACCCTGAAAGATTTCCTTTGATATATGTACATTTATTCCTGTTCGTCAGCACTAGTAAAATCTAATGTCTTCCAGGTTATTTACAGCAAGTACACAGATCTTGTGCCAAAAGAGGTCATGAATGTGGATGATCCTGAACTGCAGAGACCAGATGAGGAGGCAATTAGAGAGGTATTGTATGCACTGATGTGCCTAGTTAGCAGTGGTATGCTTTATGTCTTGCATATGGGATGAGATGCACACTGTGGTATTTTTTCTTCAGATAACAGAGAAGACAAGAGCAGCCTTGGAGAAATCAGTCTCTCAGAAAGTTGCAGCAGCCATGCCAGTTCGAGCTGCTGACAAACTAGCTCCTGCACAGTACATTCGGTATGTAGTGCTGGTGTTTGTGTAAGATGTTGTGATATACAAAATGGATTAAAACTGGCATATTTGTTTAATTTCTGAGAACAGAAATTCCTCTTGAATTCTGTTCTTCTGTAAGGAATATGAAACTGGCTTATGTATTTTGAATTAAACCACTAATGATCACCTTGTGTAGAAATATGTCATTAACATGTCATGAGTTGTGGCACTTTAGAGGGGTTACTGTTTTAGCAACAAAACACAGATTTGCTAGGGATCACTATTAATGATGCTGCCCTGAAAGGAAAGTATTTACTGCAAGTTTCAAGCCACAACAAGACATGTAACAAAGTTCCTCCTCCATAGAAAATAAGCAATTGGAAAGAATTGGAATGATGAGGAGGCTGATACTCATTTATGATGATTTTTTGTTTCAAACACAGAAAAATTTCATGGCAGGTTTACACTTGACTTGATGTTAATTCTGAAAAAAAAGTATGTGAAGAGGTTGGTATTGAACAGTAAGAAGTCACCAGGGCTTCACAGACATAGGCCGAGAGTATTGTGACAAGCTGTGTGTATTGTACTTGTTTTTCTTCTATTTCAGAATCTAGGTTGAAACAGGAGAATATAGCCCTGAAGAGAAGTTACATTCTGTCTGGTGTAACTGAGTCTGCACTCAGTGCAGTATCTTCTGTGCAGTTACCTGCTGCTGACATTCATAGTGGAATAGTCTTGAACTGTGGTGGATAAAATGAAACCGCAGCTAGAGCAGTGAACTGAGTAAAAATGGAGGTGGGAAAGGAATATCTAGCTGTGTGCAGAGAACTGAGCACTCTGTTTTATTCAGGTATACACCATCTCAGCAAGGAGTTGCATTCAACTCTGGAGCAAAACAGAGAGTTATTCGGATGGTGGAAATGCAGAAGGACCCTATGGAGCCTCCAAGATTCAAGTAAGTGTTCACAGCTTGTTCATGGCAAATAGAAGATTCTGAAGTGTATTTCTGTGCAACATGCTGATTGTAATTGTAATTGTTTTCGTAATTGCTCAGAATTAACAAGAAAATTCCGCGAGGACCACCATCTCCTCCGGCACCTGTAATGCACTCTCCTAGTAGAAAGGTATGAAATGCCATAGCTGTTCTCAGTTTTGAATGCTTAAGTGGATCCACAAAGTCTTCTTTGATCTAGTTCATTTCTGTGTACCTTCTCCTTACTGATCTTTTGATGTGATGTTAAGTGATAAACTTGGTGACCAGTGCAGTCTTTTTGTTTGTTTTTTTTTCTTTTTTTCATTTGGGCAGTTGTGTAAGTAGCTGTCTTTTCATGTATCTTGTCAAAGGTTGAGTAGATTTGTCATATATTTTATGCAGGGCTGCATTGCTAAATTTGTTCATGGCATGAATGAGTCGACCAGGGCTTTAGCCTGGGTACCCTTATGTTTCTTTTAGACAACACTGTTAAGCTAATCCTTAATAACACTAAGTTGTGTCATTAAGGATTAGCTCCTTCTGAGAAATGAGTGTAGTGGTGGTTCATCAGTTTGGTTCAACTTGAACGGCTGCTAAGTGTGCAGATGTTAACAAGCTGGCTGAGAGTTATGGCCTGTGTGACAAAAGCCTAAGAGGATGGCTGAAGAGCTGTTGTGACTTTATTCAGTGTTGGCAAAGATACAGTGCAAAAATAAATCCCATGGCAGAGAGTTTGGAACCAGCTGATCTTTAAGGTCCCTTCCAATCAAACCATTCATTGATTCTGTAATCTTATTGCTGCTAAGAAGAGGAGTTTTGTAGTGGAGTCCTGAACTTTCTACTCTAACTTATTTTGATAGTTTCATAGCTGCCTTAGAGAAAGAAAACAGTATCTCGTTTTACTATGAATCTGAAGATGACTTTGCTTCTTCTCTTAAATCAGATGACTGTGAAAGAGCAGCAAGAGTGGAAAATTCCTCCATGCATTTCAAACTGGAAAAATGCAAAGGTAATTAAGTTGTCATAAATTTATTTTTCTAATGTTGCACCCTGATGGGAAACGTCTGTGAATGACTTAAGCTTGAATAATACTGATTTTAAACCTCTAGAGTTAGGTAAACTGGGTGCTTCCAGCATGGAGAACACATGATCATACAGCTCATTTTTCTTCAGTTTGGCATATAAGGGTTGTCCAATTGAGAGTATAGAACTGAGGGAAAATATGTTACTTCATGGCAGAGATTATAAATTTTGAGAGGAAAAAATTATATTAGTTAAAATCCCCATAATAGTGCAGTCGAAATTCAAAACCTCTCGAGGTCACAAAGTAAAGCCATCTAAACTGAAAAAGAGCAGAGTATCAGAGACCCAAGCATGTTTCATTTTAATACTGCAGTCCAAATTTCTGGAAAGTTTTCCTCGTTGCATTCTTTCATTAATTAATTTTTATCACTGGTCAGCTAGCTATTTTTGTTCCTTGTTTGAATAGGTCCTGTCCCTTTGATTTTTATCAGCTATTAAGTTTATGTTCCAAGACAGGGGAGAATTTATTTGCTGCAGTGACTGGTCTAATAATTCTGAAACTTACTAAGCTGTTGTACTGAGACAGCCTCTTCAAATGGAGGAAGGAAAAGCTGCATGTTTGGATGTTACTTTTTTCTTGCCTACCCCAACACAGCTGTCTAACTGGGACTGATGCTAATTAGGAGATGAAATTTTAGGTTACAGATGCTAAAACCAAAGCAAAAATTTTGTAAAGCTCACTAAAAAAATCTTAAAATACCATCTATTAATAATTTTGAGTTTCAGCTTTGGAAAACAAAATTGGCATTTAGCGTGTCTTACTTTTGCTGGCTGCCTTGCTCCTTACTTTCTCATTTTGAATCAGCTAACCTCTTAATAGGTATGGAAACCATTTAGGTAAAACAATTTTTAAGCAAAAATGGTAAAACAGCTGAGAGACTGGAGAAGCTATCATCTGTAGTTTTTTTAACACAAAGCAAAAAGTGGACCTTATCAATTGAAAACTTTATTTTGTCCTAAGATGAAACTTGAAGGGAAGCTGTGTTTCAGATTTGGTGGGAGGGTGGAATTGGAGTGAAGCTTAGTATTACCTGGTAAGAATTTGAAGTACATATGAAAAGGAGATCCATTGAGGCATAATAATGATGGGCTATGAGTTTTGTATGTGGTTTTGTTTTCTTACACAATAAATATAATAATGCTTGTTATTACAAATACTGTTTCTGTGATTAACTGCCTCTCTGTTTCCACTCTAGGGTTACACCATTCCTTTAGATAAGCGTCTGGCTGCAGATGGCAGAGGACTGCAGACTGTTCATATTAATGAAAACTTTGCCAAACTTGCTGAGGCACTCTATATTGCTGACAGAAAGGTCAGGTAGTTCTTTAAACTGTTTTGTTCCATATAGTTTTACTATCTTTGTACGTTAATTTCCTTCAGAAAATCAGCTGTGAATAGGCTATAGCTTTTTGATTTTTCTGCTTCTTTGCTAATGTAAGACTTAAGGTCTTATCTCCACTATCTCTGAATCGTTGGCTCAGCGTGGGTTAAGTTAGTGGAAGTCATGGGTCTTGTCTCTCAGCGCTAACTGCTGTGGCTGATGGGCTTTAAGCTTCCTAATTTTGGCTTCATTTCTGTCCTGTTTACTAGCTAACTCCATGACAGATCTGCTTGTATCCCAGGTGGTAGACTTTCTGTATTTTTAACTGTGTCTTATTTGTGCAGGCTCGTGAGGCAGTAGAGATGCGTGCCCAGGTGGAGAGGAAGATGGCTCAGAAAGAAAAGGAGAAACATGAGGAAAAGCTCCGAGAAATGGCTCAGAAAGCCAGGGAGAGAAGAGCAGGGATCAAAACGCATGTTGAAAAAGGTACATTTCTTTGTTATTAAGATGCAATGGCTTTTTTTAACACTCTGACATGCGGAGCAATAACCTGAGAACTTAAAATATCTAAATACCAGCTGAAATTTCTAAGCATGACATCAGCTCATCTCTTCACTCTATTGGTTAATTCACTGGCTGGTTTGAAGGGATGCAGGTTTGAACCTCACATCGGTATGTTGGCGTATACAGGTTTAGGGCACTGAGAATTTTGGAGTTAATAATGCATCAGTGTGAGTGATGGCTTTCATGGACAGTTCTAAAATAATTTTTTTTGAAGAAGCATGTTGTAGATGAAGGGCAACTTTGTTTAGAAGAACTAAACCATCTTTTAAGTTTTCAAAGGTGGTAAAATGCAATATTCTGTCTCTTGCACTGTTGCAACTGGTCTTGCAGAGCTGTAGTTTTGTTGGCCAGCAGGCCCTAAACTCCCTGCTGCCAACCTAACTAAATTGTCACCATTGTGATAAGTCTTATGTTCTGACTGAAATTACACTTCAAAGATCAAGATGATGACCTTAGAGAGCAGTTATGATCTGTCTAGAAGGCAGAGGGATATGGTGATACAAAGCCAGATCCTGCAGCTGGGATGTACTAACCTCTTACCAACAGGCTGGGGGCTGGCCAGCTGGAGAGCCACTCTGTTGGAAAGGACCCAGGAGTTGTAGGGGACAATATGCTGAATATGAGCCAGCAGTGTGCCCTGGCAACAGTAATGCTAAGGGCATACAAAGCTGCATCTGCAGGAGTGTAACCTGTAGGTCAAGGGAAGTAATAATTTCCTTGTATTGGTGACCTGTTAGACTGCATCTGGGATACTTAGTGCAGTTATGGGCCTCCAGGTACAAGACAGACGTTGATAAATGGAAGTCAGTTCAGTGGAAGGCCAGAATGGCCTGTGACCATCAGAATGGTCACAGGCTCAAGTAACTGCCTGTTCAGGTGATGCTGAGAGAATAAAGCTTGTTCTGCTAGGAGATAATGTGCCATTGGGGCCAAATAATGGGAACTTACTTACCCACAAAATCGTCCTACAATGATCCCTAAATGGTTGTCAAAGCTCTTCACCAAGTTGCATGGTGGAAGAATGAGACAGTGGTCAAGAGTTGAAGCAGGAGGTTTCAACAATATGTTAGGAGAAAAATTTTCACCATGAAGACAAACAGCAGTAGAACAGGTTGCCTAGGAAGTCTGGCAGTCTCCATCCTTGCAAGTTTTCCTCACCTGAGTGGGAAAAGCCCTGACCAACCTGGTTTGAATTCAGCATTGATAGCAGGAGGTTGTGAATTAAACTCCCTTTCAACCTGAGTGATCTTCAGATATTGCATCACAGAATGTTCTTCAAAACACTTAAATCCCTGCATGTTTCAATGATATTTTTACACTTAAAATTATGATATAATGATCTGTAAATGTTTTAGGATATTAATTCCTAGACAGACAAGTATTCTAAGCTCTTGAAAGTTGGAAGAACATAGTTGTTAGGATATGTCTGCTTTGACTCTTACCAAGGACAGTCAATTGCTTGGGGCATAAGAAAGCTGTGGTGTTCCGTGTGTTCACTTTATTTAAAATGTAACATTTTAAATAGCACTAAGGGTCACTACTCTTCTGTGAAAGAATACTGAATTGAATTACTGTGCCAATGTCTGTGGCATAATTAATTCAAACTTCAAATGTTTGTCTATAATGAGCAATCTTGTCCTTGTTCAGAGGATGGAGAAGCTAGAGAAAGAGATGAAATCAGACATGACCGGCGCAAAGAGAGACAGCATGACAGAAATCTTTCCCGGGCAGCCCCTGATAAAAGGTGAGTCACAAAAGAAAAGCTGGTTTATTCCTGTACTGGCACTGGCTTTCCCCACTAGGGAACCTATTACTGGGCTTTCCTTTTCTTGATGTGAGTGCCTGAATTTTATCTTGTGGAGATAGTCACTGGTATGAAGCACAGTTCATTCATTGTATGAAAAGGTATTACTGTGTGAAAACATTGCAATACTCTCTTCAAAATGTAGAATTTTCCACATGAATGGGAGAGAGGGGTGTGCTGTGTTGCTTTTGGGTGGGTTTTTCTTTAGCAGAACTTCAGTATATTCAGGTTTAATTAACATGTTGACAGCAAAGATTGAAACCTGAATCCTCTAATTTTGGTGAGACCAGAGTTATCAATAGTGGCTTTGCTTCTTGAGCTGTTCGCTTAAAGTAAGCTTAGATTTATGAAGGTAGGCTGAAGTTATCTTATTAGCTGAAGCCACTGAGATTTCTGAGTGCAAATGGTTTCTGGAGGCTTAAAATCTCTAATATGTTAAAATTGGATTGCTTGGCCTTCCCAGAATGCAACTACACTGATTCTTGCAAAAAATAAATATGACATTTTAGACCAAGTCAGCTTGATGTGAATTGCAGATAGTGGAAAGCAAATTTAAATGTCATGCCCAGCTGAACATAACTTTTCCAAATGTTTCCTTTGCCAGGAGACAAATTTTAAATGTTACCTAGTAAGGAAGAACAACAGTCAAAATCTGGCTCCTGAGGCAAATCGTTAGCAACTAATACAGGATCTGGTTGCAATTAAGCATGTCAACAAGTATGGTTTACTGACCTCATAAAACTTTTACATTTTTAATTCAGGTCAAAGCTGCAAAGAAATGAGAACAGAGATATCAGTGAAGTTATTGCCCTGGGGGTACCCAACCCCAGGCCATCCAATGAACTCCAATATGACCAGAGGCTGTTCAACCAGAGCAAGGTAAAATACCTTTTCACAGCTGTGTAGCTTTCTATGAGAACATGCTCATCCTTCCTTAGTGGGTACGGCTAGAATACTAAAGGGAGCCTGTTCTCATGGTTGGTGTGGATACACTCAGAAAGAAGTCTTTACATATAACTGATAAGGAAACTATTGATTTCCTTTATCCAGAGCCTATGCAAAAAAAAAAAAATTGAATATTCTAAGTGTATAGCTGAATTAAAGTGTTTTTGTTGTGATTTTTCTCACTGGGGAGTGGGGAGAAAAACTATTTTGCCTTCCAGCTGCAGTGACCTCATTTTCTTCTCTTGTACAAATGTACTGACTGAATAGGGAAATCTGCTTTCAGAGAAAAGCAAGTAAATACTTTCTATTCCCATTACTGCTTGCGTTAATAATACTTCTGAAGATATAAACAGTTGACAGCAACATTTATTTTCCCTGAATTTTATACTATTCAGTGATGACAAAATAGATTAGGCTTCAGCAAATCCCTCAATAGACCTGCAGTTTGTCAATCATTCTTTTTCATGTCTCCCATGAAAGACTTGCAGGCAAGAAGGGAAAGCTGATGAACCAAAAATGAACGAGCAGACACTTCTACTTTCACAGTTTATATAAGCCTCTGTGTGATTTGGATCAGTCAGCTTAAATCATGTTTTCCAGAAATTCTGAATAATACACATTTCTGTATGGTTGTACTTAGCTATTACAGACAGCTGTACTTGCAGGACAGACTAAAATGATCGATTATTCTGAAATGTGGATGGCCTGTAATCCTTCCCGTTGCTTTCTGCAAGAGTAGGACTGGGGCTTGTAATGTCATGTTCTCTGGATTTAATCCCAGACTCAAACCCACTCATATCCTCATTAAGTGCTTGGAGTAATTTGAAATCAATCATAAATCACACAATACCAACTTTGTGTAACTGTGTAACATCATCAGTGTATTTTGTTGTTAAAATAAGCTAGCTGACGTTTTACAGATTCACTTGTGCTGTTCTGCTGTTCTTCACAGGGTATGGACAGTGGCTTTGCTGGAGGAGAGGATGAAATTTATAATGTCTATGACCAGCCTTGGAGAAGTGGCAAGGATATGGCCCAAAACATCTACAGGCCAAGTAAAAATGTGGATAAGGACATGTATGGTGATGATCTAGAGGCTCGAATAAAGACCAACAGGTAAGGAAATAAATTTAAGAAATATTCTTAATTAGTACTCTGAAGTTAGTCAACTGAGAATCATCTTCTCCTGCAGGTTTGTTCCTGACAAAGAGTTTTCTAACTCGGATCGTAACACCAGAGGCAGGGGCAGAGATGGACCAGTTCAATTTGAGGAGGATCCATTTGGTTTGGACAAGTTTCTGGAAGAAGCTAAGCAACATGGTGGTTCTAAACGGCCATCAGACAGCAGCCGCCCTAAAGAACATGAGCATGAGAGCAAGAAGAGGAGGAAGGACTGAATGCCTCTTCTCCTTGAGAGGTAGGGAAATGGACTGCAAGCTTGGACTTCCCACAAAAGGATTTTTAATATTGGGTGTACAGGAGGATGGCGTTGTAACACAGCAGTTCACAACTCTGGCCGTGTGGATATATACACACACTAATTCTTCTACATAGGACTGCCACCCGAGGAGACAGGAGACATGGAGACCACTCTGAAACATTTCATAAGGGAATTAATTATTCTTTAGCAAGTTCTCTGACTTTGCTGATTTCCCCATTGCCCAGCATCTCAGGGTAAGAATGTAGCCCCTTCCTACAGCTTTAGTTTTTGTAGGTAGCTAAAGCTTTGACTTGATCTGTTAAAAGCTTTCCTGCTGTATATAATGACTGTCTTATGCTGTAATAGATGCTGGGGTGTTTATGATTCAGTGTTTTTAATGTGGCTATACAGTTTATTTGAACAAGGGAGGGGAAACAGCTGGATTCTGTTTTAAAACAAGTACTCATTCATAGTTTCTCGGTAATCTTTATTTTAGTTTCTTTACATTTAGTGAAATAAAGCCTCCTTCCACCACTCACTCACTTTGATTCTTTCTTTGACTGCGTCTTCTACGGATCTGCTGTCTGAGCGTGAGCTGAAAACAATGCAAATTATTGAAATTAGCTAGGCAAGGTGGTTTATTTTTCATTTCTGATCACCCAGAACATTGATATGGAAAGCAGATGATACATTTATAACCAATTCAGTTTCATGAGCCCCAAGCCAGGGCTTTCCTGACAGGAAAGTTGAATATATATGCACAGCAATTGCTAGTTGAAGCAGCAAAGCGCATCTTCACAGCTTGTGCTTTCAAATGGAACTAATAAAAAGTAACTGTCTAAACCTAGCCTAGAACTAAGTGGGAGAAGTGCTCATGTATTCTAGAGAAGCCTGCATTTTTTAAGAAATGAAAATAACTACTGCTTGCCTTCTGCTTTTTATTTCATTATAAAGAAGCCTCTTAGCTTGCACCTCTTGTGAAAGTACAGTCTTTGAAACCTAGGCAGTTAAGTGCATGTGGCTATCCTTAAAGCTTCAAGAATAAAAAGCAACAAAAATTTACAGGAAATTTACACAAAATACTATGCTATTTCTAGTACTTAATTTGGTAATTGCATACAAATAACATCCCAGTTCAGCACAATTTATGAAGGACCAGCCTACTGCCTATCTAGTCACAGTTTAAGGAGTCTTAATTTCTGCTTCCATTTTTGTACCACAGTTGGAATTTGCAGGTTGGTTTTTCTTGGGAATGGGTACTGAAGTAACCACACCCAACAATGACTTATGCAGTTATGAACCGTGTCAAGTGAAATGCTTTATCACAATCAAAATACTGCATCACTGAAGGCTCTTGCCAATTCATTTTACTTTTACTATCTCCTAGCATTCAAAGTCGCAAAATAAGAAACTAGTTGTCAAAAGGATATTGAAGAATTTGTATTAATTAATCAATTAATACTGATTGTGTCTGATACACCAGCCTGCTTGTTGCTCATGGCTTCACTCTGTACTACACCCTCTGAATAGTTGTATCAGCTGAAGCACCTTTAAGTCTGTAAGAAAATCCTCTATTTAGGGAACATACGAGATGCAAGTTTCTAATGATTTTGACATGAGAGCTCTTAATAAATCAATGGTTTTGGGCAGCCATTGACTCCCTGTCCTTTCTTCCTTATCTGTCAACACCACTGCACACTAAATGTTGGGAAAGCAGTGAGATGGCTTTGCTCAGTTTCTTATGTTGGAGTGAAGCTGGAGGATAGACAGTTGTCTGGCTCTAGCTGACCAGTCAATGACAGACAATTTTGTATGTGTACCAGACCATTACACTGTCTTGATCCCATACACTAATGCACTAACATTTAAAATGTTAAAGATGGAGAGAACAAAACCCTACACTAAAGCAAATTTAAAGGTGTCTTGAACACATGAAAGCAAGCAGCTGATTTCTCCTGTATGAAATAAATAAAATTTCATGAAAGTTCAAAACTTAGCATCACTTTCTTTATCATGTTCCCCCAGCCACTCAATATCCAGATCAAATGTTGGAATCCACCTGCAGAAACCTGTGTTTCAAACTGCAAACTAGTTGCATAGTAAATCCCAAACAGTTTTACTGCATTCACATTACTTTAACATAGCAGGAGTTTTTAGTCTTTTGAGTGTGATCTCTCTGCTATCTCTATGATCTTGACCCCTAGCAACTCAAGCTGAGAGGAGGGAATAAACAGAAGTGGTAATGATTTAAAAAACATTAAAAGCACACTGAGTGACAAAATCCTTAACCACACTGAAAGAATGTGGTAATATTTTCATGTTACTGAAGGCAGAATTAAGAGTCAACTCATCCCATTACTTCATTAAAGGAGTTAGCACATTACCTTGGAACCTTCAAGAATGTGGGAATCCTTCTGTAACACATTCTGAGCTTCTTCTGGAGTTGAGAATTTAATCCAGCAATAACGTCTGTGGAAGCCTGTATCTCTGTCCTAATTACCAGTTAAAAAAAAAACAAAATGCAATTACTACAGGAAATATTCACAGAGGCTGTTAAAAACTTTCTACAAATACTGAATTTAAGGATTATTCAGAAATTATCAAAGGAATTGGCACACTTGCTGTTTCTTCACACTAAGACATTTGCTGTCAGTGACAGCATGTAGGGTCTAGCAAAGGCTGTTCTACGTATCTTTCAATTTGAATCTAGCAATAATAAAAAAAATCATGATCTTAAGATACGGCTGAAGCCTGGAATAATACATGGGCAGTAGTTTCAAACTGCAGTATTTATCTACTAATAATAGCCAGTCACAACAGAACTGACATTTAAATGGCCACAGTACTTGAAAAGCATTTAGCAACACAGAGCAGCTGCTTAAGAGACTAAGCAGAGTGCAATTCAGAATGACAAGCACTAACTGCACTGAAAAGAAAAAAGTTATTTTTAGAAATAATTTGCCAGTCAGAAAAGACAGTTGTCAATAAAGAGATGATAATGAGGAAAAGCCAGGTGTATCCAAGTGCCTTCTATCTCTACTCAGATCCCCCTCAGAGCTCCCAACAGCTCAGCCACTGATCATCAGGCAACACTTCCAAACCACCAGGGAAGTTTTCACCTACAAGGCACTGCCTGGTTTCAGTATCACAGTGATGTCTAAATTAGGGTGTCCTACACTGGGGATTTTTCTATCTCTGGCAGTTTTAAGCATTAATGAAACTCCTTAAGTAATCACTGAATCTAAACGTACATATGCATGGGTTTGTGGTAAGCTACCAGACTTTACAACAAAATGATGCAGTCTGTCCTGGGCCTGAGGAAAAACAACACGACAGGCAGGTGCCTACGATTCAACTGTTCAAAACAACCAGCCTGTTTCAAACTATCTTCCTCCGTTTCCACACTAATCCTCAACTGAGGTGAACCCATCAGCTCACTAACTGAAGTTCACTACACACTGAGCTTAATCTCACAGACCATTACTTCACATGGAGAAACACAAGCAGACAGAACCTTGATACTTTCAGCAATGGCCTGCAACTTACCCACAAAGGAACACTTTTTGACAGTCTAGAAACTGCACTAGATACTGTGATCCCCGACCTACATCCTCAGAAGATAAACAGCCTAAACGACAGAGGCATTGGCAGCTTGGCAGCACCCTGCAGAGGTTACGGGTTTTGTGTTAGCCCTGCATTCTGGATGGGGTCTGAATTCGCAGCAGGAAAAGACGGCAGGTTCATACCCACACCTTTAGTTTTCGGCCAGTGAGACCAGGCACATAAAAACTTTATTCTCCGTCAGAAGAATAGTAACACGATGATAGTAAAGCTCAAAGCACTTTTAGATTAATTATTCAGAAATGGCAACATCAACAGGATGTGAAGGATGTGCTTTGTAAAGCTCTTTGAAAGCCAACGGAAAACACTAAGCTTCAATAAGGCCTAGCGCTCGCAGACAAGTGGTGACGCTCCTGCGAGAAGGAGCTAAGGGTAGAGAGCACTGAAAACCTCACTACAGTACAGGATGAGGCGTCCAGACTGCAGCTCCTAAGAAGAGGAGAAGCTGCTTCGGAGCAAGGCCTCAGCCGCAGGACCAGCCGGCGGCTCTTCCCCGCTTCGCCGAGAACACACGAAGTGCGGCCCGGAGGACGCGCGGGTACTCACGAACGGCAGCTGGCACCTCTGCACCGACCCGAACTGGGAGAAGTACTCCTTCAGCTCCTCTGTGGGGAAACGCACTGGTTATCCGGGCCCGGCGCCTCCGCGCAGCCGCGCCACCCTGGCCCGACCCCCGGCCTGTGCCGGCACATGCGGCGGGGCCGCCCAACGCCGCCAGCCCCAGCAGCGGTGAAGGATGGGAGGGGGGGGCTCAGACTCACTGCTCGACACCGTCCAGGGAACCTCAGCCACGAAGATGTCGAAGAGCCGCCGGGAGCGGCGCCCCGCCGCCCGCACTGCACTGGCCGCCGCCATGTCGGGACTACGGCGAGGGGGGAGGACGGAGAGAGGGAGGGGCGGCCCCGCCCCGGCCGGCCCGAAATGGCGGCGGCGGCTCTGACCCGTGAGGGTGGGGAGGATGCGTTTCGCCGGCTCTTTCGATTCTACCGGCAGCGGGACGCGTCCGACCTGCGGGGCGTGGTGGACTTCTCCGCGCCGGGGGGCCAGGTAATACCAGGCTGCTTCTGCCCGTGCCCCGCGGCGAGCGGCTCGGAGGGCGTCCCGCCCTCTGCGCGGTGTCTCAGTGCGGGGCTGCGGCGGTGTCGCCGCAGCCCGTTCTCTCCACCTGCTGTTCTCCTTCGTGCCCGACGCCGAATCGCTAGTGCCGCTCCGTTTCTGGCTAGAGGACGCTGCATTCGAGCCCTGAGCCTCTTAGGGGTCCCTGTGATGTTTTAAAAATGACGGCGTGACCTGAGAGGGGCAGCTGGGAAGGGCCCGGGGCCCCTCTGTCCGCGAGTCCCAAAGCCGGGCCCGCCCAGGGTCCCCCTGGGCCATGGGACGCTGCCCGAGGGCACAGGGTGCCGTGCAGCCGCCCCTGGCCAGCGCGATGCCTAGTCACAGATTTACTACTTTTGCTTGTATTTACTTTCATAATTAATTAGCTCCCTACTCTGCAGTAGGGGATCTTCAGAGCTTCTAATAGAACCACGTGATACTTAAGCAGCGGAACGTGTTGACATAAAAACCCCCAGGTTTCACTCTCGGAGCTGACACTGTTTCCTGGTCCTGTTGGCCCTTGTCTTAGCCCTGAAATACTTGGGTGAGCTGGGATCATCTGCCCCTTGCTGTGCTGTCGTCCCCCTAGTCAAGTTTCTTCTCCTTTCTCACTCCTGTATAATAAATGCTTGGCTTAGTCACCAGGGCAAGTTCAGCTGTTGCAGTGGGTTGGGGAACACAGTCAGCAGCACAGCTGAAAGCAGTAGCCATCATAGTAATTTACCATGCCTTTAGTGATGAAGAAATGATCCTTAAAACTTGTCTTCTGTTTTGTCACCTCACAAAAGGATGACGCATATTTGCTAGTGTTGTTAACCAGGGATTTTCTGCTTAGGAGCCTATGTCAAAAAAAGGAGTGGGGAATATAGTTAAAATGAAACTTTGCCTAATTTTTCATAGTTTCAATGCTTAGTCTTTTCTGTTTAGTGTTCTGTTAAGGTATTTATTTTTCTATCTTTTCGGACTATAATTTTACTGTTGCTAACACAAAACCTGACCCGTATGAAATTGTTAGAGGCATTAGAATTAACCAATGAAGTTGTTAACATTTCAGCCTTTCTTGAGCTTGCAGCAGTCCTGTATTTGGTAAAGGATTACAGCATTATGGCTCTTCTGGGAAATTCAGAGTATTTGAAAACATCACAAGGATCTGTCTTCTCTCAATATGATTCTTTTTGTGCCTTTTACCTTCTAAGATCAGGTGATGGTTTACTAGTGAAAACATCTTTTATTCCTCTTTCCCCCAGGTTAAAAACATCTGGCTTTTCCCTTTAAGAGCTACAGGCCGGCAGATTGGCCCAGATAATATTGCTTCTTTTTTCTCAGAAAACTGCTTCAAGCAATTGAGCTCTTCAGTGAAGTGTGACATACCCCATCTGCCCTGTTACCAGACTTATTTAACTGATTCAGCACATGTAATTCTTCAGCATAGAAACATCTCCGATTCTCCAGAAGCCCAGGCAACAGCTGGTGTGGACGCACTTTGAGCAGGCAGTGATGTGGCAGAGTTTTGGCCAGAGGATGAGCCTTCCTGGGGTCACTCTGTGGATAGGACTGTGAAGTAAGCTCCTCAAGGCTGGCATTCACAAAGCTGCTTTTGACAGAGAGCTGAAAAATGGGTAAAACTACATTGCCAGAAGGTGCTGTCCAGCAGTAATTCAGAATTTCTTAGAAATTCAATGTATATAATTTAGTTCTGTTGCTCAGAGAATGTTAACCAGAGCTGTCAGCTGCAAAGAGACTGATTTACGCATGCGCCACTATAGAGGCTGTGTGCAAAGGCCTTAATTTGATATACACTTTAAGTTGTTACAGACAAAGTCTTGCAGTCTCTGCCTGTTTATTTCTACTGTGCCTGGCCATCTCTTTCCTTATATGAGCCTGTACTTTTCCACTGCTGCATGGAGAGCTGGACTGGGGAACTAAGCCAGAACAAAACCAACCTGCCTCTACGCTGCCCTCCTTAAGACAGTTCCCTGTCCTAAGGGAAGAAGGGAGTAGGAACACAGTAGAATGAGTTTGGTGGGGTTTTTTTCAGCAAATGTTAGCTTAAATACATGTGTTATTGCAACCCAAGAGAGTATGTCCAGTGAGTACATCTTGCCAAGCCTTGAGCTGGTGATCCTGCTGTTGGGAACAGAAGTGGCAGGGTGGCATTCAGAATTGACAGGGTTTCTGTAGTCCTTCACATCCAACAGCTTTGGCTACTTCATCACTGTTTATCCTTATGTAAATTAGAGAATAGTCATCTACCCTATAGGATCATGAGCAACTTTTATTTAGAATGTTCTTTGGAAGTATAAAGTGTTATGAGTATATTGCTCTCTAACGGAGGTTGATAATTACCAGAATGTTTTATAATGATGAGGCTGTACTGTGGAAAAATCATGATTAATTTTTTCTCATTGGTATATATTGTTTGGGTTTTTTTACGAGTGGGGGACATCTCATCACTAAGTAAAACCTGTAGGTACCTTTTGATTCTTGTGTTGAATGTGTACTGGCTCTGTTTGCCCTGTCCTGGTCACAGCTGTTTAGACAGTTGTTCTGTGGTACATTTGGCATTTTCACGAGAGTTTCCTTCAAGTGTGGTAGCACTCTTCCTTATAGATGCTGTTTTTGGAGGAGTTTTGTTTCTCACTTTTTTTTTTAACCAGAACTGTTTTCTTTTGCCAGGTGTTCAGATCACAGCTCAGTATTTCTTCAGTCAGTGATCAAGATGCCTACAGAGCAGGATTACGGCCAGTTAGCCAGTGGAAAGCCTATGGCCTCAGTGGGTATCCAGGTAGGTGCCTCTGATTTCAAGAAAAATTAAACACAACCTCGTTGCTTTGAATTCATGCACGTTCAGTCTTATCTTTCTTGTCCTGCCTGAAAAAGCTATTTTGGTTTCCCTAAGTGTAACTTAATGTTGTCATAAGTGAGGAGGACAAACAAATTGGCTAAAGGATGGGATGCAGTAATATTTATGAAGGTGAGAAGAGCCAGTTGTTTCACAGTGAGATCAACCGGACCATAGCTCATGAGAATGGGTTCCTGTTGCCTTTGGCAGAGACTTTGTTTCTGTAGAATCTGTTTTTCCTCAATATATATCATGCACATTTGGGTACATGGCTGAAATACAGTAGTTTCACAGTTGAAGTGTGGCATCTACTACATCTACCCCCTACATCGGTGTAGGACACTGAGTACAGTAAGTGAATAAGAACCTTCTGGCCTATTCAATATACAGAGTAATTTCATTAGGCAAATTATTTCAGAAATGGAAATATGTTTTAGGTTTGCAGTTTACCTGGTAGAGTCACAGAGAGGCATTAGATTGGAAGGCACTTCCAGAGGTCTAGGCCAACACCCTGCTTAAAGCAGGATGAAGTTGCAAGTTAGATCAGGATGCTGAGAGCTTTGTACGGGTAAATTCTGGAAATCTCTAAGGATAGAGATTACACACCCTCTCTGGGCACCTCTACCAATGTTTGGCCATGTTTTTTCCTAAACCTTGTATCTAATAAAAATTTGTCTTGCTGTTGTTTGTGGTTGGTGTCTCTCCTAATCTTGCTGTGCACGTCAGAAGAATCTGGCTCCCCACCTCTCACGTGCCTGTAGGTAGTGCTCAATAGCAGGATGTGTCACCAGCCCTCACTGCTGCTCACACAGTTTGTCCTCAAGGCAACCTGGCCTTGGTTTGGAGCTGCTCTTAGCCCTCAGGCCCATATTGTTGCATGGGGTTATTCTGCTCCTGGTGTAGAATTACCACTGTTGAACTTCCTGAGGTTCTCTTTAGCCCATTCCTTCATTTGTCAAAGTCTCTTTCAGGGGCAGTAGTAGCCTCCAGCATATCCACTGCTGCCCCAATTTAGTGTAATCTGTACGTGAAATGGGGATGAACATCCCATCGTCCACGTTGTTGGTGTAGATGTAGTTATCAGTCTGCCCCAGGATCAAAGAATGCAGCTCATAACAGCTGCTGGTTAGACTTTGAATCATCAGATCACTATTCTTTAAGCCTGGTGATCCAGCCACCTTTTGCTTACCCATTCAATTTCCCCAAAAAATTTATGGGCCCCCAGTTTGGCTCCAATGATACTGCAGGAGACCAAGTGGAAAACTTTTCTTAAGCCAAGGTAAACAACATCCCCTGTTTTCCCCTTGTCTGGACATCTCACTGTAGCAGGCAGTAAGGCTGGTTACACAAAATTTGCCTTCCATGCTGTTCTCAACCACTGTGTGTCTGGAAGCGGCTGCCATGAAAGTTTGCTTCATAATTGAATCAGGGGTTTTGGTAAGGCTGATGAGTTTGTAGTTCCCCAGATCCTCCTTATTTCAGGGATTTTTGTATGATTAATTTTGGTTTTTCTCATGTTTCTTTTGGTTCATTGGGACCTCAGTCAGTTTCTGTGGGTGGTTGCTATGAAGCCATCCTACCATTTCTGAAACTAAAGCAGCCATGCTACCCATCTGGCATGTTTAATACACAGGGAATTGAATAACTTCAGGAGAAAGGCTTCTGCCTCTTCTTGCCTCTGTAAATGTTTTGTTCCACTTACCTGTCATATTATAGCTGCCCTTGCTTGGTCTGCCTGTCATTTACTGTCTGTCTAAACGTCTTTCCTAGTAATTACATGGGGGCTGTGGGGAATCACAGGTTTTCCACTTAACTGCATTTTTCTTCTGCTTTGGCAAAGGAAGCCTTTTACTAAAATGAAATGCAAACACACTGACAAATTATCTGTCCTGTTTAGAATCAAGTCATGTGTGGACTTGAACAATATTTTATCATTTTTCAGCTACCTTTATCTGGTTGCCCTGAAACAGTAGATGTGTAACCAACTGTCCCAATAGCCTTCTAAGTGAAGTAAGAATTTCTTTAGTTTGTCTATGAGCAGATGGAAAGGAAGTAATTTGGTTTTGTCCCCACAGTAAGCAATGAAATAGAAGACTAAGGAATCTGGGTGAATCTCTATTGTGGTGTCATGAGTTCTGTCAGAAGCATGTGATGGCTGTCTTTGGATCTTTGTAACTGACACACTTTTTTTTTTATGAGAGGTTTTTCTTGTTGTTAGACATCTGCATGTCTTACCCTTCCTTTGACTGAGGTTGGAGACCACTTTCATTAGGTGTGAATTAATTCCTAGTTTGTAGCAAGATAGTGCTGCAGTAAGAGAATTGCATCTGCTTCCTCAGGGCAGCTTCCTTTAGTATACAGATTCACAAAGAATAATTCTTTTTCCCTTTCCCCCCCCATCTTTCAAGGCGAAGAGGTTCAATTATGTTGTCTTCAAAGTTTGTCTGTGGCGTTTCTGAACTTCAGACAGTTCAGAAAGACTGCTACAGAAATACATTTCTTATTTCTTACTCTTCTCCCTCCTATGTGCGCAAGTCACTGATTTCTAGCACTATTAATCTTTGTTCTGCGTTTGCATAGAATGTTATAGTAAAACTCTGGAACTGTTAGAAATTCAGTTTCTGTCTTCCTTGGCACAATAAGCATAGTAGTAACCCACTTTTTAGTTGTTACTGCTTTTGTAAATCTAGACCAATCTAGTTTCTTAGGAGAAACCTAGGTCAAGGAAAGGTTTGGAGAGACATGAGCATGTTCTAAGCTTGTGATATAAAAGCCATAAAATGTGGATTCCTGTTCTCATCTCTGTTTGTAACTAACCCACTAGGCTTCAATGCCTTCATTAATACCTGGGGATAATACATACATAGTAGAGTGCAATTTCATGAATGTAGTAAAGTGCTTCAAGAACCCCACATCAAAAACTGTAGATGGGATGGGCGATATTATTATTCTGTTCTATGCAGAGGCCAACAGAAAGTAAATGTAATGCTTCTGGCAAAGAAACTTCTTGTAGCCAAACCTATCAGAAGGGCACCGTAGTCTGAAAGTGCTGGAAACAGAGTGAAGTGAGTGACCATGTATTATTAATACACTGAAGGCTTTTTTTCTAACCAGTTACTTTAATCTTGAGTCTGTGAGGTATGCTGACAGGTAGCTCTTTTTGTGTTTTTATTACCACTTTCATAAGGCCACAAGGCAAATTTGTATCCTGCTGAGACTCCTAGGTTTGCTGCTTCTTTTTTCATCTATTTTTGTCTCTGTTAACTTGATATGACTGAGAAGTTCAAAAAGATACAGTAGGCCAAAACCTTAAAACTTCCTTTTCCTTTGTTCCTCTTACGCCCTTATCTCTCTTTGCATGTGGATTTTGTGTTGGTGAATACTGAATACTGTTGTGTTACTGAATTGACAGTCTCTGAGAGAGTGCCTTGATTCTCAGAGTAGGTACAGTACAGATTAATAGCATCTCTCATATGGGCTGCTGCTTGAACCCTGCCTGAGGTGCCTGGCTAAATGAATGTACAGAATAGCTGCATGTTTATTTTGTTTTGTTAATTAACAACGCCTGCAAAGTATTTGCAGTCAACAACAAGCGGTTTGGGATATAATTCGACTTTCATGCCCCTTTCTGAGTGTTACTGTATCAAAATGCAAATATGGATACAAGCAGACTTACCTGGAAATAAGAATGAAGCAAAGGGGAGGACACTACATTACTAGACACTTGCTCAGCCCAGGAACTTCTTTCTGAAGTAGCAGTAGGAAGACAGTATGAGTTCAGAGACAGGATAAAGTTAGTTTGAAGTGTAGAAAAACTAGGCCAGAATTACTTTAACTTTGCAGGGCTTAAGAAAAAAGTCATGCTGAATAATTTAAAAAATAAAATTTACTCCAAAGCAATTGGATTTCCATGTTCTTACTCCTTTGTCTCCTGTAATCAATATGCCTTGCATAGATATGTCCTTTATTGTAATTTTTTATTTGGACCAGTGTTGGCTGCCCTCTCTGCCTTTTCCCTTGTGCCACCATTTGTTTTTTCTGAAAAAAACCCCCACTAAATTTTAACTTAACTATAATAGATTTCATCAGCTTATATGCACAGTCAATTTTTTTCACTACTTCTGACTCCTGTCCTTTGCTCTAGATTCAGAAAAAAAAATAGGGAAACTCCTAATCATATTTCCTCTCCATCCTCTCCTTTTTTCTTTGTGGTCAGGGTTTATTTTCATACCAAACCCTTTCCTTCCGGGCTGCCAGCGTCACTGGGTGAAGCAGTGTCTCAAGCTATACCCTGAGAAACCCAATGTCTGCAACCTGGACCTGCACATGGCTCCTGAGAAGACCACAGACCTGTGGGGTCAGAGCAAGGAGCAGCTGAGGTAAGTCCACTATAACCTTTGATGGTCAAAACTAATGGAGCCAGATCTCACCACTGACAAGGTCTAAGAAAATGGAGCAGGAAGGGGAAGCTGAAGAAGATTGTGTACATGCTGGCAGTATACAGATGGTGTCAGACACACCAAGTTAAAGATGGATATTTCATGACTTCATGTGCATCTTTGTTAATTCTCTGCTTTCATGCTCAGTGGGATTTTCTAGTAGCATATTGTTCTAAAGCCATCAGTGAAATGTTAAATATTGACCCTGGCTGATGTGGTGCTTGGAAGCTCACTAAGCTCAGCTACAAGTAGAACCATGAAGTCCTTCTAGGCATCAGTTATCCTGAGGCAAAAGGGATCCTTTCCAAAACTCCCCACTAATGGCAGCTCTTAGACCCAGTACACTGTAATTATGCTGTTAGCTGTACTCTCTTGAACTTCTTAAATCTACCAGTTTCTGTGTTCTTATTTTCTAAAGTATTTCTTTTAGTTTGGTTTTGTTTGTGGTTCTTCTTAATTCAGCATGACATTGAATTAAATGTATTAAGTGTACCATTTTAATGGCTATCCTGTTTAATCTGAAAGATTCCTTCAGGTTCAGAATTCTGTGGCTGATGCAGTTGCCTTTCCTCTACCTGATTTGGAATGTAATGGAGAATTTGTCCCAGTTTTGAAGTCAAGTAGAAAGTTTAAAAAAAGAAAAAAGTCTTTTAAAGCTTGAACTTTATTAAAGTCACCTGTAAAAATACGTATAAGACAGACTGTTTACAGTACACAACCTTTTAGCTACTTGGATATTTATCATTTCCTTATTGATTTCACTGTTCATTTTTCATGATGATTGTTTCATGTGGTGGTGCAGAGCTGCCTACAATGCTCATTTTCCACCTCAGTCTCTTAGTGAGATTGACATGCTGAGATTTTTCTTCAAAAAAACTCTTGACATCTACAAGATACAGAATGGCAAAAGCAAGATTTGGACTTCTAACCGTTTGCACCTAGGAGAGAAATTATGCCCTCACTTGTGTTTTCCAGGCTCGGTCAGAATTAGCTACAGAAATGTAGACACCATTTTTGTGTTCCATCAAGGATGAAAAATTGTTCTTTGAAAGGATTGTGCGTTATGCCCCGCGGCTGAAAAAAGTGGGGTACTGTTCTAGCTTGACAGGCGTCTCCCAGCAGGACCTCCTTCGTGCAGAGAATGCTCAGAACAGAAGTTAATTTGCAGCTGAATCCAGTTCAGTTGAAAACAGTGTTTGGAAGAGTGATGGCTAGCAGCAACACTGGCATTTTTTTGAAGTACTTAGTTAAGTCTTCAAGTGGGCAAACTGCTGTATTGTGCTTATACCTAGGGGCAGCAGATCAAAACTAGCCAGCCTCTCTACTATCTGAAGTGAAAGCCTTTCAGGGAGACGAGAAACAGTGCTTAACTAAAAAGAGGTCTCCTTCCAAGATGGGTCACGATTTAATGCTTTTTAAAGCCATCAGGATGATGCATGCATGTCCTTGGGGTGTGGCTTACCTGCTCTTTTCAGGGTGCAGGAATCACAAGGTAGGGTGAATCCATACAGTTCCTAGACGTATATGCTATGCTTTCCTCAAAAGTGGAGCCTGGGTATTGTCTCTGGTGCTGGGGACAGTTAAAAGCATAAAAGGGGATAGAGCATTCCCACAAGGGAGATACAGATATATAGATATGTCCATCTTTGTGTATAAGGAAAAGGCTGGAGGGGTTTTATAGATACAATCATGACCAGCAAATAAAGACACAAGGGATCTTCAGACCAAAGCTCCCATGCTTGTTCTAACATAGTTATACCAGACCTTTTCTGTGGTTTCCTGTAGGACCTCATTGTTTCAAGATACACAACACTCATACTTTCCCCTTCTAAGCAATCGCATGTGACATCACATGCAGAATACCAAGTTCTGGGAATACGGACTTCCCACACACATTTGGGCTCCTGCTGTTGTGCAAACACTCTAGCACTGTAGCGAAAGAAGGGCACTTTTGAAAGGCACATGCTAAAAATGTTTCATTATGAACATTGTTAATTGAAAGATGTACAGGAACAAGTTGTGGGCTCCCCGTTTTGTAAATGCTGTGTTACCTGCTTGTAGGCTACACAAATTGTTCCAAGCAGCATGTATTTGACAGTTACTGTGTTGGCGTTTATGGTGATTGCAGTTGCTGTTACCGTATGACAGATGGAAGTTGGCAAGACTACTTTCAGTAATCAGTGAGCTAAGAAAAATTACTAAAGGTAAAGAAACCGGCCTTTTACTCCTGTTCCTGGTTTATCTTAGGAGCTATCAGTATGGCATAGTTGAAGGGCAGGAACAAGCTACATATCCAGGTAGAAATGCACATTAAATGCAGATGTTTGACTGAGACTTGACCATGGCAGCACAAATACGAACCTTTTTTTGTAAAAGAGAGCATGTGATGCTGAGCTAATGAGGCTATAAATGAGAGCCAACCGTCTGGTGCTACTGTTTATCTTCTCAGTATATTTCCCTTCTCTCTCTTTTTTCTGTTTTCACCATACCATGTGGCTTGGCTTGAGAAAAATAAGCCGAAATTGCTGGAATGAGTAGACTAGAAAATAGATGTGTGCCTTCCTTTTTGTATTTGTCACTAACATATTTCTGTCTTATTTAGTTACTTATACTCTAACTTTTCAAGAGCTTTTCCATAGTCCTACTTAAAGCCCCTCCTTGAAGCTTCTTGCTTTCATCACCTTCAAGTAAGAATGGTAAATTGGTGTATGGCTTCAGACCACACAGTCCCTTTACTTTAGGGTTGTCCCGTGAGAAGAACAGTTCTTTGTCCTGCATAGCAGTCTGGATAAGGGGACACCTGTAGTCTAGACTTCTTGACGCTGTGGTCATAGCTAGAGAAGTCTTGCTTTTTACTGTGACTCAGTCTGTCCTAAGGACGTTTTATCAAAGTACCAAGTAGTAGAACTGACCATCCTTTGCAATATTAGGCAGCATGCTATGTTTCACTGTCAGGCAACTCATTTTTCTTTCTTGTAATTTTCCATTAGGTACCTAGAATATTTTTTCCTTGCATTTGCACCTTTTGATCTTCAGATTCCAGTCTTTCAGGTGCTCAAATAGGACATGTTTAATTCTGATTTCTAAATCTGCGCAGCTCATTGTGTTGTTTCCATCTGATAACCTCTTAGGTACCATGTTGAAAATACAAGCTTTCAAACTGACAACAGTTGGCAGTAGGCCCCATAGCTTGCACACATTGCATGAACGAAATTTTCAAGTTCTTTGGAGGAAGAAAGTATTTGCACTGAAAATAAAAGTTTAGTATTGATTGGTTTTAATAGCATTGATTGGTTTTAATAGGCTGTGAAATGGATGAGTGAATCTCATTACTGTATGCTGCACTACCAGAAGATCCCTCAGAAATTAACACATATCCTATTTCTTTATATTTTGTCTTTGTAGAAGGAAAGGTTCCAGTAAATGGGAGCCCAGGAGCCTATTGGAGAAGCTGCGCTGGGTGACCCTTGGTTACCATTACAACTGGAATACTAAGGTATTGAGATTAAATTCTTCTCCATTTTTCTTAGCCATAAGCACTCAGAATGGCAAACAGAGAAAAACATCGTGGAATAAAATGTTTATGATCCTACAAGACAGTCTTGGGGAAAGGCACTAACAGAATGTGCTTTTAAGAACATTTTAACCTGTATTAGTTTACTGTGAAGGGTTTAACAGCAAAAGTCCATTGTTGCATTCTTTCCTCTGAAAGTTAACGTGAGAGCATGCACTCAGATCTAAACCTGCGGCTATTTCAGGGTAAGTGGCATTTTTACCTACCAAAAGGGATGATTACAAACCCATTGCTAGCTAAAGCTGAGGGTGACTTCTGGGAAACTACTCTTCTTGGCGGGGGGGGGAGGTGAGCAGGAGCAAGGAACTGCTCGTGTGATTTTGAGCTTAAATGAGTCTGAACCAGTATAGCGCATTCTTACCAACCAAGCGCTGTTTTGAGGATCCTGATAAAAATAAACTTTTTTCATAAGACTGAGATAGATGGAGGCTGATAAACACGGGCAGAGTGAATATGCATCTTATCTGTATACTACAGATAACCAAATCTGCTTGCAGCCTTTTATTTACCAGATCAACCTGTTATTGGATGGCCTTAATAAAAGTTTGGTTATTATCTTCCAGTCCTCTCAGAATCACTCATGGGAGAGAGAAAAAGTAGGTTTGCAATTGATTCCTGTTTTTTATTCATGAAAGAATAAGATGCTTGAGAATAAAGATTGTTGTTTTGGAATAAAGAATAAAGATGCTTGTTTTGGAGCTCTTTTGATGAGCTACAGGACTGTCTTTCCACTGGCAGCTTCAGGTTGTGACTGAGAAGATCCTCAGGATGTTGGTACTAATATTACTGATTTCAAGTTTAGCATCTAGATATAATGATTAACTTCACAATTAATCGAATCTCTGGCACTCTCAGCCTAGGCCACTAATTTAAGGGTAAGAGGTAAACTTGCTGTGGTTCTGCCTTTGTTGTAGTCATTTTCTAGGCAAATGTGATGTCCTTCTCCATGACTTTCAGCCAGACTTTTGAGTTCTTTTTCAATGTTTGTTTCCAGTTGTATTTGCTGCTCTGATGTGTTGGGTGTGGCTTTTTTTTTTTCTCCCCCCTCTCCTCCTTCCAGAAGTACTCAGCAAATCACCACACTCCTTTCCCCTCAGACCTTGCATTCCTATCAGAACAAGTGGCTGCAGCCTGTGGGTTCCGGGGTTTCCAAGCCCAAGCAGGGATCTTGAACTACTATCATTTTGACTCTTCACTAGGAATTCATGTGGATGAGTCTGAACTAGACCATTCTCGGCCCCTGTTATCATTCAGGTGAGTCAAGGAAAGCACACTTGAGTGTTATGGAAAGATTGGTGGCTTTTTTCTAGGGTTGCATACGGTTATAGGAAGGCAGTATGATGTAGTTTGGGTATATAATCTTCACTGTCAGAAGATCTGATTAGCAGAAAGCTGTAGGTCAGGGACATAGGTTTTTCTTTAAGGACCACTTGAATAGCATGGATGTAGTGCCTGGAGTGAAGAGTTCTTTTGCACAGAGCACAGTTCTGTTCTAAAGCAGCAGAGTGTCAGTTGCGTGCTAAAGAAGTATCTCAGCAGAGCTTCAAACCTGGCAGGGCAGTTGCTCACACTGTGCCTATCTTGAACCAGATCTCTTAGTCTGTTTGCCATGTTCCCTTGTTCTTAGGAGTCCATTTGGCTTTTGTGATTGCTTGGGGTGTTTTTCATAAAGGAATTTAACTACTGATATTTTCTTCTTCTACAGAAAATTGTTCTCTACCTGAATTTGTTTTCTCTTCTCTCTCCATCCTTATGCCATCTCTAGTTTTGGGCAATCCTCGATATTTTTGCTTGGGGGCCTGAAGCGGGAGGAGGCCCCGACAGCAATGTTCATGCACAGTGGAGATATCATGGTGATGTCTGGCTTCAGCCGCCTGCTGTACCACGCTGTTCCCCGCGTCCTCCCCAACCCTGAGGGCACAGCTCTGCCTTCGTGCCTCGACCAAGCTCTTTCTTCAGACCTTCCTGTTGGCTCAGTCATTGAGCACAGCTCTGATGAGGATTGGCAGGTGTGTGCCAAGTACCTGCAGTCCTCCCGCATCAACATGACTATTCGACAGGTGTTGGCTGAGGGGCAGAAATTTCCAGAGGAATCTGGGACAAACGGAAAGGGTCAAGTACCCTCTGAAGCCAGTCATCATGAGAACAGCAAAGCCAAAAGACATAAACCAAACACAGTCAGCTGAGACCAGGAGATCATACCGACATGGACTGCACAGGCAATCTCCATATGGAATTAGGAACTGGTGTAATACTGGAAGTCACTTGTCTGTATTGCAGTTAATAAACTTGTGCAGAATAAATGTAGTCCTTCTTGCTGTAATAAGTAGGTGGGAGAAGAAAAAGAATTAAAAAGGAAAAGAAGGATGAGTTCAGGACTAGGACTCAGGAGATTATTGGCATTTTGTTGCAGATGTTTACAGGTATTTTAAAATACCTGTATGTTAGAGAATGTGAAGCCTGGTTAAGCTTAAATGGTTTAAGCTTCTGGTGAAGCTTGGTTTAAGCTTTAGGAGTGATGCTTATAAAGTATTTTGAAATCATTGGGCAGAGAGTGTTAGTGAAAGATACATGATTGCTATGTGATAGAGAATCCTGTTGGGCTTGTAAAGCCCAGCTGAAGCAAAGTAACAAGTATGAATGAGAGGCTGCTATGGGTGTAAGACCTACCTGCAACATTTTCAAGATAATTACTTCTACAGCAAAAACGGGTTCAGTGGTCAGAAACTGGCAGCTCCCTGAAGCAACATCTGCTGTAAGCTTGCTGTAGTCCTGTGCTCTCCTTTTGCCAGCTTGCATCCCCTCAGCTGCAGCAGAATCTGCTTTTATGAGTGGTACTGAACATCTTAATCTCAGATTTTAGAGAGAAACAATTGGGGGTGATACCTACTTAGAATATTTAGTAGCTCCAACTGGGTCTCCTCCCAGCAGTATGTGACTGAGCCCAACATCCCCATTCTTTCAAAACTGCCCTCTCTTAAGTGCCTGTGTGTTACGGTTCTCCAGTCCCAAGCTAGCATCTATAAGGAACAGAATGACTTGCAAATAGCAATGAAGTTGTAAATTAAGTACCTAAAAAATTAATCAGTGACTATCTCTGTTGCCCAAAGATAAATATATTGAAACAAGGAAAAGCACTAGCTTTTGTGCTAGTTCTTTTGAAGATTCAGACCTTTGTATCTACTTTTTAATGCAGTTTTAATTGTTGAAGTGGAATGCACTGTCCCTGGGGTATTTTTTTGCACTTTCCCAATGAATAAACTTACTCAGTTTTTAAATTAAAGATGTCTATCAGTTTTGGGCTGGCTATTTTCTTCTTTTCTTTTTCTCCCTGTTAGTTGTTTCAGTGTATTGTTAGTGCTGCTGTATTCTTTGTGCAGTTCCCTCTAGGCTTCTTTTGGATCTACTGCCTCTGCAATCTGCCAGCTCTGGTGGAGGAGCCCTGCGTATGTCTGCAGGGCTGCTTTGCTTATGGGCAGTTCAGGGTTTGTTGGGCAGTGGCAGAGGGGTGTTGCCTGCAGCATCAAAGACCAATTTAATACGTATGTGGCAGCTTTTCCTCATGGGTAAAGTGTCTGGTCTGCTTATTTCATAGCAGGTGAATGTGTTTGTGTGCAATTAATTCCTTATACAATAGTGCAGAGAGCTCTAGTAACTTAAGGTCTGAAATAATCAGATAAGAATTTTAGTATCTTATTCTATGCTAGACGTGTGTCCTTTCTGTAGCCTAGGCCTGGTATATTTACAGCTGAGCCCTAGGAGAGTGAATGTATTATGCAGAAAGGTTACAACATGACCAGAAAGGAAAGTTGACTGAGTCAGGCTCAGAAAACAGCAAAGCACCTGAAGGTGGAGAAGGATGGAGAGGAATATCTGTTTTCCTAACTGAGAAGGCAGACTGACTGTTCTTCACTCTGGAGAGGGAAGCAAAGATTGTCCAACTCACTCATCTCTGATGATGAGACAAGACAGAGTCATGGAACTAGAAGGTGGTGAACTGGAGGTGGTTTCTTCATGTCACAGGCTGAATTGTAAGTCCATGGTTTTCATGTCTTCTGTTCTCTATAAATACGTAATATATGACAAGCAATTCTTTATTCCAGGATTCAATTGTTCCTGTGATTCAAGGACAAGAAACCATACTGTTTACCCTCTGCAGGTGAAAATTGTAGTAAATGCTGCCAACTACTGATAGCAATTAGTCATGAGAAGTATCCAGTCCATTGAAGCCTTATGTTTAAATGTGACTGAGTTGAGAATTTTCTGAGTTACTGACTTGCAGTCAAGCTTTTTACCTAATGCCATTGTGAGTGAGACAGCCCTGATCTAATTCTGTATAAGACACCCAGAAAATGAAAAGTCCATGACCCAGAAATGGACATACGGGAAATGACCCAGAAAAAAAAAGCATCCATGTACCAAGAGAAACAACAATAAGGAGAGAGAATTTCCTGAACTGCCAGCCTAGCAAGATCATTGGTTCTACAACCATAGCAGAGTGGAGTACAAGTGAGCAAACCACAGGACTGCTGCAGGCTTTGGAAACTGTGCTTCCAGAATATAATTTCAAAGAGGCAGTAAATCCTGGCAAGAAGGCGGGGAATAGGGCTGCATCCAGTGATACACTCAGGAACCATTGACCTACTCCACACAGCTTTCAGGCTCACATTGCACCGCATTTGCTTGGGTTTGTGATGGCCTAACAAGATTTTTTCATAGCACTGATCCAATTTTTGTATCTATAGGTACCACAAATAATTGCTTGTGTTCATGTAGGTGCATGCTGAGATAATCTCTGTAGTTTTTAATTCATCTGAGAGGAGGTAAAGAAGAGGACATCTGGACCAATTCTGCAAGAAAATTTATGTAATGAGTTGATTACAGGAAGAAAATCATGTGTTTATTTCAAAGCCACCTGGAAATGAAGCACATGGTTTTCCCACATGGACGCTGTTCATTATGTGATCTAGAGATAAAGCTAGCTGTCCAACAATTGCTGGGGGTTTTTTTAATCAAGAATAAAGGGAAAATAAATCTCCAGTTAAATGAGAAAGTGCAGTGGGATGAATACTGGAAGCAGAAGAGGAAGCTGCCTGCACGAACTAAAAATTTTCAGTCCTTTTGAGAGTACTGTGCTAGAAAAGTTCAGTGTTACAAACTGGATTTTGGGCTAGTGGCCAAGACAGATTTACTGCATGGCCTCTCCATGCTGCCAGACAGTAACTTATGAGCAAGGTAGTCCCTAAAGCTGTGCCTGCTGCTGGAATGATTCTGATCTTAGGTATTTTTTCTTTCTTTGGGAGCTTTGTTGAGAGTTTTTCCTCACTGTTTCACAGCAGATATTTCTACAGATTGTAGTAAGGTGCACCTAAGCTCCTCTACTATGCTGTGTGCTCTGCTGAGGTAGTAGGTAGAGAGAAGCAAGTGGCTGGGAAAAGAAGCTGGGTAGGGACTGCCAAGACAGCGGCAGCATCTCAGTGGCATGGCTACAGGTCCAGGGTGAAGCTGGCCAGTATCTTACGTAGTGCAGACAGCAGCTCAGATCTGCCTTCTGTTCATGTAAGTTATTCTCTGCATCACACCTGAAAGAGGATAGATTTAACACAGAAAAGAGACTTGTCAGTGATAAGATTGTCTTCCACTTAATTAGGATGCAAAATTAATTGAGCTATAATTCAGTGTGCTCTAAGCATATTTTAGTTCTGATGAAATCATAAAACTTGCCTGAGTCTGAACACGTTACCTCAAAAAGTTAACAAAGTACATGGCCTGCAGACATCAGTGGTCCAGAAAAATACGTTGATAGAGGCCTCAAAAGACCCATATATAAAAGGCACTTTTTTAAAAATAGTCTTTATGCAAGAAGAGACTTAGAGAAAACCAGTGACAGTTATCCATGGCCATTAATGGATGGCTCTGTAAATCCTAACAGCCAAAGCTGGTTGAAAACAGTCTGTAGCATAATGCTATAGGTCTGGTACAAGGAGGCACAAGATGTGTCTGACACAAGTTTAGCACAGTACAAAATAAGTTTCATTATTTATACTAAGCAAATAATTATCACAAATACCTTAATAAAACCATTTTTCTATACAAGGAATTGAACAATGACTAAGAATATGTTCATATGTCCTCTGGTAAAGTTGAGGTGAGATAAAAGTTGCCACTCTGTAAGTGACAGCTTTGCTCATAAAAGCTCTTTTCGTGCATCGTCATCTGGGCAAAAGGTAAAGGACCACAGAAATGGTGGTTGAAGGGACCTCTGGAGGTGTCTAGTCCAACCTCCCACTAGAAATTACTGCTGTTGCCTACATGAGACTTAGAAACCTTCCACAATGGAGACTCTACCATTTCTTTCAGTAACTTGTGCCCAATGCTGTCATATTCACCTTACGAAGAAATTTCACCTGAGTTTCCCAGAATACAACCTCTGTCATTCTCTCTCCTTTTTTCTTACCATCTATTACTACCAAGAGTTTGCTTCCACTCTCTTTGTAACTCTCCTACAAACAACTGAAAGTCTAACTACAGTTAGACTGTCTCCCCTTAGTCTACTCTGAGACACATGCAAGGACCTCAGGAACCACAACATTTCCCCATAGATAATGTGCCTTGGACCCCCACCCTTCTTCACTTAAGCCCTGTTCAGAACCTTGTCTGATTTCAGGTGCTGCACCACTCTCTCTGCTAGGGCTGGTTTCTGTTACAACCAGGATGACAACAACCAATTGACTACTGAACCCTAGTTCCTAAACGTGCTAGTTCCACTAGATCCACTTTTTTACAGTGTTTCCTAGATTAAATAATTTTTTCCTCCCATCTATATCATAGCAAAATAAAAGTAGTAGTTTTGTGAGGTGCAGAATGAATGAACCATGGTCTCCTATGGATTTCTGTTCCTGAAAAATTGAGTTCTCACTGAAGCTTTTCATCCAGATGAGTACTTACATGTAATTTTCTCCCATGCGATCTCCCCAGAGATTAATACATGCACAGTGCATCCTTTTCCTGAATCAGGATATTTATAGAGTCCCTCTCTTCTAACTGGCTACCTACTACTTGCAGGAACTTAATTTGCTGTGAAATTTTTCAAATCTAATTGAGTTTCAGAGTTACTGGACAGGAACGTGAGGACACACCAAGTTTAACACATGCACAACCCATAAGAACATATGCTTTACTCACTTAGGAAACCAGTCTCAAAAGGCTACGTTCATGCTCTTAATGCAAGCTGGTCTGGACTTCTATAGCAGGTCCTGCTCTGAAGGGTTCTGCTCTTGACGTCCCAGAGAGGAGAGAAACAATCTGGAATATCAGAGTAATTTTAGTCCAGCAGGCACAATTCCCGTCTGGTTCCTGCTGTTATATCACCCCTCTTAGAAGGAGCTGACTGTGCACAGAGACTGAACTTAATCAGCTAAATGCTTAACTCTCCAAGGTGGTAAATAAGTCTCTGGAGTACAGCAGGGAGTCAGACCTGATTCTTATTTGAAGCTAGGGCTTGTATTCAGATAGGCATCATGGAAAGTACCACTTCCACTAGATCAGGGATGAAGGAGAGAGGGGATAAAATCTGGAAAAGCCTGTAGTAGCTTTCCCTCTTTTCAGAATAGAGATGTTTATTCCTCTGGATGAGGAAGCGAAAGCTTTAGCCTTGTGGAGACGCTTCCTATCTTGTTTTTTCCCAAGTCAGTGGAGATTATTCTGTCTCTGACCTTTTCCTATAGAGCTGTTGAATGTCCTCTTCCACAAAATCCCCATGTGTAGTGGACTCTCCCCTGAGCTCCTCTGTGTAGCCTGTCCCTTTTTGTCCATGTAATCACCCATCTCAGCACTGGGGTTGTGCCCTCCTTCACCATCACTCAGTGCTTATTTCCTTAATTCAAGAGGCCAGTGCTGCTGCCACCTGCCCACAATACAGCTTTTCTAATCTGTTTTATGATCTCAAAGCTCTTCCAAAGCGTAGGTCAGGACCATTAGCCCCTGGAAGTTCAGAAGCTAGGCCAGTTTATAACAAACTCTGGGGAAACTGAAATAGCAGTAATGTGAGGTGGCACTCACGTGTAGAAGTGGTGCTTAGGGACATGGTTTAGTGGTGGACTTGGCTGTCCACCACAGCCAAGGTTTAGGTTTAGCTGTTAGGTTTATGCTTGGACTCAATGATCTTAGAGGTATTTTCCAAACCAAATGATTTTATGAATCTATGAGGCACAATGAAACACTCTCCAAATACTCTTGTTGAACTATGTATAGAGAAAAAAAGGGAATAAGCCTGGAAGACATACAGTCTCTTTCTCCTCTGATGTTGAGAAGTCAGTATTTTACATTAACTTTTAGCTTCCTTTTAGGTGAATTTAAAATACTCATTCTGTATTTACTGAGGAAGGCCAGCAGAATCAATAAAGGCCTTGGCTTTCTAAAGGTGATCATCTCACCAATCATTCCTCCTCTGTTCTGTGCTAAGGGCTTAGATAAGAAGGTTTTGTTTTTGTTTTCTTTCTCCTTAACGGATAGGTTTCCTAATTAGGGTGGGGGAAAAATGACTGCAATTTTGCTGTGGCAAATTAAAACCAAAATGAGGTAGCAAAGAGCAGGATCTGGAGGGGAGGGGGGGCAATCAGAGACAGCTATTGATTTGGAAATGATGGAGTAGCCAAAAGAGAGCACACAGCCTGGAAAAGAGACTCATCTTTCAAACCACTGTTCTTGCTTGAAACAATCAGTCCAGGCAGAGGTGGTGTTGGTTGATGCGAAACCTTTGGAGTTAGATTTGCTTCCAGACAGAATTTAAATTTTTAAAAGACTTGCTGGTTCATAATGCGATAACTTCTTAGACAAATTTTGATATTATAGAGCTCGGAATCATGGAATGGAGCCAAAAAAAAGTAAACCTGAGTGGAGCATCAAGACATTTTTAGCAGCAGTGTTAACAAAAAAGTGTTTGGAAATAGTTTCTTCCAAGGACAAATTGTCACTGGTCACCACGGCCTGGGCAGGCAGAGAAATGGAAAAAACCATACACTGAACATGAGTCAAGCACCAAAATCTAACACGCCCTCACTACCAGGTGTTGAGTAGCATGTCCCATCTTTTCTAGAACAGAGAGAATTGATTTGGCATCATCTTATCTGGTCCCAGTGGCTGAGACCAAGCTTAGGTACAGCTTTCTGCCACTCCAGTCAGCACACTCTCATTTTCACTGGCCTTTTCCCCCTTGGCTTTTCAGACAACATTCCTCTAAGGTTAGAGTCAGATGTTAGCCTGACCTTTTGTCAAATATAACCAGCACCTGGAAAGGCTGGCAGAGAACTGCACCAATCTTGTGATGACTGGTTTGAGTTTGTCAGCTTGTTCTCATTGCTATGATGAAACCTGACTTGGCAGAATTGCTGATTGTCAGGTGTCTATGACAGGCCAGGAAGACTTTAGCCCCACTACTGCAAATAATCTGCAGTCATTCTAAACCCTGCTGCACACAAATAAGCCTCTTTTCAGTCCACAATAGCTGAAAACACACTTCAGGCCCTTTAAAAGCAAGGCTTTTTTTTTCCACCTTGTAGGAGAACTGTCTTCTATTCTTCACAATGACATTGCTCCATCAAATCCTCATCACAAAAGTGGTGAACAATTGGCATCTCTTTTGCTTTTGGCATAGCATGTACCTTAGCATATCTTCTAGGAGGATCTGCTCCATGATCTTCCCAGGCATAAAGGTGAGGCTCACCAGTTCTCTAGTCCCCAGACCTGACCTGTCAAATATGAATGTAGGGATATGATTGCCTCCAAGCCCTTCCAGCCCAACACTGTAATTATGCTCCAGGAGAGATCTGAGTTTGGCATGCTGTTTTGATGGTTCAGCATTTACCTGAGCTGAAGGTGGAACAAGTTTGCAGACAGGTCTTGGCTTGCATAGGAGTCTTAAGCACCAAATCAAGTCTTGCAGAGTCTTATTACTACCACTGTCGAAATCATTAGCCCTTCTTCCCTTCTCCTAGATCAAAATGATAACGAAGAAATTAAAGGAATGAAGGATGCCAGGTGAGCAAGCATAAAGAAGTGAAGATATGGTATGCTCTTTTTGTCCCTGTGGCCTACTCAACCCTGCCTGCAGCTGCAAGCATCGCTGCACACCATTCTGGAACAGCAGAGGGGCTCAGTGCTGAAGGCTGCAATCCTTAGCTCCACAGATTTTTAATACTTCCTTTCCTTGAATTTAACACTAGAAATGCTTTTTTTTTTTAATGTAGCATGAAACCTACTGAGAAGCCATGGGTCCCTTCTAGAGAGTGACTGTGCAAGTAGTCTGTGTTTGACTCCATGAATATTGTTTTCTGCAGCAGAAAAGTCTAAGAGAAAGAAACATTAATCACATACATGCTTAATTGAGATCTAATTGCCAAGGTCAGTGCTCAGCCCAGAATAGATAGCAGAAGCCTCCTGTGATATATTTTTGTGATGAGAGGTTCATAGCACACAGACTGATCTATTATTGGGTTTCACTATGAAAAATTTAGCTATCTCCTGGAATATGCTCAAATCTATTTTGCATCATTTCCTTGCTTTTTCATTTAAAAATATCTTTCCAATGAGACCTCATGACCATGCAAATTAGCAAGTCTGTGCTGTGTGGAAAGATTGCTGCACCTCCACTGAAGTGCAGCTATTTGTTCTTTTGCCAGCCCTCTGCAAGGTGACAATACCTGTTTGTCAGTGTCTAAAATGCTTTTCTGTGATTTAAACAAAAACCCTTACAGGGAAAAGATGAGTACTCAAGGGAAGACGCTGCAATGGGCACATCAGTGAGGAGAAACACTGGACCTTTGCCTTGAGCTGTGTTCTGCATGTCTGCAAAATACCAGTGCAGCAGAAGTGACACGATGACCTACTTGCTGGTCTACAGCACCTCCCTGGTTTCCTGTGGTACTTCAGCCTGCAGGACCAGCGTGACCATCCACTTGTTTTCTTCTTTTCAGCTTTTGCATCTGGGTCTGTGCAGGACGCATCAGCGTTCCTCCCTAAACCAAGCATCTCCAAACATTTTTAGTCCACAAAGCCTTTCCTCCTTCAAGTTTTCCCCACAGACCACAAAGTAACCATCTCCCCAAACCTCTAACTGAGAACACAGGAGAGATACAGTTTGTAACAGCCTCACAGACCACTGAGAACTAGAGAACTGATGAAAGAAATAAGGCTTCTGAAGATGAAAGGAGTAAGGTCTCTGAAGATGAAATACAGAAGTCTCTAAGGAACACACCTTAGCACCTGTGGTACCAGAAAGATGCAGCTGTACTTTCTTTGCCAGGAAAACAGCATAGGACATGATTTAATCCGAGTAAGAACAGAGAACATGTTCCATGTGGGCACTAAAGGCAAGTGTGAATACACTAGGTGCAAAAAGGCTTTATGTTCTGTTGCACATTTGTCTTCTGTCTGTCCTTGGAGTCTTGCAGTACCTGTTGCTGGTGAGCTCCAAACTTCTGGTGGCACCAGGACTGGAGCTGTTCACTGTGATGCTCCCTGGAGCACCTCTTGCAGCATGGGTGCGATGTCCTCCAACACACGTCTCTGCACACGTGCACTGCGTGCCTAAGGGCTGGCAGCTGGCTCAGACCTCACTGCTCCTGAGGACACTAAGTGGACACACAGCGCAAGAACCATACTGTGTCACAGTAATTCGAACCACAGCCCTTCTGTCTTTGCACTGCAGTAGTGACCAGTGTAGGAGGTACCCAGACAGTGGCCCCCTTCTACTGAAAGATGGAGTGTGCAGAAACCACCCCATATCCCAGTGTTTACCACTCTCCCAGTCTGGAGACGGGGCAGCATGGTCCTCACCCTTTCTGAAAAGTGGGAGAGAGAGTTTGGGGGTTTTAGAGCAACGCGCAAACATTACTGCCTGGAAGCCTGGCATCTGTCAGGGAGAGGAGTGCGGTCACCATGGTAATTCTTCGCCTCATTTAACTGCAAAGTGACCCCGTGTGGTTCTTTGTAGCCACTCCCAGCACAGCAAGCCCCTGCCCGCGGCCCACAGCTACACAACACATCCCCTGCTGGGCAACATCGCTGCCGCAGATGATACACAACATGGATGTGCAGAGCAATTCACACTCCTTCAGCTCTCTCCCCCTCACATCACCTACGCCTCTGGATAACCACCCAGTCCCTGCTCCTACAACTACAGGTCCCTCTACTGCACAGGCATAAGATGCTTTGGAAGCACAAGATCAACACATGCTCAGCCAGGCACCAAAAGATGCACCCACCACGTCTCTCCCAGCCTTGCCACCACACCTGCCTCCAGCTCTTGTACAGTTTATTCTTAGATGCATTTTGTTTTCATGCTGTGGCATGAACGAGGAATAAATTCAGCTCTGTCCTATTAATTTTCCTCTGTTTCTGTCTCTGACCAAAAAAAGAAAAAAAAAAAAAAAAAGTCCCTGAAAAGCAGATCTATAAGGAGAAGCCTGGGTGCCTTTCTGCAGAGCCAACTCATGGGAAGCTGGTGATCAGGTCCCTTGGTGCTCCTGACTGGACCCTGCTGCTCACATTTCTTGGCAGGTAACTACAGGAAATCATCTCAGTACTGTTTCTCCTCAAAGCCCCCTGTGGGACCCTGCAGGATCTCCTGGAGGCAAGGAGAAACTCCTCAGCCATACACACATAACAGCTCCAGCTAACAGGGTCCATGGGAGTCAGCAGGCACAGACTTGGTGAAGCCTCAAGTTCCCAAATTGCATGGTGTAAGTGTCCTTTTCTACCTTGTGCAGTGGTGAGTTTTAACAAGCATGTAGCAAAGGCACACAGCCAGGGATGGCCCATCACTGAGGGTAACAGTCACCCAGTCTGACAGGGTTGCTAACAACCAAGACCCACTTGTTGCTGCTACACAGCTTATGTGCTCTATCCATGTGGCCTACAAAATGCTATTCAAAGTGCTTCAGGCAAAACATGTCCTTTAGAGAGCTAGCAGGGTTGCCTGCCCATATGCTTTTGTACCTTCATTCCTCTTCATAAATCTTTCAAGCTTGCTGACTTCAGCATGCTTTCTCCTGAGGTCCCCTGCCCTTCCTAAAAGCACCTCAATGTCACCATCCTCAAGCCTGAATGCCCTAATCTGAGTATGATCCACCTAACACAACCAGACATCTGTATATGTGTGAGGAGAAAACTGAAATGAGATTTCCCCACCTGACTGCCCATCATTTCTGGACAAGACATCTCCAGTTCTCTCAGAACTGGTCAGGGCTGCACATCTCATCCTCCCCTATCTCCAGGAAGTGACAATTCACTTTTCCACACTTGCTCCCCTCTCACCCCACCCCCATCACTGCTACCTGCACACTTGGCTGTGGCTGAGCTCACGTGCCTCCGCAGAAGGCGCTGGCCCTGCTTTTAGCCCTGCAGAGGAGGTGGGACCCAGGCAGATCCACGGTGCTTGCAGAGCCCACAGCTAACACAGCTGGGGCTGCGCCAGCCCAGAGAAAGCCCCTAATGCCTGAGCACACACTTCCCTCTTATGGCCATGCCCGATACAGCAACCACGCAGGCCTGCAGCATCTTCACTGGAGATGTGATTTTCCTATGAATATTTATGATTTTCCTATGAATTTATACCTATGAAACATTTCCTGTAGTTTCCTCTTACACTTGTTGGACACAGACATGTCTCTGCTGCACTTGAGGCTCAAGCACAGCGTGAGCTTTGCATCCCTGTCTGGCTGCTGCTGATCAACACACTGTGAGCAGCGTGAGTGGGAAAGACACAAGTGCTCAGTCCTGCCTGCAGCATCACACTGTCTCTCTGATGGCAGCCCAAGTATCAATCCCTGGTCCTGGGGTAGATTTCCCCTCTTGGCAGTGCACAGCCTCTAACATTTTTCATCTCCTCAAGTTAAATTTTACTTCCTTTGACTTTGGAGGGAAAGTTTTTAACTACCTAGTTATGGGCAGTTAAAGACTGTTCAATTTCTCCCTTGCCCCATTTCACTGTATGGCAAAGTCTCTCTCTCTTCTGTCTATAATAATATCCTTGCCAAAAGAAGAGAAAGCAGCCTTCTGTTTTCCTGTACTAACCTTTTTCTCTAGACTGAACTTCAAGTTCTTTCTGAGCTCCCATCACCCCTTATACCAGATTTTGTAATTCAAAAGCAGTTTTCTGCACAGATGGGGTAGTTTCCCCTTATGTCTAATCCATGGCCACCTTCCTCCAGCCACCAAGTCAGTTCAGTTCACAAACCTGAAGAAAATTTTCCAAGGGATAATTTTCTGTTGGATCAGTTGAACTGACTCACTCTTCAAGTAGAAAATTGAGCACTTAAAAAAAAAAAAAAAGCTCCTTTAGCCATGTCTTTTGCCAACTTGTCTATCTTCTTCCTTCATTCATTTTTTTTCTAAAGAGATGTACGAAAATAAGAACCTGAAAAACCATGCTTGGTACTTGAAAGGTAACAAATTGCTCCTTCCTTCCTCTCCAAGCTAAGGTTTGGTCACTGCTCAGGTGCTAGAGCACTGTCCTCACTGTCTCTCTTCTCTACAGTATGCTGTCTTCTCACGTGCCACCTTTGTAATAGCATCAGTACAGGATGAAATGAAAACTATCAACAAAGACATTTTCAAGGGAACACCATTTTTAGTTCTGTTCTTCTCGCAGGAAGAGGTGAATAAAGAGGAACCTGTCCAGTCTCCTGCAGTACTAACAGCACTGTCAGAAGCAGCAGCAGTTATGTTGCCCTTGAAGTCAGCCGTAACAGGTTGATAATGCTCTGCTGGGCTCTGGGCCCTTTACCACAGTTTCTGGGAGTGCTCCACAGCCACTGATAAAGTGAGACCATACCTGCTCTGAACCTGTTTGCCAGGGTTCTGATGGGAAGAGGGTAACTTCCATAGTGCCAATAGGTAGTTCCAGATCCTCAAAAGTACTTAAGCACCCAGAAAGAAGTTAGAAATTAAAATACTATGGGCCTCGAGGTCCTAATGAGGATATAGTTATATTGGTATTCAATGTTTTTGCTGATATAGCTGATGGTGCTCGGCAAAGTTCTGCTCAAAAAAGAGCCTCATTCTGCTGACATAAGCTGCCTGCACACAAGGAGGGCTTCACTGCTACAACTCTGCTGCTACAGCGATATCACACGCATTTACATGTAAATTTGGGCTTTGTTTATACCGCACAGATGCAGCCTTTCACTTCATCCTGGATGGGGAGGGGGGGCAGGGAGAGTAATGGTCTCACTACTCTCATTTTATGGACTAGGAAAGCAAGGCACAAAAAAAACTCACTAGCTCAATATCACCCAACATGGGTGTCAAAAAAGGCAGAGATCCTGATCATAGTTTACAACCATGGGACTGTTTTTTACAGTAGAGAGGAGGAGACGAGTCGTCACTTGGCTCATAGGAGCCTCACCATTATGTGAGGTCAAACTCCCGATGTGTTTGTGTTTGAGATGGAGGCGTTAGGAAGGAATGCACCAAGGAACCCTGAACACAGGGCATGGAGGCCTGTTCAGATGCACCGTCAGAATCAAACTGAACCTGAGACCTAATGTTTCTACTGCACTGCTCCCCACTCACCAACATGAGTGGCAACAGGCATGGGTGACAGTGAACGTCCATGGAGGATGGACATGAAAGCTGAAGCAGCACGGGTGACTCACCACAGGAACCAAATATGAGATCAGAAGCTACAGAGATTACCTTGCTTCCAACTACTGCTGCCCAAGTAAATATGCACTGACTGCCCCTCCATTCTGCCGGTACTTCTGTATCTTGACACCAGACCCTGCTAGGCCGTATTTCCATTTACAAAAGCCAACATAAGCCAAGAATGATGAAATAACTGATCACATCTCAGCCATTCATTCCCAAACCTGCCTCTGCATTCCCAAATGCTACTGTACTAAACCATGTGTCTGACATGGATACAAGGTGAATTGCATGGCAGGACCAAACTAATAATTTCTTCTGGCAAGGTTAACTTGTATCAGCTTCTCTCAGTGGCAACTACAAGGTTCTTGGAGCTACAGCCTTTGCTGGCCCAACAGTGCCAGTAAGCAACCTAAAAAGACAAAAAACCAGACAGTTCCACTGTGATAGCATAAACAAAGGTCCAAAATTCAGGCTCCAGAAGAAGCAGGTGGTGTCATGGGTTGGTGTCATGTGAAAAGGGGAGATTTCCTCAACCCTTAGTGTGGGGAGATTTACTTGACCGTTAATGTTTGATTTGTCTGTCAACACCCCAGGGAAGCAGAGATCCTTGTGCCCAACCAGTCTGTCAGAGTCGTGTTAGGGGGACCCTTCACTGAGCAGTCCTGCTGGATCGGAGCGTGGTTCCATTGACTTAGTGAGGGACACACCAGCAGCATAAGGGAGATCCCTCAGTGGGTCTTCCTCTTTATTTCAGTACACTACCTGCTGCTGGTGACTTCCAGTGCCCATAAAGGACTCTCACTAACAGTTTATGGAATAACACTCTTTATTAATATAAAATTGTGACAGGTTAAGGTTTGATGGGTGCTGGTGATAGTATCTGACTGCAAAAACATATTCAAAGCAGTGCACAGACAAGCTCTAGTCCCCATTAAAATATTCAGCATGCATAGAGTTTGATTCTTACCCAATAGGTATCTCCACAGGGGAGAAGACAGGTTCAGCCTGTTAACTGATCCCAGCAGTTATGAAGGAGTCTTCCCTAACCTTTCCCCCACTCTCAACTTACTTTTATGCTAATACTTTACATTTAGGTGGAGCTTGAGTGACTCCAGTCATACATACCTTTGTTACTGATTGGTGTAAAATTCTCTCACTTTGCTTTTAAAGATACAGTCAAGAATACAGAGCACATGCCCAGTGAAGGGTGGTCGTACCTTGGGGGCAGGTAACTTTGGGGTGGAGGTGTGTGTTAATATTACAATTAGGCTATAATGAACCAAGTTCATCCAAGGAGAATGATTTTGCCGCAGCTGTTGGCTCACCAGCAGGACATCTCCTGTCTCCCTTGGCTGACAGGTGTTATGCAGTTTCTCAGCTGCAAAGTGCCATCGAGTTCCCCTCCCTGCAAGGATTTCAACAGAGCCCACATGAGGTGTCTCCACTTCACCCTCCGTTCCACCCCCCTTAGCAGGTGCTATGGTTGCAGAGTGTGGGCATGGGGAACCATCGTGGAATAGGCGTCGAGCACGCCAACTGCATTCCATCCAGGGAGCGGTAACGGTGTTTCACTCCATAATTTCCATACCGTTATAACCTCTGTTAGGCTGTTTATATAACCTCTCAGTTTCCTCTAATATTACCCCCAGTCATCTTTCCACAGCTGAATGAAATGTAGTGAAAGTGGATGGATGTCACTGCTGGCCTTAAGTTGGCTATAAGATACAGTCTAGTTCCATTGCAGAGAAATAGCCATCTCCATTCCAAAACACTGCCCAAGTCACTGCCCAAAGGAGGGCCAAATATCCAGAAAATTGAACTGAGGAGTGTGGGATGGGAACAGATATGAGTTTCTAAATGCAGTTTTGTACAGAATTCTTGGGGACAGGGGACATAAGTAAAAGCAGATAAAACATAGGAGGCTCCAAACAAAGCTAGGACAATCTTGGTATTCAGCCCTGACTAAAGCCTAGAGAAAAACAGCTCTTTGTTATGGTCTGAAAAAAGGTGTGGTGGTGCATGCCCCCTTCCTCCCTGCCTCTGGGTGCACTGTGATCTGAGAAATGCTCATTAGGCCTCAGCCTTGACCAACAGCACCTGGGCTCAGCTCCTCTTGAGCTTATCAGAAACACAGTCTGCTCCCAGGAACTCATGCTGTATAATGAGCTCCTGCTTTTTAACAAACAGCCTTGGAAGCTTACTTTTCTTGCCTGAATAACAACCCAAGTGGAACTTTTCTTTCAAAGTTTGATAGCAAAAACAAATGGAATTGCAGCCAGGATGGAATATTACTATGGCTAAAGCCAACTCTCTTGTGACCCTACAAAGAGCAGTCCTAAGTGAGACTCTTTGAGCTTTCCAGGACTGCAGTAGGCTGTGACCAGCAATCTCCCTCTGAGTGGGGTGTCTCTCAGAGCTCACAAACTTTTAAGTCTGCTATACTTGGATGACTGCTGCTGATTGCCAACAATGGAGCTGATATCTCCACTCCTTGAAGCTCAACCCTTTGCCCATTGAAAAGATGCAAAGGCATCCAACATGAGTATTTCACTGAATCAGAGGGGAATTTTTCACAGGTGTATACCTTGTACATATTCCTTTAGGTCTCTGTGCATGCAAGTCTGAATATGCAATAGCAAATGTACTATGAAGGTTGTTCTCCTCGATTCTTAAGTACTTTAGATTCGTAAGTAAGTTAGGCATGTGAGCCATTGTTGTGCTATAGTAAATTCTATAGAATTTTTTGTTAAATTGTTTAGGTTAAGTTATCAGTTCAGTGCTGTTAAGTTTAAACCATTGGTCAAACCTGGGGCTAAGTTTGGTAAGGGTGTCCACTCTAAACCTTAGGACTCAACAGGAGGGTCTCTCTTATTTGTTTTTATTCTTACCCTTTTTCCATCTCCAGCCTCCACGTAGATAATTTTTTGTTGGTTTAGACTGATTGATTTTTACATCTTGGTCTGATTTTTCTCTATGTGCTTTAACCACCTAGTTATTAGTAGAGTGAAACTTGCCAATGAACTTTGTTGTGCTTTCACTTTAATATTAAACCTGCTTTTGCTGATACTTCTCCCAGTGATTCTTTGATTTACCTAAAACACACTTTTGTGACAGAAGGCTGGAGCCATGAGCAAGGAAATAGTGTCCTGCTGCTTGATTTCCTTACACCATTAGAAATATAACCTTATACATATTTTGTAAATAATAAAAAAGGTAAATACAGTTATCCGCTTCTCTCCTAATGAAGGATTAAACTTTTGCCACTTTTATGTATGTATTAAAAGGAATAACAACTACAGGGGGTTAAATTAGCCTGTTGTTTATTCCCTTTGCCACACTGGAATCCCTCACATACCTGTTCTGCTGGCCAACACTCTGATCCTAACAGATATCATCCCCTCTGTTTTCTTGTGGCTCATCAGACCCACGCTCATACATATTCTTCAGTCCCTGGTGTATCCTCTCTGATGTCTTGCACCTCCAATCATAAACCTCCTGTCCTGACTCCTTTCCCATTTCACAACAAAAACATTATGCAAGTCTCGCTGGCTAGCCTGGCTCCTCCAGGCAAACAGACTGAACAGCAAACAGTTCACTGTGTTTAGAAATTCTGGTCCAAGTCAGTGCCCAAAGACAAGTTCAGTCAAGGCTGCATTGTAAAAAAGAGGAGAAAGTAATCTGAACAGTCTTTTTAGTATTACATAGCTTTAAAGGTTACAATATTTCCAGAACAGCATTATTTTCCAAGCCAGTGAAACAGAAGCTGTAGTGAGCCTAAAACTGTAGCATTCACAGCAGAAAGTGTTAAGGACAGGGAGGGTCTCTCCTGGATTCTCAGCACAGCTAAATTTGAACCAACCAACTCCATTGTTTAGAAATATGTACCTGCCTACTCTTGCCTCCACCAGAAGGAAGCAATCTGCTGTGGGCATTGATGGTTTACCTTTACTTATACAGATACGCTGAGGACAAATTATGGCCATTCCCACACCAGGCTAGCCAACCTTCCAAGCACTGCCTCTCCATCTTTCCATGAAGTTTAGCTAGGGGCTTACTGAGTTTTCCTGAGCACTCTCATAACAATCTGCTTTCTTCAAGGCTATGAGGTCCCCAAAGAGCTTTCCACACTTTTGCTAATTCTTCACCTATGCTACAGGCTGCTCTGAGAGGGAACAGTCTACATTCTTCAGGTGCATTCTGCCATTCAGACCCAAGCTTAAACCCAAGGTTCCCTGCTGCCCTGGAGGCATTTTGCAGCACAGTCCCCGCGCTTTCAGTGCTAGGCTGCTGAAACCATGACAGAAATGCAGGACACAGTAACAACACCTCACAGCACTGCATTGGCCTGGTCAAACTGCAGCCTTTTCAGCTACACCTTCAGCATGCATTTTGTGCTTACTTCAGCCCACACCTGGGGACTGTAGAAGAAGAGGAAAGACACCTGAAGAATGTAGACTGTTCCCTCTCAGAGCAGACTGTCTGCTATTATCTGCCTTGAATGCAATGGCTGAGCCACTGCTTATTCTGCCTCTGAATTGCAAATATAAAAGTCAAAGGCTTAGGTTTATTTCTGACTACAGTTGCCTTGTGACCTTCCATCAAGACTCTCTGCATACCTGGCATCATTCAGACACCCAGTTTTGTGTCAGTTTTCAGTTCTCCCTTTTCTCAAAGGAAATTCTTCCCCTCAGTCACACCTCTGATGAGTTCTGATGATCTCTTAGCAGTGCAGAAGGCCCTTGTTCTGTTTGGAATATCGGAGCGGAAAATCTTTCTGCCACTTTGTCCCAGTGGCTACCCAATGGCTCCTTCCTGAATTTGCCCTTCTGCCATCTCCAAAGTTCACAACTCTCCTCTCTGATCCCCAAACCTACAGATGGTTAGAACAGTACTCATAGACTCAGACCAGTGATGTAAGCTTTCTGCTGACATGAGTCTGCTATGCAACAATCCCTGCCTGTCTTGACTTGTTACTTATGGTGTACTCTTCCTTTTGACTCATTAATTTTTTGATACAGTGCTTTGCTTTGTTCAGTTGGCAGAGTAAGGCACTTTGCTCTGCCAGTTCACTGGAATAGTATCCATCAAACTTAAAATGTAACATAAAACTGGAATTTGCTCTTCAGATTTTGTTTGGCTTCTCTATTTTGCAACTGCCGAGTCCAGAGGCACAAGCTGCAGCCACCCATGTACACAGGTGTCTTGTGCAGCACAGAGAGCCATATCAGAGATGCCCCCACGTGTGATTCCGGGAGCTCTGTGGGATGTGTTTGGTGCTGCCTGTGGCAGTAGCTGTGCCCTGGGATGGCATCCTCATGCTGGGACTTGTCTCCATGGATATCCTGGACTCGTCTGTCATTGCAACCCCAGTGTGAGCATGGCCTTCTGTGTCCCCAGCACTGTGCTGGAAGGGACCAGATGCCCCTCAAACCCCAGGTTATGCTGGCCCCATGCTCAGGGCAGGGTGAGGTCCCTCTGTGCAGGGGAGCACTGCAGCTCCTGTGTGAGACTGTACAGTCCTGCACAAGGTAAATAGTAGCTCCCTCAATGTTATTTACGTTTCCTAAACCAGAACTGAAACCGTCACATTCTAAGGGTTCATGTTAGTTGCATTCAAGGACAGATGAAGTGACCAGGCTGCAGGTACCTACATGTGAAAAGGGTTTATGCTTTAATAGATAACACAGCAGTGAGATCCAGTGCCTGTCAGGCGAAGCAGATTATCCTCTCCAGAAGTAAGGCATTAGCAGGTGAAACTCCTCCCTGTGCAGGTGGGCAGGGAGTGGAGGGTGCTGCCCTACATATGCCCTGTGAGAGTAGATAGGTGGACCATCTGCACCCCATGGCGAAAACTAGTCAGTATAATTTAATCTGTTCTGTTCAAAAGGAGAGGAGACAGGAGGAAAACGCTTATAGCCAACTATGGCAACAGCAGAAAAAAACCTTCAAAAAGTTCTACAGTATGTGGTCCCCTAATACACTTCTCTCTTTCTTGCTCATTTTTTTTTTCATTATATTTACTGGTTTCCTCATAGTTAACTTCAACTCTGCAAAAGCCTTCCTCTGCTCATCCAGAAATAAATCACCTGTGCCTCTTTCCCACCAGTGCTCCTCCCTGCACCTACGCTGCAGCCGGTCCCCTGGCGCAAGCACTTAAGTGCTAAACACGGGTGTTTGCTGCTTTGATCCCAAGGTCCTTCCTAGTAACACCAGTCTCCCCCATGGTCCCAACCTGCAACGCAAAAGATGGGACATGGCCCAACCCCTCTCTCACTGCATATCAAAACCAGGTGAAGAAAGCTTACTGCTGATGCAAGTCCATACCTGCTTCAGTGGCAGTTCACATATGGGAGTGGCCACAGACAGCAAAAAAAAGGAAGAAGGTCAAACACCCAGCTTGCACTTGTTACCCTGAGATGGTGTTTGTACCCCTCATTACAAAAAGCCCTCTTATCCAAAGGTGACGTGGAGACATGAAGCAGACTGGGAACGCACTGCTGCCTACAAATAGGCTGAAACCAGGCCTTCCTGAGGGAAGAAAAATTACTGCCCTTCGCAGAAGCTAACTCACTTGTTAGGTACTGCATGTTCATATCAAATTTGCAGTAAGATCCATGACAAAGGCTCCAAGATGTGACTATAATACATAAAAATAACTATCAATAGTAGCAAATCAGAGAGAAAAGGATGAGACCATTCTCTTGAATTCATCTGCTTGAACCTGGTAACTGTTCATGTTGTTTTTTCCCCGTTGCTAAGTGCTAAGAAAAACCATAGCCCTTCCTTCTAAATTACACCAGAGAAATCAAAGGTCACACTCTTCCATCTTTTCAGTGTGTGATTAAACACGTCAGGCTGTTTCCTTTCTGCCAATTAAGACTCCTGCAGCTCGGGAACCGCTCCCCACTCCCTCACCAGGATGCATACAGGTGTTTAATAGCACACAAATACAGACGCTTTGTGGTTTCCTTCTGGCCTTGTCTGCGTGGTGCTTGGTCACCCAAACCGTACTGAGGTCGGTAACACCCACCCCCGAACTAAATACAGCATTTAATTTACCTGGTCTTTGAACGAAGTACATCTTTCCAAACCCTGTCAGAAAACACGTTTGTACATAAACCTAATATGGTTTTTAAACAGAGCCGTGGGCAGAGCGAACAGCCAGACAGCTCCAGCTGTCGGGGGCGATACAGCCCAGCAGGGCGGCCAGGCTCACACCGGTCTTCAGCCCAAGTGTACATCCTGCTGGATTAAGCTCTGCCCGAGGCTGGTCTGCAGGGCTCCCTGCAAGGGCCTTCCATGTCCTCGCGGACTCCGGCCAGGACACATCTCTCCCGAGTGCTGGCAAGGGCATTACAGTAACTACGTCTGATCTCCTTTCCGGAGCTCTCACTCGGGGCTCTCCGTCGGCTCCGACGGATGATTTCACCAGGACACAGCCCAAGGCGTCCTGGGGCAGCCCTCCAGGTCTCGGAGGAACCGCTTCGTTCATCAGCTCCCTCAACACGAAGCAGCGAGGGGCTCCCCGCTGCCTCACCTCCCCGGCATTCTCCCTGCTCCAGCCACCGGCGTGCCCGAGGCAGGGCTGCCGGTTTCCCGGCGTGGATGGTGACGGCAGCAGCACCAACCCGCGCCGCTCTGGGCCCCTCCCCACCGCGTGCGGGAACGCGCTCAGGGGCGCTCTGCGTCCCTCCCGGAGCGGGACGAGGAGCGCGGGGCAGCTCCACACGGCCACGGCCACGGCCCTATCGCCATCCCCGCCCCGGCAGCGCCGCTGCCACCGGCACCACGCGCCCCCCGGGCCCGGCCCTTCCCTACCCGCGCCCCGGCCCGGGCCCGCCCCCGCCCATTGGCTGCTGCCGCCTCAGCTCAGCCCCGCCCCGCCCCGCCCCGCCCCGCCCCGCCCCGCCCTGCCCCGCCCCGCCCCGCCCCGCCCCTCCCTCCGCCATTGGACGGACGCTGCTGCTCACTCGCGCCTCTCCCTCGGCCTCGCGCTGTGATTGGCTGGCTATTCCCCTTCCCCCCGCCCCCGGCTCCATCTCTGCCAGGTGATTGGACAATGCTCACTCTCTGGCTCCGCCTCCCAGTGAGCGTTCCGCTTTGCGATTGGGCGAGCCCCTCCCTTCGCCTTGCTCCCCTCCCACCCGGCTGCCGCGCGGGCTCTCATTGGGCCCTGTCCGCCCGCCTCGCGCGCGCGCCGGCGCGTCCAGGCGGGGCCCGTCCCCTCGCGTGACGCCCGCGCCGGCGATTGGGGGAGCGCGGGCCGCGCTTCCGGTGCGGCGCGGCCGGGCGGGCGGGGGCGGCGGAGCGGGCGCGGCGGGGCCGGCGCGATGGAGCGGCCCGAGCGGCCCCGCGCCAACGGCTGCGGCGGCGCCCACGGCGCGCTCCGCAACGGCTTCGTGCGCTGCCCGCCGGGCACCCAGGTGTGCGCGGGGGAGGGAGGGGGCGCGCCGGGGCGGGCGGGCGGGCGGGGGGCGCGGCGGCGGAGCCCCGGAAGGCGCCGAGGTGTGTCTGTGAGGGGTGTCGGCAGAACCCAGGTGGTTTGTGTCGCCGGCCCTCGCCTGGGGAGAAGGGGCAGCGCCCGGGGGCTGCTCGCTTACCGCACCGGTGGCGGCGTGTGAAATGACTGGCCCTCGAGTCACGGCTGTAACTTTACTGCAAGGCTTTTGGTGGTGGCAGAGCTTTGAACTTAAATCTCGCTATACCGCACTAGGGCTGTGCTTTAGAAGAAAAGGTTTTAGCAGTTCTTCCCCACTGTTTTTTGTTGTAGGTGCGATGCATTGGGCTGTGGGTACAAGTAGCGTTGAGCAGGGACTTCCCTCTAGAGCAGAGTTGGAGATTGATGCAGCACTTCCCATCTGGCTGTATTAAGACCCTGTGATGCAAGTGTGTATTTGTGCTTGCAGACTCTAGTTGTTTCTCTGCGAAACACTCAAGTTTTGTGTTATAGTGTAAAGAACTTTATGGTTCTTATGAAGTCAGCCTCAGCAGAAGGCAATAAGTTGTGTTTCCTTGAACACGTCAAGCTGCTTGAGAAAAGCCTTCCTCTGTTATCATCTCTCCTGTTGCTTCTGTTTTTCAGTCCTCTGCTGTCCCTTCTGTTTTCTCACTGTAGGCTTGTGCAGTTGTTCACTGTGTGAACCAGATTGAGAACTGATGCAGGGTAAAACGAAACTTTTTTTTCCTGAGTTATCATTAACTTAGGATGCTTACTGTATTTCTTTAACTGGAGGGATGGTCACAGTCTTGCCCTGGCCGTGGGGAGGTTTAGCACAGTACTGGGAGTGAACAAATGGAGGGAGGTACAATACCTTCATTTGGCAGCAGTGTCCGCTTGTACTGGTTTGGGGAGCCATGGCATTGGTAGTCTTGCCTTGCAAGCTATAAAACCTTACACGTAAATCTTTGTAATAAAACGAAGCATGGTGATGGTGAGTGTTCTGTGAGTGTTTTTTCCCACCCTGTGCTTTCTAAAGAGGAAGGTCTGAATACAGTTATATTCTTCTACTTCAGGAGAACAGAAAGTGCGGTAGGGAAGCGCTTCCTCAAGGATTTTGTTCAGCTGGATATCTGGAAGACATGGGTGATGCAGCGTGTGAATGGGAAAAACCATAGATGTGAAACTGAGGAAGCTTAAAAACCTTGCTGGTGTATGAGATGTTCTGTACACTTAGTAGCTTGCATGTGATACTATGCTCAGATATGTTTTGGAGACCTGAGGCATTTGAGATAACTATTTCTAAAGCGGGTGAGGATTCACTGGAGAAGTGGTCATGAGAAATTTTACCAAAAAGCCAAAGCGTAGTGGCATTGTCAGAGGACAGAAGAAGAGTGTGGGAAAGTTTGATATCTTTCTGGCAGCTGCTTGCTGGTCAAACAGAGATTTATAATTAGGAGTATTACATGCTTTTCTCCATAATTTTATGTGGGCTAACTTTTGAAGTGAGGATCTGAATGTTAGAACTGGAGTGGAAGAAGCAACTGTTATGGGGAACTAATCGTGTCTAGCTTTCTCAAATAGCATCAGTGGTGGTAAGCTGCCAGAAGATGTGTTTGCTGATGTATCATGGATTTGGCTACTTGATTGGTCTTTCGCCTTTTCAGTTTTGGGTTTTGGGCCTTTATACAGAAGAAGGGAAACACGTGAATGCTTACTTTGTGTTGAATATATTTTTCTGTGTATGTATATACTACATACATACCACATAGAGCACTTGAGAATCTGCAACTGTAAGCAAGTACCAAAAAGGAGACAGCTTACATGAAAGAATGCAATTGTTACTTAGTAGGAAAAAAAACAAAACAGAAAAGTAAGGATGAGGAAAAGAATTTTTTCAAGAAAGCCTTTCACGGGGTTTGTGTGAGAAATAAGAGGCAAAAAGAGATCTAGCTAAAATGATGGGAACAGGAAGGGCAAGGAAAACCGCTGGTTTAAAGAAATGTTGCAGTCATTGACAATTTATCTGGAAAACCACGGAGCTTCTGAGGGGAGAGCTTAGAGACAGGGTAATACATTCCCATGCCCTCCAGTAGAGCTTGATAGTGCAGGAAAACTTTATCCATTTTTAACGATGTGAAAAAAAAGGAGTCCTCTGCTACCTAGGATGTTTCTGCTCAGGTTACCTGTGTAAGTTTTGGGGTTTTAAATTTTTTTGTTTATGTTGTTTTGGGAGTTTTTATCCTAAAAAACCTAAAGCTTAGATTCAAAGGTTTCCTTATGATACTCCCTCCTCTAGGAGTGGTATTTGGCATAGAATGGGTTCTTTACTGTTACTCCAGCATGAGCAGAAGAGGGTGAAATTGTTTGCCTTAATTTTCAAAGAGGTTGTATTTGTCTCCTTCTGAACTGCTAAACCTCTTTTTGGTAAGAGGAGAGGGAAACTTGCTGCCTACTAAAACTGTGCAGTAACTGACTTTGGCTACCTTGGAGATTAATGGAATATCATCGATGACTAGGGAAGTGACCATTTGAAGTTAAGGTTCCAGCATATTAAAAAACATTCTGCTGAAATACTGAGATAAATAACATCTCTTGGCTTTCCTGAGATGTCTTGTTTTCAAATTACTTGGGTCCTGCTTGAAGTTAATCTGTTTAGAGATTGCTGCATTCACTGAATTTCAATCTCATTATGAACACCTTAATTAAAAGCGGTTGAAGAACCATATAGCAATTAAAAATTGTGGGATGTTAGAGAAAAGTGACTTTTTTCTGACTGCGTACAGTTGAGGGAGTTCATTGTTAGAAAGAATAGTAAATTATGGATGGACCTAAAATTAATTTAGAGCTCTGTGTAAGACTGCACTATGTAAGATAAAAGCCTGGCATCTCAAAGGGTATTGTCATGGTGTGAGGAATTGAACGTAGATAGGAGAAAGAGAGCAAATCTTAGTAAAAGAGATGTGAAGTTACCTCTTCAAGTTGTGCGTGATTCTGCTTTTTATGCCCTTCTGCTATTTTGGGAGAGTGTTGAGTTCAATAGAAAAACAGTGTTTAGGAGCTATCGAGACACTTGTGGGAATAATAAGTGTGGGGAAATTGCTTTTTCTTTCTGCAACGCAATTTTAAACGGAAATGTATTTCTCCATTGGAGTGTTTTGCAAATGACTAATGGTTTTCCAATGCTGCATCTAAAGATTTTTCTTGCTTAGAATAGGGAGATTGGGACATCTTTAATGGAAGAAGGTGCCCTTATTTTCCAAGATAATTTGCTGGAATCTACCTATTATTGTGAACAAATTCTTAGTAATGTGATTTTTTAAAAACTCCTTAATTGAGCTTCTCGCATTAGAATGGTTCTGTTATGCTTCTAGAAGTTAACAAAGAAATAGTCTCAAACTAAAAAAATAAAATTGGAATATAGGATTTAGATATCAAGTTCTTAATTTCTGTTGTGTGCAGTATCTCCAAGTCAGTTAGATAGGAGCTGGAATTATATAAACAAGTTTTAATTTCCCTGGTGTTTCTAGAAGGTTTTCAAACGCCAGCCTGTAGCAACTTCCAGATAGCTTATTGCATACATGCCTTTGTAAACAAGGTCTTGTACTACTTCCTCAGGAAGACAAGGAATAGTTTGGTTGAGAAGAGTGGGAGTACTGTGGGATTTACATTCCTTTAAAACTGTCACAAGTCCTGAATTCTAACAACTATTAAAATGGCCCGCATAGGTATTTCTTTCCTGGAAGCTTTGGTGTGTACATGCAGAAAACAGCTTGTGTAGTCCTATGATTTGTACTTGCTCTTAAATAGAGCAGTCAAACTGCTTGTAGGTTCATCTCATGGCATGCTTCAGGATGCAGGGGAACAACAGCTTCATCTTGGTTTTTTAGATGCTTTTGCTGGAATTCAGGTTAGTGTAACTTCTTTCGAAGAGCACACTTAAGATGACTGCAGCAGATACTGCAAGTTTTTCTTGCAACAAGTGATTTAGGTGTAGCAGTGATGTGAATCTTGTTTCAAATGAAACTTAGGATAAGATAAATATGCTAAATAACTACCCTATCCACTGGTATAAAAAGGAATTGGAGTACAGAATTGTGAGGTTTTTTCACATCTGTGTGCAAATTTAAAATTCAGATATTTCTGATGGAAAAAAAAATGATCCTGAGAATCTAAATCTCATTAACTTCTTCATGAAGAAGTGGTTGTTTCCCCTTAGTCAGCATTTGGGAGACTGCATCTTGCAAATGGTGTCCAGTTTTGAGCTTCCCAGAAAGGTGCTGACATAACCACATCAATCTGTGAATCCAGTGGAGGGTCCCCAGGAAAGGAAGAGGCTGTGAGAGCTGGGTTTGCTCAACCTTAGGAGGAGAGAAGCTTAACTAGCTGGCTGCAGGATATAGAGAAAATGAGGCCAGGCTCTTGGAAACGTGTGGCAACAGTATGGAAGGTAACACGCGTAATTTGGAAGAAGGGGAAATTCTGATTGCACATAATGAAAATAATTTTTCCCCTGAGGGTGGTAACATACTGGAAGGAGTTGCCCAGAGAGGTTGTGGAATCTCCATCCGTAGAGGAGTTCAAGAAGTTCAAGACTGTTGGATGTGGCCCTTGGCAGCCTGTTGTAATTAGCTCTGCTTTGACTTGGGGCTTGGACACAATGACCACTGGACATCCCTTCCAGCCTTGGTTATTCCATGGTTACAGGATTGCAGGAGAGTTTGTCCAGGTTTAGACATTAGTTTAATCCCTGAACCCCTGTAAAAATGTGTGCCTTAGGGCTCATAGCAGGTACTCTGAGGCTTACATCAGACCTGAGGAAAGAAATTACTACTTTCTGACTCTTGCTTGGTTTTATGATTGACTATTTATTGTGTCAGTAACGTAAAAGTCAAGTGAGAAGAAAGTTGTTTGATCTAGAAAAGACTGCAACATTGTTCAGATATTTTAATTGACAAAACTTTTTTATTTTTGAAAAAATGTACCTGTGCACAATGATCTTTTTCTAATACCAAATTCAGTTATAGAAGACTGTAAGCCTTTGTGGAAGGAATAGCTACTCAACATTTTCCCTGGCTAAATGAATATTTGAGGCCATCATGTTAAATTAGTAGGTGTAGTGCCAGTGTTGTACTTGTTGAGAATTTTTGTGTCCGTGCTGGTATGAAAACAAATGCCCATGGTAGCTGCTGATGTGATGGGCTTCTCTTGGATTGGAGTATGTGCTACTGAGAAATTAGTCTGGGTGAAGTGTTAAAATATATCAATTATATTTGTACTGCCATTTCAAATTTAGCTGGTGATAAACCTTAAATGCTCTAAGAAATTGTTATAAATGTATACAAGTTATTTTTTTAACGATATCTACTTAAGTGATATGTCATGTTGTATTTTTCTGTCTTAATTGTACAACAAAATCAACGGGTTTTTTTAATTTCATGTTTTCAATTTGTTGGGGGGACAAAGCCTTTATCTGAATTATCTATTGACTTCAATTTCTCTAGGTGGAACGTAAAACATTGGCCCATCTTCGGTGAGGTTTTCAGTTTTTTGTTTTGCCATCATTAAGAAATGAATCCTAGAAAAAGAACTGTTTTTAATTCAAAAGTATAGTTTTGAAGAATACTTACAGTTGAGAAAGCAGGAGTTGGAAAGTTTAGGAAGTAATGGGGTTTAGTCTCTATAAAAATGAGACTAGATTCTAAAATATGTCAGGAAATGCTTTCAGAGGTATCTGAGAGCCTAGAGATTGACTTGTTAGGGAAGCACTGCAGACCTGTGCTGTCTTTGGAAATCTTTATTGAAAATCATATTTTGTAATTAAGCATGCAGTTAGGAAATTCTCTGTCAAAATTCTGTATGCCTAAGATCTACTGAACATAATAGATAAAGTTACATGTCAGGTTTAAGGTTTTTAATTTAAGGTAAACTGTCAGAAAAAAAGTATATTCTCAGGAGGATTGAAATTGTCACCTATATGTAGCAAGCAAAAAACCCCAACTTTAATTGCATCCTTTACTTGCTAATGGGGGTGGGGGGAAACCAAACAACTTTTCAACGTTATGAAGATTTACACTATTTTTGTAGGTGCTGTAAGTGCATTTTAAACAAGGGCTGTCAAATTTGTTGTGAGTAACTAGTTGCAAATAAAAATATTTGATAATTCCTGTCAAGAAGAACAAATCTTTAATGAGGAATATACTCTTAAAGTCTGTTTTATAAAACAAGTTTATCTCCTGTGGGGTTTTTTTAAAAGCTTAATATGTGATTCAAACCAGTTTAATTCTAATTTTGGTGGTAAATAAGTGGTCTTTTTACCCATGCAACAGTCTGAGATTTGAAGTCTAAGCAAAGCAGCGCAAGGAAAAGGGCTAGAGGTGACAGTAAAATTACCGCAGAATACATAACAGCTTAGAGCAGCTGCTGTCATGGAATTCTCACTGCCATGGTTTCTGTAGTGCTGATTTCCTCAATCCTTTGTAATAAACGTGACCACTTTTGCATACGGAGGCACACTCATGGATGCGGTCTTTCACATTGTGTTTCTAAAAATAGAAGCTGCAAACCTGTTAGTAAAATTTCTGCAGTATGTGTGGTATGTGGCAATGAGAAGCTACTAAATTTTAGTAAGAATTTAGCAAAGTTGTGTTCCAGCGTAAATAATCTTTTTAAGGTGTTTACGTGAACTCTGCCAGGTTCATCTGAATTCGTTCTTCCTGTCAGCATGAAATGAAATGGCCTCTTTAATACAGAGTGCTGGACCTTTGCTGGGGTGGCAGCAATAAGCAGTTACCATGTACTTCTCTCGTACTGTGTGCAGTGTGTATTGCACTTGTAGTATCTTCTCTCCCTAAAATACATGCCTGCAATGCAAGGGGTGTACCCAGAGCACTGTGGTAAGTCCTGTGTGTTGTTTACAGTAGCACCTGCAAATGTTCCCATGTTTGCACGTGGCTTTTGTCTTCTCACTCACAAAGGATACAGAGAGCATCCAAAGGAGGGCTACAAAGATGGTGAAAGGATCTAGAAGGGAAGCTTTATGAAGAGTGACTGAGGTCCCTTAGTCTGTTCAGCCTGGAGAAGAGGAGGCTGAGGGCACACCTCATTGCAGTTACAAACATCCTCATGAGGGGAAGAGGAGGAGCAGGCACTGATCTCTTCAGTCTGGTGACCAGTGACAGGACCTGAGGGAATGGCATGAAGCTGAGTCAGGGGAGGTTTGGGTTGGATATTAGAAAAAGGTTCTTCACCCAGAGGGTGTTTGGGCACTGGAACAGGCTCCCCAGGGAAGTGCTCACAGCACCAAGCCTGACAGAGTTCAAGAAGCTCTTGGACAACTCCCTCAAATACATGGTGTGACTCTTGGGGTTGTGCTGTGCAGGGCCGGGAGTTGGACTTGATGATCCTTGTGGGTCCAACTCAGTACATTTTGTGATTATCATCAGACTCTGATGTGTTCTGCTTAGACCAGTGGAGTCCTTTCTAGCAGTAGCTGTGTGATGCCGCTGCTGTTGCTCAGTAACTGCTACAATACTATTTAATGTGATTTGTTTCCCCAAGAGTTTGGCCCAACACAGGCATTACCTGTGGCTGACTCTTTGCTGCCTTCTGTAACCAGCTGAGTTGTGCTCTCTGATTCTCCTGCAGTTGAGTTCCTTAATGTGATGGTGCTCTTCTGTGTACATATACTCTGCACGGTACAGGAAAGAGAGATGTAGGTGAGCATACATGTGCTTTTTTGAACCACGTGTTTAAGTGAACTCTGACTTTTCTTGGTACTTGGATATGCCGTATATTCTACTTCAAAGGTCATGGCTCACTTTATGATCATAAGGCTTGTTGAAATCATAAAAGTCTTAATCTTTCACGCCTTTTTTCTCCTCTTGTGAAAAGGAAGTGAAGTACTGAACTATAGCCACCTTCGTTCTTGGTCTCTGGAACTAAAATTGCTGCTCTTTTGCAGCAGCTTTGGAGCTTGCAGCATGTAAGCCTTCATTTGAAGGCTAATGTGTGGATTTATAAGGCATTCTCAGAAAAACAAATAGGCTTGTATTTAATGTGACTACAAATGTCTCTTCTGTAGTCAGCTCTAGAGGTTTTTTTATGGTCATATGCTTCACAAAGAGTTTGTGGAATTGCATTCAGTCTTTAATTTTTTGATTCAGCTAGGATAACACAAGCTTCTCAGCTGATGTGGTAGCTGACATGTGAATATAAGCACATTGGTGGAAGAACACTGAGAGGTGAAATTGATTGGAGTATGGTTTGAATCAATACAGGTATTCCTAAAACAGCCTTTCTTAGTGAAATGTTGGGTTCAACCATATGGAATAACTTGTTTAGTTTTAGCATTTGTTACAAGCACAGGCACCTCCAAAGACCTGGAATAATTTGGTATGTTTTTATTCTGATTAAATTTGCGTATAGATTTGGGTCTCTTAGTTGTTTTTTTCCTAACTACTTTTTGGTATTTGGTAACCTCAGATCCATTATCTTAGGATGTAGCCTTTCATCTCTTCTAGCTGAACTTCCAGTTACCTGGGAAAGACATTAGAAGCTTTGATGTGATCTCTAGTTATTCAATCCTAGGTACTTTGCAAAGTAGTCATTACCAGTTTTCTGTCTGCTTATCCAGAAATCAGCTGCTAGTAGACAGGCCCAGGTGGCAGGTATGTAGTGTGCCTGCTCTTGAGCAGCTGCTATTCACAGCCTGATCTGACAATGTGAGGATGCAAAACTTCAACTTGTAATTCATCAAGCTGTGAAATAAGTGGTCGGAGCTTTGGTGCGTGACCTTCTTGTATGTGGATGCAATAAAATTCTATAGGTTTGGGTACTGGAGCCATAGTGATACAGTTAAGCAATCCTGAGAGCAGTAGAGATGAGGCAGCTTTCACGGTTTTTCCTCTGCAGTGTTGGCTCACTGATTCTGCAATTGTCATGGTGGTGCTGCCCCTCCTCTGTCTCCAAGAGCTGCTGGCTCTTATTTGCTGAGCTCTGTTGAATGACTTTGTGGAGCAGAACTGTAAAGGCTATTACAGTCTAATGAATAACCTTCTGCAAACGATTATATTTTCAACAGGGATAGGTTCAGTGTTGAAGGGATGCTGTGCTGATAATCAGATTTAGTTGCTTTAGTTGTGCAAGCTGGAGGCTGGTGCAGATGGCTCAAAGTGGGAGTGAGCGGGGCAGGGGCAGTTTCTTTGGCTGGCATCGTTTGTGAGGAAAACAGTGTATGAACCTTTGGCCTGCATTAAGGTCTTAAGTTGCCAGCACTTGAGCTGCAGTGTGGTAAGCAAGTGTTCCTACACTTGTTCCAAAGCCATGGTAATTTTCTAACTGAAGCCACCACTGTATGCAGTATGTTTTTAAAATAATACTTCAGTATTAAACCTGGCCTCAAAGCACTGCAGGTTAGTTACCTGCATCTGGCTCTAAGTGCTGCTGCTAAAAGAGAAATTCCTACTGTTTCTTTGCTATTTTGTTTCCACACTTACACCTATTCTAAAGTCCCCTAGGCTATGCTGGCCAAATCAAAGCTTTGCTTTGCTTAAAACTGTGTCAGCAGAAGGGAAGAGGTAGAAATGACTGTCAGGAGGGAAGGTGCTGTTGTGGTTTATACTCGGTGACTGCATAGCTATAGCATAATTGTATCCTAAGAGCAGACCCTTGCTTCTGAAAAATTGCTCTCATGATATTAATGACAGACTTGAAATACAGACTTGCTCCAGCACCTGAGATGAGCAGGTATCACTTTCCAAATAATGCAGTGTCTGGTGAGGCCAGCACGTATGTGTGCCTTAATTGATTTATCAGCTGTTGTAGGGGTTTGTACAATTCTACCTTACTTTCTCATATGATAATATGAGTGACATAGGTGAATAATTGGTTTTATTGTGTCTGCTGGCTCACACCGCCTAGGAATTATTTTCCATTGTCTTTTTTTGATGAGTTTAGCTTCAATCTCTTTCCTAGGTGTTGAGGTTTCTTTGATTAGTACATTTTAAGAAATACATTTCTTATTTTTATATATATTTGATGCTACACAAAGGGGATTTATATCTTGGAGAGTGTTCTTTCATATGTAGCTATTCTATTATAGTGCAGCCACTCTATAACTTTTAGCAATGCAGACAGCAATTTGCGTCTAATGGCTAGGTTTCTGTATTTTCATTTATTGACTTATGAGATCTGATCTTTAATGTAACTACTTGAAAAAACAGTCTAGTTAAAACCATGACTTCTTCCCCAGTGTTAATGTTGGGTGAGTACTTGCCTTGTAGCTGTGAAGCTTTTCTGTAATAGTCAGAATATTGCATATTCCAGTAACTGTACTTGAGATAGACCTGCTGTATGTATTAGGCAGCTAGCAAATATCTTACCTTCAGATGATATGTAAGTAGCAAGATGACTTTTAGCGTGGATTTTATGCAGAAAGCTTTGCTTTGTTCTGTGTGCTGACATATATGCCGTGTTGAGACTCTATGTACAATGACTTTTTTGTCTATGGTGTCATGTCCGCCTCATGGATGAGGACAGTGTTTGTGTCAGCATCTTTAGGCTAATAGCGACAGAGACACATGGATTATGATTGTTTTGTTACACTAATATAGGCTTCCAAGTCTGAGAATATATTGTTTAAATCAATAAAACTATTACTTTTTATTTTGTTTTTCCCTGTAGTAATCCTGGGAAACATCACTGTTCTGTTATTTGTGTCCTCTTGGTGAAAGCGCTTTTTTCATTTTGGTTTGCCCAGATGTAAGCAATGCTCTGTATGTAGCTTTCCAAGCTAAATAATTTTAATGAGATGTTAGCTTAAACTACCCTAGATTGGTAACTGTGACTTGGGTTATATCAACAATATGGCAGCTTCTATATGGAGGCTGGCAGTATTTATCAGTAATGGCTGAACTTAGCTGGAAGCACTTTTGGCTGAGTGGGGGAGGGATGCAGAGCCTATAACTGACCAGAGGGCTGGGGATTACTCTGAAATGTCTATCTGCCTTTTCTTGAATTAATACCTCAACTGCCTCTCTTTAAATTTTTACTATAGATAAATCATATTGTGCACAATGGAGGATTGTACAAAAGGCCTTTCAATGAAGCTTTTGAAGAAACACCAATGCTGGTTGCTGTGCTGACCTACGTAGGCTATGGTGTTCTCACTCTCTTTGGATATCTGCGAGATTTCATGCGGCAGTGGAAGATTGAGAAGTGTCAAAATGCAACAGAAAGACAAGAACAGAAGGTAACCACTGGGAAAAAATGTTCAGGGGGAAATGATGTGGCTGAGGCTTGAGTGTTTCTTTGGGGAGAAGTGGTGTTCAAAGTTTTCTGCTGTTTTCCTTGTCTTCTGGATGCCCCAAATACTGTACAAGTACTGCTGTGTCATTAAAAAATAATGTTTCTTTTGAGTTATTTTTCCTCAGAGTAGTTTCCTTGTCTGTCTCACTGCAAAGCTGCATCGACAGTTATATCAACCTACTGAAAGATCCCCCAGCTGCAGAAACAAGGGTTTGGGGAAGAGAGACTGCATGTGCCAGCATCAGTACCTAAAGAACGGCTGTGGTTTGAGTTAGACACCAGTGGGAGGCTTTCTGATGCTGATCTGGTGGCTGAGTTTTGATTTAGAAATGTTATTAATTCTCTTTACCTGAAGCAGTTGCAAAGAGAAGCTTGTGGGTCAGATCCAGAGCACAAGCTACATGACTTTAAATTCATTTGGAGTCCAGAACACACAGGTTAGCTGGTGAGTAGTTTTAGGTACTGACTCCTGGTTCACTGATAGTGATTAGAAAGAATTAATTCATGTTAAGACCTATTCACAAAAGCTTCTGTTACCAGGTGAAAGGTCTTGCTTGCTTCAGCAGTTAGCCTGGAATGGATAATTCTGATTTTCAGTACTTGTAAATTATTTTTAGAGATCTTTATTCCCCACAGGAGTTAATTGTTGTTAGGAAAGCTAATGTTGAAACTTGACGTTCACACGCTATTTTCTTGCTAACTCTTAATGTGAGCCCTCTTTAGAAGAGTGTGACTACCAGTTAGCTTACTCCAAAGGTCGGTCTTACTCTTGCTGATTTGGGTTCTGTTTTTCTCAACTTCTTTGGGGAGCCAATCTGGCTTATAAAATGTTAAGGGAGTTCCTTTTCCAGTTGCTGGTTTCTGGTTCTCTGTGCAGCCACAAAAGCAGTTGGCTAGCAGAAAATAGGAGGGCGCAGAATGGACATCTCAGTAAGTCAAACAAGTAATCAAGGGTGGCAGGGAGAAACTAAAAAAGGGAAGGCTCCTTTGGAGCCTTTTTTTGGAGACAGCACTGAAGTAAAGTGCATGTCTTTTTGCAGTAGATTAGCTAAGGACCAGTGCCTAAAATTACCTCATGGTAGCTTCTTTCTGTGAACATTGTGAGGTAGAATTAAGCAGATTCATAGTAGGGCACTAAATTCCAAAACAAACATTCTTACAGGCGTTTAATGAGTAAAAGGCATTTCATATTGGTTTAAAGTACAGGAGTTTAAATTTACACTATTGCCAAAACTGACTTCTAGAATATGAAAGTAAAAATCTTGGATCCCTCTTAACAATTAAAATATCTAATTAAAGAATGCTGGTTAAATCTCAACTTGAAACTTGATGTGTTCATTAATGTCTTTTGAACTACTTTGCTTTATGACACTTGAGAACCCTTATATTTTTCCGTATATAAAGTACAATGGAGAACAGTCAAAACAGTTGCAGAAATCTACCAAGACATTAGAATAAAAGTTTAAATATTGGTATGTATTCATGGTGTTGAGGATTCTAAAGGAGTAACTGAAGTGTTGGTTCAGTTACTCTATACTGTAATTGTTCCATTTCTGTTGCAGGGTTGTGAAACGCTTGTCCTGTTATCAGTGCGTAAGAACTGCTTACAGCAGTCCTTTTCTGTGGGAGCAGTCATGGCTCTTGATGAGTGAGCGTGCAGAAAGGGGGCAGTAGGTCTAATTCAGTAACGCATTATTGATATTAGGCTCTCAGTAAAGATTGCCATAGAGGACCTTGAAGCACAGAGGTTGTTAGCAACAGATTATCCTAGTCCTGAAAGAGATGTAGCCTTGAATTTTTTATAAATTAACTCAGCATTGCATCTTACCTCTTACCCTGAAAGACATTTGCTTAACAAGTATGCCTTCTGGACAGATGAACTGAAACTCTTTCAGTTTCTGTGTTGGTTACGGCTTCCATGAAGAGGTGCACGTATTCTGGTTTTGTTTGTACATAGGATGTCTGCGGATGGAGCTAATATGAAGTGCCAGTGAATATTGTGTAAGAATGAAAAATAGGAAATCCTGTTTAAAGAAGTTTTGGTGTTGGAGAAATCTCAGCCTAGTGTACTTCCCCAAATCATGTTTCTAGCCCTTTGATTGTAATAGCTGTTTCTGATATCAGACAAATAGAAAAGTGATCATGTGAGGTCTAGAACATACAGTACTTATCCTCACCCTTTGCTGCTTTAAGCTTTGTTTGCCGGCAAATTAATTGATGAGAGCACGTTGCAGCATGTCTAGTGTGGGAGCCAGGGGTTATTTTGGTGCAGGAGGTGGAGGGGGAGGTGTGTGCTTAATTACTTGTTTTGAAATTATTCTTTCAAATATTTGAATCTCTCTGCTGGATGACAGCCAGATCACCTTTTGGTAAGGGATGCAGATACTAGTGTACAGAAAAGGCTCAAAACTCACCTTTCTTATTATTACTAATACATCATACCAGAGGAGCCCTGTGATTACACTGGGGAACTTTCTGGCAGATTTGTGACTTCTGTGTGGAAAGTAACGTTTTTATTATTGAAATTCTGAAGAGCCAACTAGGTTATTATGATTTTTTTTAAGTATCAAGCAAAAGGATTAGCCTTATCTTTTTGAAATAGTTCATAATTGCTTAGGTGAAAAATTACAAAATTACGTAGTGTGAGAAAGTATTTTGTAAAGGGCTGAACGAACCTGTTCTGAAAAGCATGGGATTGAAGTATGTGGATTTTCTGTGTTGTGTTTCTGAAAGTGATTACATTTAAAAGCATAACATAAACTTGGGTCCAAAATGTAGTATTAAAAACAAACACAAGAAAAAGACTGTTTTTCTGTGTTAGGGAGGACAGTTTATTTCAGTAGAGCAAATCCTTCCTTAAATTGTCACTTAATAGTATAATCTTATTCTGCATCATAACTAGAAAACCACGAGTGACCAAACGAATTTAAAGAGCAGAGCAGGATTTTGAACAGGTTGGAATTACAACTGTCTCTGATGGCAGGTAAATTCCTTGGAATTTATTAGAGCCATGCATTGGTATGAATGACTCCAGGAACACCTAACATTCACTCACTGTTGAAACACAAAAGGGTGAAAAGGGACAGACTTTGCTAGTACTGATTTCCAGGAAATAGTTTAATGGGTTTTGGCTTTGTTTCAAATACATCCAGCTGAGCTTTTCCTGGAAACCAGTGTTGTGTAGCACATCCTCTCTGCAGCATTACCGGTCTGTTTTAGGCATGGGTAAACAGCAAGATGAACAATTCTCAGTTACTTGGGAATCAATTTATGTGTACCCAATTTAATGTGCTGTCTGGTCATACAATACAGTTAAATCTGCAAAATGCTTATAGGATTTTATGGACAGGATGAAAATCACTTTTACCTTTCCTTCAGTCTGATTTGCCTGTTGATTACCTTACATGTTTTGTGTATGGGAGTGACTGTGCAAATGGGGCTGGTAGCTCTCTAATATACTGCTTCATGCTCTGTAGTTTGCCCAGTTAGAACGTGTTTCTAGCATCTGGGATTTTCAAACACACGTTCACAGGAGTCCAGCTGTAGGAATATTTCAGGGGCAGTAAACTGGAGTCTTTTGTTCGATGTCATCTTAGCATCTGTGTAGCTCATCAGAGGCCTCCTGATGGTACAAAGGCTACCCACAGTTATTGCTCCACTTTTTCTTGACTCACATAACAAAGAGATGAAACTGGTCTTTCTGCTTCCTTTTAGAAGCCTGAAATTTGTTGCAATTGTCTGCTTGATTTCTGTTCAGAGTCAGTTATGTATTACCAGGGAGCACATTATGCGAATTGCAGATAAGCCCTGCTGGTGCTTATGGCACCATTTGTTAGCTTAGGTGCAATGCTGTGAAAACTTGGCTCTAAAAGTAGCATAATCACTGCATTTGCATGTCCCTTTGCCCTGAGCTAAAGGCTACAATGCTCTCATTATGACCTTCACTTGTTGTAATATTAATTTATAGTATGATGAAATAATGGATTCCCAAATCACCTATGTTAAGGTGTTGCACCCCAAGGGAGAATTTTATTCTTCCCTTTATTGGCTGTGCTTTTCGTTGAAATTGTTATGCTTTTCAGGCTTCTGGGAAACCACTAGTACTTCAGTGTCTTCATTAGGCATCCCCTCACTAATAGGGGATGTGTTCTAGGCTTAAATTGGCAGGAATAAAGCTGTTTAGGATTTTTTTAGCTCCATAAATGAAAGTACTTGCTGCTTTTGCTTTCTCTTTTGGAACTGGTGTAACTTTCGCAGTTGTTTGACTCTGCTTACTCAGAAGATTGCTCAAAGAATCAACTCCTAGAATATTTTTCCTTTGAGTGAAACTGTTTCATCTCAGACTGATATTCGTAGGGACTCTTACAGGTAGGAATAGTGTTGGATCTGAAATAAGATGAGAACGTGATGGAAAAATAACAAGCTCTGAAGGTGATTTAAAGGTGATAGTGGTTGCTTCCAGCTCTAGGACACTGTTGCAGCAGAGCACTGTGGCTGCATGTGTCAAAAATTTGAAATCATGGAATATACTGAGTTGGAAGGCACCCACAAGGACACTGAAGTCCAGCTCTTAGGCCTGCACAGGACATCCCAAAGAGTCACACCATGTGCCTGAGAGCGTTCTTCAAACTTCTCGATCTCTGTCAGGCTTGGTGCTGTGACCACTTCCCTTTGGGAGTCTCTTCCAGTGCCCTCTGGGTGAACACCCTCTGGGTGAAAAGTATGGATTGATAGATTTCATCCCTCCCTTCCTCCCCAGGTGTTTTTTTTTTTTTTGCTTCAAAGATTGAAAACATTAAATTAGAATGAGGAATTCAAATGGGCTTTTTGTTGTACTATCTTCTCTACTCCTTATCTGGAATGCCACTCTACAGAAGGATGGAGGAGGTAAACAAACAAACCAACCCCCAAACCAACCAGCAGACCATCTGCTACTGTATGCCAGCTCCAAAAGAGGGCTCTCAAACTCCAAAAGTCGGTATCAGTTTATAAAGGCACAGTATCCTTACCCTTTCTCTTTATACGTTCTCAGATGCGTGGGTCGTGAGAACCCCGCAGTGGGGTTAGGATTACTGAAGAAATAGACAATTCAGTTTTGCATTATGCCAAAATAATACTTCCTGCCTGTCCTATTCCAAGGAACTTTCTCATGAGACCTATCTAAGGATGGTTTGTTGGAGGGAGGGGTACTTGTATAAATAACAAAGGAGTTGACAGTATGCTGATACCTCAACTTAAAGTCCTTTACTATAATCCTACAACTTGGTACCCCAAAAAACTAAAGCTAGTGCCCCATATTACACATTAATTCCCTTACCCATAATTTACTCCTTGAATTCTTGACTTTTAAGACACATTTTTCCTTATCATAATCCATTAGGTTTGAAGAACTTCTCTACTTCACAGTTAAATCCCTTTAAACTTATTTCTAGTGCTGGCTTGTAAGATCATGCTTGTGTTACATACACTGGTGGTGCCAACCTGTTGTGGGTAATTGTCCTTATCTCACCAGTTGATCCTGTTACTGTTCTGGCTTTGTCAGCTTGGGTTTCAAAAGAAAACTCATTTGATGAGTAATCTGGAGTGGGACTGGGTTGTATCAATGCAGGCATACCTGCTTGGGTTGGTATAATGACTCATTTCCAGCCTCCCCGTCCTAGCAAAGAACCTTGGCTAAAATATCAGTTGTTTCTCGGGTCACATTGTTGGTGTGCTTGGATAACTATTGCAGAGCTGAACTCTTGTGCATAGATGGTTGAGAGGAGTGGAAGTGGAATACTTAGAAGCATCTCAGTAGATTATAATTAGATTTAACAAGTCTCTCAAGTATTGATCTTCTAATGTGCCAGGGTTTCTTTTTGATCTCACTTCCCGCACCCCTCTGCAAATAATGTAGCAGAGGGTTTGAAACAATTGTAGATAATTATTTTGATTTTGTGTCATGAATTGGGACAGGAACATGGAAGAAATAATTGCCCTTCTGTGCATCTTAGTGCATGGAAATTTTATTCCCGCTGTCTGTCTTTGAGAAAGGACATGCTTGTGATTCCCTGGAAGAGTGATTGCTAGCTAAATTTGGGTTGTTTTTCCATAGTTGAAATGATGAAAATTAATATCTTTGTGCCTTTTTGGCACAGGCAAATCAGAAATGGGTTTAGGTGCAATTGTATCTGCTTAGAAGTAGGCACTTTTGGGCTTGGTCTGTCCTGTGCAGCTGCTGGCAGGAGGATGCAAAGGTATGGACCTAAATGTTCCTTTACTCCAAACTGCAAGGACAAAGTTGTTAAATCATTACAATATGAAGGTAATGAAAAAAGTACTCCTCCTGCAGGCAAGCATTGTAAGTAAGAGCTTGTCAGTGCCCATTTGTGTTTTTATTAAAAATCTGCCATAAATGCTCCCAGTTTTGCTTCAATGGTACAAATGTCTGACACTGTAGTACTTGGTGAGATAGATACTTTCTCATACTGTCACCAAAAATAAAATTCCTGTCACAATGTGTGCATTTTTCTTGTGCAAAACAGGAAGAAATGCTCTGCTGGCTTGTACCTTTGTAATAAATTCTACTTTTTCCTTCTGTCGATGATTAAAAAGGTGTTTCCCCCCCCCCCAACAGAAGCAAATGAATTATGCATTCTTATCACTATTAAATGTCAAAATTTCTTTAATTGAATAGTCAAAAGGAAATCTTGTGACTTTGGAGTAAGAAAAAAACGTTCTTGAGTGATCAGATGTCCTTGCTGCCACAGTTAGTTTGACGTTTTTGTGTTATCCATTCAAGGCCGTCACGTACTTTTCCTGGAAAACATTGGAAGGGAAGCTAAAATTCAGGAAATGCTCATTCATAAAAATCACATGGGACTTCAGTGTTGATAAGCTGTGCAGAAGAGAGGTGCCATAATTATTAGCTCCTATTCAGAACAAAAAGTTGTGAAAAGTTCTAATGGTAACGTGTAAAATAATGCTAGTGCTGCTATATTAAATGCATTTCTTGTTCACAGAATAAAATATGGTAGAGCACCTTAGCTTTCAAAGTCTTTGTGTATTCAGTAGAGCAGTGTATACTGTTTGGTGCCAAAAAGCCATTGCATGTTCCCTTGCTCCGCTTAACTCTGAAGGCTGACTATATCTTTCCTGCAAAGATTATGTGCCCAAGGATTTAATGAAGGGGGTTATTTTATGTTTTATGTTTTCTTGAGTTTTTTCATTACACCAGAATGACAGAAAAGAATTATTCCTCTCACTAATTTTGCTGTTGTATGTATTTTCCTTTTACTTTGAGTGCTTTTGATGTGTTTCAGGACTTTGTCCCATTGTACCAGGACTTTGAAAATTTCTACAACAGAAACCTCTACATGCGCATTCGAGACAGCTGGAACCGTCCGATCTGCAGTGTGCCAGGGGCCAAAGTGGACATGTTGGAGAGAGTTTCCCATGACTATAACTGGACATTCACGTGAGTCAAAATTGAAGAAAACACTTGCAAGACCTGCCTTGAAATACAGGGTCTCTAAGAGCAAGTTGCAGGCTGTGAGGTTAAAGGAGCAGTGAATTATGTTTAGCTTGAGCTTTCTAGCAGCTTGAATCAATGAATTTTGCTCTTTTGAAATGCATTTAGCCACCAAGGCAATGATTTGTATATAATCTTTTGGCTACTTTACTTTGTTAAGATCTCCTGGGCATACAGCTGCAATAAAATTTATACCTTTGTGCATGATGACAATAACCTGGGGTAGATACTTTGGATTGCACTGCTGCTTGTGACTGTTGATTTAGAAGTTCTGCCACTTGAAGTAAATGCTGCTGCCTGAACTGAATCTAACATGATTGTTTTGAGTCAGAACTGAAGTAGTCTGTAGAAACAAAATCAGAAATACAATGAAAGGATTTTTACAAATTGGAAATGACATATCACAGTTTTGATGTGAAGAGATTTGCAGCATAGTACTTGGTGAAACTAGTTATGTCTCTTGGCTTTCAAGGGCAAAAGAATTTAAATATATTTTTTTCTGCTAAACTTCTTCCTTATTCTCCTTGTCACGTATTGTTAGCACAGAAGTGCCAGATGTGTTTCCTTTCTGTGGTTAGAGGATATCCCGCTTGAGGGGCTGCCAAGTTAATTGATCGAGAGATGTTATTGTGTAATAGAAAGAGAACTGGTATGTTTCTGGGATGGAGGGGGAAACATGTCAGTGCAACAAATGGTTTGAGAAGCCTCAAGCAATTTTATATATGATAGCAAATTCACCTTTAAATGTAAATTCTTCTGGGAATTAATTTGAGAGTGTAAGATAGGGAGAGAATCTTTTTCACTGATTGTTGCAGTTTGATGATGAGGCAGTACTGAAATAATGTTTGGTTCTATTGAGTTTTAACATTTCAGTGTATAGTCTAGGAAAGTGAAATAACAATCTGGTGTAAACAAGTTTTTAAATTTTGGGTGTCCTAATTTGCACTGTTTTTAAAACACAGGTACACAGGGAGAGTGATAAAAGACGTTATAAATATGGGTTCCTACAACTACCTTGGATTTGCACAGAAGACTGGGGCTTGCCAAGAAGCAGCTGCTAAAGTTCTGTCCCAGTATGGAGCTGGGGTGTGCAGCACTAGGCAGGAGATGGGTAAGTTGGAGGACAATAGTATGTTTCCTGAATGTGTATTTCAAAGTCTGTATCTGATTGCAGGTCTTTGAACCATTAATTGTTCCAGCATTGAACTTTAGTCTAACCAATAAAGAAGCTTTTACTTCAGTGAAGACAAATTGACTTCCTGGATTTAAATTGCACAGCAGTTGTCTTACTTACGTTTTCATATATAGGGTGTTTTCAGTGTTCCCTTAGGGGGCCTTTAAATAAAGCATAGCTTGGTTGTTGGAAATTCTTTTTGTAGAATTTAGCAATAGTGAAAGCTTCTCCTTACTCTGAATTTCCCATTTGTTTTATGTGCAGGAAACTTGGACAAGCATGAGGAGCTGGAAAAGCTAGTTGCCAGGTTCCTAGGTGTGGAATCTGCAATGACATATGGAATGGGATTTGCAACTAACTCTATGAACATTCCTGCTTTAGTTGGCAAGGTATGGCTTAAGTCATGGACAAAAGCTCACCTAACAAGGATTCTAGTGGTTAAATTTTCTAAAAGCTACTTGTTTGCTTTTGTTTTCCTTCAGTGGCAACCCCTGCAGATATTCTCTATGGAAACTGTAGGTCACAGTGTGCATCTCTAACCGCTGCAAAAATCTCTTTGGGAAACAGCATCCATGGGACCAGTAGCAGCCCAGAACTTTCTCTCTGGGAAAAAGCCTAGCATGTTAAGTCTTGCTTTCTCAGGCTATTCTTTGGTGCGTGAGATGGTGGCTGATTAACAGACTGATTGGCTGAAGGCATTTTGGTGTTTTTGAGACACTAAGAACTGACTCTGTCAGATACACAGATAAGCTGAATTGCATATTGGTACATAGAGAATTTATTATCTTTGAGTGACAGCTAAAAAATCCTCCCTTTGAAGAAGTAGCAAAGTTGTTTGAGGGAAATAAGGTCAAATAAGTAAGGACTCATGATGTTTACTGTGTGCCTCATAAAACAGTAGACAATTAGTCTGAGTGTCCAGTATCTCCAACTATGTTTTTTTAGTTATTGGAAAATGAAATAAAAGTTAAATTTTTGTTTGCATCTTCTAATGCAAAATATATGTTCTCTTAGCTCCTCCATAGAGTAAAATAGTGCAAGTACTGGAACAGGTTTTTTTTTTTAATTATTCAGTGTCAGCCTAATACTACTAGTCTATTGGAATTCTTTGTCCCTGTGTAGTGAATTATTTTCCTTTTATTTAATTTATTTATTTTTTTACTTCCTCATATTACTTTGTAAATCTTTCACTTGTGGTATCTACAGATTATAAATTTGCTGCCTTGTTCTTCCTGGCAACTTTTCTTCCTGGTGATTCTCTGTCTGATTAGCTGCAGTGTCATCCTGCTTGCTATTTTTTTTTTTTTTTGTAACAAGGAAGTAGCACTGTCTAAATAATGTGCCTTTTCTTTTGGTCTGTTAAATTTTAAATATCAAATGCTTTGCATAATAAAAAAAAACCCAAACGTTTTTGAGTCTGATGTGCTTCAAATCTAGTCTTTCTGGAGTCAAATACTTCTGCAGTGCTATGAATCTGAGCAACTTATGTTACTTCTGACATATCTTTTACCTGCATTTTTTGGCTCTTTGTGTTTCCACATCTCTCCAGTTTTAGGTTCCAACAGAAAAATAATTAATGATTTCTGTGAGACCTTTCAGATTCGGTACACACTGTCAGATAAATTTAAATAGATTGCTGGTTGTTGTCAGTACAAATTACTCATTCCTGCAAACTTACTCAATCTTTTTTTCTGTGTGGAGCATATCTTCTGTATATCTTCAATACCTTATGAGAATACCCTTGAGACACCTTACTCAGATCCTGAGTTTTCACCTTTGAACGTCAACAGGTTTTACAACCATTGAGAAAATCTGAACAGTAAATTTCAAGGCATGTAACATACCTGTTTTTATACAGCTCACTTGTACATTTACTAAGCCAACTCTTGTCATAAATGGGTACAGCAGTCCTTGCTGGGTTAGTCATGAGGATACTTAGTTTTTTGTACACTTGAAATAAAGTAGTAAGAAGCTTCTGCCTCATAACAATACAGGAGCCCTTATACTCAGGTGAATACTCCGAACAGAAAACACACTCTGGTGAAGAAAAGAGTTCTTGTCAAATGAACCATTTTGCAGTTCAGAATGTTCACTAAATGGTTTTTTTTTTTTGGCTGCCTGAAGTTGCTTCTCACTGCACATTTGACTTCTTCATTGTCTGCAAATAAGGACACATAAATCCTGAATTCTGGCACCACCCAGTACACAATTAATTGTGTGTGCACAACCTGTTTGGCAATGCTTTGGTAGTCCTCAGTAAAGCTCAGAGATTCCCATGCTTGATTAAACTCTTGGGCTAATTGTTTTTTTTAAGACTGTTTGTGTCTTTCTGCATGTCCTACTTACGTTTTCAACTGCAAAGCTGCTTGGAATACAAGATACATTGACGTTAATCATATCTGGGTTCCTGTATTACTATTTAATTAGCTAAAAACAAGCTACTGAGTGTAGTTGCTCACATATACTGGACCACCTGTTCTTTTTCTGCTCTGTGGAATCCTGAAGCACTTAGTTCCTACTGAATCCTCTTTTAATAGCAACAAATAGAGTTTGGCTATCCTAGATCCATCTCTATGCCATAATTTGATCAGCATTAGTCAGCAAAAGGAATTCAAAAGCTTCATCATTACTTAGTTGATCTTTATTCACTATGCCTTGTTAACAGCAGCCTCTACTAAGCAGATGCTGAAAATAGGTATAGTTGGTGTAGACTGAAAGTTGTATTTCGGCACTGTTAAAGCGTCACTAAAACCAGGTCTTTCTGCACCTGGCAGTTTTCATCGGTAGACACCCTCTGTTCACAGCCAAGTTCTCATGTGCCTCGTACAGTCACTGCCAAGTATGCTGAGTCTAAACCACAGATAATGTGAAGTTTGAGGGTTACTTAGAAGTTGTTAGACCATTCGAGGCTAAGCTAGACTCAAACTTGCCTGTTTTGGAGTAAGTGTCATTAATGTAGTTAGCATAATGTAGTTAGGAAGTGTCAGTAGTGTAGTTAGTTAATAATGCCATTCTGTACTGCCTTTAGCGCAGAGCTTTTTATCATAGCTCTGGATTGAGAGACTAGACAGTTGAGTTAGAACAATGATGCTTGAAGGATATTTTTTTGGTTGTAAGAAAGCAAATTAATTTCCATATATAGTTGTGAAATTATGTGCTCAGGACTGAATTACACAATTCACGTATGTAGCACTCTGTGGTAAAATGTGGCATTCACTTCAATCAGCCTTGTAGGATCCTTCAAGAAGGATACTAGTACTGGTTTATTATATTCACATTTTTTGATACAGTAGTGTTTAACAGCAATGCCCTCTGATGCATACATAGTCTGTCGGGTATAGTAGTTCCAAAGAGCAAACACTAGTTGGAAATTTTCATACTTCATATGCCGAAGTCTATGAACTATGTAATGTGAATGTTTGTAGCAGCAGTATGAACACATGGCATTTATTACAGTTTCTGGGGAAAACCAGTCTCGGGCTTTCTCAGAATGTAGAATGTTTCTAGGTGCATCGCAATTCTAGTGCAGTTTCCTTTATTTTGGAGAAAATATTCCTGTTGTCTGTGACATTCCTTGTATAACTATAGGCAATGCTTTTCACAGTCCTTTCTAGTAATTCTCATTGCAAAGAAGAAATCCTCTTGATTCTTCCCTCTATCGGTTGTTATTAGAGAAGCATGGAATGACTATCTTTCAGTGTTAGATCTTCATCATTTTGACACCCTTTCTAGATTTTTAACTGAGCAAAGTCACTTTTAAAGTTGCAGCACATTTGCATAGTAATGGGAGTGGACCAAGGTTATTTAGAAATATTGGTGCTCCCTTATATATTAATCCTCCAATATACATTAGTGTAGTCCACAGTGATAATGCTGTGACTGAATGTTCAGCATATAAATTATTGACCTGTAATCATCACTGCTCTCAAAGCATACATATCCTGTTTTAATGTTTGTCCAAGGATTTATCTTCTGGGTTTTTTTGAAAAAGCAAGTGAATTCAATGTCATGTTTAATGGCTTCAGAAAATTTCTCCGTTTCACAATGCAATTTTGTTTTCCACTTTCTGTCCCTTGTTGTACACATGGGTTTAGTCAGTGGTTGCCTCCTAATGTAAGAAATAGTGCAACTTTGAGAAGGCCTTTAATCTACGACTTCTGTGTCCTGTTTCTTAGCAGCACTGTAGACTTGCTGAGTGAACTGTGGTAAGCTGCTCTGATCCCTGTTTTACCTGATTGCATAGGAGGATGAGTACTCAGCAGCAGCATGAGATATTCAGTCAGATTCATCTGCAGGACTTCCAGCAAAAGTAAAACTTGAGTGGTTCTTTCAGTTAAGGGAAGTTGTGTATTTTTATTTGCCATACTAAGGCTGCAAATTGGGTCTTAGCAAGTCTTGCCTGGACTAGCTGCATTTATGATAGAATTTTTTTTTCTTAAATGATCTTGAAGCACTTCAGAGCTGAAAGGTGTTACATGCTTGGCTGTGAAACATAACCTTTTCAATATCTTCCTCTTTCCCCTTCTAATTCAGGGCTGTCTGATTTTGAGTGATGAACTGAATCATGCATCACTAGTGCTTGGAGCAAGACTGTCAGGAGCAACGATTCGAATCTTTAAGCACAACAGTAAGTATCAGATGGTGGACTCTGCCTTTCTGCAGATGCTATAGATCAGGTACAATCTTTCATATCTTCTAACAGTTGGAAATCCAATTTCATGCAAGGAAATCACTTGCTAGTTACCTGAAAGGTCAGAAGTCTGCTGCTACTGAAAGCTGAATCATCCTGAATAGGATTTTTTTTTTTTTATGTTCAGTCCCAACTAGTAACACTTTTATCCTGAAGCTGTTCTGGCTTACATCTTCTGCATATGGAGAAGAACATACTACCTTTTGGCAACTCTAGGGGCACTGGTGTTTTGACATGGTTTCTTGTTCTACCATGCTTGGGTAGCTCAGCATGGTTAGACTATTTTAACAGTCTGTGTCACATAATAATGCAGTCTTGTAGGGGTCTGGGTTACAATTTGGGGGATAAGGAAGTTTAATTTTAGAACTAGATGCTAACATGCTCCTACAGTAACAAAAGATTATGATTGCAGATGTCCAAGCTAAACTAGACAGTTAAGTATTTAAGTATTTGTTTCCAAAATGCACAGATTTTTTAACTTCCTAGTTTCATCTTCCTCCAAAGGAGGTATTTATAATAGCTTTCAGGTTAAAACTACCGAGGATTTCCTTCTCTTACTCTTGATGAAAGAGGTACCTGGTGGTTCTTGATTAGTAAGGCCACTACCTTCGTTCTTCAGGTAATCCTAACACTCTTTATAGTGTCAGTCTCTGAGATCACCATGGCTCTTGCTCTCTTTGTGTGTGGTGATAACAGCAAAACTTGGGTGACTGCAATTATTTTTTTTCTTTGTCCTACTTGATAGTGTGGATTCTCTCTGCTGTGCTTACTGTTTCTTTTGTGTTTGCTCTTCTTGTTTTCTATCATTTGAAAGAATTTGTTTTACAAAAAAGTAGAGCTTGTTGTAACATTCATTTTTTCTTTTTAATTTGTTGTGGTTGGACGCTGGCCCAATGCCAGGCACCCATGAGAGCTGCTCGCTCACCCTCCCCTGCCACAGCTGGGCAGAGGAGGGAAAAGGAAAAAAAAAAATTAACAAACGCTTCATGAGTGAGATAAGGACCGGGAGAAACACTCCAAGGGCGAAACAGGCTCAACTTAAGCTGTAAAGTGAATTTATTACTAACAGAATCAGAGGAGAATAATGAGAAGTAAAATAAGCCCTTAGAACACCTTTCCCCCCCACCCTTCCCTCCTTCCCACCGACAGCGCAGGGAGACAGGGCATGGGGGTTCGGTCAGTTCATCACAGAGATTTCCTTCCACTGCTCCTGGAGAGGAGTCTTTCCCTGTGAGGCCGTGGGGTCCCTCCCATGGGACACAGTTCTCCTGAACTTCCCCGGCGTGGGTCCACTCTCAGGAGCAGCAGCCACACCGCACCTGCTGCAGTGTGAGTCCCTCCCTCGGGCACACAGCCCTCCCAAAACTGCTGTGCCATGGCTCTCTCTTTCCACGGGGTGCAGTCCCCCAAGGACAGGCTGCTCCAGCCTCTCTCCACCGGGTCTCCCACTGGATCACAGCCTCCTCCAGGCATCCACCTGCCCCGGCACGGGCACCTCCCCACAGGCTGCGGGTGGATCTCTGTATCCCCCATGGACCCATGGGCTGCAGGGGCACAGCTGCTTCACCATGGTCTGCACCACGGCCTGCAGAGGAACCTCAGCTCCAGTGCCTGGAGCACCTCCTCCCCCTCCTTCTCCACTGACCTCGGTGTCACCATGTTGTTTTCCTCATATGTTCACACCTCCTCCTCTTGTCTGGCTGGAATCCAAAATCTTGTGATTTTGTTTTGATTTTCTTCTTAAATATGTCATCACAGAGGTGTTACCAACCTCTCTCATTGCCCCAGTTTTGGCCAGCAGCATGTCCATCTTCAGAGCCATCAGCCATTGGCTCTGCCGGACATGGTGGAAGCTTCCAGCAGCTTCCTCACAGGAGCCATCTTTGTGGCCCCAATGCTACCTAAAACCACGCTGTGCCAAACCAGTAATTCTTCATAAATTTTGGTTGCTGGGCAAGATCACAAAAGCTTTGCATTCAGCTTCTGCATTTGTATAGACATACTTCTGAACATTACATCCAGTTGCAGAATTTCAAAGAACATTGGTGACAAACATAGTTCTGGCTATGAGGAGAAGGACTTAGAAGCTGCTGTGATGAAAAATAGATGATTTGTGGGAATGGGGTACAAATTAGCACTGGTGAAATTGGGGGATATTCTAGAAACATTCTAGATGGTGGGTTTCTGTGGAAGAGAATGTAATGGCAGATTAGAATCAAGGCAAAATGCAAACAATGGTCTTGGCCTGCCAAGATGATGTTCAGTTCATAATTCTGTATGTGTTCTCAGTCTTACTCTTGTTATACTCTGTGCTGCCTTTTTAATGTCATTTTCTCGAGATGTTAATGGCTTCATTCATATTCAGATTTTTAGAAATTAAGGGGGAGGAATGAGAAATTCCCCTGAAATTCCATGTTCAATGTTTTTATTTTTTTCCTGCTTATTCTCTCGTTTGTCATTTTTATTAAGGTCAGACTAATCTTCCCCTCCTTCTTGAAAAATTAGAGTAGAAGTTTATTTTCCACTGTTCTCCCTAACTGCACTAACCTTGTCTTTCCTTCATTGAGAGACCTGTTGGAGACAGGGACTACACTGCAGATTTCTTCATCGTTGACTTTCTGAATGTTAGCTATCTTTTAACAGTTCATTAACTGACCTACTTTGCTGTATAGTTTTTAGTCTAGATCTAGTTCACAAGTTCTTCTTGCCGCTAGCTGCCCTAGTCTACCAATTCTCTTTTCATGATTGATGTGTGCTCTTTTTCATGCCCTAGTGTTTAGATCTGTCTCTTGCTCAGCACTTGGCTTTTATGCTTTGATTAATCCCATCTTCACTCCTTTCCTCACAGTTTTTTTTCAGGACTGATTCTGTGTGTATGTATTTGTTCACATTACTTAGGTCTCTTAGGATCATGTCAAGTGTTCGTAGCCAAAGCTAGTAAGATTTCAGAATACATTTCTCCTAACAGCTTCATCTGTCTGGTTTCTGATATGCTGAACATTGTCCTCTTTCCTACACTGGTGGTTCTCTTTTTTTCCTTTTCTCCTTTTGGTTTAGAAGCTTCCTGTTCCATACTTCCAATCCCTTCAATTGTAAACAAAGGAAAAAAATACACTTGCCCTGATTTTTTTCCTGCACTTTGGTCTATCTTTTACTTATCTTTAATTGATTATCCTTGAATTTGTTGTGTTCTAGCTCTATTCTTTTGTTCTATTCTGAACTATTTCTATCCACAAGGACATTCTTACTACCTAAATTGCCTTCTCTTTTCATCAGAATGAGATATCTTCCTTTTTTCTTTTTTTTCCCCACTTTCTTTGTTTGTGCCTAATGCTCTAACTTGTGTTTTAGTTTAGAATCATGAAATTCTTCCTTGGAGTTCATACAGTTACCTATTCCCTTCAATCTCATCCATGAGCCTGTAGGTAGATGAAGCCTGTGCTTATTGACTTGTGTATGGTCTGTCCTCCTTGCTGGAGCAATTTATGACTTTCTGGAGTATTGCTGTCTTTAGTCATGTCAAAGCTCAAGCTAGTAGCTGTTTTGGTACCATTTAACAGTAATTTCTGGTGCAGATATGCAAAGCCTGGAGAAGCTGCTCAGAGATGCTATTGTGCATGGGCAACCTCGTACACGGAGGCCCTGGAAAAAAATTCTTATCTTGGTGGAAGGAATATACAGGTACAAACTATTCTTTATATTCCTAAGACCCTCCACATGAGATCTAAATGCTTAGTTTTTGGGTTTCTTTACCAAATCAAACTATGGATATTGTCACTTCATAGTTATTTCATTAGTCTCATCTGTGAATTAAATTACACTGTGTATGTCTCACATCCTGGGCTTTCTGTTGCTAGAACTATAGCTGCACCTGGTGTTATCACAATGTTTCCCACATCCTGATTAGATTGTAGAAATTAATTAATCAAAACTGATTATTTATATCAGAGCTGAGGTCTTATGTTGCTTGTCCATTTCATTCTTTCTGTGCTCACTAGATTATGCTAGTGTGAATGGAATTGCACAAGTTTAAAGTTTTTGCTAAGAGTGAGTAGGAGCAGTAGGCATAGCTGTGTTAGGCATTTAAATCATAGTGACTTTCAGCACAAAATGGGGTGTTTTGGAGTGTTACTAATGAGAGCCTAGTCAGTTCTTAGAAGCATCAGGTAAGTAGATGTCAAGTCAGAATACTGACATTAGGGTGGAAGTAAAATTGAGATAATTTTATAAATGAATTATCACTGAACACATTCCTGTGCCCTAACTTACTGTTGCTGCTACTGTTTAGTCCGTGTGTCAGTATCCCAGAGATGCTGAACAGGTATAAAGTAGAGATCTGGGCCCCAGGTGCAACGAGGAGAGGTGCATCTCTGCAGACTGTGATGTGTCTAGCAAATTTTAGGTGTTTGTAATTACTGAAAAAGTGAAGAAATGAAAGCTTAGTGACTTTAGGCTCTATAAGGTGGTCCCAACTATTAAATCAACTTATACTGAATTTTTGTTTCTCAACAGTATGGAGGGATCCATAGTCCGTTTGCCTGAAGTGATTGCCCTTAAGAAGAAGTACAAATCCTATCTGTACCTTGACGAAGCTCATAGTATAGGTGCCCTGGGTCCCAGTGGCCGGGGTGTAGTGGAGTATTTTGGACTCAGTCCTGAAGATGTGGATGTTATGATGGGAACATTCACCAAAAGCTTTGGAGCTGCAGGAGGATACATTGGGGGCAAGAAGGTAAAAAGCTGGGAATCTCATGGCTGGTGGTGAAGTCCATTTCAGGCAGGTGGTGGAACTCTTCATTAAGCATTTCAAAGTTAATCTACTCCTCAAGTACCCTACTGTCCATTTGTTTCATAATTTTACATACTGGCTAATACTGTGAAAGTCTGCAGTGCAGAAGAGTCTAGTCTAGTAAAATACCTCGTAATTGTTTAGGTCTCACATGGTCAGTGATAATCTCATTTTGCAGAATGTACAGTAGTGATGTAATATCTTTCTAGGAACTGCGAGGCGCCAGGAAGCTGAGATTTCTTGATGTTACTTTTAATGAGACTTGAAGGAAGAATGCCAAAAGCTTAAGTTTTTCAACCTGTTTGGAGGAAGATCCTCTTAGATTAGTCTGGTAGAATACATTTCGTCTGGGCGCAAACCATTTGCTTTCTGAAAAGGCACCTTTTCCCTTTTTGTTTTTTGGCTGGTTGATTTTTTTGGTGTTTTTGTTTATTTGTTTTGACATTTTGTTTGTTTGGGGTTTTGGGGGTTTTTTGGGTTTTTTTTTTTGGCTACGGTCTCTTTTCCATTGGAAAGTACAGCTAGAAGGTGTTGCCCTTGCCAAACCTCTAATTCTCAGAGGGCTGGTGTAGACAATTCCCTGTGTCACCTTTCTCATATCCTAAAATATCTGGTCTCATAGATCAGGCTTCTAAGCTTTATTTGAGGGTAAAATTCTACCATTTTTCTACCAGGACAATAATTTTTTACGTATTAATTGGGATAATTACTTCCACCCACCCAAGTAGAGATGGAACTTAGAGATATTCCTTGTAGGGTGTTTACTACAGTTTGATTAAAATGACTTTGACAACTTCCCCAGAAAAAAACATCATATAAATCTTTTTCCAAAGGTAGTGAGCTAGTGGGATTGACTCCATGGCATAAGGTAAAGCAGCTAAGAGTCCTTTGCAACTGTGTTTTAGCTACTGATTGAGGGATTGCTTCAGAGGTAAGAGGCCTTAAATCTTCTTACCTAGTTAATTTCAACGTCCCTTTACAACTTCCTTTCATTTAACTCTGACCCTAGGCAGACAGCGACAGAACACTTCTGCACATTTTTATAATACATTTGCAGCTTGTGATAGCTACAGAGTTGTCATTATTCATTTTATGGTAGCAAAAGACAGAATCTGTCCTGGCATTTATACTGATGTTTATAATATTTTAGTAGGGTGGTATTTTAGCATGGTTTTGTTACAGTTAACAAGCAGCCTAGATATAAGGTGTGTTGGTCCTTTGTTCCTATATGACCTGCTTTTGCCCTTTAGGAAAAATAGCATGTGTTTGTGAAATGCAGAAGGGTTAGGCTGAAGTTCTTGCACTCTTAAATTACACCTACTGCTTTATTTATATTGTGCTGATGAATGAGAGAGAAGATTTTGTGACCTGTTCCATTGTTCAGTGGTTTTTGGTGGGGGAGAAAAGTATATTGAGCATGATTCATAAGCACCTATGGATCCTGCTCCCCACTATTTGATTTTCTGTGTATTCCTACTGTTATAATAAACACTTTTGAAGCTCACCCTGGGCACAGCTTAAGTAATGCAAACCCTTGTTGGCAATCCACTGCCGATGGTGTTAGCTAAACAAATCTGTCATAGACATTTGTCTCTGATCAACACACATTCTTGCCCTGTGATGTTATTATGAATTGTCATGTCCCTGCTGTTCACATTTCAACTGTTTATTTCTTGTACTGTTAAATTAATCCTTGAGATACTTGTTCTCTTATGGGGCATTCTGAAAGAAATTTTTTGTGGGGCCTTGTTTTATTGTGATTAAAGATATGACAGAAGCATTTCTCTGAGTGCTGGAAAGGCTACATCTGATGCCTCTTGTGTTTTGCTAGGAACTGATTGATTACCTCAGGACATACTCTCACAGTGCTGCGTATGCAACATCAATGTCACCTCCTGTTGTAGAGCAAATCATCACCTCTGTGAAGTGCATTATGGGTGAAGATGGTACAACTGTTGGTGAGTCTTTCTAGCAGTAAGCATGTAGAAAGGGGAAGCCAAAAAGAGCCTCTATCACTTTGACAGATAACACATTCAGTGGACGCTTTCATAATTATCTATTAGTACGTGTATGGTTGGAATTTCTGGATCGGTAAACCAGTTTACAATTCTGCTTGGCAGATCAGCCTAATTACAGCATAAAGAGTTTTCAGCTAGAGGTAAGTCATCTTAGTCTTGTCTAAGACACACTATTTTCTTGTACTGATATTTGCATCTCAGTTAAAGTAAACATGGAAATGTTTCTGAAATCCCTTTTTACTTGGGGAGCTAGAGGCATTTTTCAAAATCAGTGAACTTAGTGGACTAGGAGAAGAAATTCAGCATATTTGTCTTTATTGTCTTCGTTTTCCTGTTTCATTGTAAGTCATAATGACAAATTCTTGTCTCATTTGATTATGGGTTGCAGCTTCCTTCAGTTACAGCATGAAGTAAATAGCTCTTTAAGCTGCCTTGAAACTGAAATGGTACAATTTGCATGTAGGATACTTTTCCCTCTTGACAGGCAATTAAAAAGTTGTGAGCAGCTCACGTAGGATGCTGGTGTAGTTTGCTGAGGATCTGTTGGTGGCATTTAATTTGGAGTCTTAGAATTCCCACTGCAGTATATATTGAATTCTTGGAGCTTGAGGCATCTGGCCACGAGGTGGTGGTGGTGTACGCTGAAGAAACGAATTGGGTTTTGAACATGCGTCATCTGACCGACCAACCTGTTGGATAACTTACAGTGGAAAAGCTCACTGGGGAAGTGACTTGAGAATTTTTCTGTTGTAATAGGCTTCATTTGGTTTGCTTACATTATCTGAGACCAGAGTAAAGTGCCAGCAGTTGATGTTGGTGGTTGCTCGGTAGATACATCATCAGTGAGGCAAGTACAGCTGGGTGGCAGCCTGCATCTGTGCTAGCTTTGAGTGCTTCTGAGTGGTCCATGTGAGAGACCGGTCCCAAGAGCCAAGAGGTGACTCCCTGCTCTCGAGTACAGATATCGAGCAAGCTTCAAACTACACAAGAAGTTTTCTTGCTGTAGTCTCAAAAGTAATTGTTTGAGCTTTTTATAGCTGATGATTTGCCAACAATATGTGGTCTGCTTAGGCGTTGCTTGTTTTGGGTTTCTTCCAGTATCTGTTTTGCTTAATGAAGCGGGAAGCAAGGAATGTGTAACTGATTTCTGTTTTCAGTAGTTAAACTCAGGCATTTTTGTCTCTTTCTGAGGCTACAGTGTGATATTTCTTCAAGCCAGGAGAATGGAAGTAACTTCCATTCCAGACTCTTCTCCTGCCATTATGCCAGCGAGATCCATCTGAGCTGAAAGGCAAACCAGATCAGGAACAAGTTTGGCAAAAAATAAACTCAAAAGATCTTTTTTGTTCTCATGTTGCTTAAAATGCATGTCGAGCTACATCCTGCTAATTTGGTACCAAGAAGTACCAGAATTCCTAGGCACTCTAATGAGAAAATGAGTGGTTTTGGTGTTTGATAGGTATTTCATTTCCAAAAAGTCTCTGTATGTCCACTTTCTATATGAGCTGTAGCACTTTTCGTAAGTGATGGATATAACATCTGGATAGCCAGAACCCTGTCAAATCTCAAAGGATTTCTCAGCTACAGGTCTTGTGAAAGTGTTACTGGCTTTTTTAAGCATCTAAGTAAACTTTGAGTTAAGATAAGCACCTCACAGGATGATTTCTGCATGAAAGTGCTATTCTGTTTATTTTCTGCAGAGTGCTGTTTCCCAGTCATGCTTTTTTTTTAATTGCCTTAAGGCTTTAGAGATAATATTACTTTGTAGACATTTTCTGTGGATGAAGTTGGCAAAAGTTCAGTTGGGTGAACTGAGCAGCTGATTAGTGATAGCATGACAAAATTTTTTCTTTGTTTAAGGGCTTTGGCTGAAAAACTTCTGTTTAGATTCTGTGGAATTACAAGTGGGCTCTGGAGGACCACTGCCTGCAGTTGGTTTGACTATGAATAAATAAGGAGTAGATGGGTGCTGGTAATAGTTGTTAACTGTGAAAGACAAGTGGAGAAATAGTGTTAAACTGGGTGACTGGTAAGCACTTCTGAATTGACTGTGTACTACAAAAATTTCATTGCTTTTAAGTTAGTCAAGCTGAACGAATGGATGAAGGAAACTGAGATAGTGCAGTGGTTTTACAAGAGCACAGGAGTGGAGCTGGAATCAGAACAGTAGATGGCTAGCTCCCAACCTCATGTTTTGGACGACGGCTAAATCTTTTAATGGCTTCAAGAATGCTTTCTTGAAAAGAGCCTTTGCGGCTTCTTTGTCTGCCTGCTTCTGTTTACCACATGCTATTTGTAAAATCTGCTGTCCTCCATGGCATCAAATCTTTGTGGAAATTGTCATGTCGAATTGAGACAGTCTGTAGCTGAGGAATAGGTAATAGGAACAGAGTAGTTTTTGAAGATGAAAGGGGTTTTGTATATCATTTTGCAAGAATATGTTAATTGTCTTTAGGTTATTTCTAAATCTAAAGAAGCATCTGAAGACTCTAAACTTACAATATAAGGTGTTGTAATTACTAAAACTTTACATAACTAAAAAAAGTGAATGTCTCCTTTCAGATTTTTCCAGCAAGTTGCCAGTGACTAAATAGGATATTAGTAGGAAGCAGCACGGACAAAATACAGATGCTATGAAAAGCTTCTCTACAGAGAATGTAAGACGTGCTTATGTGGAGATATGCTGCCTGAGTTGGGACAGTAGTTTTCTTGTGTCTTCATTTCTATTCAAATTAATCTGTTAATTCTTTGTAATGTGTATGTATGTACGTGACTAGCAAACTTCAATCACCCTGAAGACAGTTACAGCAGTATAATTATATATGAATATATTACTTGTTCCCTCATCCAGACTGCAAAAACCATGCCAACAGCTAAAGCAATGGCAGAGCCACCTTAGGGGTTCTTGGTAGTGGTGCTTCCTGTATTGCAGCTCCTCTACATTATCAGATCTATACTCTGTCCTATTTTACTTTGCATTACTTGTCTTGCACTGTAATTGGCTAGAAGACCATCATGGGGTCTTAAACGAAACATACTTGATCTGTGATCCCTTTAAGAATTTCTTCAAAGGAACAGTGATCCTCGAGAGTGTTGAACATGTTGAGCATATAGACTCTCTTCAGAGAACTCAGGTGACAATGTACATGGATATCTTGTATATCATCGCATTTGGCTTTGATATATAGTAGAGCAAGGTGAGCAGGAGAGATGGAGAAGGCTTCTTTCTGCAAAAACAAACTTTTGGAACTGTTTTCCAATTCAAAGTCACTATGGTTGAAAACTTTAATGAGAGTGTCAGATGCTTGTCAGCAGTTTGGTGAATGTTGCTCTTGCTCTGTTCAGTCACAAAATGAATGAATTTCATACAGTTTTGTAGATAAAGGAGCTTTTTAAACAATGATAATAGAAAGACACAATAAGCAGACTTTTCAGGGTTGTGCTATACATACACAAAGATGACAAATTGATTCTTGGAATGGAGTTCTGGAAAGCTGTAGCATAGAGCCACTTGATTCTTCCTGTTATTTAAATTGACTGTAGGGAAAATGAGACAGCTTGGTTCTTGTCATGGTAAATGAGACATTGTTTTGATTTATGATGTTAAGTGCTTGACCTGTCATGATAAATTTTTCAGCATCAATGGTTTGGTTTGAGTTGAAAGCTGGATTTTTTGCCACGACAGTCTCACTAGGACTGAGAATCCAGCTGGCTTCTTTCTGTTATTAACATAAGAGCCAGTGATACATCCTGTACAACTGGAGTTCTGTTATCACTGTAGCTCTTCAGGACCCAGCCTGTTTGTTGCCCTGATAACATTGCTGGGGGCAGGTGGAAGAAAATCATAAGTAACCAAGTGAGATTCAGGCAAATCAAAACATGCAAAGTGAAACCAGTCTAGGGGCTGGTTAAGCACCTTCAGAGGTGAAACTGAGTTTGCTCTCCTGTGTATTCAAACTGAAGATGAGCCTTAGAGCCAGGTGTGCTTTAAGTTTGAACTAAAGCTGGCAGTGCTAATGGCTTGTAAAGAGGTGAACTACTTCTTTCCACAGACCTTAAGTCAGTAATTATACCTGTTGACATTTGTAATGAGTTTACTGACTTCCATGTGAGTTTTAGGAGGCAAATATCCCACACTTAATCACAGCGCCATACATAGTATGTATAGAATAAGTTGTGGATAGACCGTGCCCCAAGATGGCTCTTAAATTTTGAGTGAATGTTGTTTTGAGCACTGTGTAGAAATGAAGGATTATTATCCAACATAGTTGAATGGAGGCAGCAGTTGCACTGGCCATCCCAGCTGCTGAACTGTTGGAAATGAATAACTGCTCTTTGGAGGCTGGTCAGTCAGTTAGCAGCACACAGTCTGATTGGTATTTGTCTCAGCACCTCAGTTGTGAAGAGCCAGTAATTGATTCCATCTCATCAGTGAAAACATTAAAAAAAAAAAAATTCTACTCTTGCCGTTGCTATGTGCAACAATATTGAGTGAGTTAAATCAGAGAAGGTAGTTAAGCCAATTATAACCAGAAGTAATAAGAATGTACAGCTGTCTTGGCAGAGAATTGAGCATAACTGAGCTGTTCAGAATTCAGGACCATTGTTACGCTGTCAATACGCCCAGGGAGAAGCATGCTGGGGGGGAAAAAACCTAAACCAAACAAAGCTCAAATGATCTGCTTAAATTCTGGACGAGAAAAGACTGCAATTAGTATTTTAACTTCCATGTGGTTAATCAGGCCCTCAAGTGAAGATAGGACCTCAGCAGTTCAATCATCTGCCTAATCAGTAAGTTTCTTGAAGCTGGACATTCTGTAACATTACCTTTTTCTTTCCAAAAACAAACCAGAACTATATGCATGTACAAACATAAGGAGTAATGAAGGAATAGCCCATGTTTCAGCACCTGGAACTGAATTTTAAGTAGCTTATGGTATATTTATAAATGAAGTCCGTACTTTGCCATTCATTGCCAGCAGTAGATCCACAAATGGAAGCAGTGACTGCTGTTGGGGAACTCCAAGGGGGAAATACTCCTTCTGCAGGCTGAGGCTGAAAACATTCAATTATCATTAAAATCGGTTCATTTGAATTTCCTCCAATAATGCACTTGTTAATGAGGTGTTAAATTATCACCTTGGGAACCTGGGGACCAGTCAAAACTAATTTGAGCAAAGTAGGTTGTTTTTTTTTTTTTGTTGCTGCCCTTGAGAATCTCAAGCTGAGCTGGGAAACTGTTGGAAAAACAAATACTCTGGGGGTCATAAAGAGAGTTTCCTGCTTCTCTCCAGGGGTCTGACAGTTTTAAACATCATTCTCTGTATTTGTACTTCCATCTGAGGATCTTTAAAATCCAGCTTGTTGCTGGATTCCTACCTGCCTCCCACAGAGTATGGCAAGTCTCCAGAAAAATTGCTTTAACCTGGGCTGCGCAGGAGAAATCTTTCAGCTTTTGATGCTTTGAGGAGTGTTTACAGACATTAGCAGAGTTGTACCCTTTGTGTTGTACATTGAAATGTGAGAATTCTTCAGTGCCTCTTCTTTTGGACTTTATTCAACATTGTGGTGCTTGTACAGAGCTTATAAACCTTTGTAAGTGTACGCCTGCTTTGTTCTTGTAACATTCTAGTTCTTGCTATTTCTGTTAAGGTAGGAGCTGTCATCCTATGTCTTCATAGACTAAACATTGATCTGTTACAGCAGAAATACAGCTAGAAATGTTGCTTTGTTGAAGTAATTTAATTTTTCTTCATTTCTTATACTACATTTGATTTAAAATGTGTATCTTGCTTTTTACTCTCAATAGCATGTGGGGTGCCAGGTTTCTACAGAATGCTGGTGTGCAGCTCCTACAGGGAAAGGAGAAAATACTGGTAGCAGGTTACTAGTATATATAGTTATATATTGTTAGCAGCAGTGCAACTAATATGCTTCTAAATCATTAAGGTAACTTTAGGGTAAAGTATTTCAACAGGAGCAGTCACACATGAGGTGATGTGCACTCTTTCTTTGGGTTAGTGTTAAATAGAGTTTGTGGTTCCTGGTGTGGTACATGATTTACTAGAGGCAGAGTTTTTAGAAAATACCTGAATGACCCAAGCACTACCTCCTATCATCAGTCCTGGCAACCGCACCAAATGTCTACATAGTAAAAATAATACTAGTACTGCAATAGTGTCTGCAGTATAGAGACTTCTGTGAAGAATATGTAGTAGAATTGTTTCTGTCTTCTTTGGAAACAGGCAATAGTCAGTAATGGAGCCCTTTCTGTGGGCTGTGTTAGGCTATGTGGGACTTGCAGGCCAGCTGAGCTACTGTCCATGCCTACTTTAGTGGGTTCTGATGGAAAATGTGTTTGGCACAAGGTCAACTCATGCCACTTCACATCAATGCAGTTGACCTACCACAAATTCCCAAATGCAGACAATCTTGACAATCTACAATGTGTACTTTTGTCCTGCTAGAGTGCAGATGTTTACTAATGTTTCAGAATTAATAAACTTTCTTAGATAGTACAGATTTAATCTTTGAAGGAAGAAGCTGTCTGAAAAACCTGCATGCCAGTTAATGTGTTTGAAGACCATATGGCCAGAGGAGAGATTTGAGATTACTTTAAATAAGATTGAGCAGATTCTGTTGCAGTCTAATTTCAGTATTGGGGTTTAGTTCAAGACAAATTGACTTGTCAAGGACAGGATAAACCAACCTGTAGGGCTTCTTTATGCCACAAGTAGGCGTCTGTTAATGCTCAGGTTATTGCCTAATTGTTGCATAGTGGAAAAGTTGTGGTTACAATACTGCCTACATGGGGGAAAATGTGTTACAGAGTATGCATGCTTCTCAAGTTCATGTTGGCTAGCACCTCCCAAGATTTCTTAACTGTTTGTCCATGGACAGTGGGATTGAAAAAAAAAAAAAAAAAAGGAAGAAAAAAGGCGCCAATAAAATACTTCTGAAGCTTTTTAAGACTTTCAAGCTTGCCTTCCAGCTGGTCAGCTTAATATTGTATCATATAAGTGTGTTGGCAAACTCAGGCTCTAAATGGGCAGTAGAGAACTCATTTGTCCTGCAACCAGCATCTCTAGAACTAAGTACTCTGTGCAAATGGATGTGTAACTCTTACAGAATAACTGTACCAAGAGCTGGAAGCAAAATGTTTAGTACCTCCAATCTGAAATACAGCTTGTCTTTTCTAGGGTTATAGCTATATTCCTGACAAGTATGTGGCATTGTGGAGGCAATTGTGGGTTTTATATGCACAGCTTTGATCTTGCCAGGATCCTTGGAAAGCAGAGCTGTGCAGGAAAAACAAGTCTGTAAATGTCGAAGGAGAAGCAAGGTCTCCAGGGTTTGGGCCTTTTCAGGCACAAAGCCTACTCTTCCACCTCACTGCAGTTCCAGGTGGCAGGATACCAGGAGCTTCTTGCCAAATACAACTTACTAACATGGGAAAGCTCAACACCCTTCCTGTTGAAATTATTGCAGAGTTTTAGGGTAAATCTGAGAGCACACTGTTAGAAGGACAAGTATGGCTACTCTAACAGATACACAGGTAGATGTGGGCAGCTCTGACTTGGTGGGAAATTTGCAGGCTTTAGTTTTTATCATGAGATAACTTGGCTATAAGCATCTTTGATGTCAAAGGAGAAACTTGAAATGTTGTACAGGACCTCTTATTGAATGGATCAAATTCACAGAAAGATGTATGAAGATGTGTTCTGTGAAAGATTCAGGTGCTGCCTTCTCAATGACTTCATACATAAGCTTCCTATTGAAAAAAAACCAAACCAACTCGTTCAGAGTGAAAGTTCGTAATTTTAGGATGCATTAGTAAAGGGCACATACACACTTGCAGCATCCTGTCTCTCCCACTGTGCCTTGTGTTAGGTGAAATCTGTAGCAATATTATATTGGGAGGTATATCAAAGTCCTGTTGAAGTACAGAAAGAACTTTGGAACTTAATGTGCTCCATTCCATAAGGTCCCGTTTAGTACCACTGATGAAAAGTAGGTATTGAGGACTGTTCTGTTCACTTTCTTTAGCCCTTAAAGGATTCTCCTACCAAGAAACATAGTAGAAGGTAGCCTGTCTGTCAGGCTGCTTTTCTGGATTTTCAGACTACCACAGAGATAAATACTTCTCATAGTACCTTACAGTATCAGTTACTGGTCAAAGTGTACTTCTCTGTAGGATCTCATTATTATCTCAAGCTCATGGAGCCTGTTTCGTAGCACTCTTGGCATCATTTCTTTATAGAGCTGACTTCTGTTCAATTTGGCCAGAAGATGGTACTTCAGTGTTTATGGCGGCCACCTCCCAAAGGAGTTTGCCAAAGAGTACGGTAGTCAGACGCATCCCACCCTTCAGGTGATACCCCCTCAGGGATACCTCACTATCCAGGTAAGAGAATGGATGCCCTAGCTCTATTTGTTGCTTTCTAGATGAAGCTGATTATTGGCTATTTCTAACCAAAGGTGGACACTTTATAGCTGGCTGGTGTGTCTTTTCCAGTGAATGACAAGCCTTGCTGTGCTAGAACTTGAGCATTAATCTAGATGCTTCAGCAGCAATGCTATTAGAAGCTTTTAAGGTGTTGACATGGAGTGTGACCGATCAGCTGACTTTTGCTGAATGCTGTTTCTTGCACTTAGAGCATTCCTATCTGATTTTATATTTAAGAGCAGCACTTCAGTATGTGGCTAATGCAGCTGTAGGGAATGGGGAGAAGATTGTTGCTAGTCATCTGCAGTTAATTTGCACTGTTTCTTAGTCTACCTTATTGCCTGTGATTTATGTGACATACAAATCCCTCTATTTGGCTGAACTGGCGTTGAGTTTTAGAAGAATAGATTAAGGCCTATGGATGTTGTAAAACCTTGTGCTTTTATACTGGTTTGATGTAAAACTCAAAAAACAATGCAGGAAAAAATAAATCTAATTTTTATGACCAGCTAGCAAGAGTTCCATAGGGAAGCTAGTGTGTTAAATTTAGCTCAGTCAGAAGAGCTACCGAAGTACTGCTCTAAAGTTGCGTACTTGGCTGTCTTGTCCAGTCTATGGATTCCATTGTGAACTCCTTAAAGATGTGCCTAATGGCAGGATAAATATACTGGCAAACTAAATGTTAGTTAATAAATAATAACTTTACCATTAAACCACACAGACTATACTTTGCTGCATTTCCCTGGAGACTATTCTTGTATTTGAGAATTTTAGGGAAAAATTGTTTTGCTTTTTTTCTGAACACAACAGAGCTAATTCTTTTTTTCCAAGTTTGATTTTGGGAGGTGTTTCCTGTTAACAGAGGGCATTCAGTGACATTGGTTATGGTTGTCAGACTCTTCATCTTTTCTAACCCTATAGCTTTGGCTATAACCTGTGTTGTATGCAGTCATTTTGATTGGATTTCAATACTTTTAATTTTTATAATACTTCATACTTGTACATTCTTTCTTCATTATGTTTTGAGAGAAGTGAGCACAGTTTGGAGTAGAAGGCAGCTACATGGCCACTTTGGGGTTGTTTGGTTTTGTTGGTGGGGGTTTTTTTGTTGTTTTTTTGGTGTGGTTTTTTTGTGTTGGTTGGGTTTGGGTTTTTGTTTGTTTGTTTTGGGGGGGTTTTTTTGTTCGTTTTATTTTTTTTTGTGGGATTTTCTCCATTAGGAAGAAGGCACTAGTAGGTTGTAGCATGTCAATTTTGGATATGATGCCCTAATATCCTGGTTGAGTCTGTAGATTTTGGTACTTAATTACCTTGGAAATTTTACTACCAAGGGAAACCTTTGGAAAGTGTTATGTAGATAAAAAAATATTCCACTACAAGTGTTTGTCTTGTCTTGGGATTAGTTATTTTGACAATTCATTGTGAAGTGAAGGATGTGCATAACAGGCTCTTCATGGAAGCTCTGTAGATACCTGGTAAACAAGGGGAATTACACTGTGTTCTGGGAAGTGGATGTGTAGGATCTGGGGGTTTTGATAGTTCTGTTGTAATGGCATTTATTGGAATGGTGGGAGACACTGCTGCTGCTCAGGCATGGTCTTGGATCCATGTGGTGGTCTTCATAAGACAGCTTAAGTTTTGGGTTTGATGTATTCAGTGGGATTGAAGGCTCATATGAGGAACTTTGGGAATATTTTTCATAGCAGGATTTTTCCTAACACAGGGCATAAATGTTCAGTGACTTCCCTTTAGATTTGAGGGTAGTCTAACGTGGCCACAAGGGCTGTATATTCCATACACATTTGTTTTTCTATAGTACTAATGTATTGTGGAGTGTTTCAAGTGCCTTTTCTTTTAAAGTGTTGTCTGTATAGATCACACCTATTAAACTTAAGCACTGTGCTTTTGCTTGGAAAAGCTCGTGTGCAGTGCAGCTTTTTTGCTTTCTGGGAAAAGAAATATGGTTTTCTGCACTTTTTCTTGTGGTCTGTGCATGTACAGAACAGCTATGCCATATAACATAGGGTGACCTCCAGCCTAACAGCAGCAAAATGGCAGAACATGTGCTAGTAATGTATGAGTTTAATAGATACTTATTTGTTTTATCTGTTTTAAGGTGGATAGCTTCAAAAGAGATTTTATGGTAAAATGAACTTTGGAGATGGAAGGAGTACTTCCAATGCTGATATTTTTGTTTTCCTCTTGAAGAAGTACTTACAGTGCTGTCCTTTTTGTTCTCCTCATGCTTGACCTAAAGCTGATTTCATGTTTTATACTGACCGTATCTTTCCATTTTTGGTTATAGCTCTCTTAAAATGTGGAAAGGGGCTGCTTTGCTGTTCTTACTGCACATATTCAGCTGGAGGTGATAATCTGTCTGGTTCTGTAAGGTTTTTTATACCTGTATGATATTTTACAATTAATAAACACAGTAATATTAGCTTAAACTAGGTGACTGCTACATCATGTGTAACACGTCCTGCTTGAAACAAGAGGTCTTCATCACATATTTTTGTATATATTTTTAATAGCCATTCATATCCTCCATCTTCTCCTGTACTGCATAGGAAAAGATTTCTTTACCCCTTTGTGTTGTTGTTTAAAATCCCATGGAACAGTTTGCTTTGCTACTGACTTCCATTGTAAAAAAACAGTCTGCACAAAACAGATGGAAAATATAGTTCACACTCTTTGTTGCTATGTTGTAAAGCTACTGAACTGTCTCCATGGAAGTAGATTATAAACATCCTTAATATAATATGCTTTGTCAAAGCTTGCACATTCCTTAGCTTCTAAAGAAATGTGATGTTTGTATGTGTTCCTGATGTTTTTGCTCTCTGTAGCTTCAATCTGCCATAAAGGCCTGCCAACCTATTTGTACTGTACAAAGGTTTGAGTCTTTTTTTGTTCTTCAGTGATGCTTTCTCTTGAGATTTTTAAGAGCAAAGATGTGCTTTTTAAATTTCAGTGTCTATGGTATCATAATAAAAAGAAAATAGAAGGTTTTTAATTCTTGCTTTTTTCAACAAATCAATTAACTTGGCAAGGTAAGTTTTACTGAAACTATATAAAGGTAATTTTTTTCATGGTTCTAGCTTTATGGTGAAGGTGCCATCACTAGTTCAGAAGAATAGTCTGATGAGTGCACATTTCTTTCTTCTCAGCAAGACACAAGAATAGCTGTCAAACAGGATATGTACAGCTGTCTTTTTAATGATTATGAATGCTATTATCATGACTACATTTGTGATAATACAAAATCTGTATGAGCTGATGTGTAAGTAGTGTTAATGCAATTCCACCAATCCTCCCAGTGATTTAATATGTACAGTTAGATGATACATGTACCCAGGCAACACAAACTTAATTTCTTTGTTCTGGAGGGATAACCCTAATCACATTCTTTAAAATCACCTGTTGATCTGAACCAATACTTCATAAGTTCACCTTCAAAATAAAGACAACTGTAAATCATAATTGTTAGGATGCAGGGTATTTTAGTCATGTGACAGCAGTGCAACCAGATCCAGTGAGCAAGGTATAAACAAACAGGAACAGGTATTGTGAATTACATTTCAGAAATTGCTTTCTGGATTGTCTGGGATGGGGGGGGAGGTGGGGGGGGCAGGGATTCTTGCAGGCAATGCTGCTATTCTTCAGCAGATCCTTCAGCTAGTGTCAGAGTGAAGTTGGCTGGTAATGTGCTTTTGTCCTCACTTTCTGTCACAGTAGATTTTCTTTGTCTGTATGGCTAATCTATTTGGCTATGATAATGCTAGAGAGAGCTTAAACTGCTTTCAGTAGAAATTCGGCCTCTGGAAAAGTCCTGTGTGGAAAAGTACAGTGGTGGCTTGTGGGGTTGGAGTTAGGGAGTCCTTCTGAGTCTCATGAGCCTAGTTTCTCACTGCAACAGGGCTTGAAACATATCAGAGGAGATGAGTGTAATGTGACCATGAAATGTAACTGTTGTTCCTATGCCGTTCTTTGCATATGAAATAATTTTGTGTTCAGCCAGTCTTACTCATTTTTAGATACACAGGCACATGCTATTGCTTTCTTGTTCTTTTTTTTAATAGTAAAATAGAGTTCGTGGATAATTTTATCAACTTAGTCAACCAGGCATTATCTTGAATTCTCTTTTAAGTGGAAAGGGCTTGTGTCTTTCTGACAGCCTTTTGACAGGAGGCAGTGTTTTGGTTTGGTTTTGTGTGGTGTTGTTGCCTTGGAAAAGATCCATTCTTCATCATAGATGTCAAATCCTACTTCTGTCTAGGTGGATTTCCCGTGAAGAGTCACACTAAACACAAAAGGAGAGCATGGGATCTTTTGTTCTCTGTTGTGTGAACTTAAACGTAGAGATGGTGTTTCTGCAGTGTCTGGTATACCATTGAGTTAGTACTGGGGGAAAAAATTTAAAAGCAAATTACCAGATACACATGATTCTAGTAGTCATTAAGGAATCTGATGGTACCAGCAACCAGCAGTCCTTTTAGACTCTACTAAGTGTTAAAGAAAACAGGTTTCTGGAATTCAAAGTGCATTTTGACTGCAGAGAAGTGGCAAGAGATGGTATTAGGACTTCCTTCCCATCTCTTGAAACTGAGTTATTGAAATTAATTGCGAGTTGGCATTACGTTTAAGGATGTGGTTCTCTTTTACATGGATAATTCCAGTAGACTATTTATGCGATGTGGATCTACTATTTCATAATTTCTGTATCTTTAAAATCAAGAGACTGTTTTAACTAAACAATGGGAGCAATTCCATTTTACTTTGCATGCCATCTTGCATAAGATAAAAGGCTGTATAAATGTGAATTGGAATTATGGTTGGATTTGGTGCCTGTTTTGGGGGGCGATTGGATTTTTTGCGGTTGATTTGTTTTGTTTTTCCCTGATGCTAACTTAGTAATTCAGATCTAAAGAAAAGAAATCAATGCTTGGTGCATGACAGTTTTTGCATGTTAGGCTTAAATGAAACACTGATATACAAAGTCTGTTTCACAGCAGTCCTTGAACGTTGTCTATAACCATAAGCTTTCTGGCAGCCCAGATGTTTACAGGTTTTGAGAGAACCACTAGTCCAGCAGAGCTTTTGGAGAGCCAGGCCTAGGGGGATGTATGTCCTGCTGAATAGTCCTTCCCTCTTCTTTAGGTAATGTTTGTGCAGACTTCAAAGACTGCTTGAGGTCAGCAGATCATTTCCTCTGATTATCACACAGGGAGCCTGAGATGTTAATGGCTCCATATCCCTGTTGTGTGTCATTTTCTTATCTATACAGAGGGAAAGGGCAGTTTTTAAAATTAGGAAAAAAAGCACTGCAGCTCAAGTGTTAAACTTTGTGAAGGCTGCTGCTACCAGCTCAGTGGTTCTTAAGATCTCTTTTAAAGGTTGACAGATGTAAACACATGCATTTTGTTGATATCCCTTTAGCTGTGAACTCCTGAGGGCTGGATGTACCTTGTAGAACAAATAAATGGTCCGATGAAAAAGCTCCAGGTTCAGAGGGCTGATCTCTTTGGCAACCTGAGAGCGAATGTGTGGGAGGAGGTGCTGTTATGGCCAAAGCATCAACTGATGAACCTCACATAACAGCACAAAAATTCACACACTTCAGTGACAAATACGTAGCATGTCTCAAATGCCAGACTTGTATAGGAATTATCCTAGTATTAAGAGAGCTGAAACGTTTCCATATTAAATTACAAATAATCCTGTCTTTTGGATGTACCGAAGAGTTGTATGTTGTTCCAGTTGTGGAGCAATATTTTAAACAGGAGAGTTTTGAAAGTTCATCCATTGAAATAGTCGGTGTATTCTATTGGCTGTATTTTTATCAGAATGCTGAAAATATCTGGTATTTTTAAAAATGCTAGTTAGTATGCAACCCATGATGTTGCATACCAGTGGAGCCTTTAAAAATCTGTATTCCCCAGAACTGTACTGAAATTCACTTCATTACAGCTCACACAAAGCTCAGCAAAAGTGATCACTGGTGCCTTGTGTTTTTTGTTAGTTGTGGGCTTTTCTGGGGAGTGTACCCTGTTTCATTTAGTTACATCTCATTGCAGATGCCAGTTCATTCTGTGTCAAGAGGGACTGAGGTGTTTCAGTTAAAAAAATAGGTCAATGCTGCAATTCTGGTTGCTGACTCTAGAAAATTCACATTACTTAGGAAGTCTAAATTGCAAACTAGAAGGAAGAGTCATAAAACCTACATGAAAACTGTTCAGGCATGTTTGTCTTTAGAGTTGTATTACATGATTTTAATATGGTGTTAGTTAGAAGCTGATACCACTTCTTCAGTCACTTACTGGAGCAGGAGATTGATCAAGAAGAAGGTTCTGAACATGCTACAGTCTGGTTCTGCCTTGGTGTAAGTGCTGACGTAATTAGCACCTGATCATCAATGCTGTGGTGTAGCCTATGTTCTTTGGCTTTATTTTTCCAAGTACTGTGCATCAGTTGATATTGGTGATTCTGAATGTATTTGCTTCATGTAAAGACAAATGCCTTCAGTTGCCTTTAGCTTGATTGGGGATTGACTGTTTTCTGTTTGCTCTACTTTTTCATTAACATGGCTTTAATAGTACTAGCAACACTAATGCTTAATATCTGTTGGGGAATCTCAAAAAAGATGGTTTTGTAGTATACTCTCTGTGTAATATGGCACAGTTGGCGATAACAGTATTGTACAAAACAAGTACAGTAAAAATGTTTTGTTATCAATGTGAGACTGATTGTTGTGTTTTGGAAAACAAACAAAAGCCTCTAACTTGGAAAGGGCATCGAGCTTTTGCTTGTGTACGTCTTTGCACATTGAGTGTGAGTTGCTGCACACCTGTGTCTGGGCTGTGAAAAAGCCTGCAAAATCTCCTTTGAAGGCTGCTGCATAGGTGCAAGACATGCTTAAAATCTGAGAACAGTTTTAAGTGTTAGTAAAAATAGATCTGTATCTGTGTGTCTGTGGAAGTTTATCAGTTGGTGTCTCCATTGTGTTATGTCCCCACTGCATGTGCTTATTAAGAGTGAACAACAAAGAGATTTTCCAGTGATATTTGAAGTTCTGGTTGGATTGGACCCTGGTATCCTAAGGTAAGAGCCACCCTTGCTCATTCAGACAGAGAAGACAACTTATTCTTTCCCTGTGAAGCTTTTTGATCATGCACATAACTATGCTTCGTGGGAGAACCAAAGGATCATGCTTTATCTTCTACTCTTTTTTAATGAGTTGTGGTCTTCTGGATGGTAAGTCATCAGCTACTTACTGCACCTTCTGGAGGTGATGAACAGAAATTTGTCAGCTGAGATTTGTGCAAAGTCTTAAATGCTGTTCAATTGTTGTGGTGGTTTGGTTTTTTTGTTTTCTATCATGTTTTGCCTGAATGTATTTTTCTTCTAAGGCTGTAAATCACATGTTAAATATTGTAGAATCTATAATAGGATCCTTTAGGCAACTGCTACATGAAGAGAAGTACATACTGATCTTAGCTAGAGAGAGGGTCAATCAAAAGTAAACTGAGCTAAGACATCTTTTAATATATTTGTTACCACTGTGGAACTTAAACTACTGGAATATTTCTGTTCTATTCTGTTAGATGTAATTCCTGGAAATGGTCACACTTGGGCTTCCAGCTCATGTTTAATTTCCCAAGCTAGAGAGTTATTCTACTTTTTTGAGGTGAACAAAATGTTCTGGTGTTATGAAAAAAGGATGTGTTTCTTAACCACTTCATTAAATATGTACTGTTGAAAGAAGGACAAGTTGAAAGTCAGTTTTTGGCGTGGAAGTAGGCTCAGAAAATGCTTTGAGTGTTCAAATAATTACTGCTTTTTATTTGGTGGGGTTTGAAACTCAAGGGGAAATTTAGTATGTAGTGAAATTCATCTAGTTTATTGCATTGCTCAAAGAGAAGGTACCATTTGGTTGTACTGTAACTTGTTTAATTATGCTGTAAGGTCCATTCCTCTGATTACTCCAGTATGATTGCCATGTGTTTCCAGATGTCAGAGGAGTGTCAACCTACTAGTGTTTCGGTGTGTGAGAGACAGCTTTCTGTTCTTCTTTAGCTTTTATTGCTAGTTAATTTTAATTCTCTGTGCTTTGCAACCTTTACCTATTAGTCTTCCTCCCAGAATAAATGTTGCTACTCCAACTCCTGAGATGTAAAAATGCAAAGGAGAAGAGGTGCATAAAGGAGCAGTGAATATTTTCCATAGTTTACTTAAAAGGCCTGGGACGTAGGTGGCATTTTAATGCAATACAGCTACTTTTGCTGTAAAATTTGTGATGAAAAAAGTCTGTGCAAAAAGCTTTTAAAGAAGATTCAAAATGTCTCTACTGTTTGGGGATTTTTTAAATTGTGTGTCATCAATGTCCTCTGAGATACTTGTGCTATGTTTTTAACAAATGGTCTCCTTCACTTCTGTGAGTCTAATGAATCCTGGAGCTGCACAGTGGGAGTCTTGACAGACTGGAAGTTGCATTAAACAGCTTTGGGTTTTTATTGAAAACATTGTCCTTGGTTCAAAGGAAAGGTAATTATTCTGTCCTGGAATGATAGTAGCCCCTCCTTTATTGACAGCACACCATCTGGTTGTGATAAATTACATGGCCCTGGCAAGGCTGCAGCTTTTTGGTAGCAATGGGTGACGTAAAACCTTCATGTCCAGATGGTAGAAAATAAGAAATAAAGACTGTTTATATAAATGACACACTTCTCTGTGTTTGGTGTCATGGTTTAAGCCCCAATGAGTCACAAAGTTTTTGCTTTTTCTACTGTCTTTTAGATGTATCTCTAAAGGAAGATTTCAGAAAGCAAGGTAGTGTATAGGATTTTTTAGGAACTAATTCTTGCTGCAAGGTAAGTTCCACTAATCTCTTGAGGGAGAGCTTGAAAAAATTACGATGGAAATATTGAGTATTTCAGGTGTAATTGGCACCATTTATTTTACTTTACCACCCAAGGACTGTTAGTGTAGTTCTCACCTAGCAGTAAGAACAGTGCAGATTATTAAAGGGTTTTTCCTGAAGAACTGGTTGTACTTAAACTTGTTTGTTGCTGTAGCTTCAGGGAGGTAGGTTCTCTTTCTGAAAGCTTGCCAAGTAGTCAGTTTACATCTATAAGTAAAAGTTCGGAGTGCTGTTAGGTAGTTTGCTAACGAATTTGTCCTCCTGGCAGCAACTTCTTTTTCTTGCTGTCCTAGCCAAAGTATTATTTCTTCTTCTAACCTGTTTAATTTTATTATACAGTTTTATGATATGATACATTCAGCTTAGTTCTTGTGCCCTGACAAAAATAAACGTCTGAGCCAATGGTGATTATTAAGCAGAAAAGTCTGCAAGAGTCTTGGAGGGTAGAGGCAGTTTTGGTTCTCCTAATGTCTGAATTATAATTGTAAGACAGGTTAAATGTTTGCGAGTAGAACATACTGCATGTGACTTCCTAGAGTGTCTGATTTGGTGAGAATGTTGGCTGGTACCTACTTCCAGATTTTATTTCAGAGCACAATTTTAAATTCTCTTGCCACACATTACTATTCTTCGTTTAGAAATTTCTTCCATTTGTTGTTTTTATTTGCTTTAAAAACATAATCACAGCAACACTATGATAAAGCTTATTCTTGACAAGTTCTTCTGTTATCTTTTCTGAGGCGAGTTGCTGCAGCGGAAAGCATCATCAGCTAACTCTGCAAAGCATTTCAGTCTTTTTTATTTAGGCTGAGGTAGTGCTGATACCACTCATTGCTAGTTCTTACTTTCCTACCACTTCTGTTTTTAGAGTTGGATCCTTGCAGTTATATTTGCACGATGTGGCATGAATAACATTTATCTTAGATTTAGATATAAAGAGGAAACACTTTGAACCTGGCATTGCTATGCTTGTTATTTATGTGGCTAGGGAGTTTGGACATGCATGTGGGGATTGGCCACAGGTTAAAATAACTCTGAAGACACATTGAGTTGTTACTAAAATTCAGTCAAGAATTCTATGTATAACGAGCAAAGTGCCCTGGCAAATTTGACTCACTGTTTGGCTGCCAGGGTACATAAGAAGCGGATGTGTATTATTCTGGGGTTTGGCAGCTTAGACCTTCACCTTTTGTGGGCAAAATGCCTCAGCAGCTTCAAGCTATTTAGGCTAATGCCTCATATCTAATATGTGCAGTTTGCTGATGAGCAAAAGTTACAAAGTGCTCGTTATTATTAATCTCTCAAACCAATAGACTTGAAATTTTGTCCTCTGTTGTGGAAGATGGCTTAAAGTACAAGGTAGTACTGAATGTATGTAATAGTAGTGTGTATTAATTAATGTGTGTAATGTTTTCTGCACCTAGTAAATGGTAAGTCTTTGATAATTTTAGGATTTACCAAAGAGGGAAAGAGTTTCTGAAAACGCAGACTATGAGGGTGCTCAACCATTGGAACACACTGCTCATGGAGTTTGTGAAGTCTCCGTCTGTGAAGACAGTCAGAACCCCAACTAGACACAGTTCTGGGCAACCTGCTCTAGCTGATCCTGCTTGAGCAGGCAAGTTGGACTGACTGATTTCAAGACATCTATTCCAACCTGAAGAATTTGTGAAAAATGAAAGTGGCGCCTTCCGTGTCAGTAACAGCTCTTTTCACCACTTAGGACATTTTATATTTTTACACAAAGAATAATAAACCTGCAGAGCTTATTTTACATTCCACAAAAGCCTTTTTCAGTGCCATAGGAAAGGTGCAGAGTGGATGTTTCCAGAGCCATTGTCTGTGCAAGATGCATCCTAAAATGACCTCATTGTATTGACACTTGTAATGATATCAGTTCCTAATGCTTCATAGGTGATTTATGTTTGTTTGCTTATGGACAGTTCCAACCTATGGTCAGAGAAGCTGACTAGTCCTCTGATGAGATTCCTTCTGATGGTCTTTGACAAGCCAATACAATTTGTCAGTTAGCCCATCCTTCTAGATCTGGCCAGGTGAGGATAATTCGAGCATTTCATCTTTTGGACAGACCATAGATATATTACATACTTTCAGATCTGATTGTGCAGAATGACATCAGGAGATCGTCAGAGCATTTGGAACCTCCCTCTGGAGTTGAACAATGCTCATATGTAGAACACTGTCACACTTATAAAGGATGTGCTAATTGGTAAGCAGGCAAGATCCAAGGGGACATTCTTACCTTGCTAAGTGGGCTGTTTAGTGCCACGTATAAGCTGTTGCATGTCCCTTGCTCAGCAGTTCTGGAGTAGCCGTTTGATTACTGTCTTTGAAATTTACCCACTGTTTAGATGGGTTTCTTGCATCTGCCTTGGCCACTTACGTCTTTGAGATGCTATTTTCTACATTCAGTCCCCCTGTAGTTCTGAAGTACCTACAGCAGGCCAATAAAGGTGCTTCCTTCAGTAAAAAAACTTCTTCTCTAAGGAAAATTCCAGTTTTCATTCCTACTATACTTACATGCCTCATAAGGGCCACAGTCAGTTTGTCTTCCCTTCTCTGAGGATTACTTTTTTGGTGATCTTGCTGAAAAGGAATGACTTGACAGCTTTTAGTAATAGTTTTCTTCCTGATGATGTTTGACTTTCATCCAAATCAGAATATTATCTTCTTGCATTTTGGATGTATTTAAGCTTAGTACTTCAGAACTGAAACTTCCAATAATGGAGAGCAATCAAGTCTTATTAAAGGCTTCAGTGGCTGCAATCACTCCATGAACTATTAGGATTGGTTACAGAAGTCTTCTCTAGTAGTGGAATCATGCTCTGCTAAAATATTCTAACATTGCCCAAGATAATTTAAAAATGTTTTTCAGATACCTGCAGGTCAATCAATCTTACATTTCAGTTGTGGCTTCATCAGAATCTCTGCCACTGGTACAGTATATGATAGTGGTGCTATATTTGATAAAGTAGCTCTCTATTCATGTATGTTTTAAAGACTTGGACCCGTTGTTCGCTAATTGTAATGATAGGGACTGCTTGGAGTCTTCTATCCTGATTTTTAGATTTACCTTTCTTAACACTTGGTGTGTTATTTTCATGCATAATGACCTTCCTCTGAGTACTTAGTAGGTTACTGAACTCTGTAGGTGAGAGACTGTAAAGGACACATGTAAGGCTGAACATTAGCCTTGTTTCATCACATGGGGGAAGATGCAGGTTGCTATACAATTGTACCAGCTACAAAGGGAAAAGTATAGAAGTTGATTACTAATGGTGTATGTGCACCCAGAAGATCAAACTTACATGCACACAAGATAATTAAAGAATTGGGTTGTCAAGAAATAATTTTCCTTTCACTTTAATTACTATGGATTAATAATTTCTAAGTTTCAGCTATCAACATCTCTAATGGAAGGTATTCATTTTATGTATTTGCAGCTCTTACTAAATGTTTGGTGTATGCTCATTTTAGGAGCCAATGTTGGCCAGATTTGAGGCAGGATGAACTGTTAACCCATCTTTTTTTCTGTAGGATCAGTAGAATTCTACTGCTTTAATCTCTTTCTCTTTAAAGCTTGAATTTTTAGGATCTTTTGAAAAGTATTTTTGCTGTAGAAAAGCTGACTCCTGTAGTTTGATAAACATTGGCTCAGTTTAAATAAATTGGTTTTAATATTGCTTTTACTAACTCCTTAATGTTTATTCGTTCTGGTCTCCTTAGCATATGTATCTTATTTCAAAGTCCTTCTGCTCACTTGGTGAAGCCTGCTGTTTGAAGCAAAAGATGACTAATCAAATAATTGTAATACTGTCATGGCTGTGCACAGAGAAGCAGCCATTTTAGCTGATTTTATTACAGTGTCATTTTGTAACATCTTTGTGTCCCCATACCGCAGGAACCCTTTGACATGAGCTAAGACTGTCGTGCTCGCTGCTGTACACATATTGTCACTGCTCTAGAGAAGTTTAAATGATACAGAGAGCAGGGCAGTATGAAGAAATCATATTTACAAATACTGTTTTATTGGCTACAGCAAGGTTGGGCAATGCTACTACAGTGATATTTGAAGTGCATATGCAGCCAGATCATTCAAGTTCTTTCATGGTCACCAACACAGATATTCAATTAATAGACTAATAACCTGTGAAACATGTGCTATTTTGAACAATTAGTAAGATCCTCTGGCAAAGTGCCTGCATTGTGGCCTTTCTGTATTTAAAGGGAGCTTATGAGAAAGATGGGGACAAACATTTTGGTAGGACCTGTTGCAGTAGGACAAGGGGCAGTAGTTTTAAACTAAAAGAAGGTAAATTCAGACTAAATACAAGGAAGAATTTTTTTTACAAGAGTGGTGGAACACAGATAAGTGGTTTTTTTAAGTAATTTCCCCAGATAAGTGGTGGATGGCCCATCCCTGGAAACATTCCAGGCCAGGCTGGATGGGGCTCTGAGCAACCTGGTCTAGTGTTAGGTGTCCCTGCTTTTGGCAGCAGTGTTGGAACTAGATGATCTTTAAGGTCCCTTCCAACCCAAACTCTTCTATGATTCTAACAGATTGCATCTTTCCAGTCACATCAAGCGACATGATCTCTTCCTGGTGAGAGCTACATCTTTTTATGATTAAGTTCATGGGGAGAGCAGCCTGCCTTGGAGTTCTCTAAATGCAGCTGGTAGTTGCAAACAAAATCAGAAAGTGCAAATACAAAAGTACTCCTCTGGGCTCTGGAATATGCCAAAGGCTTCAATCTCACCAGTATATATAAACTCAATGAGTACACAGTACATGCACCCAGCTGTTTTTTGGCATGCCTTTAGACTCCACTGGAACTATTTAGTTTGATAGCAAATGCAATGACAGATATTTAATATTAGCATAAGTTTTGTTTCTCTGAGACAGTTTAATGCCAAGAATATCAGCCATAATTTTTCTTTTCTCCTTTTTCTGTTTCTGATTCTCTTTGGCTTTACTGTTGCCAGTTTTTAAAATCAGATTTAGTTGTTCTCCTCTCTCTTTTAAAACACTGAGCATTTTTACCATCACCTCTACAGTGGCTCCATATTGAGTACCCACGTAATCCAGGCAAATCCCCTGCATACAGTGTTGTGAAAAGCCGCAGTCCTGGGGTTAACTGAGAATGGTCACGAGCCAAGCCTTTCGCTGCTTCTCCTAAAATAAATCGTTGCTTATGCTGCTGCCATCTGGCCAATGAACATGAGCTCACAGCCGTCTTCTGATTTCCTCGTCTGCGCTTTCAAGTGCGCTGATTCTTAAACCATTCTCTTCCCGTGTTATTTGTAGTTTCTCTCCCGAGTGCTGAACTCGGGAAGCATGCAAGTATGTCAGAAGAATAAATAACTTGACTCAGCTGTCCCCTTAGCGTCTCCTGGGTGAATTAAGCACGGCCTTGCTGTGCTGCTGCGGTGCAGCCTTTTGTGGGGAGCACGTGCTGTGAGCAGGTACTGCAGCTGGGGACTCCTGGGGTGCAGCGCTGGCCTCTAGTGGAAGGTGACCTGGTCCTTCTGGTGACCTCAGGCTTGAAACATACAGCCCAAAGACTCTTCCCATTCCCAAATTAGCTTTAAACGTGGATTCTCCATCAACCCTGCGAAAAAACCCGGTGAGTTCACTCTGTCTTCGGAGTGGTTTGCTGAATACTAAAGTTTGAGCTATTAGACGGTACTATAATAGCAATGAGTTAAGGAATTATTCTAATTACTTTCTTTAGGTTTCTCATTGTTCTGGGAGGCTCTCTTGGCATTTGTTGGTGTGAGCTGGTATGTTCCAATATAAAACTGGGGGAATATAGTATTCTGGCCCGCACATTTTAATATATCTCTGTGTAATCTCAGGTTACATTGTGTAATTGTCTACAATACTTTTCTGAAGATCTGTAACGAAAATCTGCAGACAGCATCTGAAGGAGAGGATGTAAAATTCTTACTGCAGATATTGGCAGTGATGCAGTGCTCACGTGAGCAAACTTAGAGGAAGCAGACTGAAACATGTGGAGTCACCTTGTCCCTGGGATTTAAACAATGAGATAGGAAAAGTAGTCTGAAAGATAAGAAATCTGTAGGTAATGTATAATAAAATTTTCTTTATTATCTATTTTAGAGTGATCTCTCAGAAGAAACCAGCAAAACTTTTCATTGTACCTCCATCTTGTTTATGAGCTGTTGTAAATCACTTTTTTTAGGCTGACAGAATAGGTTGTTGTAGGAGGTCACCTCTCTCTTATTGTGTGCCTGAGTGATGCCTTTGGGTGGGTTGTGCAGGTGAATCACTGTTGATCCCTCTTTCTGCTTTGGGGTGTGAGTTTGTGTCATGAGTCTGCTTTCTCACAAATGATGTTACAAGCATCTTGAAATCAGCACATACTAGGTCCTTAAGCATCCATTACAGCATTTTTAACAACACTGTGCTCTCCCCGTCTCTCTTAGTGCAACTTTTCCTTAAAAGGTAAAAGTTTTGGCATACAATCACTGTTGAAGTGGAATTTTGTTTAGTGTTCCAATCTTTTTTGGTTTAAAATCTCACTTGACTTTCTCTGGTGTAGGTTACTCACTGTAGCCCCTAAATAGGTACTACTTTGTTTCTAATCTGACCCTTGCTTCCAGTCAGATATTCTTAAGTTATGCTTATCCTTTCTGCTAGTTAGCAAATCCAGAAACATTTTGCTATTTTTTTTAATCATGCAAATATTATTAGAAGTCCTGCTTGACTTTTGCTTTTCAGGAGAAGCCTTCAAGAGGGGAGGTTTTTATATCTTCTGTGAAAAATGTGTTCATGGCAGTAAAAGGGCAGTAGTGCTTTTATGTCTTCTTAAAAAAAGAGAAATTGGCTGTTGCATGGGTTTTTTAATGATGAGGTATTTACAAGTATAATGTCCAGAAAACAACTTGACTTATTATGTTAACATTGCAAAAGATCTTCATAAGCCCTTGGGAGGCAACTTAGCTTCTGAAAGCTTAGTGGAGAATCTGTTAAATCAGCAGAAGAATATTGAATTCCTGGCTGAGATTTGAAAAATGCTTGTTTCCAAAACAGAATATGCTGAATTATGTCTTTCACTGAAACAGCCAACTAAAAGATGGAAATGCAGGAATAATAAACAGAATGAAAGTATAAGCCTTTGCAAAAACAAGGGGGTTTTAATGTGGAAAAATTTACAAGCTTGGTTGTATAATAGCATCACTCTGACTTGAAGAAACAAACTTTTAGAGAATGATGTACGTAACCAAGTTTTCCTCTCCAGTTTACTTTGATTTAAGCACTTCCCAATGTCTGAAAATACAGGCTTTTTGAAGTGGAAATTTTATCTTATTTTCTTTTGTTTGGCCCATTGATAGCAAGGTATATGGAGAAAAAGCACTATCATTGTTAATGAAGTAGTACTTTATCTTCTGTGTCATTGATGCTGGTGCTCTCAGAAAAGCAACCACAGAGTACTGCAGCCTGGTCCATATCCTTTCTGCGTAGGTTGTATTTAGCCAATATCTGTTTGGAGAAACAGGACACACTGGCATCACATTGTTCTTTGTGCCTTTGTAGTGGATTGTGATTTCCTTCTCTTTTTTTGTTGTTTTGTTTGTTTTCTGTGATGGAGGACTTTTAATTGCATACATGCCTGCTAAATATTGTAGTAAGCTTACATGGTCAAGGATTTCTGTAAAATTGGGTTATGGGGTGGTCATGTAGTTTTGGAACAATGGTGGATGCTACAGAACCTACCCTTTCCACAAGCTCTTTTTATTCCACACAACAGTCAGTAAACATTAAAGCTTAGGTTATAAAATGCCTTTCAGCATTATTTCCTGAAAAAGTAGGTTGAAATCTGCTACTTTGATCTCCTTTGACACCATATGCATGCTTCTTTCCATCAGGGCTGACCTGCTGGGAAGCAGCTCTGTGGAGAAGGACGAGGGGGTGCTGGTGGACAACAAGCTGTCCATGAGCCAGCAGCGCGCCCTTCCCGTGGCCAGGAAGGCCAATGGTATCCTGGGGTGCATTAGGAAGAGCACTGCCAGCAGGTCAAGGGAGGTGGTCCTGCCCCTCTACTCAGCCCTGGTGAGGCCACATCTGGAGTGCTGTGTCCAGTTCTGGGCTCCTCAGTACAAGAGAGACTTGGAGCTCCTGGAACAGGTCCAGTGGAGGGCAACAAAGATGATTAAGGGACTGGAGCATCTCTCTCTAATAAGGAAAGGCTGAGGGAGCTGGGCCTGTTCAGTCTTGAGAAGAGACAGCTGAGGGGGGACCTCATCAATGTACACAAGTATCTGGACAGAGGATGCCAGAAGAAGGATCCAGGCTCTTCTCAGTGATGCCAAGGAACAGGACAAAGGGCAGTGGGCAGAAACTGATGCACAGGACGTTCCACCTGAATATGAGGAAGAACTTCTGTACTGTGCCAGTGACTGAGCACTGTAACAGATTGCCCAGAGAGGTTGTGGAGTCTCCCTCACTGGAGATCCTACAGAAATGTCTGGATACAATCCTGTGCAAAGTGCTCTAGGATGACTGCTTGGGCAGGGAGGTTTGATGAAATGACTCACCTTGGTCCCTTCCTTCCCCATTCTGTGTATACATGCAGTCAGAGCTGTCATAATCCCCATAAGCATTTAGTTGGCCAAGTACCTTCTTTTAGTTAGCTTGATTTTTATTTTTGTTTTTAGTTCTGAGAAAGACCAAAACTTGTTTAGTTCTGGGAAAGCATTTGTACAAGGGAGGGCAAAGTTTTATTATAGTCCCTGGATTGTGGCTGTCAGGAGAGGAGAAGACAGGAAACCTGCCCAGGTAAGCAGTCCTATAAAATTCATAGCCCTCCTAGCAAAGTAAATCTGCAGAGGTCATGCTAACATCAGTAAAGCTATGGTATTTGTCAGGGTAAACTGATCTGCTGGATAAATCCCTTCCTTGGCTGAAATAAGCTCTACTAAGAGAAATGATTCTGCCACAAATTAAGGATGGCACATCTATCAGTAGCTAATATAATGCTTCTCACCTCCAACACCTGGCAAGAGTTTGTAAGATGGGATCAACTTGGAAAACAGTGTGAAGTGAATTACAGTAGAGACTGAAAGCAAATTTTCCACAAAGAATTAATAGAGTATTTTCATCTTAAAGATGCCTTATGGATCTGATATTAACTTGCTATAATCTTCCTACAGTGATTTAAAACATCTTTAATATGTACCCGACAATCTTGTTAACAAAACCTATTTCTTGTTAGACACATACTAAGTCTTAGCAGAGGCCGTGTGCTACTGTCAGACTACATCTTCACAAGTTCTTACAGAATTCTTACAAATCTCTGCTAATAAATGTTTTAATTTCCTTGATCACAAAATGAAAACTGAACCTGAAGGTGTTTGATTGCGTTACAGCATGAGCTGTTATTGAGGGACTGAGTAATTGGGTCAATAAATATGTATCACAAGTGGAATGATTCTGCATGTACTGAATTCCAATCTATTTGTATCAAGAGGGTTTTTTAAATTCTACATTTTTCATTTAATCATTAAAAACAAATATGTTGGTTTTCAATCAGTATGTAAGGCAAAGGCATGAAATTGCTTAGTTTAGCCTCTCTTTCCGTGTTGACAACAAAGTAAATAGGTTAAATTAAGGCTGCAATAATAAAACTCTCATATTAGTGTTGAACATCTACAATATTGGTTAACAAAAGGATATAGAGTAACTTCATCATAGCTGCCTAATGTGAACTGGTATTTGTTGACCAACAGGAGCTTGTGCATACAATTTACAGTTTCACTGATTAGGAACCATTTTTCAATATATGTCCTACTACTTGGCTTTGAAGTCTTTGTAAGAACTAATTTAAAATGTAAAGCTTCCTTTATATTGCAGCAAGTATCTTTGTTTTAGATCCAGGAGACAGTGATCCCTAGTGTGACAAGCAGATAAAATCCTGCCTGTGTGTGTTTTTTGCTTATCTGAAGTTGGTTTGCCCCTCTGAGTTCAGTGTCAGTTGGTAGTCTGTCTGTGTATAATGCAACGTGCTTTTCATTTCTCAAGAAGCTGTGCTGATTAAGTGTTGCACTGTTTGGAACAGATTTGTGATTGCTCTCTGGTTACTGCTTAGAGATCAAGGCGGGGGGAGGGAAACAAGTACATCCTGGTTGATCTGAATTTTCTTTTGTGGTCAATACTATTTATGATAGCTTACTTATCAACCTTAATAGATGACAGAAATGTTACAAATACTAGATTTTTGGGAGAGAGTAACCTCCACAAATTCTTGGGGTTCTTTGTAGAGATGATTTTTTTTTAACATGGAATTGAGAAGTTACACAGACATTAGCTCTAAGAACTGTCTTCTTTTTTTTTCTAAAGGCTAAGTTCATCCTGGCTTTGCAAAAATTTTTAATTGCTGAGCAGTTGTTGTTTATTTATTAAACTGGCTTTTGTAAATCTGGGTTGTATGAGAATCCTTAAGTATCTGGACCGTTAGTTTAAGCATAAGCCTTTATGAGAGAGTGAGGTTAAATACAGGTGAGTTTCTCTGTTGATGTGTACCATTGGTAAACCCATTGCAAAAGGAGTTTAGATGTACTGTGGTGGAATGTGCAGCTCCCTTTTTATCCTGCTGATAATTATAGTCAATATCAACTCAATTTTTACTTCAAGAAAAAGTGTCCTTAAATATCTCTTATATAAAACAGAATCACAGACTGGATAGGGTTGGAAAGGACCACAGTGGGTCGTCTGGTCCAGTCACCCTGCTAAAGCAGGGTTAGCCAAGAGCACTTTGCACAGGATTGTATCCAGACATTTCTGTAGGCTCTCCAGTGAGGGAGACTCCACAACCTCTCTGGGCAATCAGTTGCAGTGCTCAGTCAACTGCACGGTAAAAAAGTTCTTCCTCATATTCAGGTGGAACGTCCTGTGCATCAGTTTCTGCCCATTACCCCTTGTCCTGTTCCTTGGCACCACCAAGAAGAGCCTGGATCCTTCCTCTTGGCACCCTCCATTCAGATACTTGTGTACATTGATGGGTACCCCTCTCAGTTGTCTCTTCTCAAGGCTGAACAGGCCCAGCTCCCTCAGCCTTTCCTTATTAGAGAGAGATGCTCTAGTCCCTTAATCATCTTTGTTGCCCTCCACTGGACCTGTTCCAGGAGTTCCAAGTCTCTCTTGTACTGAGGAGCCCAGAACTGGACACAGCACTCCAGATGTGGCCTCACCAGGGCTGAGTAGAGGGGCAGGACCACCTCCCTTGACCTGCTGGCAGTGCTCTTCCTAATGCACCCCAGGATACCATTGGCCTTCCTGGCTACAGGAAGGGCGCGCTGCTGGCTCATGGACAGCTTGTTGTCCACCAGCACCCCCTTGTCCTTCTCCACAGAGCTGCTTTCCAGTAGGTTGGCCCTCAGCCTGTACCCGTTCCTGTGGTTCCATCTTCCTCAGATGCAGGACCCTGCATTTGCTTTTGTTGAATTTCAGACAGTTCTTCTCTGCTCGTTGCTCCAACCTCTTGAGGTTCTGCACAGCACTCCGGGGTATTGCCCACTCCTCCCAGCTTCATGTCATCAGTGAACTTGCTGAGGAGGCGTATATCTCTTCCATCCAAGTCACTGATGAACAAATTAGACAATACTGTGCCAGTATTGGACCTTGGGGGACATGACTAGTGACAGGTCTCCAACTAGACCTTGTGCCACTCATTACAGCCCTCTGGGATCTGCCGTTCAGCCAGTTCTCAATCCACTTCACTGTCCACTCATCCATTCCTCACTTACTGAATTTGCCTGTGAGGATATTGTGAGAGACAGTGTTGAAAGTCTTGCTGAAGTCTAGGTAGACAATTTTCTCCCCTCATCCATCCAGGTAGTTGTTTCATCATAGAAGTCAGTCAGGTTGGTCAAACATGATTTACCTTTAGTGAATCCATGCTGACTACCCCTGATCACCTTCTTGTCATCCATGTGGACAGAGATGGTCTCCAGAATGAGGTGCTCCATCACCTTTCCTGGTACTGAGGTGAGGCCGACTGGCTGGAAGTTTCCTGGGCTCTCCTTCTTGCCTTTTTGAAGGCCGGGGGGACATTTGCTTTCTTCCAGTCCTCAGGCACCTCTCTTGATCACCAGGACCTTTCAAAGATGATCATGAGCTGCCTCGCTGTGGTGTCTGCCAGCTCTCTCAGCAGTCATGGATGCATCCCATCAGGGCCCATGGACTCGTGGATGTCAAGTCTGCCTAGGTGTTTTCTAACCCAGTCCTCGTTCACCAGGAATCATTGTCTTCTTTACAATACTCCTTTACCCTTCCTGGTCTTCTGGGCCAGAGATTCCTGAGGACTGTTCTTGTCAGTGAAGACAGATGTGAAGAAGGCATTCAGTAACTCTGCCTTCTCTGCTTCCTGCTTTCATTGTAACTTCTGCCTTTCTGAGCATTATGACCTCTAAAGCAGACACCTTTACAAGTGATGAAGTATTATTCACAGAATCACTGAATATTCTGAGTTGGAAGGGACCCACAAGGATCATGAAGTCCAACTCTTACGTGGATGGCCCATAGTGGTATCGGACCCGCAACCGTGGCGTTACTGGCACCGTGCTCTAATCATCTGAGCTAATCTCAGGGTCATTCTTTTAGCCTGTGGGAACGTGTCCTGGCAGAGACACTAATTACTTCTAGTAGTTACAAGGAATATGCATCTCATGTGCTTTCAGATTCATAATGGAGTACTTTCTCTAGGGTGTTGGAATTCTATTTTTTTTTTCAGGTACATGCTAGCTGCATTTTTAAAAGAATATTGCTTGCATTGTATATTTGTGACAGGAGAGTGTTGCTCCCCTTTAGATGGTGTGTGACCTTTACTTCTGATAAAATGGCAGCATGTTCTTTAGGAGATACATGTGCACTTTAGACTAAATGATGCCCAGGCTACTACAAGCAAGGAAGCGTTTTTCTAAATTGTAAGAGGAGTCTTGATATGACTGCAGTAAACTTGCAAAAGGTATAGAAGTACAGGAAAAGTTATTAGTTATCCTCTGATTTCAGTGTTGCTCTGTCAGTAGCTAGTTTAAGCCATTTATAGGACCTATGAGAGACTTGAGATCAGTTGATCTGATAAACAGTTCTAGCTTTTTTTAACCTTTTGAAGAACTCAGTTCCAGTAATCATCTCTTTCTTCCCCCTTTCCTTCCTTTGCTGAAGGTCATCACATTCCAGTTTCCTAGATGAAAGGATGTTACCAGAATCATTGCACAACTCCTATGCAAGCAAGAACAATTGGCAGGGTGGTGTCTGATCTGGCCTTTTTTTCGTGGTCTTAAAAATGCAGCTGCATACTGCCAAAAAAGCAGTTGCTGGAGAATTGCTGCAGTCCTAACAATTTTTCTAGGCCTACAGTTGAGCAGTTGTGGACAATGGTCTGAGCTTCGGGAGATGCTTGGGCTGGGAAGGGATTTAGAGGTCCTCTTTGAGTGCTCAAGCACTGTTTGGGTTGTGAATGGAATTAGCAACAGTACCTACTCGCTGCTGTTTCCAGCACTGCTTGGTTTGTCTTTGTGGTCCCAGAAAACATGGTGGAACTGTAGTAGCAGTTAACAGCCTGCTACACCAGTGTGTAGCAGTGGGGCTGAACCAGCAAATGTTAGTAGAGCTGAACACTGGATATATGCTTGTTGCATAGTATTGCAAACCCTATTCAATTAGCGTGTGGCATCGCTCTTCCAAGTGCAGGATTTTATAGTGGAGGAGGAAACCAAATATGTTAAAGTACAGAGAAGAGTAGTTGCACAGAATGCAGGGAGAAAGGCAAGCAGAGGGCAAGGAACCTGTGCTCAATTTTTGTTTGATTCTGGTGCTTTGCTTCACCACAACTACAGTTCTCTTCAGATGGTAATGACGTGTGGTGGGTAGTGAGCAGATGCCACTGAATATGTTTTCAAGTTCTTGGTAATATTATTGTAGCCACAAGTTTTTAAAGAAGTAATAATTTCATTAAATGACTTTAATGACGGCTCTAGAGTGAAGTAAAAGCTGATAGACTTTTGAGACCCACAAACCTGAAGAAGGCAAGCATCTTCCAAGTCTCTCAGTTGCTGTTAATAGGTGATTACATCTCTGTAGAGTACTGAAAGACTCGTTCTTGAGACTTGTTTACATCGCAAAGCACTCTTCAATCTATAAGGACAAATCTAGAATCATAACCTGTTTTTATTGGTAGGAGTTTAGGGAAGACTGTGAAGTGGTTGCCAGCTACAAATTAAGATTGCTCTTTAATCTTTAGTCTGGAAGGCTCTCAACAACATGCAAGAGGGTGTGAATGTGTAGAGGGGAAAACCATTAAGGTGATGAAGTTCCTTCTGCTTCAACACTGTAAACTCCATGCTTTATGGGAACACAGAGATGTATGTATGGCAAAAGCTGCATTCCTTGTCGTGGGAGAGGGGCTGGTCACAGCAGCTGTGTACTTTACCTTACTACTCCATAGTGGTGAAATCTGATTTGTATTTTGGTGCGATTGTACATCACTGACCTGACATATCAGAAGTTGGTGCATTTCTGTGTAGGAGATGTGCAAATGCAGCTTTCTCAGAAGGTACCAAAATAGCTTTTTTTCTGCATGTAGTTTGCTGTGGACACTTGTGCATTTATTGATTGCCTCAATATTAGAAATGCAAGTAGTGGCTTTTGGCCCACTATTTTTAGTATCTTGCAGTAAGCTTGGTTCTTTTAATTTTATTGAGTTTGTTTCTTTTTTCAACTTGATTTTGCAGTCTGGGTTATTTAAAATGACCAAATAATTGGTCTGAAAACATAAGAGAAAGCTGGGTCTGCAGTACAGGATCTGATCTGATGTCAATAAATTAAAAATTTAGTTTTGTAAGTTCAAGAAGTCTTTGTGTTTTAGTGAAATCTTACTGCTTTTTGGGGAAGAGGAATTAAGCTTCTGGAGAAACTCTGGGGGAGAAATTATTAAGAAATAATGCTGTTAATGGAGAAGAAGAGATGTCTTAAGTGGCAGTCAGTGCTATTAAAAATACCAGTTTCTACCCACTAATGATAGGCCAAGTTTTGCAAACTTAACAGGTTTCACCCTTTTTTCTTATGCTGTGCCTTTGATGGGATTTTGCTTTTGATTGCCTGGTTGTGGGTGGAATGTCTGATGCTCTTGGCAACAAATACTAAATACGTTCTTAAAACTACATTTGTTCTGGCCTGGAGCAGAGCTATGTGGGTGTTGGATGTTTCTTTGAGACGTGGCATTCCTTTTAGTTAATCACGTAATGTTATCTACACCTTTAAAGGAAGACAATTATGTCTAACAGCCACCTTCACTACGTGGCATGGATCTGTGTGCTGTACATTTAATGGTTCAGTTTATGAATCACCTGTCTGGGCAGGGCAGTGTTTGGGTAATCAATTACCCAGAAATATACTTTGTGGACCAGAGACAAGTAAGGTAAGTGTTACTTATTATAGTCTCATCAGTGGCATAGTGCTTAATCTCTTAAGCACGTTAGAGTATTAGTTGATCAGAAATGCATTATGATCTGCTTAAGTGAGATGATGTGAACCTTTTTCTGGGCAATACAGGAATGTAATACAGTGTGCTAGGCTAGAATTTAATTAACTGATAAATAGGTTGTTCTATGCATAGATCTGAACATCTGGAATATTTAAATTATACTAGCTGTCTAATGTCCTGTGTACTAATTTCAACAAATATCAAAGTACCCCTACAGAAATGGCTGAATACATAATAAATTGGCTGCTGCCACTTAAGTGAAGTGATCTGGATTATCAGAAGTAATCGGTTTAATTTAAACCCAGATCATTTTAACTGAAAAAGGTTAGGGAGCAGCCATGTGATAGTTCAGCAAAGAGATCTAAAGAAGAAAGTAGTAATTTACAATAATACAGGCAAGCAGGATAAAACATGATGAACAACCCCCGCTGATTCAGTAGGTTTTCCGTTAATTATTCAAAGTGTAAGCAAACTCTTCTTCAAGATGCAGTTACTAGTGAATTCTGAGCAAACTTTGAATCTTGTTTAAAAGCAGGTAACTGCCTTTTTTTTTGCCAGATCCCTCTTGATTGAAAGAAAACCTGGTATGGAAAAACTAGGCAGTGCTTGGACTTGATAGTTGTCCTGGTCCATTCAGACTTGTCAGAAAATGCATGATTAATCTTGTATGCATAAAGGAGAAGAAACTGCAAATCCCAATTTGCATTTATTTTTAACGCTTCCATAAGCACAAGCAGGACATTAATGTCTTGTACTTTAGTTTGAGGTCTTGTGTTGCAGTTATGGATGTGACTTACAGCAATTGAGTTCACAGTCTCACCTTCAATTCTTTTCCAGGGAGAGCACGTGTGCAGCAACTAGCAGAGAACACGAGATATTTCAGGAGACGACTGGAAGAGATGGGCTTTATCATCTACGGAAATGAAGATTCCCCTGTTGTGCCTCTGATGCTGTACATGCCAGCAAAAATTGGGTACGTTTGACAGCATGACTTCTTACTCATCTTCTTTAAAGCTCGGTTGGTGTAAGAATATGAAGAGTTTTCTAAATATAAGAAAAGATCAGTTTGATTTTTGCTTTTATGATCATTACTGAGTCTTATAAAATATGGAAACTTCTGTAAGTGATCTTGAGAAAATCGAGGCTTGTAGGTTGGGGCATCAAGAAAGCACTTCAGGGAAGCAATTTTGCCTCTATGTGTCATGCTTTAAAGGTTGGGTTGTGTGTTTCCATTATATTTGTATGTAAAATTTATAAATGTGCTGAAGAGGAGCTAAAATTGAATGGAAATTAACATTAAAAGTCACTGGGAGAAGTCTTTCAACTAGCTCCTGGATCAGAAGGAGCCAACATTTCCATTGATGAACTTTGAAAATTAAAAAAGGAAAAGCAGGGGAGCAAGACATGATGGGAGCCAACAACATGTATTTAATGAAACCCAAGTTTTTAAGAGGTCCGGATTTAGTCACTCAGGTATTGGTATTGTAAATACTAAACAACTGTAGCACATAGGTTTATAAATGCTTGCCAATTTGTGTGGTGCTGTGTGGATAATTAAGGCTAAAATTCTGCAAGGAGGCTATATAATGTATATTATTAAAAATTTTTGCAACATAAAAACCTGATTTCAAGGACAGCTTGGCTTTAATCGCTACTTTTCAGTGTCTGTATAATGCAGTGCTCAATCAACACTTTCAAATTTGGAAAACATAATTTCATTTTAAGCTGTACTGAACATCTCTAGTGCTTTACTAGCTCAGGCTTCAGTCTGGCACTTTTTACGAAGCTAGATACAGTCGTTCTCCACCCTTCTCAGTGTAACAAAGTTTTAAAAGGCCTGTTACCTTTATGGGTGCTGCACAGTACATGTCCAGCACATAGAGGCAGCTGTTTCCACTGCCCAGTTTCTCTACCAGTCAATACAATCTTTTCCCTGGAAATATTCATGGAAATATTTATTAGCTGAGCAGCTGGGCCAGTATCTTACTTAGAATGAGCAAGAACAGAGAGCTCTGATGAGAGTTGGCCCTTGGGATCTGCATCGGATTTACTTGATCCTTTCTTTGTCCCTTGTAGCCTGTTTTTAAAATAGTTTGAGAGTACTAAATGGATACAAAATGAAGTGTATCAGGATGCACCTATTTATAAGGAAAACAGTTGTGGCAGAAAATTTAAAAACCTAGTAAAAAATGTTATTTTTATATGTCCTTATAAGCCTCTTAAGTTCATTGCTACTTCTCACAACAAGGTCAGTTCAAAAAGGATTAACCATTTCCTGTGGCCTGTAGAAACACCCACAACTGCACTGCCATTACAGATAGGATCGAAATCTTTGTGCCTCTCATTGCATAAGTCACAGCCACTACTTTTTTTAATCTCCTTAAGAATTTGTTTTGTTGAAGATAGTGTGTGACAGTTGTATGATATTTTTGCACCTTCCTTAAAAATATTAGGTATCATATTAGATAATCTCAATTTACTGTGGTGATTCAGTGGTTCCTGTGATACTTATGAAGTGGTACATTCTGTGATGCAATCATGTGCTTTAATCAAATTAAATTAATGAAAACAAAACATCTTGAAATTGCAGAAACATCCGCTTTGGGGCATTGCAGCATGAGGGATTCCTTGTATAGTCAAACTTCTGAACCAAAATCACTGTTTCCTATTGGAAAGATTTCCAAGCTTAGGTTACAAATCCATTTAGAAACAGCCTGCTAAAAGACCAGTCTCTGCCACATATAATCTTTCATCTTTGTTAGAACTTAATACACTGAAACCTTTTGAGAAGGACCACCTTGGGATTGAATTTAAAAAAGGCTTTTGTGCGCAAGCATTTCTGCCTCTAAAAAGAAGGCACCAGAAGCTCCAAACTGTGTTCTGACAGCCTTGCCTCAACAAAGGCCTGTATGGGTTACCATACTGAGTCCTTCATGCTCCTGCTTTGCCACCACTGGAATAATTGTGAGGGTCTCGTTCTCTCTGGCAGTGCGTTTGGGCGTGAGATGCTGAAGCGGAACATCGGTGTTGTGGTTGTGGGCTTCCCTGCCACCCCCATCATCGAGTCCAGAGCCAGATTCTGTTTGTCTGCAGTTCATACCAAAGAGATGCTTGATACAGTAAGTGTCTTATCTTGCCTTCCTTCTGCTCATGCCTGTTAATAAACAGATACAACAGTTGTCTGTGTTTTGTACACTGGCTCAATGTTTGGTACACAAACTAGTTGAACCTAATCTTCAAAGCTGTTTGTAGTAGAGCTGGCAATAGTAGAGCTGGCTCCATCTCTTTCCTTGCTTCGATAGTGCAGAATGGCTGCTTAGAGTAAATCTTAGGACTTTTCTTGTCCTGTTTTAAAAGGAGACAGTCTCATTCCTGTGAGACAATGCTTTTTCCCCTCTTTAAAGGCTATTCCTTGCATTGAACTAGTTAGAAGGAAACATTCTGCATCTTCTGACCCTAAATGCTAATGGTAAGAAAAAAAATAAAAAGGCCTGAGAACCTCCAAAACATTTATATTCCTCTTAAAAGGAAGCACATGATTACTAGTGAGAATTTTTATTCCAAAGATTACTATTCCTGTTCTTGTTTAAAGCTTCAGAGCACTGTATCTTAAATGAACTTGTCCTAGTGAGTCTGTGCCACATGCAATGCCTTCCATACTTTTACCAGCACTTCCAGAGGGAATGGAGGTCCCCTCAAAGGAGGCCTGCATCACAGGAGATGCTGCCTTCAAAAAGTAAGGATGGCGGTTACTCTCTGACTCATAGAGTTGAAAGAGGATTATATGAATAAGCCTGACTATTCTCAGTATGTCTTGGTGTGGTAGCTACATTCAATTTTGAGTCTTCTGAATTATCTTTTTTGATGGACATGTGTACATGGGCTGTCTTAAGCACTGCCAAAGTTCTGCATTGCACTTTTTTCCCCACTTTGAGGGTCTGTGACTCAGAATACAAACTAGGTTAAGTAATGAATTTGGACTTCATGAGAGTAGACTCCGTCCTGTTCAGAGACCTACTTGAAAGAATCCCATAGGATACAGCCTCAAAGAGCAGAGGTGTCCAGGACAGCTTGTTGATTTTTCCTCCCCACTCCTTCCCTGAAGAATGATCTATCCTGACTTAAAGGAGAGCGAATGTGGTGGGAAGCCTGCATGGATGAACAAACTGACAAAAATATATCATGAAAGTGTGTAAGAGGTGCAAGCAGGGACAGGTGACCAAGGAAGAATAGAGACACAGTCCTGAGCATGCAGGGATGGGGTCAGGAAAGCTGAAGCCTACCTGGAACTCAGTCTGTCAATGGACATGAAATGCAGCAGTCAGAGCTTTTATGGGGGTATTAGTAGCAAAAGAAAGAGTAGAGACAATGTGGAGGACTGCTGCTGAATGGCACAGGGAATCATGACAAATGCATGCAAGAGGAAAGGGTACTCAGTGCCTTTGTTGTCTCAGTCTCCTGGTGAGACTTCACGAATCCTGAGACCATGAGATTAGTGGAAAAGTATGGAGCAGTAAAGACTTACCTTTGGTGTGAAGGAGGCTCCAATAAGGGCACATTTAAACAAAATCAACATGCACAAGTCCATGGGACCTGATGAGCTGCATCCACAAGTGTTGAGGGAGCTGGCTGTCACTGCAGGGCTGCTCTTGATTATCATCTTTGGAGGAAGAGTTCATGGTGGTTGGGAGAGGCTTCTGAGGACTGGAAGATGGCAAATGTTACCTTCATCTTGAAGGAGGGCAAAAAAGTCTGAGGAACTGCTGGATGAAAAGCCTCACCTTTATATTGAGACGATTGTGGAGAAAAAAATCTTGAAACTATTTTTGAACATTTTGTGGGCAAGGTGATTGAGAGTAGTCATAGAGTTAGGAAAGGGAAATAGTGCCCAATGTCCAAATATGATCAGGTGGTAACACTTTAATATGTGAACAGCAAATGGGACATATAACAGATATTTACTAATGTCTTGTAAAAAAAAATAGACTCAACCTTTTCACTCTTTACTGCTGCAGAACTTACATAAAAATCAACAGCTTAAAATGGCACACTTTTTAAATTAAATTTTGTTAGGAAAATTAGTAAGGCAGTGAGTGATGTGAGCAGTTTCATAATGTATGTTCAGTGTCATTGAGTAGTATTAACCTGCTGTGTATCTGTGGTGCTGTACTTGCTGCTCCTGAGCTGTTTCTGCCTTGTGAGAGATTCTCTAATGTAACACTCCAACAACAGACTGCTTAAGGAGTTCCTTCCCAGCTACTTGTTCTGCTACTCTTGCCTTAATCATCTCAATTTAGTTGTTTCTGTTCCAAGTAAAGGTTTTGAACCAGTATGTTCAGAGAAGACCCTCTCCTTCACTTCCTTTCCCCGTGTGTAAAATGAATAGTATCACACTTGGCTCAGAGCATGGTAATAGATCTGAGTTCATTGACACAAATGAGGGAGCAGTAACTTCTGGACAGGTGGGCATGGAGTGGGGATGAATGGATAAGAGGTAGGAGGAAGGAAAAGAAAGAAAACTGAAGTCTCTGAAATCATATTGCTGCAAATTGAGCTAAAACTGAAACTGTACAAACTTGATGTGAGGGCACTATTTGAGCAATCATGCAATTTTACAGTTGGTTAGGTTCTTGATCTTCTCTTTTAGTGACTAGCTGGGGCCTTTGCCATAATAAGCTGCTTTTGTAGGGTCTGTATAAGTACCACACTTGCTCTCTTCTAAAATCTCTCTGTAACTTTTATTACTCTGCTTTAAAAACCTCTTTTCCTGTCAATTCTTACTGCATTTTCCAAAAAATGTTTCTAATTTTGTGCACTTAACATAAGACTCATTGCTGGAGTACCTCTGTAAGTGTTAAATGTACTACATTGAGGAAATGCTTGTTCAATATATTAGAGCTTGTCTGCCTAAGAAAATTAATCCAGAGCAGAATGAGGTGTGAATTTTGAAGTGAATGAAGAAATCCTGATTTAGCTCAGTATGTGGAGGCTTTGTTCCAAGTTAGTGTAACCCCCTTTAAGGTTCAAAATAGCTGCATGCTCAAAACCCAGAACATTGGCAAGAGGAATTAATAAGGAGCAAGTCTTTGTGTCAGTGACTTTGTGCTGTGTTTTCTTGTGATGCAGTGAAAGGGGATTGATTTCAGGCAGCTAATCATTAAGGCAGCCCTCAGATCTAATCCCTCTGCTAACTGTGGCAACAATATCCAGGAAGAGAAAGAACTAAAATGAATGGACTTGGGGAGAGCTGGCAGACAGCTTCTTCAAGTCAGTGACAGAGGATAACTTGGTATCCCATCTGTGTATTCATGGATGCTAACCAGGGCTCTTGTGGTATTTTTTAAAAGAAAACTTACCCAGGTTTGAAGCATAGGGAGGAGAAGCTTGTCTTGCAAATAGTGATATTTGTAATGCTTCCTTGTTCTTATTAAATACACCCACATGATGAGGAACAGTTCTTAGTTACAACTTTAACTGTTCTACGTAAATAAAACTTCCTTGCCTAAAAATATTTGGCTTAGGATCAGAGTGAAGTCCCTCATAACCTGCATCCCTGTGGGCTGTGCTTTCTTTTCAGTGATGAAAAATATATTGCACTCTCCTAAAGTCAGAGTACACCAATGCCATTTCCTTTGTAGTCTTTGCTGGTCACGTGGCTCTTTTTGTTTTAAATTAATAAAATCCTAAATCTGCCTTCAAGAATAACAGTTAACATACTCTTTCAACAGAAATTCAGCTTTCAATTGCTTCCATATGGGATTTTTACTTAAAGCTCTGGCAGACTGTGCCCACACTTTTGTTTTGTTTTGTTTTTACCGAGGTCCAACTTCTGGGTTTGTCGTTCCCCCAGATTTTAGAGTGCAGAGGTTTTTGCTGCCAGATATAACAAGCATGAAGGGCCATTGTTTAAAGAAACAAAAACTTGAACTATCCATCTAGGAAGAAAAAACATGTAGAGATATCAACCCCCATCTGCCAACTGTCCTCAAGAGACAAGCATTTGACCCAGATTGGAACGTTAATGTTGAATTAGTGACATTCTGAAGCAATGCTGAATGTACCTATCTCAAATAAATTTACAATTCAAGGCAGTGAAAAATGCCAACCTTTGAATTCAAAAAAATCACATTGGACTTAGAAGTGATCTTCTGAATTCATTTTTTGTCACTTGCCTGTATAAAATAACTAGCATCACATGCTATTGCAGATTTGTCTGCAGCAACTGATTTGTTTTGTACTTTGCTCTTTAGAGAAATGAAGTTTAGGATTTGGCTTTGAACAGAACTTATTGTGGACAATGTCTTATCAGAGATTGCAACATAATGGAAGTATGATTAAGTGAGCTGGGACTTTCCTCATTTCTTACACAAGCAGATGTTTGATCTCTGGTAAACTTCATAATATTTGAGTTCAGGTCAAAATGGTGAAAGGTTGTGCTAATTCAGTAGCAGTGTTCTGGGTCATCAATTGCTTGAGTGTGGCCTTTGTGGCAGCCTCAGTGGGACTTGCTTTCTAAGGAAAAAATGTTTGGGGTCTTACTCAGAATAACTTTTTATTTTTCTTTCCTTGGATTGTCTGGCAAAAATCTCCTGTGCCATGTAGTTTATGATACATAGCTTTCATCTCTAGTTGTATATGGCCAATGCAAATTAACCAAATGCAGATAACACAAATGCATCTATAGAACTTGTTAGCTCACTGTTGTAGTTTGTCTTCGCTATTTTGCAATTTAAAAAATACAGTAGATCAGGTATGCTAACACAGGTTGTTTTCAAACTGAACGATACATAAAGAGGAGCCAAACTTCCACGTACATTTTCTTCTACTTCAGCTTCATTATCTCCAGGAAGGGAAGAACATTATTCTCTGTTTTTCTATCTGTGAATAGTCATGGGGTTTGCTGGATATTATAATCCTGTTTTGGAACTGGAATAGTCAGGTGGATGCATAGGCAGTCTCAGTTAAGTGACCAGTGCTGTTTACGTGGTCTCAAAATTTCTGAATGCTAAAATAAAAAAAAATCCTATGCACTTCTGAAGGTACCGGCTTCTAGCACAGTAACGTCTCAAGTAAAATGGCTGTCACAGTAGTCTGAAGGCATGCATGAAGGAAGATGTGCTGATAACTTGCATCTGTCTCCTCTGCTGATCTTCTGTGGTCTCTTTGTCAGGCTTTAAAAGAAGTCAATGAAGTTGGGGACCTTTTGCAACTGAAATATTCCCGTCGCCGTTTGGTACCTCTCTTGGACCGGCCGTTTGACGAGACAACATACGAAGAAACAGAAGACTGAACTCCCTCCCTGTGCCTCAGTGGGAGGGACACACCCCATGGGACACTCCATGGCACACAGGCCACAGCATCTGTGAACAACACACTTAGGACTGCTTAGTATAAAAGACATTTCCTCACAATACTGAAGTGGCCACATCAGCTCTAAATGGCATTCTGTAAATAGGGAGAGGAGAAAAAAAAATTCTTTGATTCCTGTGTCTTCAGGGTCTGGCCCTAGAGGTGCTTGGCTTTATTTTTGTCTTGTTGCTTTTTTTAATTTATTTGTCTCAATGAGTTCACAGCAACCCAAGTTGGCTGTGGCTGATTAGTTCAGACTTTGTATGCACCATTAGCCTCCCAAATGCTGGCTGAGATGTTGTGAGCATGTGTGACGCTGGCATGGCAGCATTTTCAGTGTCACTGCTAGGTGTCTGATCTTCCCAATAAGGAATGAGCTGACCTGTCTGTTTTTGGAGACTTCCTAGAGAAACTGTTGATTGCTAACTTTGACATATTTAACAAGATGGATAATCAACCAAAGTAGTTTTTTTCATTTGCAGTTACTTATGTTTAAAACTTGAATTTAGCCTTTTTAAAATAAATGTGTTGTTGACATGTCGCTGAGAGGACCATTGTTCCCAAACATTATTTAGTTTTGTAAGCCACAGGCAGAAGGACTTCTGGAACTGTAGCCTCTTTTCCTTCCTGGTATGGATACCAGATTGTCTCCTGGTTTTCACACTAATTGTCCCCTTGATAGAGGGTAAGTGATGGAGAGGGGTTTGGTTTGGTTTGTTTTTAATACTTCTGCTTTTAAAAAAAGGAAAAATATGGGTTGCATGTGTGTTGCTTTCTCATCTTCAGGTTAGTTTCTCTTGCTTTAGAATTATCATGAAGTCATGAACAAGTCACTGCTAAGTTCTAGAAGGGTGCTCTTAGATGTGAGTAAACTAGAGCAAGTCTTGTGCTTAAGACTAAGCCCCCTCAATAAGCAGGCCTATACATAGGGTGCCTGTTAGGATGCAGATCTGTGAAAGACTGCTGCCCTTTGCCACGCTAACTCACTGTTTCTTGTCATCTATAAGGTGTTCTTCACTGGCCCTGTTACACGTATGGACAACCTGAATCTTGTAATCATACATTACATTTTGGCTAGCCAGCAAAGTCTCCAATGGCAGCTGCATGTCTGCAGGCCTTCCCTGAAGAGAGAAAATGTCCTCACAATTGCATTTAGTTTGACATCTTTATTTTTTTGTACTTCTTTTACTGATCAACGCTGCTCAAATGAGTGTTTGCTGAGCCAGTTGCTGTTTGGAGTCTTTATTTGCAAGTTTCATGCTGTCCCTCTGTTTAAAATTGATGCCTTTGCTCTAACACACCTTCGAACTGATCTGCTACTTAGTCTTTACATCTTGAATTCTTTCAGTGAACAGAATGGATCAACAAAAAGGTACCAAAAATTTTAAATAGGAGTCAGTTGCAGTATAGTTTCTGTATTTTATATTTAGACCTATATGATTTCTGCAAAGATAGTAAAATGTTAACATTGTGTCAGTTGGGTTGGGCCAGCTCTTCAGTTTGGGTTAGCAAGATGCTTTTTGCAGGTAACTGAGGTTTTAGAAACAGACTCATCATCATTATACTAAAGCAGAGGGCAGCTCAAAGCTCTTTGTGTGGTGCTGAAAAAAAAAATCATTCTTTTAAAGTTCTTTTATGTTCACTCTGCAACTAACAAGGAGTGTTTTGGCCACTAGAACCAAGCAGTTCTGCAAATACATCTGGTGATTTAAAGCAGAATTGGCTTCTATTTTATAGAATATCTAACTTCATGCATTTATAGATCTTGTTCCATTTTAATATAATGGAACTTCAAAACACTGGTTCATTTTTTTACCACTGAATTTCAGAAATTTAATTATATGAGAAGAACTGAAACTGACTGTTTGAAAATAGGTCCAAAGAACTATTTCTGTCTTAGTCCATTAATGTTGGTTGGCTCTTCTTCTGGAGCCGAGTGTGTGCAGAGTTTGAGGAGTCTGTATGTGTGGCTTGGATAGCTTTGAAATAGTCTCATGTGTTCAGCCACAGAGTGAACAAACCGCAGTTAGCTGAGCTTACTTTCTCACCCGTGTTCTGGCCAGGGCTAGCTCTAACATTCCAGCAGATGACCTGCTTTCTGACTTCAAGAAGCTTTACCTCAAAGAATTATTGATTTTTTTTTTCTCTGGATTGTACTAGGGAACAAGAGGAGGTTAGTACAGGAAGCCCTGACTTCAGCCCTGAAGCTTGATCACGGAATGGTTTAAGAGCAGACAAAACTGACCAATTTAAAGGCTTGGGTCAGTAGGTAGCTGTTTTTAAGCATTCACAAATGTACAGTGTGTTTGTCTGCTGTGTAGTCAAGTCAGTTTGAAAACTGTGATGTATTAGGGTAGAAGTGGGTTATCATAGATTCTACAAGTCTTGAATCTTAACCTTGTCTCTGAGAATCAGTTTTAGAGCAGCTTGTCTTTGGAAAGGAGAAAAGCATCTGGAAAAAATCTTCATAATATAGATAAATCCTGTGTAATACTTCTGAAATGGTCAGTGTTTAAAAATTACTAGTGTCCTTTGGTTTCTAGTGGCACTTGTTGAGGAAATTGTGTTCAGGCTTCTGCCTTTTAGTATCTTTCTGCTGTGTCACACTGTCTGCATATAACTTTGAATTTTGGGTTGCAAAGACACTTCAGAAATAACTGGCAGTTAGCATTTGCAAACTGCTTGGTTACATTTCAGCCTTGTCATATCCTTTTTGGGAAGCAAATCCCCCCACTCCTCTCTGAGGCCTTTTGTTCAAAAGAACCTGTTTTGCCAAAGTCTGGTAAAAATAATGAAACCTGTTGAAACTGCTTCTGAAAAAGTAAGAGTTACAAGGCCAAGATTTCATGCTTTTAATTCAGTAATTCACTGAGCTTGAAAGCCAGGAAAACCTTTTTGCATCTGCTAAAAAAACTCCAATACTGGTTTGTGCTAGGCAAACCTACAGCATGTATGCTGTCACGGTATGTCTAGGATGGATTGCTGCTTTGATATTTATGCACTGACCAGAAATCTGTCTCCTTTTTCTCCTGGCAGTAGAAATGAATGAAAGAACCAATCTTGAGAGATCACAAAGGAAGAAAAGCTGCTTAAGAAATAAGACTTCAGTCCCTGCCAAATTTTCAGAGACATTCTAATTGAAAATGACTCCTGGTATTTCTTAAGAGATGCAAAATTCAAAAGAAAATGAAGGCTGCTTTTGAACAAAGGATTTTGCCCTGTACTGTATATTGGCTAAACTTACTCATAAATATACAATAGTTACCTTCCCAGTACCTCTCTGAAGAACTTAGCAAGCAAGTTGTTGCCTCTGTTGAGCAGAGTGAAGAGTTTAGAACCATTACTGTTTTTAAGGCTGATGGCCATATTCTTTCACTCGTAAGAAAATTGAGAAGCTTCTATTACCGAGCATCAGCAAAGAGTGGGAGATCTGCTTCTTGTTAGAAACTGGCCTTCCCAAGTAGACCTTTGTCTTAAGGAACCTGATGCATAGTTTTCCTTTAGTTTTTTGGCAGAGAAGAAACCAATTTTTTTTTGTGTCAAAATATTCAGGGCTTTCATTTTTATTTTTTACACAACACAAACTTTTGTATAGTATGTATATGGTATATTTAACTCTTTAGTTGCTATATCTTTTCCCTTCTAAGTAGCATCCTTAATGAAGAGTTCTGGTTCTTGAGTTACGGGTGTAGTATACTTCTGCTTTAGGCAAAGACTCAGGAGCAAGTTGACCAAACATCTTTCTGTGATGAAGTCATTCAGTGAAGGAATTGCATTATCCATCCTCCTCTTGCTGTTTCCTCTAAGAGTGCAGATGTGGTACTCACTATCAGAGCTGCACCTTCACAAAGAACAGGCAGGGGAAGTGTGCCCATAAACTCAGCAACCCTGTGCTGTCTGGATGAAGGACTGATACAGCAGAGATGGAGAAAAGGGGTAGTCAATCATCACTTAACTTTCAGCTGTTCAGGGATCTTTCATGTGTACTTGAACGAGTATCCCTAAATCAGGAGTGCTGCTTTCAGTGCCTAAATGGACACTCCTCTAAAACTTTTCCACACCAAGTAAATACTTCTTCTCCTCCTGTGCAAATTTTGATTTCTTTACCTCTGAAAAGCATTTGGCTTACAGCTGTTTGCTCGTTCAAAATCCATGTTATCCGTTCAGGGAGATCATAGGAGAGGTTGGAGGAAAGCATGAGCATGACTCTTCATTTCATCTAAGAGAACACCTTGCAGCATTGGATCTGGATCACAATGCATGAGCCCCCCTGCTGCATCACAGAGAAGGAAACTTGTGGAGATGTATCCCAATATACAATGCTCAGTCAGAATTTATGCAGTTTATATATATTATTTTTACAGTTTATATTCAGCCTATGAAAGTGTCAGGCATGCTGGGATCTGTGTGGGTGGCACCTTCTGCTTGGAGATTTGAGGCACCTGCAGTCTGTTCTGTTTTAGCACTAAAGTCCTGAGCTGTTCAGGAATGCCTAGTATGACCCCTCAGCAGGTGCACTGTTGGCTTTGGTGCTGGACCTGACACCCAAGTGGCATTGGACCACTCTTTGGGAAAAGCACCGGGAGTCATTTGACCTGTGTAACCTGAACATGGTTTTAAAAGAAAAAAAAACCATCTGTGATGCCATTTGGATGGCTTTGTATTCCTGTAAACATCCCCAGCCTTCCAGTTGTTCACCTGTTCAAGGATTCAGACATAATACTGGAGCACAAACATAAACTGTTTGTGTGAAGTATTGTGCTTTACCTTTCACTGAAAAGAAAAGCATTTGCTGCAGACATTGGAGCTGTTGTGTTTATATCCCCAAAAGGGGCTGGGTGAAGCAGATGATGACTGTGGTGTGTGTTGAAGGCCTTAAACTGTGATTCTTGGTATGAAGAATTGAAATTTAGACTGACCTTGAAGAATGCAGTGGATTTTAACCCATGGAAGAATACTCTGTGCTCTTAGTTAAGCAATATGTACTGCTATTTTCTTGGGAGGGAGAGGTTCAAAATTCAATTTGTGTGTGACCCTGGCTAGCAGCTGTTTAAGGAGATGTCTGCACGTGGGAGCCAGAAGTAGTGCAGTTCTCTGCACTGATGTTCCTGTGTAGTTCCATCGGTAACTTGTTCCTGGGCTGCTGAAAGTGGGAAACTTATTGAGAGGGTCAGGGAACTTCAGAACCAGTGGCAGCTAGGAAATTCATTTCCTCAACAGTAGGTGAACAGGTCTCACATGAATATGCCAAGGGTTGGTGCCGTTGCAAAGATACCCAGCGAGGTGAAACATGCACCAAACCATCTGACCGTTGTAAACATTCTTTTTTTTTTTTGCCAAAGCTCATCCTATTCAGACAGTATTTCTGCTACCCCCTAATGGTATATTAAGTTTAATGCATCTCTGGCCTCCCAATATCAACTTCAGACCCATTTGAGAGAGAACAGAGGAATGCTGGAGCCTGAGGCTTTAGGCTAGCAGCCCTAAAGCCAATGGTGGCCCACATTTCCACAAGCCCTGGGCAGAATTACCAAGTCACAGCACTTCATCTTAAATTGCACTGTATTCTTATGCCTCTGTGTTGCTATAATGTACATATATATTGGATTTTTTTGTAGATAAGACATTTTAGATAAAATTTTTAAATGGGCTCCCCCCAAAAATATTTTATGCCAGATGTCTAATTTTTTTTACACTTGTGATTAACATGAATATGGATGCTCTGTGGGCAGGGAAAAAGATAAATGAATGGTACATTGGCTTTAAAAAGGTAACAATGCATGTTTTAAAAAAAAAACACTGGAGAAAAAAATGCTTGGGAAAAAATTCATTCAAATATATTCTATGTTCTGCATAATAAAGACTTTAAAAACACACTATATTGTGGTTTTGACGCTTTTTTTCTTAATGAGGCTTTTCCCTATTAAGGAGACCGAACCCTCTTCCTCTTTCTTCCCAGTCCCTCTCCTACCCACCCCCAAAATAAAAACCTCAAAAAAATTCAACACACGAGTTTCATACTGGAATGACTGGGTAAAACCATAGCCTGTTGAGAGCTGAGACAGGTCATTGTTTCCCTCTAGCCTTGTACTCCAGAGCCAGGAAACCTTGCATGTGAGATGGATGCTTAGCTGGTTTTTGGCAGCCTCCGGTCCATCGTCGTACAGCAACAGCTTTGATGTGCGGTCTAGAAAAGCCGCTTCTGTTGCGGAGAGACGCCTGCAGTGGTAGCTGCTGTTCCTGATGTGCAGCACTCCCACGATGAGTGCCCGTTCTGTAGCTCGTTGCTGGCCCCAAAATGCTGCTGTGCTTGAAAACCAGGCTGCTACCCTTGGGTGCGGTTAAGAGTGTCAGGCTGCTCTCAGCTGTCATGCTGCTAATGAGATGTTTGAAAAGGCTTCTTGATCCATTTCGCAGGGGATTCTTGACCTCACATCTGTCTTGCAGTCTGTGTCTTGTTTTAAACATTTCCTTCCATGCCCTGAGTCTGCATAAACCACATGTCGGCATTTGAAAAGGAGGTGCAGGTCCTGATTTTAGCTGTGTGTACACAAATGGGCCCAGGTGATTTGCTGCTTTGTGCTAAGGCTGCTGTAGAAATGTCGGGTTTTCCCTTCCAGGTCTCCCTTTTTTGGACCGTGCCAGCACTGGCACTTTTCATTAGTGGGCTGCAAAATCTCCTTTCAGTGTCCTTCCCTAATAATTTTTTTCATAATCCCTTCCCTAATTTCCTTCACAGGCTCATGAACGCCTGTGGAGATCCTGGAAAAAATACTCTCTAGACCCCAAGTAAACAGCCACTCCATGTTTCCAAGAGGCTTTAAGGACTGGATAAGATGCTGCCGGCGCAGAAGAGAGCAGATCATGGAATAAAGACCTTTTTTTGAGCGGCAGAAACTCTCCCGCAATTCGGGAACAGCCGGGGCTTTCACTGGGGAGCACAGAGCCCCGTTTCTGCCCGTCGCGGGCCGGCCCCGGGGCGGGGGGGGCCGTCCCTCCCACCCGCAGAGCGGCCCCAGCCCTGGCGCTCGGAGAAAAGGGAAAAGGGGCGGCTTTTGCAAGCTCTTTTCCCCGGGGGCACGGCGGGAGGCTCTGAGCCCCCTGCCCGGCCGCGTCCCGGCTCCCGCCCCTCCGTCCAGGGCACCTCCATCCTCCCGCCTCGTGCGGCCGGGCCGGACCCGCCGCGGCCCGCGGCCGCCCCGCCCCGCCGGGAGGGCGCTGCCCCGGCGGGGCTGCCCCGGCGGGAAGCGCCCGGTGCCGCGCAGCTTGTGCGAGGCCGGCGCCGCCGAGGCGCGGAACAAAGAGCCGCGGGCCGGGCCGGCCCCGCCGGAGGGGCAGCGCCCTGCGGGCACCGCCGGGTGGAGGGGGCGGTGGCCGCCCCGGCCATGCAGCTGCCGGGAGGGGAGGAGCGGAGCGGGCGGTGGCGCCCCGGAGGGGGCAGCGCCCGGAGGGAGAGGGGGGAGGTCTGGCAGTGTCGGCAGCCTCCGAGCGGGGCAGGAGCGCGGCGGGGCCGTGCCCGGGGCCGGCAGCCGCGGCGGTCGCCCGGGAGGGGCTGGAGCGCGTTTCATGCGAGCGGGAGCCTCTCCCCGCCGAGCGGCCTCCTGTCCGCCCTCCGGTGCCCAGCGTTGCCTGCAGAGCCGCGGCAGCACCGGGGAGTGACTCGGCGAGGGGAGGAGAAGAGGAGGAAAAGAAATCGGATTGCCGAATGGATTAGGAAGTGGGGTGGGGAGGCGAAGCTCTCTCCCTCCCTCCCTCCCTCCCTCCCTGCACACATCTGTGAAGCTTTTCAGAGTTACCCTTCAGCATCAGTGGTACCGGCAGGCGAGCCCGGGGGAGCCGCGACAGCGGATGGTGCTCGGCAAACTGCAAGAGCGATCAGAGGGAGCGGAGTGGCCCGGGCCGGCGGACCCTACCCCTGCCCTTACCCTGGCCCCTGCCCGCGCCCGCGGGGCACCGCACTTCCCGGCTCCGGTGGTTTTTATATATATACTTTTTTTTTTTTTTAACGTTTTTACTGCTCCTCTCGGCGGACGGGATTTGGAGCATTAAGGGCGGGCGTGCTGCCGGACCGCCTGCCCTGAACGTGCGAGGTGGGGAGAGAGGAAGGGAGAGATGCCTCTGATTAGGGGGAAAGTCGTGCTCATCCTCGGATTCGTCTTCCTGACAACTTTCCTGGCCGCGGTGAGAGGACTACCCGTGAGGGGGAAACAGCGCAGCAATAGCCCGAAGGAGAGGAGCTCCAAGCTGGCGGAGGTAGGGCGATCTTTGGGGAAATACAGGGAGCCGGGAGGGTGCTAGGGCGAGCTCTTCCTCAGCCTCTGCACCCGCTCCCGTGCCCGGGAAAGCTGAGGGGGACAGCCGGCCACCTGGGCGGTTCGCTGGGGCTCTCTTGGAGGTGGTTGTGCATCTCGGACGGGAGCAGCATCCAACACGTGTCCTGCGGCGCGGCCGCCCAGAGCTCCGGGGAGAGAAGCAGCAGCGGGGAGAAGCAGGGTTTGGAGGCCCCCTCTTATGGGCTGTTTCCTCACTCCCTGAGGGGCAGAGCCCTTTCCCGGCCTGCGGGATTCTCGGGCAGCCTCAGGTCTTCGCACTGCACAGAGGCTGAAGGACAGGGGATGCTTTAGGCTTGCTGAGTTCGGGGCCGAGTGCCGTGACCCGGTGCCCGGGAAGATCCGTTGCCCCCGGCGCCCAGCATCCCATGTGGGAGAGAGGGGTCCGGCTGCAGTCAAAGTAGCAGTTGGTGCCTTGCCAGGAATGCCGAATCTCCTCTACCAGAAACCTTAGTCACGATGGATTTCAGCCACCATCTCTCCTTTCCTCCCCGCCGAAACGCCCCTGGGGCAGGTTCCGGAGCGGCCATGCTCCCTTCTCATGCCGGCGACCTGCGCCCCCGCAGTGTCCCCCGGGGCAGGCGGCCTTGGGAGCCCCTCGGCCGGGAGGGGGGATGTCCCAGGGCTGCGCCTCGCTCTCCTCTGAGTGCCGGATCCTGTCCCGCGCTCGCTGCCGAGCGCGGATTGTGGAAGGGGAAACTTCAGCAGGCAATGAGGGACTGGTCAGACTGGGAGCCAACTGGTGGGACCTGATGGGGATGACAGGAATGGAATGGGAAAGAAACTACCGGGAGAGCGGGTGGTAAGAAGGGCTATTGGATGGTTAAAACAAGCTGTTTCCATCTTGAAATTGTTCTCTGGAGGAAAAGTCATTCAGGCAGCAGAGCTGTGTTCAAAAAGTACTCTTTCAAAGAATGCTACTGCTGAAAGTAGGTGAAAGGAATGATTGAGAAAAGTGGCGATAGGAGGAGTTTGAGCAGGACAGGGTCAGAGCAGCTCAGTCCTCGCTGGCGATACACAGGAGTATGGAAAGCAACAGGTTTGATCTTCAGTGTCAGTCAGACTGGCAGAGGAGGTGCGAAGTGATGAGAATATACTTTATTGCTAGTTAATGCCAAAACAGGGTCTGGTCTGTGGAGGAGTCATGCTGGCAGCTCCTGTCGGATGCACTAAACTCCATTCCAGCATGAAGTCCAGGGCACAAGTGTGAGAAGGGAATCTGCCACATGAAATGCTTGGCGAAGGGGCAAGAGAGGGTGCAGGCTGCATCTAGCCAAGTACCACTAGTCAAGCGTGGTGATGATTTTGAGTGGAGTGTGGACTGAGCAGATGCAAGAACTGCTGGGGATGATGTGCTCTAGTGCTGGTAATACCATGTTGATGTTGATCTTTGCTAGTGAAACTTCAACCACAGATGTAGATGCTGCTTCAGTTGCCAAACGAGTGCCAGGCAGAGTGCCGTCAGGCTCCAGCTGCAGAAGGAGTAGGGATTTACACTTGAAATCCAGGAAGGTATTGCAGCCCTGTGGCAGGGACCAAGGATAAGGACAAGCTGTCTGTTAGGGAATTGTGCATGTCCCCACCACGGGACCCTGCAGCACAGTCTCAGGCTCCTTTTTATCTGACATCTAAAATACATGGGAGAGCGTGTGAACTGCTGTCAGTCGCGGTTTGTGAATGGCTGTGAATGGGGAGCGTTGTGCGGCCAGCCAAAGATCACATTCGGCACTTACACAGCGCGGCCTCTGTCCCCGGGACCTTTGCTTCTTGCAGAAATACAAACATACAACAAGGTTATAGGCAAAGGTTTGAGGGTGGAGGTTAGGAGCAAGGAGGAAGTTGAAGAATGGATTCCTCTGGGAGTCTGGCGGTGCTCCTGTGCGCACCCTGCATCCCCCAGAGAACTGGTGGCACGCTTTTCATGGCAGGGAGGAAGCAGTAGGCATTTGCATGTGTCTTCTAGCTGCGTTTTGGGATTAAATCCTCTGTTTCTGGTGCATGCAGGGGACAATTTAGAGTAGTCATGCCCAGCTGTTTGAACTAAAGCAGAGAGCACAAGCACAGCAGCATGGTGGTTAAAAAAAATCCAGAGTGATTTTGGGTCATACACACAGATGGTTCCTGTTGCAGCACTGATACGTCCTGTCTCTATGGCAGCAGGGCAGCCACAGCTGGAGTATTGGTTACACTATGGGTAATGCCCTACAGATGTGGGTAGAATGAAGGGGGCCGTGAGGAGAAAAATAGAAATGACAGAGCAGAGCAGATAGACAATCAAAACCATTAAACAATTACATAACTTGGATTTATTTTAATTTAACAACTTCATTTAAAGCATTTAAATAAAACATAAAACATTTTTCCTTGGTTTAGAATTGAATGGGAATTTTTGTAATCTGTGCTGAGCCTTAGAGTTGCACTCCTACACTAAAATAATTTAGAAAAATTAAAACATAAAGTTTTCCAGTACATTTTTTGATATAGGAAGTCTTCTTATTGTAGGAAGGATGGAGAGAACACATGCTTTATTTTTGGGTGCTAGCCTTATCAGTGTGTCCAAAGTCCTGTACCTCAGTCAGGATCCATTTTTTCCAGCCATTACCAACTGAGCAAGTACTTGCATTTACATTATGTCAGCAATGACACTGGTCAGCAAAGCTTTGCCTGAATTATACTGTGCTCAGCATAAGCAACAGATGTAGTGAGAATATTTTGCTATTTCTTCAGTCTATTTGATTAGAAGTTGAAAAGGCAGAATGAGAAAGTTGAAAGGCAGTTTTCTTTCCAAACTGTGACTTAAATCTAAGGAGAGAGGTGCCTGCTCATTTGGGGGTTTGTTGGTGATGTTTGGGAAGGCAGGTGGGTTCAGAAACAGCAGGCAGGTTTTAGAAGGGCTTTTGCAGGCTGGATGCATCATACTTTGATGTGGGCAGAAATGTGGCAGGATGGAGCACTGACCACTAAGTGGCTCTTCAGATTTGGGTAACTTAATAGCTGGAAAAGCTTGTGTCCCTTGTGGAGACAAGATACAGCTCATCATATCACTTAATGGCTTATTTATTTATGAAGTCAGGAGGTTTAAATGAAAGATATGTTTTGATAAACTCACTGGATTTCAAAATATTGGCTCTGAACATAGTTAATAGATGTTTGGATTCTTTCCAGCTGATACCAATCAGTTCCGGTGCTCTTCTGGTAAACAGAAAACAGCCACAGTCCTAACATGCTGCAAATGTAAACGTTAGGAGTGATTAGGTCTGTGTGAACCCACAAAAGAGCTTCAGTAGTTGTGCATAGGAATAACAGTGCCAGCAGGAATGGTGATGGGGGTGTTGGAGCATCTTGGCACTGACGGGGTGGGGCAGAGCAAGCCAACAGTGTTTTATGGAGGGTCCAGCTCTGGTGGGCTTGGTGGGTGCTCTTTTGCAGGAGGGAACCACTCTGAGAGAGGGGCCCAAGAGCAACGTCAGCAAAGTCCCCAAAGCACCCGGGGTGTTACTGCAGGGCTGGGACAGGGGTCAAATCCAGGCTGGAACTTGCTGTTGGATTTCCCCTGGTCTGAGGTTGTGAGCAAAGCAAATCTGGCATCTGAGATAAGAGATAATGGAAGGCAACAAAAGAAATATCAAGCGTAGCATAAAGGCTGAGTTGGCTGCAAATCAATGGGTTTGTGCAGCACCTGATATGACTGGCTCCTGGCCCCTGAGAAATAAGGAAACAACTAACAACACAACACATTATTTACTGCTTAAACCAGGCAGTGAGAATAGCAGTGGGAAACTACATGTAAAACTGAAGGTCTACACCTGATTGAAAATCATTGCTAGCAGTCTTGATTGAACTCAATCTGCCCTGTGCATAAGGGCATGTGAGTGCTTAAAAATTAAATGTATAGCAGTGATGCGATGCCTGGCTGGAGATAGCAGACAGAGAGCAAAGGAGCTCCAAGGTGATGTGGTGTGGCTGTACTAGATAAGGAGAGTGAAAGAAATATCAGCTGGGCTTGAGTGGAGTTTGTTAGGAGGACTGTAAGTCGGGGTAGCCCTGTCATTTGGGAGCCCTAATATAGCCTAGACACATTGGTGTGGGGAGACCACTGGGGTGATGGGCTGCACAGGCACAGAGGTCTGCTGGAACCCGCCCTGTGCCTCCCCCCCAGCTCCTGCTCCCTCTTGACTCCTCTAGGGCTCTGGCCAAGAAGAGGATCTCAGTTTCCCTGGAGCCGTCTCACCCTGCTGTGGATCCCCAGTTTGTGTTGTCACCCATGTCTGCCCTGCGGGGAGCACCTTGCCAGGCTGCCGCCTGCTCGGGAGAGCCCCGCTGGGGTACGAGTGGGCAGCTGGGTCGGTGCTGGCTGCCTGCACAGCCAGATCCCCGCCGCCACTGCGGGCTGTGTCAGTAGCAGAGTCATTTTGCCTGAGGATGTGCTTTTTACCTTTTCATTTCTTCAGCAATTAAGCGTTCTTGTCCCTGGCTTTGTCCTTGGCGGAGGTCGGATTTGTGGGTACAAAACGTTCACTGAAGCATCCTTCCGCTCTGAAAGGGGCTCTTTGTGCGCAGGGAGGTACTTCGCCCTTTGTAGCAAATTTCCTTTTGAGAAGTGCCAAATTATCTTAGTCAACACAGTTGAAAACCCTCCCGCCCTGGGGCTGAGACAGCAGCAGAAACAAAGGAGAGCCGGGTGTAGGGAAGCTGCCCAACAAGGGGGCTTCTTCCATTTTCACTGCACAAATAGGTCTGCTGCGTTCCCATTGTTATAATCAAAGGGGTTCCTGTAAAAGGCACATGTAAGGGGAAGAGATTAGGCATAAATCGCCCCACAGGGTATTGCCCTGCACTCTCTCTGCGTTCCCAAAATTGTCCAACTCGTGCAGACCCTTTCCTCAAAGACAGGCAAGCTGGGGGACTCATCCTGCCTCCAGCCATGCTCTTTCCCAGACCAGTAGGGTGGTAGAGGGAGTGTGCTAGAGACTAATTCCCGCTTTCCTCTTGTCAGTGTCTTACGGATAGGGAGTGCACACTGATCCGCAGTAGCAGTAAGTACTCTTCCTCTCAGAATAATCCTCGAAATAAGAAGCCCGTTACTTCCCGTAGGGAAGCCTGGGGACAGTCTGAGCTGCAGACAGGCCAACAAGGCGTACCCGTGCTGTCCAGCTCCTTTAAAGCAAATGTTATCAGCCAGAGGCTCAGGTTTTGTATAATATACTGGAGGAAGGAAGAGATTGCAGCGTATTTCAGTGTTAAATCGTTTTTGTCTCAGAAGCTTGCAAAAGTGAAGTGTAAGGGCTATTTTTTTGTTTGTTTGTTTGTTTTGGTAGAATGTTTTTGCAAGGAACCTTCATTGGGCAGCCTGATGCTTTTATGTGGCCAGCTGTAAAAGTCAGCATGCATGGTGTTGCTTCCAAGCAATTCTGTTGCTCCATGTTCCTTCTGTGTAGTGTAGGGATATACTTCCATCTCAGTACTTATGAGATGAAGACAGCAAAAATATGGTGACCTACCTGCCTCTGGGTGGCCCTTGGCATGAAGGGCACCAATGCCTCTTGAGGTTCAGGTTGTTTAGTCTCCAGGGCAAGGATACAGCTTCAAAGGGAACAAAATGCGGTAAATTGCTGCCTTCTGCTGTCCCCTGGCACCACAAGATGGGCACAAGGTAGAGACCTGGCTGCAGACGGCCAGGAAACACCCATGCATGCAGGGAAGAGGTGGTGAGGCATGGGTTTATCTTGGATTAGGGGCTGATGGTTGGCCTGCTTTGTTTGGGTCTTACGTAGCACTCAGGACTTGGGCTGCAGGGCAGGTGTGGGAACATGTCCCAGACCAAGGGAGCCGCTACCACGCAGGGCTCAACAGGAGACTGGCACGTGGCATGGGTACAGTGCCCTTCAGGTGAGCTACCTTCCATCCCAGCCTTGGCAGCCCTAGCTTAGGGTGAGCAAGGCAGCCCCAGCTCTTTCCCGGCAGCTGAGCCCCAGGCCCCTGCTGGCTGAGGAGGCACTATTTGCTGGATGGCCTGGAGGTGCTGTGGGAGGTGCCCCACATGGAAAATCGGTATCTCTTTGCCTCCTTGGGATGTCCTCTCTTCCTTACCGCGTTAGCACTCTCTCCTGCTGCTCTCCCTGCCCTCCCCTTCACCTGCAGCCATTCCCACAGCAGCCAAAATCACAGAGAATGCCAGCTGCACTGTGTCATACCACGCAGCAACTCCATTGAGACAAGGTGTTGTACAGATGTCTTCATGTAAGCAGTTCCCAATACCTTCCCCTCTGGAGACAGTGCGGTTTTATTGCATGCTAAGGCTGCTGGCTCCTTGAAAGTCAAAGCTGGCTGGGGAGGGGAGTTGAGCTTGAACCCAGGTGGGGGAGCTGCAGGCAAGCACCTGGGGCAGGGGCTGCTGGCTGAGCATCGTCCCAGCTTTGCCCCTTCGGGAAGACAAGATGCAGCATCCCTGCCTGGATCCCTTCCTGTACAGGGCATGGAGATGCTCCAAGTCTGGCTCAGGTGCCCATTTTGTCTGTTGTTGAGGGGATCTCTGATGGATTTGCATTTGTTTGGTTGGCTGCATTCCTTGCCCCACTGCTTGCACGGAGGGGCAGCCTGTGCACCCTGCGTGGGACAAGGGGAGCAGGTGCCCCCTGCACTCCCTCCTGCCCTGTGATCCCCTCCCCCACCTCTTCTAGCAGGCAGGGGGAGGCTGGTGTTGATCTGGTCCTGTCAGTTTCTACACCTGCTTTGCTATATTTGGGGTTTTCTTCCTTTTGCAGTTTTGCCTGGGCTGTGGCAGGCAAGGAAGCTGCAGCTGGAGCAGTGGGAGAGTTACGGTGTGCAGACTAGCAAATGCAGATCATTAGCTGGAACAAGTTAATGGTTACTGAAGCACATGGGCTTTAGAGGTGGAACAAGTTAGCAGCGACTCCCTCTGATGCATTAGGAGCTTATGTGTATTACTGCTCGACTGTGTTAACAGAAACCATGTGCCCCAGCAGGAGCATTTGCCAGAGAGCACCACAGGGTGTGGATGTGTGTCTGTTCATCTCTCTGGGGGACCTCTCCATGCAGTCTCCTTTCTCCCATACTGTGACTGCAGCAGAAGTCTCAGGGTCTGCAAGTAATGGGTGCCTTGCCACCAGCTGGTGTCATTGCAGCAGGCACCACCTGTCAAGAATTGTCTCTTGGGACCTCTGCACTTGGACAGAGTCTCTGGTGCGAGGACAGCCCCATCTGCTGTGCTGGGACATATCAGTGGAGCCAGCTGTATGCTCCAGCTTCTCCACTACAAGGCCTGTGTGGTTCATCTGTGTAGAAAGCAGACCAGTCTCTCCTTCAGGGCAGGTGGGGAGGAGAAACTGAGCTGTGGTGAACCTTCTCAAGAGTCTTCTCCAAGTACAACATGGGAGACCCATATGTACTCCTGGCCTTGCTGCAGGCTACCTGAGGAGCAGGTCATTTTCTTTGTCTGCAAAATGGGAGTTTTGCAGACAAAGAAATTGGTCTCAGTGTTAAAGAGGGAAAAGATATTTATGGTAGAGAAGCATCTGCCGGTGAAATGACCATGATCTGCATGAGGAGGGCAACAGTGTGGCATGGTGAGGTGAAAGGCCACAAGGCTGCTACTTTTCCTCCTTGCGGCACAAGTGATCTGGGGTGAGAGGATGCCATGGGCAAGTTACTCATGAGCACACCCACAGGAGAGCCGACTGTGATGAGAGGGCCTGGGCTGTGCCAACAGGATGCATGGTGAGGAGCATTCTCAGTAGCCTGGACAACCTCCTCATTTCTGGTTTTTGCACAAAGTCAGCTATGCTGTGTCCTTGCTCCTCATGGTGCTACATGCTGCTGCTTCTCTGTGCTGTGGTGTCTTCTGCTCCAGGGCTGGCTCTGCCTCAGGGGCAACTGAGTCACTGACCTTGGAAAGAGTTTTGAGATTACAGTTGTTGCAACTGTGAGACTTGAAAATAAATGTGAAACATGAGGAAGCCTTTGATGCTGCCTCATGCAGCTCCCTACCCAAGACAGTTGGGATGAAGCTAGTTAGAAAAGAAAGTGATACCATATGATCTAAAGTATTTTGATAACTGCATGAAAATTGTAATCATGAGGGCGTAATAATTATCTGCACAACCCACAGTTTGCTGCTGGCTCCTGCTGGTCTGTCATAAACAGGATCTGCCCACGTAAGCGCGATAACCAAGTGCCTTGTCTGTTCCATAAGCACTTGTAGAACTCTCAAAAGTTCTTTAAGGGAGAACTTAAAAAAAGGGAGTCTTTACTAAAAGAAAAGAACAAACCAACAAAAACAAACAAACCAATAACCCGCCCCTCCCACCACCCATGTAAGTTGATCCTGAGGTGGGCTGGATAGTACAGCAGTTGGGAAGTCGTGGCTCTGCTCTTCACCTGTGCCACAGCCCCTTTGTGGGCAGGAGTGTAACTCAGGGCACAAGAAGAGGGAGGCAACTGGAGGTGTTAACTTCTTTAAATTACCTCTGGCAGATCTTCCAGAGCTCACATGTCAAAATCCTGAGTGATAGCTCCTGCTAAGCCACCTGCCTGTAAGTCTAAATGTGTTGTGTCTGATGACTGGGATTGTGGCTCAGAAGGTCTTAAAGACAGTAACAGGAACTGAGCGGCATCTTTGCCTTCCCTGTTATCTGGCAGGTACCCACCCAGCTCTTGACACCTCTAGAAGCTGCTGTGCTCTGTCACGGCTCCGGGAAATCCCTAAGTGGGTGATGAGCTGATGGCTGGCAGAGGTCACTTGCCTAATGTGCGTCCCATGGATTTTCCATCTGGCTGAAAGACTGCCAGTAGACAGGTTATGTGCTGGTGGATGGGTTATGAGCCAGGAGGATCAAACTGCAGCCCTCAGGAGGCTGCAGTGGTTTCAACTGGCTGGGCTAAAAAAGCCCTTTATTTGAGCAGTGCCTCACAGACGAGAAAGCATGCACTATGGGAGGGAGGCATCATGGCACACTGCATTTGTTCCTGGTGATTACCCTGCTGGTCAACCTTACTTTATTTTAAAGAGACAACAGTGTTACCTGTTAGCAGTAGAAGAACCTTTCTTTCTCCTAGTCCCACCAGCAAAAATTGTCATGAGCCTTTCTGCAAACTGCAGCCCCAGAGCTAACCCCAGACATGCTGGGCTTCCTTCTAATGCAACCAACCAGTCTTCTCTACTTCCATAGCTTTATAGTATGGCTTTATAGTAAAATCCTGCCCTGGAGTTGTTCCTGCCCAGTTTCAATCCAAAGATATATTTTTTTAATACTTTCTCCAGATCCTTGCAGCTCATTTAGGTAAATATAAAAAGAAAAGTTTTATGTTAAAAAAAACAGAATAAATTTTGTACTTGACTAATTCGTAAGTGGGCAAGTTTGCAACAGACTGCAGGACAGATTTTAAAATAATGTTGGAGAGAGCTTGGGGGAAAGAGAAGGAAGGTCTATTCAGAAAAAGATCAATAGTTCTTCTGGTGGTTTCTTGTTTCAATACACCATGGTAAAACTGTTCAAAGGAAACCTAACACAAGCAGTAATGATTAAGCAACAAAAGTCCCCATTCCTTATAATTATAGCTCAGTGTGATACCGGCCTTTAGCAGATACGTCATTTTCCTCACTGCAGTGTTAACAAGCCCAAAGCACAGCCTGAATGTTGCCTCTGATCTGGCTGCCGTGTGCACAGGTTTCTTTGGTTCAAGTTGAATGAGTTTATGTGCTCTATAATTGGCTTGGGATAGGTGTGGGTAGAAGCTGCATCCTCTGAGCTTGTCCTGTGCTGGTGCCTTGCTCCACTGGCTGCTGATGCACAGGCTCCAGCAGTGCTTCGCTGCCAGGGGAGTTCTCTCAAATGTGCTTGGATTGGTTTTAACCCCATGACGAGGGGCAGCTCTGCTCAGCAGTGTATGTAGTTACAAAGAGCACTTCTGTTGGGTGCTCTGGCAGCTTGCAATGCCTACGGAGATGCTGAGGAACGTGCTGGAGGGACAAGTAACCTGCGGTTGTGTAAGTGGCAGTGTAGCGGTGTCCCTGGTTGCCGAAGTGCAGTACAGCACAGGAACTAGTCTGTTGATGTTTTCAGGTTTTAAACTGCTGTAGGATCTGAAATTTCCTGTCTCTAATAATTTTTAGGTAAGAGCTGCAGCACATGAACATTGGTCATTAGCTTTCTTAACCCAGATTTAGTTCAAAGCCTTAGAGACATTTCAGCAAAATCACAAATTTTAAGAGCAGAAGAAATTACTAGAGCCTTGAATTTCTTCCCTAGTGCAGTTGCAGTACTCGTGTTGAGCCCAGTGATGTGGGTTTGACAGTCTCCACAAGAGAAGTTGTCATTTTTCTTGTTAATTGTTCCTGTGGTTAATTACCTATGGCATTAAAAGCCCGATCCTTATTCCTCAGTTAAATTTGCCTGGCTTTGACTTGGGCACATTGGTTCCTATTATGTGTTTCTGTTCTGGATTATAGAGTCTCTGGTGCCTGATGGATTACTGCCTTAGAGAACTGGAAAACCAAGTCATTGCTTTCTTTTTTCAGCATGACAAATTGAATTGTACGAGTTTTTCACTTGAAAAGTCTTTCCATCCCTTGAAATGTTTTTGTGGCTGCTCTCTTCATCATCTCCAGATTTTGAAGCATTTCTAATAGAGATATATGGACCAGAAATGGAAAAATATCAGCCTTTAGTCTCTAGAGCAATGATGTGTGGCCTTTTCCCACACCTTTTCCACACACCTTGTTGCCCGTGTTATGTACAAAGTAGGCATGACACCGGGGTGAATTGCTAACCAGTTACTTCCCTTTCCAAACATCTCTTCTAAGGTTGTGCTTCAGGGTGTTTAGGTGGTCAGTCCTACATGTGGGAGAGCCTGGACTGTGTGGGAAGGGCTCCTGGACTGGTAGGTAGGCAGGTGTGGTCCTGCTTATGGCCTTCAAACAAAATGTGATCTTCACAAATGGAAAGTGCATGCTCTTTCCTGAGTGCTGCCCCAGAGTTTCTCTCAGGTTCCTGCCCTAGGAATCCTTATTCCCAGACAGGCAGGATATGCCAAGTGTATGCAGGAGCAGCTGTGGCAATTCCTTGTTCAGCTTTTTCTTTTGCTTGCTGCTGGCTGGTCGCAGGAGAAGGCTGGAGCTTGGCTGCAAGACATCCGTGACTTCCCAGCACTGCACTCTGCTTCTGTGGGGTGGTAGCAAGTGTTCTTCCACGGTGGTGGAAGGAGAAGGGAGCTGCTGATGACCAGCTCTGCAATGGTTTGCAGCCTTTCTCCTGTGCTCTATACAGAGCAGGGGAATAGAGTGCTCCCTCTGGACAAGCAAAGTCTTCTCTTCCCTTAGCCCACTGCAGTGGCTTAGCTCCAGCCTTGGTGGCTTTATCCAGCTGCTCCTTGGACAGTGCAGAGGAGAGGGTGGATGTCACACAGCAGGAGTGCAAACCTCAAGGGCAGCTGCTTGTGTGGCTGTCAGGGGACCCTTGATGACTTGGAGAAGACACATCTGATGCCATAGATGCTCTGACCTGGAGGGAGCACTGGGCCTCCTAAGAGCTTGTTAAATCCATGGATTGATTGTCTGGGGCAGGGCACTGAGCCTTACTCAGGAGGGACATCTGATGCAGGGACAAATTGTAACCCAGCAAAGCTTCAGAGTGATGCAGATGTTAGCAGGAGGGAAGCGTTGGGTGGTACATTGTAGTGACCATTGCTGAAGGGCGCTGGGCCATCCAGGGCAGCCACCCCTGTTGTCCTTATGCCTCCAGAGTATCTGGGAGCTGAGGGAGTTCTGTTTGCCCTGCAACACTCTTGCAGCCAGTTCCCCTGGAGCAGTTTTACATTTTCCCTGTGGGAACAGTACTCTGAATTTCTTGAGCTTGTTTGGGCGTAAAATCTGAATTAGGCATTGAGTGTAAGTTTGGAGATTTTGAGTCTGTTCCTGGCTTGCTTGCTCTGGTGTCCTTGGGTGAGCTCAGGTCTTGTTGCTAGAGGAGACCTCCCTTTCCAGGTGTATTAAATTTGGGTTGTCTGTGAAGTGAGCTTACCCAGCCCAACAAGCTCTTGGCAAATTGGGCAGGAACGCCAGCCTTGCAGGGCTGTTGCCAGCCTCCTGTACAGGGGTTGTGTTGGGCATGTGCAGCTGGCAGCAAACCCAGCACCAGCAGGCAGTGTCATGCAGCCAGCACTGGGACATGGCCAGGTTTGCCCGCTCAGCCCCCCTTGCTGTTTTTGTTCCACCTGGGCTCCTTGCTGCCTGCCAAGGAGTCCTGGGGCATGGCAGGAGACCTAGCAAGGGGCTAAGGCACTGGGAGATGGGCTGAGACAGAGGCAGGCATCATTCCTATGCATCCTTCCCAGAACCATTGTGGTTTGGGTGGGGACAGAGGGAGCTGGGAAGGGAAGGTGCGTGCAGGGGGCTGTTTCTGCTCAGGTTTGCTACCAGCAGTGCCACAGGAGCCCTCCAGGCCAGGGAGAGAGGCAAGCCCCAGACGCTCTCTCTGGGCAGCACAGGTTCTCTCCTCTCTGCAGCCCTCTCTCCTCCGGGCCCATCTGGTGAAGTCTGTCACCGGCCCTTCCCTGCGTTCAGCCTGCTCTGGGCAGCAGCCAAGGGACCAGCAGCGTCCCTGCTGCTCTTTTCCCTCCCCCGGGGATGGAGGGATCATGGGCTTTGATGTACAGGGACAGGGCTGGGGACAGGCTGTGTGCGCTCATGAGAGTCTGGCTAGGCTCCAGCTGCCTTTGAAGTGCTCCAGTGATCAGGATGAAAGGGAGGGGTCCTTCCCCAAACCATCTGGCTCTAATTGCAGGTAGAAATGCCTCTCTGCGTCCCCCCCGCCCGGCGCCGTGGGGAGGGGGCACTCCATGCTCTTCGTTAATCCCACGGCTCTCGACTGGGCTGACGCGAAGGGTGAGAGCTTGGGAACAAAAGGAGGTTTCAGCTGGGCAGCCAGAAATAGGCAGCCGCTGGCGGAGATGCTGGGAGTTCGGGCACCTCTGCTCCCAGCCTTGAGCTGCGGGGCCCTGCAGACCTTCCCAAGGACGCCCGTGCCGCGGGGGGGGCTTTGCCAGTTGTTCCCATCTCAGGTTTCTCGGGCACACTGGAGCCTGCTGGCCCCTTGAGTGACGCTCTTTCGTGCCAGTGCACACCGAGTGCGGGACGAGGAACGTGGGAACTCGGAGCGGGCGCAGTCATTTGGCAGCATTTGCTGGCCGCCTCCCTGGCCCCCCGGATGACTGGTGCTGCCTCTCCGGCAAGGCTCCCTGTCTGCTGCTGCTGCTCCTCCTGGGACTGGGGGGCTGGCTGCGAAATGCCGTGTGCCCCTGGAATGCCAGAAGCACTTAGAGCCCTTGGCAGCACTCGCAAGTGAGTTTTGTTGACTTGTTTGGCTGGGCATCTTCCCTTTCCCAAAGAGCTAAAGGTAGCTGGGTTATATCTTCCAGCAGTTTCTTTCCCTCCTTGTGGAAGCCTTTGGGCACCATCAGAAATCTCAATTAAACCTGTGTTACTTGAAGTCATCTGCCCTAATACCGATACCACAGAACTATTTATTTGGATGAGGTTTTCCCGTTTGTCATAAAGCCCTTGTTGTAAACTTTTTATATAAATACATAAAATTATTAAACATGAGCTGCGGTAACTCTGTGACCAGAAGCAGCCCTTGCTGTTAACCCATTTCCAGGGACTGAGAAATAGCCAAAAAGGGAGAGTGAGAACTGGAAAGCCAGGCGAGATGGGCAATGGCACAGCAGAGAGGGTGGTCATGGGGTTGGGCAGTACCAGTCTGAATAGACCTATAAGTTCAGGTGCAGCGGGACTGAGCGCTGGCACAGCACAGGGCACTTGGTACTAACTGGATTGATTAACATGTTAATTGCTATCCTGATGCTGCAATAAGACAGGGTGGAGGAACTGTTTGGGGCAGACCCGTCTTTGCAGGGCAGCGGTTTGCTCCCTGCCCTGCACTGCCACCCTCAAGAGGTATTCTCTCTGCCTCTTCCCTCTCCAGGTCTCAGCATCATCCAACCCCCGTTCGGCAGGAGACGAGGAGCTGCCACCATCGAGCAAGGCGCGGGGGCTGAGGCGGAGTGGGCAGGCTGGCCCGCGGCGGCACAGGCGCAGAGGGGTGGCTCAGCAGGCTGCCAGGAGCCCAGCGCTGCCCCAGCCCAGTGGTGCTGGCCGGGAGGAGAGCCTGCCATTCATGCTGGACCTGCAGAACTTGCCGGGGCTGGCCAATGTGGACCTGAGTGCCCAGAACCCCAACATCCAGGTGGGGAGTGGGTCTGGGAAGGCCACGGGGGTGTTTGTGAGTGCTGTGGTAAAAGTGATGCTCTCCAGCCTCATTTGGTTCCTTAAGAGAAAGGATCTCATGAGCAGGGTCTGTGTGGTCGCTGTCATCTGTTTTTTTGGTGACTACCAGCTGCAGATAGGTGGCATGGAGAAGCTCCTCGACTGAGGAATTTGTTCACAGCCTTTTCCCTGGCCCCCCAGCCCCTCTCCACAGAGCAGGAGCAAACAGTCCTACGTGGGTGACCTCTCAGTTTCTGAGGGTAGCGTTGGCCCCTGTGGGTGACCACCAGCCACACTGTGCTTCCCGCTCTGTCCGTGCTCAGTCCCTCTGGATGAGGAGAGACCATTTGCGCTCCTCATACAGTCCTGCAGCTCAGAGTGTCTCTGGCCTCTCAGGCTGGGACCCAGTGCATGGTCTGGTAGGCCTGCCCAAGGGCTGTGCCCCAGCTCACTGCTTTGCCTTATATCTGCCTGCCAGGTGACCATTGAAGTGGTGGATGATCCTCAGGCTGAGATGGAGATGGACTTGTTGGAGGAGACAAGCAACGACTGGTCTCTGACATCCTCTGAGTGGTTGTCTCACAAGGACCTGTTCTGGCCCCTCTTCTGGGAATACACTGACCCTGCTGAGGGGGATGAGGAGGAGGAAGATGAAGAGGAGGAGGAAGAGGAGGAAGAGGATGACAACCTGGATGTAGAGGACAGGGAGGAAGAAGAAGAGGATGATGATGAAGAGGAAGATTACACAGCAGAGTATGAGGAGGAGGAGTCCATGCTTAGTGGAGTAGGAGGTAACTGGGACCAGCGATGGCCTGGGCAGAAGAACTGGATCTTTAAGGAAAAATATAATTACGGTGAGTTCTCTTGGCATGTGCAGCTGCCCTGCAGGCCAGCACTGTCCTCCCCTGTCCTGCCTGGCCCGCAGCCCTGCACCAGCAATCACAGCACGCTGGTGCTCAGCTCTTACTTACAAAATAAGCCAGCATGCCAAGGAGCAAGGCCAGCACTCAGCTGAGGCTGCCAGCAGTCAGACATGCCAGTGTCCTGGCGGGAATTGCCCTTGCATGTAATCACACTGGAGCATGGGCTCTAGTGAAGGCATGCTCGTATGAGAAATACAGTGCAAATGTTTTATGACAAGTGCTGCTGCCATTGACTCAGGTCCCTGTAGCGACATCAGTGCCAGAAGCCTTTTCCACAGACCTGGGTGCCCCCCCAAGAGAGGAGCTGCATAGCGCTAGATGGCAGATGGGCCAGGGCACCCCAGCAGCTCCCTCCTGCAGCTTCCTGGCCATGACTTCAAAACCAGCCAACCTTTGCTAACGTGATGATGCTTCAGCATCATGGCCAGTGTGTTGGGCAGGTTTGGTGAGGATCAGGAAAGGCAGTGATACCTGTTTGGGTTGGTATGACTGGAAGCAAAGCTGTGAGAATGAGAGCTTTTGCTCAGGGCTGCTTCCCTGGGGTTGGCAGCGAGGACGGGGTTGGCCCTTGGCATTGCGTGGCTGGGCACTTCCCTGTGCCCCAGGCAGCACTATCCCTGTTCAGGGATGGAGGCAGAGCTGAGGGAAGTCCCAGGTGGCTGTTGGTCTCCCCTTCTGCTAAAGCTTTGCTGAGGTCCATCACTCTCTCCCTCTTCCCTGCTGTGCACAGACTATGAAGATGAGGAGGAGTGGAGCCCATGGTCCCCTTGCAGCATCACCTGTGGCAGTGGCAACCAGAAGAGGACCCGGTCCTGTGGCTATGCCTGCACAGCAACGGAGTCGAGGACCTGCGATCTGACACGCTGCCCTGGTGAGCCCCTGGCCATATCAGTCCTTGGGGACTGTCTGACTTTGATGTGGGCTGGTTCCCCACTGCTGCAGGCTGGGCATTGCTCATGCTTCAAGAATTAGGTATGTTTAATGTGATCAGGGCTAATGACCGTGGGGGTTTGTTTCCACAAAGAAGCTATGATTGGGCTTCATGACTCCCCAGGTAGTTGTGTGGGGCTCAGGAGTGGTAGAGCTGGCATCAGGCTTGGTGTGTGACTTCTAGCACTTCTCTCACATTGGGAGCTTGAAATCCTCTCCTGACATATTGAGAGCCAGCTCTATCCACTGGGATTTACATAACTAACAGCCTCAGACAGGTCTGTTGGGCCAGTCTTGCTGCTGGCCCTTCCTTCCAAACACAGGGCCATATTACCAAAGTGGCAGGAGAGGGTCTGGGAGATGGATGGTGTTGGGTGCATGTACAGAGGAAAAAAACACCATTCCTCCTGGTGTTCAGCCAGGCTCTTTGTTTTGGTTTTTTTCTGTCTCAAGGAGCAGAAGGAGAAATGGTCTTCCCCACAGAGGAGACACCTTTCAAAAGCGACAACACCACAGAGCTGTTCAACTCAGGTCAGCCTCTGCCTCTGCCTTGCACTGGGGGCTTCAGTGACAGACCTTGGGAGGGTCTTAGCTGGCTGGTGGGGAGGGCTCTGCCAAGGAGTCCTGTGTCTGGTGTCCAGACCTGAGCTACCCAAACCACTACCATGTGCAGGCTTCAGTGGTCATGCTGGGAAACCCAGTTGCTCCCACAGCCCTGGTACAACACTGTCCTGCTTTATGGTTCACTGGCTGAGGCCAGCCTGCCACGTGCCCTCTGCCGTGAGGGAATGTTGCCAGCCTGGCCCCAGCACAAAACCCCCTTCCCTCTGTCACTGCGTTGGGAGTGGAGCCTGGCTCCAGCTCATCCCAAGAGCCTGGCTGCTCCTGCCTGGTGGTTGCAGGCTCCACTGGTGGCGTTGGCATGGCTTCAGGCAAATGGCAGCTGGGTAAAGTGGGGTGCAGAATGTGCGTGCCCTCACCCTTTTGGTACCCTCCCCCCAGAGGTGGACAGCTGTGAGAAGTGGCTGAACTGCAAGAGTGACTTCCTCACCAAGTACCTGAGCAAGGTGCTGACGGACCTGCCCAGCTGCCCCTGCTCCTACCCTCTGGAGGCCGTCTACAGCGCCGTCAACCTGCGGGATGAGCAGCAGGGCAAGAGCTTCCGATGGCGGGATGCCAGCGGCCCCAAGGAGCGCCTGGACATCTACAAGCCGACGGCACGCTTCTGCCTGCGCTCCATGCTCTCCCTTGACAGCACCACCCTGGCTGCCCAGCACTGCTGCTATGATGAGCACACCCGCCTCATCACCCGCGGCAAGGGGGCCGGTGTCCCCAACCTCATCAGCACTGAGTTCTCCCCAGAGCTGCACTACAAGGTGGACATGCTGCCCTGGATCCTCTGCAAGGGCGACTGGAGCCGGTATCACGCTGTCCGGCCCCCCAACAATGGGCAACGGTGTGCTGACAACCCCACCGAGGAGGAGTACCTCTCCCAACTGCAGGAGGCCAAGGAGTACTAGCCACAGCCATTCTCCAAGGTGCCACGACCACCACTGTCTTGCAGCCCTGTGCAGCCTGGCCAGCCCTGACCCTGCTCATGGGCTTCTCAGTGGTGCCAGGCGAAATGGGGAGGATGCGCCGTCTGTGTCATCCCCTCAGAGGCGTCTCAGCCCCCCTCCGATTTCTGAGGGTGCTGGAGGTTGTTGTGGTGCAGTCCCTGCCATGCCACCCAGGGCAGTCCTGCAGTCCAGGGCTCCTGGCCTGGCATGTGGAGAGCAGCAGGGGCTGGGAGGTATGAAGGGAACAAGGGGCTGCTCCTGTCTGCTTTTATTCTCTATGATGTTTCAACACAGCCTGTAAGCTGAGCACAGGGAGAAGTGGGCTCAGCTCCTGCTGGCTTCACGCCACATCTGAGGAGCTGCTGCAGGCATGGCTGCCTGCCCTTGTCGGTACGCCTGCCCTGGCACATGCTGGTTTGTGTCTGAAACTGGGGGTAGGTCTTCCTGGAGAGTGCAGGGCTGTCCCAGCCACGCATACAGAGCAAGGCCTCTCTCCTCTATCCTTTGGCTTGTGGGTGCACGGTTGGGCAGGAGCAGGGAAGGGCTTAGCAGGGTCCGGGGAAGGGGAAGGGGGCTGTGGGGCAGGAGGAGACTGGCTGCCTGGGCTTCCTTGGCCAGATTGCCTTGCCACCAGAGTTTTGGCTGCCACAGCTACACGTAAGTGGACCTCACAGGAGGTCAGCATGGGGACACACCACCTGTGTGCATTTCAGCCCCTCTGCCTTGGTGCTTGGGGGAGCAGGCATCTGTGCAAGTCACAGCACTATGCCCCCACCAGTCCTTGGTCCCCTGGCAGTCCCCAGAGGGTCTCAGGAGCACCTGTGACACAGCTCCAAAGAAAGTCCTGTGTTTCCCACTCACAGCCCTGCCAGGGCCAGGAGGCACCTTGGCCACTGCTTGTGCCATTGCTGGCGAGGAGCAAAAAGCACTGAGCCAAGCAAGGCCCTGCTCCATGCTGTGTCTGCCCATGTCCCCGGCTCCTCCATTCTGTGTCTGCCCAGGTCCCCACCTGGAGGCAGCCCAGACAAACTGAGCCATGGATCCTCAGGCTCGCTTCTGGGCCAGGCTCACAAGTGTGGCTCCAGAAGAGGAAGACACACACATGCTAATAATGTCGATACCTGGTGTCCACAGATGATGAATCGTGATGCTCTCTGTTGGCACTTTGGTCTTGCCTGGGTTTTATTCAGCTTTTCACAGGTCCGTGGCAGTGTCTCGCAGCATATTTTGGAAGCTTTTCTGCAGAGAAGCTAGGCTGAGCACCTTTGTCCCTGGACATTCAGTTGCTGAACTGGCAGAAATTTTATAGCTTTTATTTAACAAATTGATGCATCAGGGGAAATAAGTCAAGCACACATAAAGAAGAATGGAGTCATTTCTACACTAGAGGTTTCATGCAAGGCTGCTAGCTACTCTGTGTACTTCTGCAGGGCACTGTTGAACCAAAAAACTGGTTGCAGAGGTCCTTAGCTGACCATCCTGTGCTATCTGTCCTGCTTACAGGAGCTTTCTCCAGCATCAGTGAATATCCTTGGTCTGAAAGCTCTTTGGGGAATGTTTCGGGGGTGTCTTTACATCTATTGAGTGTATGTTGATCCTTTTGCCTTGGTTACTGATAGAAGATTGCATCCTTGGTCATCCATACCTAAGACTTCATAGCTGGTAAAACAGAAGTATTAATGAAGTTATCACTGAATTATTCTTACTCAACTATTACTACACCCCCGTATCCCTGGACTCTGGTTATGGATTCTATCAAAATACAGGCAGACATCATCCATTTCCCAACCGGCATGCAGTCTGAGATGATCAGTGTTCTGTAAATGGTGAGAAGGAAGAGAACCAAATAAGCATGGATGGAGACCTAGACCCTGGACAATTTTCATGATCACTACATGTTCTCTAGCCCAGATGGTCATTCACTTGCTAGTTTCAGGCAAAGAGGTAGGTCATATAGAGGTGGTCAAGAGGGGGTGGCAGTGATCTGGTGGCTTGGTTCTGGGGGCCAGGGAGCCTCAGCAAGAGACATGGAAGCAAACAAATTGAGCTGCTGAAGCCATGGAAGGATGAGCTTGTTAACTGCAGTCATTCAGCAGAGCGTATTTCCACTCCCATAGCATATGCTATCATTAACATCATCAGACCCTCAGAGGAGTTTATTTACCATCAGTGCAGACTTCTTTAAAGCAACGTCCTGTTGAACGTGCCTAGTGTTCAGTATTGGACCCACGCATGGAAGCAGGACTTCTACAAACAGCCTTTCTTGAAGACTTGCAAAAGCTCAGCCAATTTCTTTGTTAGACTGGCTGCTCTCTAAAGAAGTGCTCTTACAATAAGAGTGTTACCCAGGATTTGTACCCTCCTTCTCTTTATACTGGCTATGTCAACCAGTCTAACGCCCAGAAAAAACCCTGTAATTTCTGTAATAACTGGAGTTCCTGTCCAAGGGCAGGTAGAAAAATTTCTTGCGTTGATACCCCCCCATTCCCTGCTGCCCCCACAAAAGCTAGTTGAGAGCCAAGTAGCTGTTCTGCTTTGCTGCCTCTGTGGTTTGGACAATACAGACACAAACTGGAGCATGAGAAGCAAGAAATGTTGTTTCTCATACAAGCACCTTACACACCGTGAGGCTTTGCAGAACACCATGAGAAAAGTAGACATTAAGCAAGTGTTTATTTTTATATCCTGTCAAAGATTCTGTCCAGCCCACTGCTATTTAAGTGATGAATCTCTAAGCTTTCACTCCTTAAGTTCATTGTGGTTTTTTATGTATAATATATATATAAAATGTCTTTTATTTCTACAAAATTTCACAGAGAAGAATTCTTTAATCTGATGCTGCAATAAAGCACTTTATATATGTATATGTCATGCTGATGTCATTCAGTTGTGACTGAAGCGTATGTTGCTATTTATTTTGGTTGAGAGGGACAATGTTTAACGCTATGTGTCTTGGGTTCCCAGCCCCAGGTGGGGCCCTGAAGGCTTTGCTTCCTTCCCTTAACATTTGCGTTTGAAGTTGTGTGGCCTGCAAAAGTCACAGGTAAGAAAGACCAGCTGGAGGCCATCACACCGTGGGATATGTGATGTTTGCTTGCAGGGAAGGAAGCCTCCTACAAGAAGACCATCAGGGTCAGTGCTGAGATGCAAATGCATTGCCTGTGCCCCAGACCTGACCTCGGGTTTTATTCCATGGTCAGCCTGGCCAGAGCTGGGTACTGGCTGACAGTCCAGAACACTGCTTTAAGCAGGGGTGTTGAGCATGGAAGCAGGGGGGAAAAAAACTCAGCATCATCCCAGCTGAAAAACTGGTTTGGCAAACCACCTCCAGAGCCAACAGCTAATTATAGCAGGGGGATTTGCAAAGCTTTCCAGGGATCACAACTTTTTGTTGCCAATTATTTAGTGCATAAATCATGAACACTTCCAAGCTCTTGCTGTTTCCAGCTGTTTCCCCTCCTTCTCTGTTGCTCCTTTTGTTTTGTGCTGGCTGAACATCTGTCAAGGGTTATCTGCCACTCCAGCACGGGACTGTGCTTCACAGCTGCCTTGTGTCATTGCTGGCCCCTGCCCAGGGGGAGCAGGTGACTTCTCTCAGTGAAGGATGCTAGGAGCTTCCTGCTGGCCTTCTGCAACATCAAAAACATTGTTGCATGGAGCCCAAGCCAGGAGGAGCAGGCTGAGCTCTGCTCTGTTCAGAGAAAATCACTCTTTCCCTGGAGGTGCAGCCAACAGTTACTGCTGTGTATATAACATGCCTCATGTGCTTTTACCCTCTGCAACAAGGTCCTTGCTGGGTTGGATGATGAGCCCTGCTGTGAAACTCCTGGGATATACAAATCCCACAGCCAGAGGATGGAAGCAGGAAGAATTCCTGCCCTAATTCTGCAGGTGCCAAGGACCTGGAGATGTCACCTGCAATCACAGAGTGAGTCTGTGGCAGTCTTGAGCTGCACTTTTGCCTGCTGCTTTGAACACAAAGCTTCTTGACCAGTTGCTGTTGAGTTGTCTTCATCTGCCAGCCTGGGCTGGAGCTGAGCTGTACCAGTCCCCTGGCATCCGGCGTGCAGTGGTGTTTGCACACAGAAGGAGCCGTGCCCAGATTTTGCTGGGGCACAGGTGGGGTGAGTACAGCCCAGCTCTTAGGGATGAACTTGAGATTTTGTAGGAACATGTTTACAACAACAGAGATTCCATTACCTCTCTGATGTTTTTCAGGGCTCCAGCTCCAAGAATCCGCTTCTTGGAAAGCACACAAAAAGCCCAGCTGGGCCCAGAAGGATCTCCTTTGGAAGGAGAAGACAGAGAATGATGATGCCAGGAGAGTTTAGCCAAAGCCTGTGCAGCAGGCCTGAACTGCAATACCTGGTATTAGCCTAGGAAGGAGCAAGAAGTGGTTGTGGTCTGTGGATCTTGAGTAAAAACTGTAGTTCTAGAGGAGAAACAAACCTTTCAGACACCCCTGTTCTGGTCTGTGAAGGGACACACCCCACTGTGTGGCCACATTAGTCTTCTGTGCTGGTGGCACACCTCTGGAGCAGAAGATTAGAAAAAAAACCAAACCCCAACATGGTACAGGTTTTCAGCTCTAGTCCTGCTGACCTCACTTTTCCACTTGGTCAAGATCATTTTCAATCCTAAACTTGTCTCCTAAACGTGCCTTTTACACCACCAGTGGTAATGTAATTTTTTTTTTTAATTTTAAGTTACCAATTATATTATCTTCTATACCAAAATGTACTGGATTCATTACAGCTTTATTAGCCCTTCCCGTATTTACTAATAAAACTATTATACAGAGCATTGCCTACAGTCTTAAAAAAGTTCAAAGACCCCTTTGGTTTATTGTTTGATGGTTGCTCCTTACTCATCTCCATGTGCCTATAATAGCATATTCAGTGAGGATCCACCTCTGACTCTCATCACTGTGAAAAATTCACTTCTATTTTCTGGTTTTTTAACCTTTGTTTTCTTTAATTAACAAGACTTTCCCTCTTATCCTATGTCAGGTTCTTCAAGAGCCTTTGGGCCAGAGTGTATCGAACCTTGCTTTTCTCCCTAATCTTATACATCCCTCCCTTCCCCAAATAGCTGAAGGACTGCAAACTGTGACTGTCTTCCAAGTAGAGCAAAGGTCTGGGGTTTCTCATTAGCATCGTGTAGCTGCACCGGAGGTCAGCTGTAGCTGAAAGAGTGTGCGTCTGCTGGCAGCAGGCAGATGTAGTGCAGCGACCTTCTCTAGCATGACTTAAGGCTCAGATCTCCTTCACTGAGTAAATGTCTGAAGTGGGGTAAGGCCTTAATTACCATTGCTGTGCCCCGTTAGAGCTGGCACAGCCTGGCACGCTCTGCCTGAATGCACAGCCTGGCCTTTTAGCACAAGCTTTCCTTCACTGCCAGCTTAGTCCAAGAGATTCACGTGTGAACAGCAGCCAAGGCATGGCTACATTACACAGCCTGTTCTGCTGCTGTGGGGATGGTGATTTCCAGCCTGCGGGGCAGGGAGCCAGCTGGGGAAGCACCAGCATAACTCAGGGTAGTCAGTTTTGCTGGAAGAGCCCTCAAATGGCCTCTGAGCAAAGCCCTGAGTCCATGAGCCCCATGCATGTGGGTTGCTGGCTGAGGCCAAAGTGTGTCCTATTAGAGTAGCAGCAGGATGCCTGAAGTAAACCCTGCTTGTGATGAAAGGAAGGCAATTAAAATTCCACTTCAGTTGCCTTCCTGTCCCACTTCCTAACCTTCCAGCAGCAGGTGATTAGCAGGGCCTGCCTTCTGCTGCCCTGGCCCAGCTGTGCCAGCAGAGCCTGCAGCAGGCGAGCACTGCTACCACAGCACAGCTGCCGAAGCACAGCAAGGACATCACAATTCAGCTGTCACATTTGCCTCACTGACTTAGAACAAGATCATTGTTTCAGTTTTTAAATAATTTTGCTTTTCTTTTACCGGATTTTTGGCTGTGAACTCACTTGCTAGCCCTGTTCTTTAAGGTTTCCCATGTTTCTGTCCAGGATTTCCCAAACAGAAAACCAAGCATACATGCAGTACAGTGACATCAGTGTGCCTCCATCATGTTACCCACCCCCCCTCCCTGCAGCCTACCAAGTGCACACAGTAGTTCATCTGTGCACAAAAATCCTGGCAAAACACCTGCATCCATTTTCCCAGCCAGACAGTGCTTTAGGGAAGACAACCCTGCATGACACAGGGAAGCTCTACCCTATCTACAGCTGCCTCTTTGTGTAATTTCCTTTGCTCTCACAGGTCAGCTCAGGGATGAGTACACACTACAGAACTGAGTTCCATGCTGCATTCTTGATGTCTGTACACATTTTATCATGATTTTTTCATACTTCAGCACTTTGGAATAGTGAGAACAGGCAAAATGTTCTTTATAGTTTAAAAGGAGACTCAAACAACTCAATTCAGGTTTTTTTTTTTTTAAACAGGCACTAAAGTTACTTTTTCCTGTCTCCTCTATTGAAGGGAAAAGTTACCACATACCATTCAGATTTAAAAAATGAAAAAAAAAAACCAACAAAAATCCCCAAACCAGTAAATTTCACTGAGTAACATTACTCTCTTCTAGCTTACTAGAGGAGCTCTACAGGAAACACTAGCAGAAAACAAAGTATGCAAGAGAAGCTCGTGCCCCAAAAAGAAAACCAAGCACTTCTAGTCACCCTTGAGGTTAAGCAGATTGACTCTTCTGATAAAGAGTCCGATTTTCACCCCTCCTATAAACAAGCTAATTGCTTTTGAAGACAGCTCCAAGAACTAAACTATTAGCAGGTGAGAAAAAGCAATTTTTTTCTTCCTCGCCAGTTAAAGCAATAGCTGAAGTATGATGAGTGAAAAGTACTGCACTCTGAAGACTCTAAATGGAGGTGGGATTTATTTCTGAAAAAAAGTTTGCTTCGGCCTGACCCTGGGCTCCACAACCTTCTAGAACCATTCTGTAGGTGGGAGTTTCCTTAGCACCGGTTTGCATGATCATCATTCTTGTAGAGTAGACTAGTGGAAGTGTAAGAAATGAATGTGTTGGAGAAGGGGATGTGCAAAGGAAAGGAACAGCCTGAACAGGATCACAGATCCCTTCAAAAATGTTTGAAACATTTACTAGCGGCAGATCAAAAGCAGAGAGAAAATGAGCAGCTGCTCAGACTAAAAACTGCATCAAGCTCATGCTCTCTACTCCCCCAGAAGTGAGGAGTAAATCACATTGGCATCAGCACTCCTCATTGATCAGTGTTTCTCCAGACAGATCCCTCCCTCAGCCTATCGCCCAACCCTTTGAACTCAAGCCGATTTGAGGACACAAATTCCACAGTGTTTTTTTAAGTTAGGTTTATTTAGCAATAGAAGTATGTACATGTAAGAGAATCCCCTGCAGCACAAGACATGCACAAAGCAGTGAGGGACTGAAAGTGGTGCTGCTCCATGGCCTTCCTCATCACCTGTCATCCCACTTTACTCAGCAGCAGGGCCAAGATTAGAAAGGAACAGGCGAGAAATTTATCAGTCCATGTGGCAGAATCCTCAGGCAGAGCCTCCCAGCAACCGGTATTAAAACAAGCGGGCGCCATAACCAAATGTCTGTTTAATGCCCTCAAAGTAGTAGCGCTGCCAGCCTTGCTTTGTTCTTTCTTCCTCACTGGCAGGAATGCCCTTGCCTTCCAAGAACACCTCAGTCTCGCCACCTTTGTCATTGAAGTTCAAGGTAATGGTTGCAAAGTGCCCTAGAGGAACCAAAGCAAATCTGTCAGCAGCGTGTAGTACAGTACATATAGCCCCCAGGGGCTGCTCTGCCCCTCCTTTCACTGGGCACCCCTTAAAAGACTCTTCGGGGTCCTTTGCAGAGGATCTACTTATAGCAGCTGTAGGCCTTCCCTAGAAACACAGGTAGGAGAGGGCTCCCTCTTCCTGGGGTTTGAAGCAGTTGCAGCTACAGCTGCACAAGCAGCTACTTCATCCTTCCTACCTGGTCACTTCAACCACACAGTGGCTGAAGATGCAGACATGATAATGTGGGATAAGAAGCTGAGATAACACTGGAGCAGCTCCCAGAACACAGTGTGCTCCCCGATCACGAGCCACAATACAGTGTGGCAAATGGGGCTGGAATCCTTCAAAGACAGGCAAGGGCAGTAATACCATAGTCCATTTCTGGACTACTTACCAGCTGGCCAAGATTTAAATCTCCATTTCATAACAAGTTGCTTCTCAGGAACCTTGAAAAGGGAGACAAAGACTGAGTAGTAATTTTTTGTAAATCCTACAGTCTAATAGAAAACATCTAGAATTGTGTTGATATGAATGAATCCTTAGAGATCCCTTGAGAAACACACACACAAGAGGGAAAGAGATTTTAAGTGTAATTTTCTTTTCAATCCCCTTCTAGAAAGGTATGCAATAGTATAGCCCCGAACACTGAGACAGAGTCCCTGTCCAGAAGGCTTTTGTGGCAACTGGGCCAAAGAGAAAAAGGGTCAGTTACTATCTTTAACACTCCTCCAACCCCTGGTAAATAAAATCACACAAAAACAGGGGAGATCTATGACTGGAAGCCACGTTTTCTCCCCAGACTGAAGTCCCGTGCATTAATCCATACTGCTAGGAATGCTTCAATAGCCACAGAAATTATAGCTAACTATTGGGCACCAGGTAGAACCCCACAGTTAGCTAACAGAAGCATTGTTACAGAACTGATACGAAGTTACAGCCTGATAAAAGTGCTGCCTCTGAGCAAGATACACCTGAACTAGTTAGTACTTACTAGGTCAACAAACTCTCCTGTGACACTGCCATCCAACAACTGAAACTTGCCTCCTTTATCAGCCTCCAAGGTGGCTTGTGCGTGGGTGAAAGCTTGAACCATCTGAAAAGAATTCAGGAGCAGACCTGTATTACTTGACATTATCTTCCTGCAAACTTGTTGCCTCCCACCCAGCTACAAAAGTTCTGGAAGAAGAGGTAAGTCAATAGTGTAAGGTCTTCAGCAAAAGACAAAACCCCTGCCCTGGCCAGAAAAGCAAGGTTTTAGCCACTACAGCAACATTTCGCCTGCACAAGGAAAAGAACCCCCTCCTTTCTAATGCTCAGTGCTCTGAGTAACGCATTGATCTACTTTGTTGATTTCTTAATGAAACCTAATTCTAAGAAAAAATATTCTTTGCCTTTTCATTTTTCGTATCAAAATAGGAGGAACAAAAGACTAAGACCATGTTTAAATATGATACAATGCTGCTCTCTCCTCCTAAACTATGTAACAGTGTGCAGAAAAGTGGAAGCTGTTCCCAAGGTACGCTTTGATACCACCTAACCTTAAAAGGAAAAAACAAAAACAAACCAGAAGCACACAACTGTAAATCCCAAGTGATCTGGCCACATGCAGTAAGGGATACACCTACAGATAGATGCTGACAGCAGTCTGGAACTTCCTTCTGGTTTGCATTAATCCCCTCTTGTCAGCTGTGTGAAAAGATGCACACACAAGCTTTAAGCAACTACTATGCAGAACAGCTTTCTTAGTCCATTCTCATGGATTGTGAGTGGCCTACAGAACATCTTAAAACGCTTATTAGGAAGAGCCTCCTATATGCAAAGAACAACTCTCAGAACAAGCCAGGCATTACCTCCTGAGTAACGAATACCCGGTAGAGCTCCTCAGGAGATGTTAAGAAGGTGTCCTTCAAGCTGATTTTACAGGTAGGGATCTTGACTCCAATGGATTTGGACTGCGATGGGGCAGTACTGCTCCTGGCAGCCGTCTAACAAAACAACAAGGAAAACAAACACATACACACTTTTTTCACAAAAAAACCAACAACCAAACCAAAAATCAACAAATGGTTCACATATCCAAGGGGAAAACCAAAACCTCTTGGTAAAGATGCAATTAGATACAACCATACTTATATGTAAAAAGCAGATTTATCACTTTGCTTGGATGAAACATCATGTGCTGCCAATGGAAACAGTCACACCTATTGCACAGATTGCCAGTTTCTGAATGAATATATCCTATACACAACATAGGTTGCTCCTGTAAGCCCCGGAATCTAATACAGTGTACCTTTCTTCACTGATCCCAAAGCACGTTTGCACAGTTTTGTTTACCTTGCGGTCTTCTGCTTTAGGAGCCACCTGAGGTGCTGTTTCCGTATGTTCACCATTCACTGTGGGCAAAATCATGCCCTGGGTGAATTCTGGAAAGACAGGAATGTGCTCATGAAACCAATAAAAGATCAAGTAAACCTTCTGACTGTACTTTGAAATACACAATCAAAAAGGGCTTCCTGGTTTCCCCCTTGCTCTTGCTAGCATCTGTGACTTGAAACAGTTTTTAGAAAAAGTAAACAGACCTCTTTTTACAAGCAATTAATTCTTTCCCTCACTACTGTCCACCTAAGGCCCTGTCAGAACCTGCCTACACTAACAATTAGGAATTTACCTCCTCTTCATAGCCTAGACATAGTATCTTCCACACACTGCTCTCACATTAATGTTGGTTAGCTTTAGACTTACATAGCTTTTTTCCTCTCTTACTCTCTAATATAAATTGCAATCACATCTCAAGAACTTTTGCCTTTCTGGCCTAGACACACCAAACCAAGCTTTTCCATTTCTTTTCACACTGGCTCTTCATTTCTTGAATCACTGCAGTAAACAACAGTAACTTCTAATTCCCTCCTTGATTTATCTTTATCGACACCACATGCCGAGACTACACATGGAAACCCAGGCAAGGCCTCACCAGCGCCCTGTCCAGCAGCACTAACACTTTTGTAATTCAATCAGAACCTTCAGCCTCTTTCAGAATTACATTTGCTTTTTCTCCAGCTCAGTCACTTCTGCTTTCACCAATTATACAACATTTTGCTTTTCTGTTCCTCTTCATTTGTTCAGACTGGCAAAATTCCATTATAAAGCAGAATTTTATCATATGTGCATAAACCTGTATCCTGCAATACTTGGTTCCCACCTGTTCTCATTTATTGCAGCCCACAAGATCATACAGTTTTTCCTGATTAGCATTCTTATTTTTCACTGGGTGACTGCATCTCCCAGCCTGAACACTATAGTGCCTGAAAAAACCCCAAAATTACAGAAATTTGATCCTGGAAAAACAGCAATCAGTGGTGGTTTGTACCCACCATATCTAGAACATGTAGTGTAATATAGGTAAATGGATATAAAAAGCAACTATAGCGTTCCCAGCCTGTATTTGAGAGGAAAGCCAAATTCAACCAAAGAACATTGATTTAACTCCAACTGCTGGACTCAGATATAACTTAAAAAAATACATATATTTGATGCAGATGCTGAAACAGCTCATTACAAGACAGCAACAAAACCTGCAGAGCAATTTCCGGACATCAGTTATTCTAAAATCCAAGTAACACTACATGTCTTTACTAATGTGGCAAGAGGAAAAAAAAACCAAAAACAAACAAACCACAAACTGGAGAAGATATCACTTTCCAAGGGAGCAAGCAAACTGAAGGCCAGATTGTGCCCACAGGCAGTGACTGTGTCACTGGGTAACAAACACATTTTACTGGCTTTCATTTTCTCTATAGCTGAGCTTCAGCATGTGAAGGGTGTTCTCAGTTTTAAAACATAAATCCAAAAATACTGTTTATTACTGGGTTATCACAAAGCCAATCTTTCTCGGCTGTGCTATACTGTCTAGAACCAGAAATGCTTCTTCCCAAATCCTAACAATTTCCAAAAACACAGAAAAGTTACTGTTATTGCTCTGACACCTTTCTGTCGAGATGGAGTAAGCAACTCCTCTCTTTACATCCATCCCTTCTTTAGAATTAGTCCATATGGGTTCCCATAACACTTCTCCCTCTCAAGTTACATACCCGTTTTGAGAGTGCTGATGTAAGTTTTCATTGCATCTCTAATTTTCTTTGCACCCTCTTGCTTCATCAGGGTCTTCAAGTTAGTGTCAGGCTCATCTTTAGCAAGGCTGACAAGGATCTGAACAACAAAGACAAGCATTGATTAACACGGACAAATGTGCACGGCTTCTTTTATTACTCAATTCAACATCACAGACTTTGGCTAAACTTTCATAAACAGCCCTGAAGTTTTAGTCATCTTTCATGTCATCTCTCAGCCTACAGTATTGTACATGTGTGCCTAAATACCTTCTTGTGCTACAGAGCCCTCGTATCTAGAAGACAGGAATTAATTTGATAAAGACACGTGGTGGGGGAGCGCCTCTCTGTCAGAGAGTGTAGTGACAGAATGAAAGGTAACGGTTTTAAGTTGAAAGAGGGTAGATTTAGATTAGATCATTCTTTACTCTGAAGGTGGTGAGGCACTGGAACAGGTTGCCCAGAGAATCTGTGGATGCTCCATCCCTGGAAGTGTTCAAGACCAGGCTGGATGAAGCTCTGAGTAACCTGGTCTAGTGACAGATGCCCCTGCTCATGGCTGAGAGGTTGGTAATGTATGACCTTTAAAGATCTCATCCAACCCAAACCATTCTTTGATTCTATTAAGTTAAGCAGTCTTTAGCAGTAAAAAATTCTACACAAATGTTCTAAGAAAGGCAACAGGGAAGGAAATATTAATGCTGTGAGTATTCCTGCCAGCATACTCCATACATCCAGCTGTGCTTACCTCCACTTCATCAATGTCATTTTCATCCGAGAGGTTAGGAATCTCCACATAACCTTTGTACTTTACTCCTGTCTTGGAAGTGCCTGCAATTATAATTATATTGTTCAGATCAACCTTTCTTACTCTGGTTCTTGTAAAAGCAAACTTGTATTGTATCAAAATACAACACTTCCCTTTATTTTTATTTCCCAAGTGAGATAAGTATCCTTACCCTTAATATTATACATGAATCTGACCTTGAAACAGGAGGGGTGCACCTCACTCACCAGTCCACGCCAGCTTGATAGCCCACTCATAGAAGAAGATAAGTTTCCCTTTGCGGTTGTTAATGGAGGCCTCTCCATCCAGTTTGCTCACTTCTGTCACCTCACACGCCCCTTCCTCACCCTCCACCCTGACAGGCAGGAGGAGAGCTTTCAGCCGCTCCGTGGACCAGTTGGAGGCATCCCTCTCCGTCCTGCAGGAAAACCGAGCGGGGTGAGAATCTGGGACAGGCCACGCTGCCAGCACATATTGGGACTATCCAGTGTTCCCCAATTCTTGTCCGTTTGCCACGCTTCAACACAAACACACAGAGATTTCTTCCCCAGGCCACCTCCACGCATTCCCCCGGCACACATCGGCTCGGGCATCCCTCTACACACGCAGGGAGCCGGGGCCGCCCCGGAGGATCAGCCCGGACATCCCCCCTCAGCACCAGCCCGCAAGGAGGGGACGGGAGGCTGCCCTTCTGCGCGCGACTCCGGCCGTGCAGCCCCCTCCGCCCCGGGGCCTCCCGGGCGGATCTGGGAGCAGCCGCCCCGCTTACCAGTGCCAGTTGTTGACGTTGGTGGCGTCCGCCCGCTGCTCCACGATCCAGCGCGGGTCTCCCTCCCCCCACTTGGCCATCGGGACCGGGATTGCCGCCTCCGCTCCGAGCACCCGTGGAAGCTGCTAGAACCGCCGCGCCGCCTCCCGCTTTCCGCCCGGCGCGGGCCCTTCCGGCACGCCCCCGCGGGGCAACCCCGGCTTATTGGTTCCGTCCGGCTAATTGGTTCCGCCGCGCCGCCAGTAGCTGGGGCTGGGGCTCGTGCTCGTGTTCCCGCTCCCGCTCCCGCTCCTGCTCCTGCTCCCGTCCCTGCTCCCGTCCCGTCCCGTCCCGTCCCCGCCGGCCCACAGCTCCCGGAGTCGGCCCACAGCTCCCGGAGCCCCGATCCCGGCTGCCGGCCCGGACACCGCACCGCCGCGCGCACGGCCCACTGGGACTGGTAGTCCGAAGGCACGTCCTGTGGCCCGCGGGGCACGCCGGGACTCGTAGTGCGTGAACGAGGAGCGGCCGCGCCGCGCTCAGCGGGAGAACTATAAGTCCCGACGTGCCCCGCGGGGAGCTCCCCGCCCCACCCCGCCCTGCCCTGCCGAGAGGACAGCGGCGCTGCTGGCGCGGGAGGGGCGGCGAGGTGAGAGAAGGGTTGGGGGCGGCGGGGCCGGGGCCGGGACCAGAGGCGGGGGTGGCGATGCCCCCCAGGCAGCTGCTCCCTCCCTCTGCTGAGGCAGCCGCGCGGTGCTGTTGCAGATGAGCAGGGTGCGGGCGGATGAGGAGGAGTACTGGCACAGCTCCAAGTTCCGGGCCTTCACCTTCGATGATGAGGATGACGAGCTCTCGCAGGTAGGGAGGGTCCGACCCCGGGACTGCCGCTGAGACACTCTCGCCGGGAGGGCCTCCGTGGCCGTCCCAGCCCAGGCCTGGGCCCTGCGGGTCGCGGAGGGTTGATGTTCTGTGGGTGGATTGTCACCTCCTGCCCACTGCGGAGGGTACCAAGGGCTCCCGTCTCTCCCCCCACAGTAGCCAGTCCGAAATTTCATTAGGACCGTGGTTCCTTCCCCACGCACTAAACTGCATCTCCCGCTGGTTGAGCTATTAATGTCTGTGTAGATGTCCTTGGGGTTCCCAGTGGTGAGGAAGAACTATATTGTCTGCTGAACAACTACAGGACTAAAATACCATCCCGAGAAGAAGCAATGGAAGCTGAAGAAGCTGTATTCAAAGTTCTTTGGGAAATTGTTTGTTGGTAATAGGAAACGAAATGCATTCTGCAATTCTGATGCTCCTTATGCAAGCTTGCTCTTTTGTGTGTAGCTAAAGGAATCCAAACGGGCAGTGAACAGCCTTCGGGATATTGTTGATGATGATGATGACGACCTCGAGAGGGTCAGCTGGAGCGGAGAACCTGTGGGAAGTAAGTGTAGAAGTACTGCAAATTATCCTTGAGACAGAGAGAGTTTAAAATTGGTGTTTAAGTCAAGTCACTTAGGTCAGCAGTATTATTTGCTATCTAATCCTGCGTGTCTAATCTGATTCTAGTCTCCCAGGTCACATTGTGAGCTACTTGATTTACCTGAGCAGATCCACTGAAAAGAGAGTGAGCAGAAGCCCAAATTGTGTAAAAAAGAGAGTGCAGACAAGTGGAAGGAATTCACTGGGTTTTTTCTAATATGTAGCCAAGATCAGAGCAAGTATTTTGGAGGTTATGGATTGATATTCATCATGCTCAGGTGGCCTGCGAGATTCTAGGTGATCATTTCCTTCACACCGCTGCCTGAAATGGCACTATTTAAAGTTTCTGTGTTTTGACCCCACAGCACTTTAAGCAGATAATCCAAGGTTTAATGTGTGTTTATAGAATGACTCTTACCCTTGAAATTTGAAAGGGAGCTGTAAACATTAAGCAGATGTGTTTCTAGTGATGATGGGAGCAAGCTCATGGCCCACACACAATGCTGTGTGCTGTGCGTTTGAGTTCATGACCCACAGAGTACGTGACACTTCCTAGCCAGTGTCAAACAATGAAAATTTATATATGGATCACCCAAAGGGTCTTCCAAGACTGATCTTCTTGTCCTCTGCTGTAGCTCCACCCTCTGGTTTCTTTTCCCACCCAAGGTCTCTCTACCTATCGTGGTTTTTTGTCTATCATCCTGATCCTAAAATATGTGTGTTGTGCAGCTGTATGAAAACAAGGGGAGACTGTGTCTTGAACAGGCCGGAGGGAGATATATACATTGTTGCCAGCAGCATGTGCACACTGAGAGCTGTTTTGTCTGTGTGGGAAGCTGTCTTAGTCTTACAGTGTTCAGGAATGCATGCTCTTAGGCTTCTGAAATTTGAGGTAGGCCAGGGGCTCTCTGTCTTGCTTTGTACTTTCAGAACAACGACTATGCTTTGCCCCATGCAATAATATATAAGTGGTGGGGGTGTCTATATATTCTTTTTACACAAGCTGTAACTGGCTGTACAATGCTGCTGAAACCAGCCGTTTCTGGAGGACAACATGCCACTGCTTAACAAGCAGCATTACGTGGGACTGGGATTCCGCATGGAGAGATGCACTGCATCTACTTAGCGCTGAGGGTCAGACTTAACAAGATGTGCTAGTGCAGAACTGACCAGCACACATTTGGTAATGTTTCTGCCATGCCGGAAGATCATTTTTACAGACTCACTCTCAGTTAAAAGTGACCTCTGTCTGCACACAGGTATCTCCTGGTCAATCAAAGAGACAGCCTCCGGCAGCACTAGCTCCCTGGATGGCCGAGACTCCAGCCTACAGAAGGGCTCTTCTTCCTATGCTGCTCTTCCCAAACAAGCTTCTTCCTACTCCCTAAGCAGCCTGTTCAAAGGTGAGGGTCATTATATACCGTATGGACAAATGTGTTTTCCCTTAAGACTGTCAAGAGGCAATTGTGTTACCTTATGTAAATGGTTTTATCTGAAATGTATTGCAAAACAGGGAAGCTCCAATCTTTCCTCAGGGTGGAAGTGTATTGTTCACTGGTCAGAAATTGAAGACTATCTTGTGCAGTAGATCACGTGCTTTTGTGGAGTGGGAAGGGGCTTTGGAGATTTCGGCTTCTTAAAATCCAGGTTCCACAGAACAGCAAGGTAGAGCACAGCACTGTGTGGCAATCCATTTGGTTGGTGGAAAAGAGCAGGCTGCAAAGGGACTGGCTTGACCTATGTAGCCCTCATTTGGTTTTCAGTTCTGTAGAGAAGACAGATTGATTATCCTTTATTTGGAGCTCAGCTGGCTGCTGTTGGTGTTGGTTCAGCAAACACATGATGGCAGCAGTGGCAGCATAGCTGGTTACAGGGGGAACTGTGCAGCAGGCCGTGAGCAAACATACACAGCTTGCAGGAGTTCAGCTCTGTTCTCTCACAGCCGGACAACAAAGCAGCTTTTACTTTGTCTCTCTTTCTCTGGGGTGTTTTTTTACTCTCAACTTTGACAGTAAAGAGATGAAGAAAGGCATCCAAATCGCAGCTCTGATGGATGGAGCTGTCCATGTTGCCATGGCCTATGTTGCAGTGTTATGTGCTTGAGCCTCTGCTCTGCAGGTAGATGAGTGAATTCAGGCTCTAACCTCTCCTGGCCTCAGCACCAAGAGAGCAGATAGGGATGGAGTGTGAGGTGATTTGCGATGCCACAGACAACTTCAACACTTTAGAGTGTAAGCAGGTGAGCCCCAGCTGTGCTGGTGTAGTATGAATCACTGTACAGAGTAGCTTGTTCTACAGTGGCATAGCTGCAGTAAACTGGCTTGCAGTCTAGGCTTATGTGCGAGAGATGTTGCTGGTGAAGGGACAGTCTCTCATCAGTGTTTTTATTTCAGGACGAAACAAACTTCCAAGTTTTCAGTCCCTTTCAGATGGTAAGTTTTGGGTCCCCGCCTCATTTTGGGAGGGGTGCAGATTTACATGAAACAAAGCATTTCCAAAAAAAGGGGAAGTGTCATCTGCCTTACAGTGCAAAAAGGGAAACTGTATCATGTGCTGTCTAGAAGTTCAATCATGGGTGGTTCTTTCCTCAAAGAAATTAAAGAATTGGCATGGTGATCTGGAGTAATTACTTATGTACAACTGGCAGCTGTTTGTTTTAGAGCAATGCTGTATTGCCATTTGGTGCTTAAGTTTGGGTCTTCTGCCATGAATACCAAGAACGAGATGGGTTTGGAAGTGGATGTGAATCACGATTTTTATGCGCTGCTCAGCTGTGCCTTTCCCTCTCAGCCCTCACTGACACGGGAGTTAAAAACTACGCCCCGGAGCTGCGCAGACCGAGAGCTGAGTACAAGGTGAGCAGCCTGTGCTTGTTGTATGCTGGGATTGGTGAACTTCCTACTCCACTGGTTCATGGGAAGTGAATAATTGCCGTTTTAGACAGAAGAGGGCAATGCAGGGAATGGGACAGGGAGCTGCAAAATGCAGCCTTGCAGTAATTTAGGCGTTCTCTGCTTTTGCTCAGAAGTAGGGAGCTTTGCTGGGGGTCTTGGTTACTCCTTTTAATGAATAGCCCAGCAGTCTTTGTGGAAAGGATTTTTAAATAGTGCTTTGTCCGTAAGCTGCTTTCATGCTGGGTCAGATAAACTGGCATCACATGTGGGTTTTACATTTTTTTAAATATGAAAGCTTTGAAATTTCCTGTTCATGAATCACTGGGACAACACAGAGGGAGTTGTGCAGAGGCAGTGTTCCAATTGGCAGGAATGTTTGTCTAGCAGATATGCTGTGATAGGTATTGGAGAATCTAGAGGATTTTGGGACTGGGTGGATTCCTCTTACTAGGTGTGAAGCTGTAGTTCCATGTCCCTAGGTCCAGGCAGTAACAGGACTGAGCACATATTCCCTACAGATACAGACATGTACAATACTAACACAGCTGCCTGCATGGATTGACACTGACAGAAAGCAGTGCCTTTATGAACAGACACAAATAGAAAACACTCAAGCTTGATCCTGAGCTTTCTGTCTGACCAGTTCTACTAGTGGAACATACACACACTCTATGGGTCCCTCCAGTAGCTGGTCTTAGACATCTGATTTGTTTTGTAGCTGAATCCCAGACCCCAGTCTTCTCCAGTAGCTGGCACTTGCATCCTTGAGATGCTAGGGTTCACGGTCCACCTATCCTTGGCCATTTGATCCTCCTCAGGCTGGTGTATTTATGTCAATTAGCCATTAGTGACATAACTTAACAGACAGCACTTCCTCAAAGCACAGCAGGAGAAACAAGTGTGCCCTGTTGTGTTCTGTTCTGGGCCTGCAGAAGCAGTGAAACAGGAAAGAGAAGGATTATACAGCCCCTTAAATGCAGACACGGGTGGTGTAAGTGGGATGGAACAAAGAAGGGAAAGTTTGTGGCAGCTTTTGTTAAGTGTCCCGACAGTGACAGGCTGAGAAGCTGCCTCTGGCCAGAGGTGCTGGAGGGAACCGTGGTGCTCAAGATATTTGACACTCAGCTATATGTTGATTTGAGAGACTGATGTACAGAGGTCCCCTAATAGGACTGGGTCAGACCTTTTATCCTTAGATTTGGGGTTTCAGTAAATCTTCAATGGATTTTAAAAGTCCTCAGAGCTGGTTCTTGTTGCTCCCTTTCTCTGGGCCTTTTGAGGCAGAAAGCTGAATTGCAACCACTGGCTTGAGTGCCTCACGGAGACCTAGATGACTTTATGGTATCAGAGTTCAGATGGTGGCTCGGGCCTCCATTGCTTTTTATCCAGTGTTTCAGATCAAAGTGTCTGCAGGCTGCAGGGGGAAAATTCTGGTCGTTGCAGCAGTGGTAGCATATTACCTTAAGATGGTCTTCCTACAGGCTTCAATGCCGTTGTCACAGTGTCCTTGTCTTGTGCGACTACCCAGGTGCTTGCCTGAGGCTGTTGTCCCTGCGCTCTCCATGCTGCTGTGGAAGGCTCACCAGCAGAAGTTTGTCTGAATTGTAACAAGAAACTGACTCCTTGCCCCTCAGTTTTGAGTTAGTCTGTTTTGCATGTATTTTGTTTGTCCTGAAAGCAACAAAATACATAGTTTTCAAGGAGGACAACCTGCTGCAATGCACTTCTTATAAAGGATATGATGACAGACCTTACTGAGGCAATAGAAAAGTTGTGTTAACATATGAGCCTTTAGCCTCCCTCCACACCAGCATGTGCAGAGGCTGAGGGCTCAGCATTTGCACCTGAACAATGTACATACACATCCTACTAACACCTTCCCTGGAGAGGCTGGGTACATGTGAGTAGCTACATGTGGGCCGTCACTAATGCAGCAGAAGTGGAAAGCAGCTTGGAGACTGCTGACATGATCTGAGGCTTAAGAGTGCTTTATTTTTCTTGTGGCAGGATTACAGCAGTGATTGGAGCCCCAAAGATACCGTCAGGCGAATGCAGAGGGGCAAGGTAAGGACTTTACTCTCCCACCTGCTTGTAAGAGATGGAGGGTGGGTGGTCCTAAGCTGCCTTACACTTTCCTATGCTCCTGGCTGTTCTGGGAGCAAGGAGGGGATCTGTGTTGCTTGCAACACCTAGCAGGGTTGGTGGTCTGCCTGTCTGTTACTTTGCCAGGTGGCAGTGCTGGGATCACACTAGCTCAGGAGCAGCAGGAGAACTTCAGGGTTTTGTTGCTTTGTTTACTTGAGTTGTCCCCTCAGCAAGGCTCTGACAGTAGGTATCTGTACTGCTGTGTCCCTTTCTACCCTTTCTGCTCCCTGGGCCTGGGTTTATTTTAAAAATCTGAGGGGGTGGGGCTTTATCTCCATTCTGAGTTGGTGGCAAATGGAGGGAGGAAGACTGAAATGGTCTTCGTTTCACTGGAGCTGTAATCTTAGTCTCAGCTGCCTCAGTGTGCAGTGAACACATAGGGAGATTGTGGTTTTACTCTGCATGTATCTCCTTAAAGGCTGAGGTGAACTAAAGGCTGAGGTGAACTAAAGACTGAGAGAGGCCACAGATGTGGGGTAAGAAGAAGGGAGAGAGTTATGACTCTACTTTTCTGGTCTCCTTTGTGGAAAGAGGCCTGCAGAGTTCCCTCCTCCTGTCAGGGCTAGTGGTTTGTGGTGTACAGGAAGGTTTTGTCTTGTTACAAGGGTGTTTGTGCTGAATATACATTGTCTGCTATCCTAGACTGGGCAGTAATGAGGGTTGACTGCAACCCCTGTGGACAGATTTCCAGGGATTATGCAGCATGTGGTTTCAGCTAAACTTCTCCACTCATTGGGAGGGCGGTTATTCGTGTTGCTGAAGGGCTTATGGGAGAGGAATAGATAATACCTTGGGGGTTGGTTCAGCCTGAGGACTGTCTCATGTCCCACGTGCCTACTTCTTCCTCTTCTATCTCTAGGTCTGCTCTCTAGAGAGATTTCGCTCCCTGCAGGACAAGCTGGTGCTCTTGGATGAAGCTGTGGCAGGGCATGATGGGAATGTCATTACAGCTGTGAGTCCTACTGGGGCCATACAGGGCTGGGACTCCTGGGTGGCCCCACAGAGAGTGCTTGTGAGAATGCAGTCAGCTGGCCACCCAGTCTTGCAAGACTAGGGAGTGTTCTTTAGTTCAAACCAAACAGTTACTAAAAAGTGTCAAGTCTTAAGACTAGGAAATCCCATGTTCCTGCTGTCTTTCCTGCCACTCTGCAGAATTAATGTTAATCACTGTTAATAACAAGGAATCTGATCCATCAGCCTTACAGATTTTTGCAACTACTTCTTGAAGGTCAAGGTTTAATCTGCTCATTGCAGCACAGAAGATATGGGACCTGGGATTTGGGATCTGGGGCCTCACCAGTTTTTCTGGCTTTTAAAGTATCAGACAGGCAATGGCATTGTGTCAGAGCTTCCTTCATCCAGGTATTTTAATTCCTTGGATTTTGCATGGAAAGGTTTTCCTTTGTAAATTTTGGTCTCACTCATCTAAACTTCAGAGTAGGAGCTAAGGCAAGCATCTAGGCGGCTGTGGCCCAGGCTCACTTCTTGTCCTGGGTGTAGTGGGTACCAGAATTAAGTTCAGTGCTGTAAGAGCTGGGTTTTCAGAGCCCTTTGCAAAAGCTTCTCTAGGCCTTGTCCAGTTTGCTGTTTGTTTGTCTATCTGTCTTAATTCTGAGCTGTCTGTGTGCTCACAGGTCCTGATATTCCTGAAACGGACGCTAAGGAGAGGTGAGCGTGACTGAGGCTGGAGTTTCTATAGTGTGTTTCAGTGAAGGACAGAGGGGGTAATTCTTTCACTGGGTGCAAGTTAGAAAGAGAGCATCTAGGGTATTGCTGTTTTGCTAAGCATGAAATATTTTTGTAGCAAGTGTAATGTGGGAAGCGAGGGGGGGATGGTGATGCCCACAAAGGCTCCAGAGAGGAGCTTTAAGCAGTGGTAGGTGGTGGTGATGGGATGAATGAAAATTAATCTGTAGAGGTAGCACATGGCTGTGAATTCAGCTGTCAGCCCAGTGACTGGGCTCTTCTGTGCTCCAGCCTCCAAGACTGTGATTTGAGATGGGATAAGGCTGTTGAATCCTGCCAGTGGCTTTCAACTCCATGCACTGTGCTAAGTCCCCTCTGCTTGATAGTGCTTTCTTACTTTACCCACCTGTACATAACTCTCTCCCCTGCAGAGATCTTGTTTCGGGAGCTGGAGGTGCGGCAGGTGGCCTTGTGCCATCTGATCCATTTCCTCAGAGAGACGGGTGAGCAGAAGTTCCTTCTGGATCTGCTCAGGTGAGGCTGTTGATGCATCTTGTGGCAGGGCTGAGCACACTGCTAGGAACCTGCCTCCGAGTTAATGCTTGCTAATTCCCTTTTGCAGGTTCTTAGACAGGACTGAGGAAGTTGCTGTGAGTATTCCCAGGAGCATAAGCTCCCTTAGTGCAGGGGGAGGCTGGTTGCAGTGTCTGGTAGTCAGGCGAAAGCTTTTCATCCCCATTTCACCCTGTGGAATACTGTATCTCCCAAATCCATGAGAACAGACTGCTTTTTTCCCCTCTTCCTCCAGCTGTCTCAGTACCGGGAGCATTTGAACATCCAGGATGTAGAAAAAAGGAGGGAATTTCTGAAAGGTTGCATTGGGTAAGAAAAAATGCAGAAGTGTGGGAGGGATGTGGATTCTTCACAGAAGGTGGTAGTGAAGAAAATTAGACCTCTGTCCCAATGCCATGGCTTACGTGGTTTGAGGGCTGATGTTGGTTTTCCCTTAGTTTGAGTGGGGTGTTGTGGATTTCATGTAGACCAGAGAGGAAGCATTTGCCGTGATCACTAGTCCAGCAGCTTTTGCTGCTTATGCGGGGGGAAAGATGCTGCAAGGGACTTTCTGATCATTGACCCTTCAGATTGTAATGGGTGAAAGTTTGGGTGCCTGAGCACTTGAGGAAGTTGACAGCATGCACTTTAGGTTGTTCCGTGAGAAGTGCCACATAACATTTCTTTCTCTGGAGCCTGTCTAGGAGAGAGCCAGTTGGAGAGGGCAGCAGGTCAGGAACTTGAGTACCCACTAGCCATTCAAGCTGGAGAGAATGGGAACTTGTTTGGTAGAGGAAAAAAAATCCTTCTAAGTGTACTTAGAATTAAGGATTCTGTACTTAAGAGTTGGTCACAGTGTCTCTTTCCTTCATGACTGGCCAGGCTGCCATTTTCAGCTGAGGATACCTCCCACATCCAAGACCATTATACCCTATTGGAGCGACAGATCATCATTGAGGTATGAAATCTTCTCTGCTGGTCAGGAGATGGCTGGGACTACCTGTGAGATCTCTTGCTGTCCCTAACTTACACCACTTTGGATCTAACCAGTCTGCTCTGGCTAGTGTAGTTGTAATTGCTTTTCATGCTGCTGTGCCAGGCACTTGTGAAATACCAGATCTGAGACTTGACATCATGTTAGAGCTGTGCTTGCACATTGCTGTCACAACACTCTCTCTAGGTCTCTATCCCACAGCTACACAGGGAGCTGTCCTGGCTCATGGTCACCCTGTCTGTCTTCCTGATTCCACAGGCTAATGATCGGCACTTGGAGATGGCTGGGCAGTCAGAGCTATTTCGGAAATATCCTCGCAAGGCTTCAATTCTCAACATGCCACTAGTGACCACCCTCTTCTATTCCTGTTTCTACCACTACACAGAGGCTGAGGTGAGGATGATTGGCAGAAGACAAGGGTTGCATCTCATCCTTGTAGCCCTCAAGATGTGGAGTGGCCAAGCTGTGGCATGTTAAGGAAAGAAAGGGAAAGAGAGGTCATATTTCATCCCTCAGAGAGACTTTGTCCCCTGGGACCAGTTTGGAGTTTTCCTTTGTGCTCCAAGACATTCAGCCCGGCACAGTTTGTCAGGGAGTTGCCTCCTAGAAACCACTGTAAATCCCATGAGGCTGAGGTACATGGTACAGGTCTTGGAAGTGCTGGAGGTGCACCAGTTGAGGATGTAGGGAAACCAAACCAGAGAACTAATGGGGTGGGATAGTTGCTCTCTTCTGCCAGCTGTTTCCTCCTGTGGCACTGACATGAGCAAAAAGCAGTAAAATCTTGAGAAGATTGCCCCTGTGCAAGGCAGATGTCTTATAACAGGTGTCTGAACCCCTCCTGTGGCCTGCCCTGCTGAGTTTGCACTGACTTGTCTGCTTTCTCTAGGGAATGTTCAGCAGCCCCACCAACCTGAAGAAAACATTTAAGGTGTGTGAGTCTCCCCTGTTGTGGCAGCACTACCTGAAAACATGCACAGACAAACTGTATGTAATGAAGGGGCTCAGTAGGAGGAATTTGAGGGGCTCAGCATGGAGCTAGGGAGGGGGCCATGGCATCCTTTTTGAGCAGGACCCTTCTGGAGTCTCAGAAAGGCAAGTGGGAGCCATGTGGAGACTTTCAATGGATGTACCCTGTCCGCAGCAGCACTTGCAAATCCCCACTTCCTGCTCTCTGCAGTGCTGTCCGTGGCATCAGGCAGCATCTTGGCTGTTTGCCTGGCTGTTGGTGTGGGTCCTGGCAGGGCTGGGGCAGATGCCATTCATGTCCAGCCCACACAGGCCTTCTGAGCTGTGCTACTGCTCTGACTGCAGCTTTCTGCCTTGCAGATTCCTGATAAGCAGTATGTGCTGACTGCCCTGGCTGCCCGTGCCAAGCTGCGAGCCTGGGGTGATGTGGATGCCCTCCTGACCACCAAGGTGAGCTGCAGAAAGCCTTGCTGGGGACACAGTCCCAAGTACTGGCATCTGCTACTGATAGCTGGCTTGTTCTGGAGTTACTGGACAGACTGGTTTTACTTCAGCAGGGCCTCTGCTGCAGGGTGTTGCAATACTTTCCTCCTCTCCCTGCCCAAGAGCTCTGCTGGGCCTGGTTTGGCTGCAGCAATAAGGTCAGAGATGGGGGCTGCCCCTGAGCTCTGTTACCAAAGGGATTGCAGCCAGCCTGTGTCCGGCCACTGTGTGAAGGGCTCTGCCATGGAGTGCATGTGGTGGCTGTGGGATACGTTGCTGGCACTGGGAGAAAAAAAACACATTTTCTTGTGGCTGGAGGGATTGCCCTTTTGGATTAACATAGGTTTGGTTCTCATTTCAGAACTGGCTGGGTTACACCAAGAAGAAGGCACCTATTGGCTTCCACCGGGTGGTGGAGATCTTGCAGAGGAACAGTGCTCCTGTCCAGGTGAGCCAGGAACCTCTGCTTATGTCCTGCTCTTTGTTGGGATTTGGTGCGTGAATGATTCCTCAGGTGAGCTGCTTCCTAGCTGGAAGTGGGAGAAGCTTGCTGATCTTCTGGCTCTGCCAGGTGGGCGCAGCACTCAGCTGAGCGACCCATACATCAACAGGAGATGTGAGTGATATTGAGGGCTGGGTCCTAGCTCTGACTGCAAGAGGGACAGCTGGCCTAGAGTTTGCTGGGAACTCTCTTCCCATGTGCATTGCCACCTTTCTTTGCTACATTAAATTTTCTCTTGCTTAATCTGGCTGGCAATGTTAACCTGATCCCTGGGAACGAGGTAGCCTAAGACTCTGTTGATAGGAGGAAAAGTGCCAGCAAAACCTGAACTCTGGACATGAGGAGAACAGACTTCAGGCTGCTCAGGGAATTGATAAGGTCTCCTGGGAAAATGTTTTTTCAGGCAGTGGGGTCCATCAGTCACTTTTTAAACATCACCTTCTAAGGGTACAGGAGCAGGAAATTCCCAAATGTTGGAAGTCAGGCAGGCAAAGCAGAAGGCCACCTTGACTGAATAGGAATCTTCTCCTGGAAATAAGGCAAAAAAGGAAGGCGTAGAACTAAGGCCAAATGAAATGGGAAGAATACAGAGATGCTGCTTGCCACTGTAGGGAGAAAATTTCATGCAGCCAAAGCTCTACTGGAGTTGAAGCTGGCCAGAACTGTGGGGAACAATAAACAGAGTTCTTACAAATATTTTAATAGCAGTGTAGAAATAACATTGGCCCATTACAGGATGAGGATGGTCACCTCACAAACAGATGATGGACCAAGCGGGTCTCAGTGCCCTGAGCAGGAGGACCATGACTGCGAGAATGATCACCTCCTAGTCAACCCTGAATTTATGCAGGATCTGCTGCTCCACCTGGATCCCTACAAATCTATGGGGCATGATGGGATTCATGAAAGAATCCTCAAAGAGCCAGCTGATGTCATCACAAAACCTCTCTCAATGATATTTTGAGTAGTCTTGGGAATCTGGAGAGATCCCAAATGTCTGGAGTGTGGTTAATGTTGTCCAGTTTTCAAGGATGCAGGAAGGAGGACCCTGGAGACTGTAGGCCTGCTAGTTTCATTTCAGTGCATGGTAAAGTTATGGAGAACATTATTCTGGCAGGTATTGAAAAACCTGGAGCACAACAGTCACTGATCACAGCCAGTATGGCTTCATGAGAGGAAAGTCCTGCTTGTCAAATCTGATTTCCTTTTATGGCAAGGTAACCCACCTGGTTGATCAAGGGAAGCCACTCCATGTAATGTTTTTGGATTTCAGTAAAGTTTTAGATACTGTCTCTCACAGTATCCTTCTGGACAAAATGTCCAGCACACAGCTGGATAAACAAGTGATGAGATGGGTGAGTGTCTGGTTCACAGGTGAACCATAAAGGGATATAGTGAATGCGGTGACATCAGACTGGTGATGGGTCACTAGTGGGGTTTCACAGGGCTCCATCCTCGGCCCTGTGCTCTTCAACATCTTCATAAATGACTTGGATGCACGACTGGAAGAAGTACTAAGCAAGTCACAGATGATACAAAACTGGGAGGAGCTGTTGACTCCCTAGAAGACAGGGAGGCCCTGCAGGGAGGCCTCAACAAATTAGAGGGCTGGGTAGTCACCAAAACTGTGTGGAGTTCAGCAAGGGAAAGTGATGGATTCTGCGTGTGAGATGGGGCAACCCTGGATGTATGGACAGACTGGGGAATGAGAGGCTGAAGAGCAGCACCATGGATCCTGGTCACTGGCAAGTTGAACATGAGCCAGCAGTGCCCTGGCAGCCGAGAGGGCCAACCCTGTCCTGGGGGGCATCAGGCACAGCATCACCAGCTGGGCAAGGGAGGGGATTGTCCTGCTCTGCTCTGCACTGGGGCAGCCTCACCTCAAGTCCTGGGGGCAGTTTTGGGCACCACAATATAAGAAGGACATAAAGCTATTAGAGAGTGTCCAAAGGAGGACAATGAAGATGGTGAAGGGCCTTGAGAGGAAGCCATATGAGGAGCGGCTGAAGTCACTTGGTCTATTCAACCTGGAGAAGAACAGCCTGAGGGGAAACCTCATTGCAGTCTACAACATCCTTGTGAGGGGAAGAGTGACCAATGCCAGGACCCAAGGGAGTGGCCTGAAATTGTGTCAGGGGAGGTTTAGATTTGACATTGGAAAGAGGTTCTTCACCCAGAGGGTGGTTGGGCACTGGAACAGGCTCCCCAGGGAAGTGGTCACAGCACCAAGCCAGACAGAATTCAAGAAACATTTGGACAATGCTCTCAGGCACATGGTGTGACCCTTGGGGATGATGCTGTGCAGGAACAGGAGTTGGACTCTGATCCTTGTGGGTCCCTTCCAACTCAGCTTATTCTGTGATTCTGAGCTTTGCAGGCAAAACCTCTGGGATCTTAAGCAGTCTTGTCAAGGTCACTTGTTCCCTAAGGAAGGGGCCAAGTCTTTGTGACCAGCAACTTAAAAAGGTTTTGGGACTGGGGTGAGGGAATGAGGCAGGAGAAACCTGTGGAAGAGAGCTGAGACATTCTTCCGTCTCTCGCAGGTGCTGCAGGAATATGTGCGCCTGGTGGAGGATGTGGAGACCCGGCTGAACCTCGCTACCAAATACAAGTGCCATGATGTTGTCATAGAGGTAGATTCCTGCTGTGTGAAGAGATGGGACATGGGCCTGCTTTTTCTCTCTAGCTTTTCTGTTCTCTGCCATGTGCCACTTCTGTCATGTGCTTGGTGATGTTTGTTTGTCCCTGTGGCCTGGGAAAAGTGATAAGGTTCCCAGTAGGAGTCCATGAGCCAGGAGAGTGGCTCCTAGCATTTGTGCTGTGAAATTGTTCTGTGTTGGGAACTGGATGGGGGATTGTAGAGTTGCCCTGCTCATCTGCAGGGTACCATCTAACGGTGGAAGTGTCCCTTTCTCTCAGCTGGATGCTGGTTTTGCTCTTTATCTAGACCTACAAGGATCTAAAGGATCGTATCCAGCTGACAGCATATAAATGCAAGGTGGAGCGGGGCTCTGCAGAAGAAGAGAAGATAAACAGCATTCTCAACAACATGGTAAGAGTTGCTTACTTTTTCTTCCAGACACTCATCAGAAACAGATATAGATTAGTTGTAAGGGCATGGCTGTCCTACATACTTTCTATCCCTGCTGGGAAGCTAATGTTTTGTTTGGGGTTGCATTCAGGGTAGGAATGAATGGTTATACTGATAGAAATGGCACGCTCCGGCCATAGCTGTCCTTGTCAGGGATTGGGAGTCACTAAGTTGGCCCCTAAGGTTCTGTGTTCACCATAGCTGTTAGTCATGTCTTGTTCTCTCTTTTAGCAAATCCGGTGGAAGAACTGAGCACCTGTGAAACAGCCTGTTTGGCCATTGCCTTGTCACTGAAAGAGGGAACTGCAAAACCCAGTCCAGTGCCAACAGAGCAGCTCTGTTCCTACTCATTGCATGATCAACGTTCGTTGGTGACAGTGGGTGCCTGTGGCTTGTGGGAGCGTGGCGTTCAGGCTGGTTGAAGACAGCTACTAAAATGTAGCTGGCGAAACCATGGTACTGATCCATCCGGGTTGATTCTTTTTGGAATCTGATTGTCTTTGATGTGGCTGTAAGGCAGGCATCACTTGTGTGTATGGAGGAAAGTTGCTGGGCACAGCAGGATGAATGTTGCTCTTGGTGGTGCCTGAGCTTATTCTTGCAAGAGGAACATATTAGTCACACTTGTGAGCCTCTCCACTAGACAGTGCTGACCAGTCCCTGTAACAGTCAAGCTGGCTTGGGCATCACTAATCATGGCTGTGGCTGGAGTAAAACCTACCTGGACCACATTCTCCCCGCGTGAAAGTGTTGGGGGAAAGGACCAGCTGCACCTTAAAAAAAATTTTTTTTTTTTGGTTCGTTCTGGCTCACTCTAGGAAAAGAGGTGTGTGAACTCCTGCAGAGACCCAGGACAACCACCTCTGCCAGTATCCTTCTGCTAGCACTCTGCAGCATTTGGAAGATCCCTTTATCAGGGAAAGACCTAGTGTGGAGATGGTCACAGTCCTGATGGGTTGGATGGAGAGCAAGCAGGGACCTCTCTCAGTTGACAGAAACCTGCTGGCCCCAGCAGCTCTTTTCTCAGAAAGTGTTATGCTATGAAGGATTGAAATGCACTTTCTCAGAAACACAACTCCTCAGGCAACTGCTGGCTTCATCCTTTCAGACCTCACTTCAACTCTGTAAATAAAGCTGTCTCTTTCTCCTTGGGCTGTTTGTTTCCTTCCCCCACTAAGCACATTGTCACTCTTGAGTGCTAATCCTGAGCAATTTATCACCTCCCACAAAATGAGTTGCAGGGTGTTTTTTAATGTTTTGAAAAGCACAGTGCATGTCACCATGGAGTGACATTGCTTGCAGCAGTACCTAATTTCACACCTTCAATGCCATCAGCACAGATTAATTAATTTTAATGTAGGAGAGTTTGCTGCCACAGGGGGTCACACAAACATGAGAGTAGATTTGGATTCCAGCCTCCCTGTTGCACTGTGAGCTCTCATTTTTTTTTTCTGTTGGTGTTTGTTTTTTTTCTTACAGAATCATTTGGGTTGGAAGGGGCCTCTAGATCATCTAGTCTACTCTTGCTTTAGCAGGGTCACCTGGAACAGGCAGACCAGGACTGTGGCTATTAGGGTTTTCAGTATCATCACAGCTGGAGATGACTCAGCTTCTCCAGGAAACCTGTTCCTGAATTTGGCAACGCTCACAGTGCAAAGGTGGTTTTGTGTCTTCAGATGGAACATCACATTTCAATTTGTGCCCAGTGCCTCTTGTCATCTCAGGGAAGAGAGGAAACAGGGATTATTAAATAGCTTTTTATAGATCTTGAAAACTAGCCAGATCCCAAGGCTGAGCTGTTTCAGCTAAAGACTTTAAATCAGCCTGCAAGGACTGGGCCAGGCAGCTGAGCTCTCTGCCTGTTTATTCCTTTGTGTCACTCTGCTGCTGCCCTTTGCCATGTAAGAACAGTGATGGGCAGCCGCCAAAGTCCCTCTGTGCCACTTTGGGCTACTAGCAGACAGTGCTACTAGCCTGGTAGCAGTGGTTTGTGTTTCACCTGCATGCAGCAGAGCACAGGTGATTGTGTTCCAGTGCCCAGAGGTGCTGGTTGGTCACCTCTGCTGTCTCTCTGGGCTTTGGAGTCCCTTTCTCGTTGCTTAGTGCAGTAGCCCTGCAGAAGCAGAGCTTTATATGCTTTTATAACAATGCTCAGCTGCTGGCCTAGGAGGACACTGTGTTCCTCTGCTGCCTCCTGTCACACATGCTAGCTGTCTGCTGTCATTTGTCCTGTCACTGTGTACAGCCTTGACACCTCCATCCCTCCCCTCAAGAAAAATGGACCATGTCGTTTCAGAGCCTGGAACTGTCACCAAACTTGGGAAGAAATGAAACTCTCTGACACTATCTTTGAGATGTCAGTGAGTTGTGTTACTTTTTTCTGGACGAGATGTGCAGTGAAAATCATTCCAGTTGCACATGTCCCGTGCAAGACTTTTCACATATTTCTACATTTATAGAAAACAATCTTTGAGCAAACAAGCTTTATGTCATGAGTGTCCCCATGTCAATTTTTTTTATGCTGGCAGACTCAAATCAACATACACCTCATTCTTAACACACACACACACACACAAATTATTTACATACTGCATTGATGCCTCCCTTAGAGTTAAAAGAACTCAAAGCATCTGAGCAAATTTCACCATAAAAGCTGCTAACTTGCTAACTTACATGTGGCCTAAAAACACTTCATAGTGCATCTTTCACCATACAGTTTTCACGATTTACTGCAGGACTCAAACCTGCAATTTCTGGGTTTTACCACTGGATGGGACTCGAACCCATTGCTTCTACAAAAGGGGACCAGAAACACCGGAACAACTGCCCTGTAATTACTGCATTGCTGAGTGTGCCTGAAGCACCCATGGTGCTCACCGTGCCATCGTGGCCCAATGGTTATATGACTTTATATGCAACCTGTAAAGGACTTCTGTTTACTCGGTAGAACGAGCTACATAAAATACAAGCTATATTAGACTAGTTACTGTTAATTTTAGCATCCCTCACCTAAAATGCTCCTAGGTCAGAGGTTTCAAACCAAACAGGTCTGATTGTCAGTGTGATTCCTCACAGCAGTGTGAGATGAGAATATCTCTTCTCATCTATGTGCACACTGGTAACTGATATTTGATTTTGTTCATTCCTGCAAGGAAAATAAAATTCCATGAATAGCTGGTGGTCATTTTTTATGCAGGCCTGAACAGCATCATGTGGCAGAATTTGCCTCACCAGAAGGCACTGAAACTATGCAATGACCTCAGCTTTCCTGATTGTTGCCTCATCTGTACAGAGCAAAAACCTTCCTGCCCAGGTTTGTGTGCAAGAATTTTGTCAGCAAAGATTTTGCCTCTTCAATTACTCAAGAGGAGAAAGTTGAGGGTTGAATGCTGAGGTACTGCTTGTCTCTTTGCTCTGCAACTTGCCTCATCTCACATACAACATGGGCTGCCTTGTTGGGTTGGAAGGTGCGGAACTCTATGTTGTCCTTAGGACCGCATCTCTGCCAGGGGAATTGCCTTAGATGATGTATTCGCAGTAGAAGACCTGGACTGAGTTATTTTGTCCCTACTTCCTGTTTGGCTACTTATCAGGCTTGTCTGAAGCCACTGATCAATACTAGGGCACAGGATGAAAAAAAAATCCTATGGGAATATCTAGAGAGTACAGTTCTTGGGGGTAATGATCTCAGTAATCTTATGACAGTTCATGAACTAGACTATTGAGGATGTTAAGTCAGGAGAACATTGCTTGAGGGAAAGGATTCCTGCTTTTGCAGGACTGTTCTAGAGCCATTAGTCTCAGTTATACTTCACTTGGCAGAGTGATGCCTGGAACATTTTATATTCAAGTCTCTGAGTCTGATTGTTTCTCAAAGGCCCAAGAAAGAGTCTTGTAGTCAGACATTGAAGAAAACCACTGTTACATTACTAGCAAGCTGCTTTGGACTGTTGTTGCCCATAAATGTTTCCACTTGTTTTCCCTTCCCAGAACCTTCCACTCGTTTGACCTGACAGCTGTGCCACTGAGAAGGTCTCTCTTTAGCCAGCTGTTAGAAAAGAGAGAGCTTGTCTGGTGCCATCTGATGCCTGGTGCTCTTACTGTACCAGGCACCCTCTGGAGACTGGCCTACAAAGCAATGTGGGCTGCTCAGCACCAAGACATCTCTCACTTCAGCTGTAGTGGAACCTAGTGTGATATTGGATGACAAGTTTCCATTCTCCACAGCTACTTCCAACAGTTTCTCAGAAATTCCAGAGGAAACTGCTGAGTATGATTCTAATGAAGCCCATGAGGAATGCTTTGCTGAGATCTCATCCCTCATGGGACTAAGCAGTGCAAGAACCAGCACTGTTAACTCTCAGACTCTTTACACTGTTCCAGCCAAAAACGTACACATTTTCTTCTACGAGTTTCACTCTCTACACTGCTCAGCAAACTTGCTTATCCCTGGTTGCCTGAGCTTTTCTATTTTTTTTTTTTTGGTCTGAATTTGCTTCTTATATAGTCTGCTTGGCCTATGAACTGCTTCAGTTTTAGTGTTTCTATTGCAACTTCAATACAAAACTGAACTACAAAACCAAATCACAGTTATTTTGTAGTGGCTTCACTGTAACAAACTAAACAGGATCAGGCCCAGTCATTTTTTGTTGTATTTTTTTATTCCCCATGGGGGATCTCAAGAAAGCCGTTGAATCCTGACAGCATACTAGTGATTTAGTCAGGCGCGCTCTTTCTGTTGAGCCAGGCTTTCATCAGCACTTACTTCTACTTCCTTGCTGGTGAGAATGCGTCCCACCCTCACCACCACAGACTATATGATATGTCCTTCAAGGAAAAAGGAAGTAACTGGATCTCTGTCCAAATCTACCCGGGACAAAGCAATTTTTACTCCCTAAATTCTCTAGTTCAGTATTCTTTTATACTTTCTGCCACCATCTATCATGTGTTTCAGCACTGTTTACCATGATAAAACACTGCCTGCCTGCTTTTGCCTCACAGGAAATAATTTGTGTGGTGAGGCCAAAGATTACTTATGCATGTTGCACCTAGACCCCTTGCTTAATTATGATTGCTGACAGCAGCTGTCGCCACACCTGTACACCAGTTATTGTATATGCCATTTATCTTACATCTGGGCTTCAGAGCAAGCCCAGTCTGCAGACACTGAAGCCTGGGAGATATCTATTCACTTGAGCATCTGGGAAGTTCTTATCAATTGCTTGTGCTTAAAATATGTCTATGATTGATTTTTGGTCTTTTTTAATCAACTGTGAAGCAGAAGTGAAAGACAGACAATGCTACAGTCTGTTCTACAACCTCCACTTCACTTGGTTCCTGTAAGCAATGAAGGATTGCAGAAAAGAGACAGTGTGGGAATGGGTTTGGTGTAATCAAATGTCTAAGAGCTGCAGTGGCAGTGCAGTGCACAGTTTTTGGAATTGTGAAAAGGTGGAACTGTACCTCCTTGAACAATCTGCAAGGTAATGAGAGTACAGTCTGCTGTGGCTGCTGGGCTTCTTACAAAGGCAAAAGTGCGGCATGAGTCTCTAACTCTGCCTCTGCGTGTCCTGGGATGCAGGGAGAGCATCCACTCCCACCATTGTCTGGGATCCTTGCAAAGAAGGAACTGTAGTATAGGGCTCCAGTCCTGCTTTTTGGATAAACTGTGAGAAAGTGAGGGCATCTGCTTTCTTTCCTGTTGGTGCCTTTCTCTCTAGGAAGAGACCCATATTGTCTCTGTATGGGAGGGTGATGGATCTGCTGAAGAGAGGCTCCTCAATCCCCAGCAACTCTCGCACATGTCGTGAAATTTCCTGAAATACAAGACAAAACACCAGAAATTCTCATTTCTCAAACCAGGACAACAGGGCAACAGCTAAAACCATCCATTCCATGTTATAGCAGCAGGAAAATGAAGTGATATTCTGAATTTTGGTACAGTTTCATGCTTGAAGTTACAACACATGGGGCGTCTGAACCCATAAGCCCCATGTGACATTGTAAAAGCAGTGCAGATCACTTTCTCTCCAGATTTACTATCAGGGATGGCATCACATCTAGTCTCTTAGTGGCATAAATATAGCTCTGCTTTCCTCCTTGTACTTCAAGGACAAACAAGTTATGAGTGAATGAACTGCAGTCTCTTCTGCTTAATATAAAATCATGGATGTTTGTTAAATTATATTGTGAATGACAATCTACACAAAGGTGTAAAAAATTATCAGCAAAAAGTCATATTGTTCATTTAGAAAATGATGAGTGTATGGTTGTCTGAGCCAGCTGGACCTGGAACTGTGAGTGAACAGTGCCTTGTCATTGTTTTTGAAGCAACTTCTGAGCATTTAACCATCTAATTTGACTGAAGCTTCAAAATACAATTTGCAAGGTTTTACTGATCTTTCACAGTATTTGCTCAAAACCTTCCCCCAACTTTAGCTTGACTTTGAAGAGTAGTACCCTACTTTTTGTTACAGCAAAAGAACACCAGACTTGTATCTTGAGTGGTTTTGATATTTAAAATACCAGTACAGTGGGATTAAGACCAGCAGTAATGTCACTTGTCCACGCTGCATAGCTTCCACATAATTAGCTGTGTGGTTCTCTACCAAACTGCCATTTCCCCTAAACTGCAAACAGTTTCTGTCTCACTGAGCTGATGCTATCACTCTTATTTCTATAGTAACTGTATCAGTTTCGACTGCTCACAGCCTTTCGTTTACATTTCTTGTTGGGAAATTGCAGCTTTAACTTTTCACCTGCTCTAATACACACTTCCTGAAACACCCAAATGGCCACATCCTGCAGAGCTCTGCATGCTTGGATTCTATCAGATTAAAGTTCTTTAAAATACAAATAACTGGCAGGATAGGGCATGACCTTTGAGAACCTCTAGGTTCCACTGAAGTCTGTGAGATGTTCCCAATTTACTTGCAAGCTTTGGAAAACATTACCGAGACAGTCTCATTGCCAAGCTTGCAGCAGTGTCCTGGCTGCCTATTGCTTATCTAAAGGAATTTCAGTTCCCACAAGAGGAAGAATGGGTTACAGTTGATATCTCTAACCCATGGCCTAGTATTACTCAGCAGTTGAACTAACACCATACATAATCCCTACACTCCAATATGAGGGTGAGGCTTACAAAGGCTGTAAAATTCTTGCCACTTTTGGAAAGCACAAATGACTATAGAGTCTCTATCTGCTTGTACCAGAAATATTCATGAAGGGTTGCTGCCTGAAAAAGTTAGTGTAAATTGATGCCTTTCTCTCAAAACAACAGGCAAAGTCATGGCATTAGTTAATGTTTTTGGTGGCATATTTAGTTTCAAACAAACAGTTAAGATTGTGCAACCAGACAGAACTGTGGTGAAACTGCATTTTGGTACTGTAGAATAAAACAGTGTTAATACTCTAGTCACTGGAGCATAAAGCTTCTTCTCTCCTCCTGGCTTGAATTTCTACCTGTGTCTTCTGGTGAAAGCAACTTCAAATTGTGATTCAAAACAGATGATTTGGCTCTGTAAATGCAGCCCCGAGTCCCTCTGTGGCTTCCACTGGGGAAGTGAAAGAGGGTAATGAAATTTAAGTCAACTTGTTGATTTTCTGAACATTTAGGAAGTTTTGGACGGCCAGGCTGTAGCCCCGAAATTCACCCTTAACTATCAGTGTTTGCTAAAGAAAATATTTAAGTTTGAAAGGAAAAAGACCAATTACATGTTCATAAAATGAGGAAGATACAGAGCTCCTGTTTGTGTCCAGGAAAGCGTAAAACAAGGAAATAACGAGTGGCCCTTTTGCTACTTGAGATCAGTGGCTCAATTGCTGCAGGTTAAATCTAACTAGATTTTCAGAAGTTCTACAAATCAGTAAGTGGAAAATGACTTAAAAGAAATTCTGAGGGTGTGTGCATCTTGCTAAGCAATTTCATGGGGCCAGAGGGGCAGCATAACTTAAGGAAAGGCTAAGCACTTATGGTGCCCCAGAGAAGAAGCCCTTGATCTGCAGCCAGCTAAAGACCTGTACCTGAATAGACCTATACTGCAAAAGCGTGACTGTTTGTATAAATTCGGTTGTGCAGTTTCAGCTCAGTGTCGGAATCAGGGCTCTGCCCGGGCAGACAGGCCACGGCTCAGCCCGCCAGCAGGCAGGGTCAGCGCTGGGCGCCGCGGGGCTGAGGAGGGAGCTCCGGGAGCCGCAGCCGGGCGCACCTGCATGTGGCCGAAGTCGGTGACGCCCATGGCGGGCAGGTTGGAGCAGTTCGCAAGAATGAGGCGGCGGCCGGTGATGCCGTTGGCCCGGAAGCATTCCTGGGCAGGGAAGCGGAGGGAAAGGCGGGTCGGGCCCTGCCACTGCCGCCCCTCTGCGCTCACACACGCACACGCTCACGCACACACTGAGTTCAGGGCCACCGGTCCAGGCGCCGCGGAGGGCGAGGGTTTCTCGCCCGGGCCGGCAGCCTCGCACCTCGTACTGGGGGAAGCCGAGCTGCACCACCCACTCAGCCACCTCGTCAGCGCTCCAGGACAGGAAGGGGCAGACGGGTCCCGGTCCCCCCGCGCCCTCGGGCTCAGGCTGCGGCCCTTCAGCCACCCCAGGCCCCGCGGGACCCGGGCGCGGCTCCATCGGCTCCATCCCCAGGCCACCACGGCAACGCGTCCTTTCGGAACTCCGTTACCCTGGCAACCATCACTTCCTGGAGGTGCGCCCCGTTCTCCCTTCCGCCACTCCCTCCCGGCTGTCAGCCTGCAACGCCGCCCGCGCCCCGCGGCTCTGCAGAACTAAATGTTGATTGGCTGCGTTGTCGAGGGGGGAGGCTGAGGGATGAGCACTGAGGCGCCAGCATCTCCCTGCGGCTCGGCTCACACGCACTCGCTCGGGTGTTTCCGTCCCCCCCGCTCGGGTGTTTCCGGCCGCCCCGCTCCGGCCGCGCTCGGGTGTTTCCGGCCGCCCGCCGAGCCGTACCCATGTCGGACCCGCTCTCCGCCGGCTCCCGCTCCGAGCCCCCGGGCGGCGACACCGCGCCCCGGGGCCCCACAGGTACGGGCGGGGCAGGGCAGGGGGCAGCCCGGGGGCGCGAGTTTAGCGTTGGCCTTACGGGGAGAGTTTCCTTCGCGTGATGGATTTGCTCGTTTCTGCCGGAGAAGCCGTGTTTCCGCGGTGGCAGCTCCCTTCGGTGGCAGCGCGGTGCCCGCTGCGCAGAGCAGCGCCCCGGGTGCCGCTCGCGGTGCCGGCTGTGCCGGGCTGTGCGGAGAGGGGCGGGCTGCGGTCTCTGCGCGACTCGGCCGCTCGGGCGCCTGGAGCTGCAGCAAGAGTTCCTGCCGGTGCGGTGGGAAGAGCGAGGATTGACGGAGGTTTGTGCTTTCCCCGGTGAGAGAGGCCCCGTCTAGCCGGGAGCTGGAGTGTGCCGTGGGCTGCGTGCCCCTGGGCTGGAGCTGCCTCCTTCCCGCCCCGACTCTTGGGAATGGCCAGCGGCTCCAAGGGGCATTAGCGACCTGCAGAAGCTGGAACTTGTGCGTGCCCTGCTCCCTGCCTTCATGCGATCGGAGAGCAGCGCTGTGGAGCGCGCAGCGCAGCCGTATGGGGACAGAGCTTTCCCCGAGTTCAGCAGACTCGGGGAAGACCAGGAGCCATCTTTATAGACAGTCCTTTTAGCACTGACCTAGGAATTTCCGTCTCGTCAGTGCCCTTTGTGAACTGCTGCATGATTGCTTTTTCCAGCTTTGTCAGCTCAGCTTTACATGATGAAATTTGGCCTTGTTCTGTCCTTCTAAAGCTAGGATTAGTAGTTCCTGAATGAACCCTGCTTCTGAGAATGGCTTTACACCAAAAACATGCATAGGTTTTTGTTCTCCCTTTCCTAGGGTTGAGGCCATTAAACATCTTTGTTCTGCAAGGTTCTAGATAGAGCTCATAACGTGAAAAACTGGTTGGCACAGCTCTTTGTTCCACAGCCGTGTGACCTTGTCAACGTTTGAGTACCGGCTGCAGGTTTTCTTCCTGTCAGTGTATTATAAACAGCAACATTTGTTTCACCTCTCTTCGTATATTCTGTTTGTTGTTAGAAAATGAAGACTCAGCCCAAAAGACAGAGCCTGCAGATCAGCTAGTTGATTCTTTGGAGTCCAGTACTTCGCAGAGCGGGTAGGAAAACCTTATTGTGTGTTGTGGCCCACATGCATGACAGTCTGTTTCACTCCTGTGACCTCTTCCGTGTGGCAGTTTGTTCTGTGCAGGTAAAAAGAAGGGGCTGGAGACTGGATTGTCTGCTTTGGGACAGTATATACCGGAATCAGTACGGGAGGGCCTGTTCTTACAGGCTTTAAGGTTGTTTAAAGGTTGTGAAGCGTACTTCATGGCTCAGCTATTCAAATCACAGAGTCATTCAGCTTGAAAGGAACCCTGCAAGGTTTTATAACCCATTATAAGAGCTAGTATATTTTCAGGGGAAAATTTTCTATATCCTGTCTGAGGGATACTTTAGTCATTGAGCATGCCCACTGTCTATAAATCTGGTGGAAGCTGTACAGGAAAATACCTTTTACTATTTTCTTGACAGTGTTTTGGCTTTTTTCTTCATCATTTGTTTTCTATGTCTCTCCATTAATGCTGCTGATCAACCCTGTTATCAGATGTTTGGCTTGTTGGTACCTGCTGGGCATATGGTGTTTGTAGCCAAGTGATTTCATTGGTTAGAAGCAGTAATACTGTGCAGTGAAGTTTCATTTGCCGTTATACATTTGTTGCACAGGATACAATTTCAGAAATGTGTAAATTAGTTACAGTAGGTAAACCACAACTTCATCAAAAAGATGCAAAAATCCAGGAAAAAAAACCCCACATCAAACTACCCTTCTTACTAAAACAGCAGTTTGATGCCATCTTGGTTTGATGCTGATGACATCTCTGTCAGCCTTCCTGACTATAAATGAGTTCTTCCATCTTTTTATTATACTCTCTAATTTTCTTTAAAGAGATTCATACAGACTGTGAGCAAAATGGCCAAAGTAGATAATGGATATTTGTGGACATTACCTATTAAATTTGTCTTAATTTAGATCTTCTTTGAAAGGGGTGGAGATGGTCCAGAAGGTTTGTGTGAGGAGGAATCAGCTGAACTCTGTCTTTGTAAGTCTGCTTGTAAAGCTTGTGTAGCTCTTCCTAATCGTTCAGTGAGACTCTTGGGTATCAGTGGTATCTAGAGGAAAAAATTCCCGAGCTGTAAGCTCCTGTGTTGATGGAGAGCTTTTTGAGCAGATGTGTGCACCTATGGTAGCAAATGACCAAATAGCCCATCTAGGTGTGTTCATGCAACTGCTAAACTAAAATGCAAACGGGCTGGAAAACGATAGCATGGAAGTCCAAGAATTCTTCCTTTAAAAAATTGTTCCCACCAAGTGTCCCTTCTTATCTTGTCCATCTGCTGCCATTTTGTGAACCTGCTATTCATCTCTTTTGAGTTGCTCTTACAGACCTTCTGGTCTATTGTGCCAATTCTAGGAAACGAAATCACTGTTGAGAGAATGTAAGTAAAAAGTGGCTGTGTTTCTGGATAGATTCTGTAGTGCCATAGGAGTAACAATTTGAAAACAGAAGCCACATTTGCTCTGTGGATACAGAATTTGTCTTAATTGAGCTGTGTATATTTTATTTTATTTTTAATTATTCAAAACTATACTGATGGTCTGCTTCCTTGCTAATGAGAGTACTTCTCATTTCTGAAAGGAGACATTTGAAGAAATGCATGTTTTTTCCATTCGTGCTGTGTTCTCATGTTTCTGATCCTTTAGATCAAGGTAGCTGACATTGGTTTTATAGTGCTGTGAGAAGGTTTTGATTTTCAAAAGCAGAAGTGTTTCTATTCTTATTTAATACTAGGTTGCTTCTCATAGAAGTTTCACTTATGTATTGAGATCATTACAGAGGACACTCTTCTGGCATCTGAGTTCATTTGGGATGATAAGTCCAGCTATAGACAGCATGCAGCAATTTTTTTTCAATATAATTTAGAAGAAAATCCTTAACAGAGAATAAATGCCAAAGATGTTTCCTTTCTTGCCCATTCTTTTCCTGCTATGTACCATTCTTACTGTTTTAGCATGTCCATTTTCTTTTGTTACAGTCCTGTACTTGGACCTCTTTGCTTAAGTTATTGTGCTGTCCTTTGTATTTCTTACTGCTTGCTTATCTGTGGATTGTATTTGAATATGGCAGAGAGACACCTGGGTGCTCTCTGTCTCTGTTGGGGTTGCTAGTAGGAAGGGCATAATGGGGGACTCAAATAGAGGGTGTTCTTAGGATGGCTGTCAAAATTGTTCTGAATTCTTTCACTGATCCAGTTGACCTCTGATGGAGTATGCAGATGCCATGCAGTAGCTGGCATAAAAGAAGTTGTCCTTTCTTGGGCAGAAAAGTTGCTATTGATGTCTGTCCTTAGTATAGTGTTGGTGAGCCAGCATGCTGTGGGGTGAGTGCAGTGAATTTCTGCCATCTAAAGGATGGTAAATCCCACTGAAGTTGCTCCCCCTGGCTCACATGGAAGGTAGTCATGCAGAGATAGCAGGACTGGGGTGGGGAGGGGTTCTTTGTCCAGTTGGCAGGTGCTGACCACAGAAGCTTGTTCCTTCAGTTCATTTGAATTTGAGTTCCAGAGCAGTGATTCCTGTGCTGGCTGTGCCCTGGGTGCAAGTGCTGAATTGTACACTGTCTTCCTCCAAAAGGTCACAGATTGGGGCGCACCTGAGTACGGGCACAACAGAGCATTCAAAGGAAGAAGTTGGCATTCTGGAAGATCAGAAAGTGGCTGAACTAGAAGAGAAGCTGCCTGACCAAATCCAGTCCCTTAAAAAGGTAGATGGATGTTTCTTATGTCTGAGAACCAAAAAGTGCAGCAACAGTTCTCCCACCCTACTGCTGTGCTTACCGCAATGGGACTGAGGCTCTAAAGGTTGTGTTAAGATAAAAGTAGTATTAACATAGATTCAGTTACATTTTGTCCTGTACGGCCGTGGGAGATAAATGGTATCAGTCTAATTTGCAAAATCCCTCTTGTGTCTTCAGCCAGTCCTTGTTTCCTTGCTCACTGAGGCTTCAAGGTAATTCTTGCCTTCTGCTCTTACCTGGTGCTTCTAGAAATTCCATTCTTGCAGATTCATGGAAGAGGGAGCTGAAAGTCCCTTGTTTCTTCTTGTGAGCAGATAGTTTGTTTGCCTTACAGATAGCCAGGAAGACCTGTGCAAGTGACACCCAGTTCAGGACCTGTGAGTTTGCATATATGAGGAGAGAGGCCCTAGTGAACCAGATGAACTTCTAACTAGGATGCAGCAATGACAGTTTGATTGTGGCTGTAGTCTAGAGGCACACAGAGCTGAAAGGCTCTCCTTAGAGAGATTGTGTGTTGGGAATTCTTTCCAAGAATAGTCAGCTAAATCTATGAAGCTGTTGCTTTGTTGAGGGGTGACAATTAACTCTGATGCAAGTGAAAAAATGTGCCTGCTCAGGGACTCCTGGGGAGGCCAAGAGGGGTGTAATTTGTGACACTAATACAACATTTTACTCCAAAGTTCATTACTTTGGTGCAGTGGGGGAAACAATGCTGAGAGGTGTCTCAGAGCTAGCCAACACTAATAATAGGAACTTCTGCAGGTCTGACTTGGTTTCATAAAGATGCCTGAATTACTAACAGGTTGTTTCAAATCCATGCAGAGACTTTATAACCAGGATGGTCTTTGTGACAATGTTTCTTATGTGCTTTGTGCAGGAAGCTGCTGTTCGGGTTACCAATTACCATGTACCTCAGGGAGTAGGGGATATAGTCATGATTCAGTCTGATCACACTGGTGCTGTGGATATCCTTTCAGCTGAGCTGGAGACTGCAGACCTCCTTGGGGAGCAGAGGAAAGGTGAGTCCTGAAGGCAGAACTCTGGGTAATTTTTTAAGTGCCTGCCCTGGCTAGAAGAGCAGAGACTGTCCTGGAGACACTTCTAATTCCTGCTGGAAATTTGGGCTCCTGGCTAGTGAGTGGAAAAACTTCACATCTGGAGCTTCTGGGAGCAGGCCCCTTATCAGAAATAGCTTCACTGTTTTCAGGTAACAGTTTTTCAGTAGTGAAAAGTCATGTAAGCCTGTGATCGTTTCCCTTGTCTCAGCTCAGCCTCCCCCTCTGGCTGCACCCACCATGTGGACCACCGAGAAGATGAAGGAATTCAAAGCCAAGATGGGAAAGGAGAAGAATGGCCGGATGGTGGTGAAGCGAGGCGAGGTGGTGACAGTCCGTGTCCCAACCCATCCTGATGGGAAATGCATTTGCTGGGAGTTTGCTACGGATGACTACGACATTGGGTTTGGAGTCTATTTTGACTGGACCACAGTTACTAGCACTGCCATTACTGTTCAGGTCAGTGAATCCAGTGATGAGGAGGATGAAGAAGAAGATGAGGAAATTGAAGGTTAGTGCAGATCTTATAGAGGTTAATTTGTGGTGCTTGTTGCCATGCTGCTGGGAGTATCTGTCAGATGCTATAATTTCCATCTACTTTGTTTAGTCAGCCCATTTGCTGTCTCTGCAGCCTTTTGGGTTCTTGGTCAGAGTGATAAAGCATTTGGCCCTTCCTGCTTCAGCATATCTCAGTGGCTGTCTTCTCCAAGAGCATTCTTAAAATTGAACACATTGAAAAAAAAAATCAGAATTTGCTCAGTCAACTTCTAGCTGATAAAAAGATTAAAGTCTGAAATTTTAACCTGACTGGTTTTCTTAGACTCTCAGACTGAGAAATTTCTGGTGGTGAGTGGAGGCAAAAAGATTTTGTTTTGGGGTGTTTGTTTTTTTAGTTTTTTATTTTGGTTGGTTTTTGTTTTGTTTTTTGTTTGGTTGGTTTTTTGTTTGTTTTTTGGTTTTGTTGGGTTTTTGGGGGGGGGTTGGTGGGTTTTTTTGGTTGTCATTTGTTTTGGGAGTTTTTTTGCGTGTTTGTGTTTTTTGGTTTTTTCTTGTTTTCTTTTTTTCCCCAGTACATCAGTAGCTCCTTCTGAATGTATTTGAAATGTTCACTGCCTGTGTCACTGTACTTGGGAAATACACAGCAATATTGCCTGTTCTGTGGCTTCAGTGTATGTGTGACCAGTGTAGCTGGGAGGTTGGCATCTGAATTTTGCAGGCCCTGTAAACAGGCCAAAACAGGGGTAGGTTCCTGTATGAGGAATCCTCTTGGAGAAGGGAATTGAGGACGTAGACACTATGAGGTAATAGCTAAGAGCTTTCCTCCCTCTCTTTGCTTCAAGTGTGTATCACAGTACTGCTGTTGTGTGTATAAAAGCAGTGAGGTGTCTAAAAGGCAAGAGAGGAGACTGGGCTGGCAGTCTAGTAAATACTGTCCCATAAGTATTCCCAAAAGAACTGGTTCTGGTATGACCTTTGTTATGATAAGGAAGACTGGACTTTGTGGGAATTACTTGCAGAAAGGTCAGAGGAGATGCTCTGGGTAATGCCGTCACAGTTAGCCTTCCATATAGCTGCACGTCTGTGTTGCATTCTGGTCTTAGTCTTTTTCTGGATTATGTAGTGGCTTAACTGGTTCTGGCCTACTTACTTGTCTCCTCTCTCCCATTCAGGACTGTCCCCTGTAGGCGATGTGGAGCGGGGTTCCAAAAGCTATCTGCGGAACCGCTATGGAGAGATCATGCCTGTGTACCGCAGGAACAGCCATCGGGAGGTACAGGCAGGCAGCCACGAGTACCCGGGCGAGGGCATCTACCTGCTGAAATTTGATAACTCGTACTCTCTGCTCCGCAATAAGACTCTGTTCTTTCACGTCTACTACACCAGCTGAAGAAGAGGGAAGGGGCAAGGATGGCAGGCAGGTGATGGTGAGTGTAGCAGGCTGCCGCCCAGCCCTGGTACCGCCTGACAGGCACTGCTGTGTGACAGAACCAAGGTGCAATTCTGCCAGCTCTTCTTCAGACACGAACTGGTTTCTCCCCACACCTTCCTTCCCCACTGTCCCGGGGAGAAAGGTAGTTGTGACTGCTTGGTTGTTCCCAGGCAGCTGCTCTTTCTCTAAAACTTTGGGAGGTCTGCTCCATGCAGGCAGTGGGCTGGGCCTTCATGTCACAGCTGGCAATTGCCCAGAAGCCAGGCTCAAGTGGTTGTGGTTCTAATCTGTTGTGCTGGTACAAAATGAAGTGAAAATAATCTGTTACTATTTTGTGAATAACTTTTCCAACTCTCCTGCTGCGTCTGCATCACTAGAGGGCAGCTGTTAGCTTCAGTGAGCCAGAAGCACAGCCGGCTTGTCACTTAGCCAGGGTAACCCCATCACCTACCATCACTACAGGCACCAGCAGTCGGTGCTTCCTTCACTCACGCGAGTGAGTGGGAGTGCAGCTGGCCAGCAGCAGCCCGTGCTGCAGTGGCTTGGCAGTGCTACAACAGGTGGCCCCCAAATAGCAGTCACAGCTCATGTTTGAACAGGGGGTGGGAGCAGGCTGCACGCCTCATGGTCCATAAGAAGGCTTTCCTACAGATTAAGAATTGGATGATATATCTGTTGATTGTAGGCGTATGTAGATGATTAAAACCTCAGTGATTTACCAAAAGTTTTTCCTGTAATCCAGATGTGAAGCAGAAAGCATTACTTACTGCCATGCTGAGTGAATACAAAACGGTTGGAATACAATAAATACACAGGAAATGTTTCTTAGTAGCAGCATGTTGGTGCACTGGTATTGCAAACATATGTAGCAAGGAAAAGGCTCCCAGAGAAATGCAGTTTGTCAGCTGCTATTGCTGTTGCAAAGGTATTGTTAGGAAGTTCCCTGGCGTGCTTTGGTAACTAGTGATGGTATTAGTTATCACCTTCCACTTAAGTAGCCGCTGAGTTGAACAAGGAGAAGTTAATCCATCAGAGATGAATTTTAAAACATGTTTATTTGTAACTGTTGTTTATTTTAATACTTTTAACTTGAAATCGCTCTCTTTTCTAAGAATACTGCTGTATTTACATTTTGATACCTCTTTGCAGAGACACAAAATGACTTTCCATGGTAATACTAGAAACGTTCTGAGTTTTATTTTTAAATCATCCAGGTAAAGCACCTCTACTTGGTCCATTCCTTCTATTGAGAGGAAATTATGGACAAAATTATTTGGGGTAGTTAAAGCCAAAGATTTTGCTCTCGTAGGAGGGCTGCATATTTCCTATTAAGGCTATATTGCAATGCTGTGCAATTTGCTCCATATTCAAGCTCTTACTTTTAACTATCTCTGCTTACTGATTCACTGCCCCAGAGCACTTAGTAGGTCAAAATGGGAAGAGAGGGAGCAGTCAGTACAGTAGAGCAGCCCAAGCTGGGAGCAAGAGGGGTGGAAATTGCAAGAGCACTGCTTGGAGCACAGTGGCAAGGAGTGGGGAGTGGGCAAGGAGCAGAGTTGTTGCTGCTTTGGGCCCTGAGATGGGGAGAAAACAGCCACCTTCCTCAAAAGAGAGAGTGTGTGCACCGGGGTAGGGGGAACTGCAAAGCTGCCTTATTCAAGCAGGTCAAGCACAGGGAGACAGAGCAGTAGGGCTTGGTATCTGTCAGAGCAAGATGCTCTTCCATTTAGCAGCTTGTTAGAGCACTATTCCTTACTTTAACCTCTCTTGGATGAAATGAAGAACCATCCTGTGGCCTTTCTACAGCACTTGAATCAGGCCTGAGCAATTTAGGTAAGGTGTTAGGTTTTTTTTTCATCCTTTGTCTATCAAGTTCCTAGATATTGCTGATGGAGTGACACACTTCACTTCTAACAAAGAAGTAGTAGTATGTTTGCTGACATAAAACATCAATTTAATAACATTTCATAGTCAGTGTGTTGCGTGTAGAATAGGGAATGAGAGGCTGGAGAGCAGCACTGCAGAAAGGGATCTGGCAGTCCTGGTTGATGGCAAGTTGAACATGAGCCAGCAGTGCCCTGGCAGCCGGGAGGGCCAGCCCTGTCCTGGGGGGCATCAGGCACAGCATCACCAGCTGGGCAAGGGAGGGGATTGTCCCGCTCTGCTCTGCACTGGGGTGGCCTCACCTCAAGTCCTGGGGGCAGTTTTGGGCACCACAATATAAAAAAGACATTAAGCCATTAAAGACCATCCAAAGGAGGGCAATGAAGATGTTGAAGGGTCTGGAAGGGAAGCTATGTGAGGAGCGGCTGAGTTCACTTGGTCTGTTCAACCTGGAGAAGAGGAGACTGAGGGGAGACCTCATCACAGTCACAGCTTCCCTGTGAGGGGCAGGTACTGATCTCTTCAGTCTTGTGACCAGTGACAGGACCTGAGGGAATGGCATGAAGCTGAGTCAGGGGAGGTTTAGGCTGGATATTAGGAAGAGGTTTTTCACCCAGATGGTGGCTGGGCACTGGAACAGGCTCCCCAGGGAAGTGGTCACAGCACCAAGCCAGAGTTCAAGGAGTGTTTAGACAACACTTTCAGGCACATATTCTGATTGTTGGGGTGTCCTGAAACAGGAGTTGGACTCAGTGATCATGATGGGTCCCTTCCAACTCAACATACTCTATGATTCTATGAACCTTTTGTACCAAGTCACTGGAAAACACCTTAAAACTGTTTATGATCACACAGAAGACACTATGGGCCAATGCCAGAAGAGAGGTTGCACATAAAATACAGCAGTTGGTCATGTCCCAGAGCAATAAGATCAGCCACATACATGTGTGGTCAATACTGCCAGGGTTCTTCAATCTGTTCTGCAGGGTCTGGGAAAACTTGGTGGTGTTGAAACTCAGTGGTGAAGCTCTGCAGGACTGTTCGAGGAAATAAAAAAGAGCAATTACGTTCTTCTTAGAGGTTTCACTAGGTTGTTCCTTACATTATTTTTTATGTCGTTAATTTGAAAAAAATACCTTTGTTCATCACTCAATGCTTGTCATGGAAGTGCTTTTGTAAAAGTGGGTACAAGCTTAAGTCAGTCTGTGAACTCCAAACTGTCACAAGTTTATGGAATTTCACTTAGTTCCATTACCTAAAAGACTGCATCAGGTAGAATCTTACAGTAGAGGATCAGACTAATAATTTTCTTCAAACAGATGATGTAGGAAGTAAAAGATACCAATGACAGGAAAATGGCAAGTTTATTTAGTAAATGCTTTAACAACACAAGCCAGTCTCTGAAAATAAGGTCAGTGCTGGAATTAACTGTCCCAAATTGTCAGGAGCTGGGACTATACTTCTTTTTCAGCTTCAGAGGGTCTTATGAGAAAGAGGGGAAAAGGTCTGCATTCTTACAAATTATGGTCTCTATCCATCAGATACACACTGTAACAGCTGATGTGAAGCTGGAAAATCTAAGGAAGTGCAGTAATTCCCATTCAGACAGAAATTTCAAAAATTCTCAAAAAATCCCAGGCTCTTTAGGCCTTTAGACTGAGAAAGTGTTTAAGTAACTGGTTTTAAGAAATGAGATTTTTTTCATGGGCTGTTTTATAAAAGAAATAAACATTTCATTAAAAGTCTATTGAAACTGTCATTGCTAATAAAATCTGAATTACTGAAACCTCTAGAAACACTCGCGAAGCACAGTAACAGGTTCATGATATTTTGCACAACTATTCATACCAACATAGTAAAATAATTCCTTAACAAGCTGATAGCCAAACCCAGCAGTAGCAGTTGAGTGTTATGAGGGCAATTCTGCAGCTCAGACCCACGTGAGTTACCCATCACATTCTGCAATTGACAGTATCCTTTCATAACAGCTTCTGGTTTAAAGAAGAGTTGAGTTAGAAAAGCAAATCACAAGCAAATATGTTTGGGGATTTTACTCCCCCACCCTTTCTAAAGTATTGGTTTGTGAATAATGAAAGTTACTGATTAAAAATGGGACAAAGAGATTTATGAAGCATCCTTCAGACAGCAGGCATCAGTCATGTCAGTCAGCTCACACACATACAGTACAAAATACTTGGACAGACAAGGACTGTGAGGCAGGGCTGTGCCAGGAACATCAGAACTGACTGTGACAGGGCTGCAATGTGCAACTCCTCCGCTGCTTCCGGACTACAATACATCTGTGCCTCATGAAGCACTACATGCAGCAGTAACTGGAACATGCCCAGTTCTCCCCAGATGTTCTAAAGGCTGTTCTCATGACTTCCAGACCCATCCCCTCTCCCTCCTCACCAGGTATCCTGCACTCAGGTCAGTGCTGTGAACCAGATGTAACCCATCTCCTGCACACTCAGCCCCACAGGTACAGCACCCCAGCATGTGTAACCTGTCTCCCACACAGGCCTGCAGGTACAGCAACCTGGTCTAGTTTAAAGGTGTCCCTGCCCATGGGAGAGCAGTTGGAACTAAATGATATTCAAGGTCCTCTTCCAATCCAAACCATTCTATGAGTAAATGTGACAATAGTTTAACAAGATTTGATGGCAAGGTATACTTAATTGTTTACTGCATAGAGAACAGGGTCAGACAAAACTGTCAGGGAGACCCTCTGCTGAGTCATGAGGTTCAGAAAGGACCCCCTTGCTTTTTAAACTCCTTTGTTGAAGGGAATTTATGTGTGGCTGGATCCAGACTTAGTCACAGACTTGGCCAGCAGTTTACATCTAAAGGATATTGTGCACAGTCAATTGTGTATCTCACTTAGCTAAGATTTCAAAATTTTGCATGATATTAAGCACTTAGTGAGAATTCCTTAGCAAGGAATCTCTCAGCCTCAAGAAGTTAACCCTAAGAGGCATCCCTAGTCAAGTGGAGATCCTGGTGCACAGCCTGCTGCCATGCAGGAGAGGGTAACAGGCCCTGGGCTGTCCACTATTTAGAGTATTTAGAGTACAGTCATATTTCCTTACAGGCTGTATTTTGGGTTTCCTTGTGCCAAACTGGGCCTTAACTGTTGAGCAAGACTTATGGCCCTTAACTATTGTGTTCTTATCTGTCTTCTCAGAGTCCAACTTAAGCCAGATACAGTCCTCCCGACCACCACTGGTGGCTGGCTGTTGCTCAAGCGGAACAGAGAGGGGAGAGCACACTGTCACTCTAGGCACTAAACAGAAGAAGATGGAATAGACCCTTCGGTCTGACCACAATGTCAGCATTGCCCCACTCAATGGTTGCTGTTGGTCCTTGGCTGTGAGATCTGCAGAACCCTGTGTGTATATGCTGGTTAACATATGATGCTCTATTTGGCACCTAGTCCATTTTCTAATTAGTTTTTATTTATGTTGAAGGGAACTCTGACTTGTATGTACATGAGATATTGCAGAATTACTGATCCTCAGCTGCACAGCTTGTTGCAGGCTAGTGGGTTATCTCCATTTAAAACTCTATACTGTGGCCTCCCTGTTGCCAGCTTGAAGCTATTTCCCCCTTCTGTCTGTCGCTCATAATAAGGTTTGAAATACATTTTGTCATGTTTTAAAAAATTAATAAGGCCTGCCTTACAACCAGTTTTGATCACTTGCTGACACATAAATAGTATGTGCCAGTTTTCAAGACATTAGTTAATGGTTTTTGTTAAGATAAATTGCACTGTAGATGGCAAGCCTATTGTTCAGTTCTTGCTTTCTGATGTGTGGACCAATCTTTAGTAAGGCTCAGGTCACTCTTTTGGAACTGTGCCCGTCTACTTGGTCTCATTGACTTAAGCCCAAAAGCAGCACTGAATATGCAATCTCATCCCAATGAGTATGTGCCCAGTCTGCAAATGCAGCCTGCCCACAGACAGGCCTGCCACAGTGGAACTGAAAGCATTTGGTGTGTGTTGTTCCACTGCTTAAGTTTCCCAGAAATAGCTGATATCTGTTATGAACACAAGATAGTTTTAGGAATATTTAATCTGCAGGAAAGCGTCATAGTTGTACAGGATAATTCCTCTTTTTGTTTATTTTCTTATATTTCCACATTATACAAGTATGTTGTTTCTCAGCTATGTAAATAGCATTCATTATCCAAATGACAACTTCTTTTTGGAAGGATACACAGTTTTTATTAATTTTCTGATAAATCCAATAGCTTGGCTGTGTAGCTAGTGATTAACAGCAGCCATTCCCATTCAATATCAAACCCACAGTTGTTTCAATGAAATAATCTTATTTTGCATGCGTATTTTTTCAGTTAGGTGTATTTCCTGGACTTGTATTCAATCCTGCTAGCTGGCTTAGGCAGTTATGGAAACCCTTCTTATTTAAATAGAGATCTTTGGAATTAGACCTTGAGTCAAGAAAGAACAATAAATTTAAAATGCAGTTGCACTTCAGAGAGGGAAATTAATCCTTGGGAAAGGCAAATTTCTTCTTTGTTTCTGTGGAAGGAAGATTTCAAATAGGTTTTTAATATGTGTTTCTTCTCCCTCTAAATTGTGTCTAGAAATTCAGAAAGCTAAATCACGGAAGAAGCTTCTTTTGCATTTTTGGTTTACTTTTGTGAAAGCACAAAATTGTTTTCCATTTTGTTTTGAATATAATTTAGATCTAAATAAAATTTACATGCTTAGACAGAGATATATCCTGTAGCAAAGGACTTGTATAAGTGTTTAGTTATAATAATGGTACTAATCTGTTGGACATTTTTTATGTCAGAGAAGGTAATAAACTCTCAGTTGTTTTCTCTTTTTTGCTTTAGGTGTAATATAGCAGCAGGAGTCTAAATTGTATATGGTTTACTGAGAAGAGAGAGTTAAAATTGCTTAAATCAAGGACCACTACTGGTACTGGTTACATTTACTCAGACTCTTTGGAGGCCTGTAATACATGTTCTCAGGAAAGGTTACTGGGGTCAGACACAGGCTTGTAGCAAATTAATGCTTGGGACCCATTTAATATGCATGAACAGGTAAGATGAGAATCTGTTAAGAGGAAGAGCTTAGTTGCCTGACTTCAGGTGCTAAGAAAGTCGAGTTACTATGCACTGAGTCTAGAAGGCAGCCACGTGCCTTTCTTTGTGGCTCTACCCTGTCAGCTTGTCTCCTTGTACCTGTGTGTGCATGTAACCTCCATCTATGGCCTGCAGTGGGTCAGTTATTGTGGTGCTGGACCTGGTGAGGTGGGTTTGAGATAAACCTTATTACAGGTCTAGTTGCTGAAAGATTTTGTTGTTCTTGTGGGGAATTAGGGTAGAGAATGAATCCCTAAATGAGTTCACTTTCATCCCCACTGCTTATACTCTTCCTTCTTGTCTCACTACCCCTATTAAAGCCACTCTACAGAGGATTTATCACAAGGTGCCTTAGGAACAAAGAGCATGTCTGAAATAAGAAGCATAGGTGTCATTAATACAAGAGATTTCTTCTTATTTCTCTGCCCACTTGGGTAGGGGGTGGTACTTGCTGAGGTCCAGCATGGAGAGCCCCTCTAGGCTGTTTGTGGAGATCTAATCTGTCCATAGACTGCCTTGTTACTGTAAGATGAGTAATACAATGGTGTTTGAGTTTCCTGGTGCCATATGTTCTTTGCCTTCATATGCTGCTGTCAGATGTCTAGGAACACCAGAGGAGTACTCCTTTTGATATGCTGACACTAAACCCAAGGACCAGAGAAACACTAGATAGATATAGAGGAGTGTTTCTTATGGCCATTCATAATTTTCTCTAAAAAGAGCGTCGAAATCCAGAGTTGTGAGTGGTGTGTGCTTATGCCTATTGAGGCTGAATGAGAGACCAAAGCAACAAAGTGTTTTGTTTGGGTTTTTTTTTTTTATTTCTACAAGTGTAAAAGAAAAGATTATTTCTCCTTTTCTCGTATCTGGGAAAATATTGGATGTGACAATGTCATGTAGATGAATGAGAACTTCACAACTGGCAGAATGAAAAGCTGAGAACTGATTTGTTAAATACATTGCTAATTAGACTATGAAGGAAGCCAGGAGTCAAAGTGCTAAGGCATTTATCTAAAGAAGTTGATTTGCAGTAAATACCAATTAAATAAAGTTTTAGAAGGTACATAAAACAGCAGAGTTCAAATGTATATTGCAATGAGGAGAGTTTTCTGTGGGGATATTCCACATTTGTCTGGAGAGAGTCTCTGGCCACTTATTCTGAAACTGTGGTGCTGTTGCAGCTAGAGGTGCATCAGGCCAGGTGCATGATGGATCTGAGTCCCCTTGGCTTTTCTAGGTTCCATTCTGGATTTAACATGTTGCTTTCTCAGAATCATCATACATTAAATGTAGCCTTTATTGGGAAGGGAGAGAGGAAGAATTTTCTGATCCATCAGTGAGGGATGTTTTAAACCTGTCTGGACTGGTGAGTCAAGTCCCTTGGGCAAGAAGCAGGATGCCAGCTCAGAGCTAGGGAGACCTTGCCAAGTAATGACCTTGATGTTTAGGAGCTGTGTTTGGAAATGATAAATAGATGGAGATGGTCTCCCTGCAACCTCCAGGATGCCCTGGGGACTGCTCTCCTCAGAGGGAGGCAGGCTCCTTTCCACTCACAGCTCCAAGCCATTAGCACAGGCTTTCGATGGGGAGCACCTTGTAGCTGGTCATACCTTTTTCAGACCTATGTTCTTGTGAATTGTGATGGTTGTTTGTCGGTCCTTATCTGTGTGATGTGAATCTTTTTGATGTCCTGTGATTTCAAAATTGAGTTCTCAGCACCAACTGTTTGCTTTTCATGTGCTCACCAAGAGGTGAGTATTAAATAGAGAAGAAGATATTTTAACAAAATGTGGCACTGGGCTCTTTCTGAAGGGCACGAATGAAGGCTATATTTATAGTGTGCTTGCATTCCTTCTACAATTGGTTTGTATTGTTTATATTTGATGTGTTGTGGTTGATTTGTAATAATATATTGGAACTTATTCCTTTTAAATAAACTTTTCACTATGCAACCAAGAACTTTGTCTTCTGTTTAAAACAAGTGAATATCTTGATATGAAAAATTCAACTACAGACCTTCCAGCAAAAGAATGCAGTTAGTTTTAGGAGCAAAGAAGAGGCAAATACTCAAAATGTACTTTGCCGCATACAGGAGATTCTGATTGCAAATAGATAGGAAAATGCTCTGTTGTCAGCTCGTGATGAGGGTTCCAGCCAGGACATTTTTTGTCTGTTAAAATGACTTGCTGGAATATTTTTCTTGAGATTGTACTGAATGCTTGAGGAATTGGAGAGGAACAAGCAAGTAGCCAAGCTCATTTAATGGACATAGGTAGAGTTCAAATACTTTACCCTCCAGTTCTTCATACTGGTACTTGTCACCTCCATTTGCAGAGATCCCCTAGCTCCTTTGTTACTTCAGCTTTCAATCTGGAGGATTAAAAAACATCTCTTCAGTTACCAGATACTCATTAAATTGTCTAGAGAAAAGTTTTTGCCCTTCACAGTTCCTCACAGCTGCTTTGCCCATCAGCTTTATCATACTACAAAGGCTCTATTTACGTGTTCTGAAAGAAGCACCTGCTGGTCAAAATGAGGAATGATGCCTGCAGCTAGAGTCATCCTTTCTCACCGATCTCATTTTAAGTTTGGCAGGACAAGTGCTGCAGAGGTTCAATTCTCTATTCTAGTCCAGTGTTCCCTTAGAGCACTTTTATAAACTAATTGATGGGCAGTAGCAATCATAAACCAAGTTGATCCAAAGGACAGATGATTCTGCCAAGTTAAAGATGTTTCATTGCATTTTAAGAACACCAAAGAGAAACAGTGCTACAGCTACTTAATTACCATGCACTCACTGTGCATCCTTGTGCTTGGCTCAGGCATATGGCCAAGAGGAAAACTAATGAAAACAGCGGGGATGCAGGGAAGTGATGCAAAATTTCACATTAGTTCTTCCCATCCACCCCCACTCTGCCACTCCCCTTCCCCGTGCTGTAGCTGTTGTGGATGGGCTGCAGCAGAAACACTCTGATCATGAGGTGCTCTGTGAAGGCCTTGCAGCAGGCTTTGTTGCCTCTGCCCGGGAAGTGGCTCTTCCCTGTTTCAGGTGAATAGCCTTTAAGCTTAGCAGACCTACTCATTGTTATACAGGTGGTATCAATTACCCAGTGGAGCCTCTGTAGTAACACACACATACACACATGCAATTATGAAGGAGTATCTGCCACCATCCTGCCTTCCTTTGATACGAACCCCGACTGCAGGGTAAGAGAAGCAAGGTTCACACCTACTCTTTTTCATGGAGGCTACGAGAAATGTGTACAGATACAATCATTTAGGAATTGGCAAGCAAATTATCCCTCTCTGGAAAGGGTTATATGGCTTGGGCTCTAGAAATGGTGAATGTCTGGAGCACAGGTTCTTTGAGAAGTGGCTGAGGGAGCTGGGGTTGTTTAGGCTGGAGAAAAGGAGGCTCAGGGGAGACCTCATTGCTCCCTACAACTACCTGAAAGGAGGTGGAGCCAGGTGGGAATTGGCCTCTTCTCCCAGGCAGCCAGTGATAGGATAAGAGGACATAATCTCAAGCTGTGCCAGGGCAGGTTTAGGTTGGACATTAGAAGGAATTTCTTCACAGAGGGGGTGATTAGATACTGGAATGGACTGCCCGGGAAGGTGATGGAGGCACCATCCCTAGAAGTGTTTAGGGAAAGACTGGATGTGTAGTGCCCATGTCTAGTTGACAGGGTGGAGTTCGGTCATTGGCTGTTCTCGATTATCTCAGAGGTCTTTTCCGACCTAATTGATTCTGTGGTTCTATAGAGGCTAATTTGGTACGAAGGCAAGGCTGGTCCCGAACTCCGAAGGCCTGAGCAGCCAGACCTGCTGCCCCGACCTCCTCCCTACACAGCAGGGCTGCCACCGGCCCCGCCGCTAACGGGGATGGCCGCGCCCCCGGGCGCTCCCAGCACGGGCAGGGCGGGCCAGGCCGCGCCCCTCCGCAGCTGCAGGGCCGGGGCGTGCCGGGGCGGGGCGTGCCGGGGCGGGGGGTGCCGGGGCGGGGGGTGCCGGGGCGGGGGGTGCCGGCACCGCCCCCGCTGCGCCGCGGCGCGTTAATGTCGGCCCCGGCGGCCGCCGCCCTGCTCACCGCGATGCTGCGCGCTCGCCGCCGGGGCCGGCCGGGGCCCGCGGGCAGCGCCCGGCAGGGCGGCCTCGCCTTCTACGTGCTGTGGGCTCTGCGGGAGCCGCCGCGGCGGCTCGGCAGGTGCGCCCCGGCCCGGCTGCGCGGGCGCGGCCGGTCCCTGTCAGGGCTGGGCTCCCCCGCGGGCCGGGCACCTGCACGCTGTGCCTTGGCCCTCCTTTCTGGAAATGCCGCTGCCCACCTGGCTGCGCTGCCCCAGCCCCTGGCGGCTCTCCCTTCCCACGGGTAGTTTCCTTCACTGCGTCCTTGCAGGGTTTCATCTCTAAATGGCACAAGCCCTCTCCTTTCACCCTTCCCAGGCATAAACGTGTTTTTAGGTGTTTTCATATATTTTTTCAGCTTTTATTTTACTCCTTGATTACTATCTCTCGTTCTTCTTCCCTCCCCTTGCAGCCACTCCAGCCAGATGGGTTTCCAGGCCTGGCTGCCCCTGCCATTGCCAAAGCAGCTGGTGGTGTTCGGGCTGGGAGACTGGAGCTGTTACTCTCCGGACACGAGCATCGCAGTGGATGTGCTGGTGTCCCCAGGCATCGCGCCACAGCGGGTCGGCACGCTGGAGCCCGCCCGCAGGTTACAGCAGGAGCTGCCAGGGTGTCAGGAGGGGCATCCTGGAAAAGCTTTCTGATCTCTGGTGCTACCTGATTCTGCTGGTGTTACCCAAAAGCTGCTCAGGCCTGCTGGTCCTCCACCATGGTGTTTCTGTCTAGTGATGACTCCAGCTTCCTTTTGACTGCTTTCAGGGTTGGATCTCTTTTGTCTTTGGGCTGTTATAGTCTACTATGGGAGCAGGAATTTTGCCCTGGTCAGTGTCACTTGTGGGCTGAAAAGCCATGGTCCCTTGTGCAGGTCTCTGGTGTGGGAAGATGACTGGAGAACAGATATTTTCATGGCCTCATTGAAAGAGATGGACAAAGGCAACCCTGTGAGGCTTGTCCTGACTGTCAATGGACAGGTAAAAGAATTGACACTCTCTTCCTGCCCAGGGTCCCAAATATTGTCACTTCTGAGCCCCAGAACCTCCTCTCCCTGCTCTCCTTTTCCTTCTCTGCTATTCCAAGGTAGAGCTGACAGGCATGGATCTGTTAATGCACATCTGTGCTGAGCCTGAAACCTCTGTGATGCTCCAGACCTATCCTCTGAACACAGTTTTGCCAGAACACCTTGTGTATCACAGGAGATGGGCAGCAGGCAGTTGTTCACTTCTAGTTCCACTCTCTCCTGAGTCCTTGGTACTTACGTACTTGTTTTACCTTGAGCTGAAGCCAATGGGTTTTCCTTTTCCTTGTTTGTTTTGTTGGTGTGGGAGATGGAGGCAGGTTATTCCATTGCAGGGAATCTGTCCCTTGCAAGACATGTTTTTGCTCATCCATTTTTTTGGATGGAGGCTAGCACACTTAGGTCCTTTTATTCTGTCACTGTTTCTGCTGCAGCTGCTCCGAGGTGTCTCCAGCAGTACGCCTGCCCATCCCTTCCTTGTACCAGAGACCACCCAGTCACCAGTGCTCCCAGCAGATGATAGGCCCCTTGGCCAGGACCTGGAGGATCCTACTGGGGTATGTGTATTTTGGAGCTGCCTTCTTGTTATTTCACCTTTTTCTTAGTATCTTCTCCCTCACCAGTAGCCATTCAGCTAATGTCTAGCTGAAACATTTGCTGCCATTTTTTCAGTGGAAATATGGCTAAGCAAGTTCTGGAGCCAAAGTTTCTCTTGTGCTGAAGAAAGATATATTCTCCATTGAAATGCCTTTTGAAAGGTTGAATTTACTAGTCCTTGGTGGGATGCTCAGCTTTGTTCCTAGTACAGATAGCCTTTTTGCCCTTCCATGTTCTAGCTGTGCCCAGCAGCCCGCAGTCTGAAAGCCGACCACAGCACACAGCAGCAGATAGCTGCATTGCTCAACACCTGTTTAGCAGCTGGTACTGATGGCATGTTGGCCCTTAAAACTCAATGGGAGGATAAGCCTGAAAACAGTTACCACATCTCTGGCCCAGTAAGATGCAATTCATAGTAGCCTCAGGTATCTTTCTTCAGGGCTGATTTGACTGGGACTCATGTCACAGGTTAAGAGTCAGAGATCAGAGGTGGCTGCCAGAGCATCCAGGCCTGTGAAGAAGGACGTCCAGCCACCACTGAGAACCCTGGTGTTACCCTGTGCCCTGAAGTCACCAGCTGGCAAGGTGGAATCCAGTGAGGCCTGGAGGAAGAGTCCTGACCAAGGACCACCAAGAGTCCACTCCAAAAAGCCCAGGAAAGTTTTGTTTGAACCCACAGCATCTGAGAGAGATCTCGATGAAGAAGGTAACTCTGGTAGCTTCCAGCTTTATTTTACAGGTCTTGTCTGAATGATGTCAATGCTGCTAGGCCGCAACTTCCCAGTCCATTTCTCTATATGCCTCCAAAGCATGATGGGCTTGTATATTTGGCTTTGAAATATACTTTATACTTTCTTTATTACTGGATCAGCTGCTTGATGAGTTTCTGCCTGTTGGGAAAAGGCCAGGAATAGAGCATGGGATATTCTTAGTGCCAACACTTTGTACTGTGACATAATGCTTATCTTTTCATACAAGTAAGAGTGTTTTATAAATAGGCAAATATCGTTAACCTTGTTTTACAAAAGGATAAATTGAGGCACAAGAAAGTTACCTACTGTGACCTTTTGTAACCTCTGCATTAGTCTGTTTGCACCCCTACTTAACAGCATGCCACTTGGTCCATAGAAGACATTGGTTATTATTACAGTATAGAGAATATGAAAAGGAATATATATGTGTAATTAGTATAATTGTACTGACTTTTGAGTAGTGAGAAGGTAACTGCCAAGGGGTTTGGAAACAAAACCTTAGGCTTCTGGAGTGAGAATTTCAAGTCAGCTCCAGAGTGTAACCAAGTTTATGTGTAAAAGTTTGGCAATAACTTAGTGGTCCCCATAAGAAATGACTTATTGGGACTTGGCTTGCTTGTCATAAAGGCAAATACAGCTCCATCATAAAGTTGTTTCTGCTGCAGGCAGCGTGAGAAGGGGGGAAACGAACTTCGATCAGAGGGGTAAAATGCGATGGTGACAGCATTTGGCAGTCAAAGGAAGTGCGCCCTGCTCCTACCCATCTTCTGCATTTCTTCTGATGAGACTTAGTTCATGATTCTTGGTCTTGCACCTTGTTTGTTGCAGTGAGGTAGCTTTGTGCTGGAGGTTGGAGGAAGGAAGGTCAAAGGGCTCCTATATAGTGGAGCTGAGCACTTCCCACAATATGTCTGCTGGCTGCTTTATGGGGCCGTCTCTCTGTTCCCTCTGCAGATCTGGCGGTGAAGGAGTTGCAAGGTGAGGATTTGGTTCCTAGACCCTGGTTTGTCTTTTCAGTCACTCAGTGATGATATTCCTTCCCTTCAACGTCAGAAGCCTCTCATGCTCCACCCTATCTCTCCCCAGTGATCAAGAATAACAAGTAGGTTGTGTGTATACCTGTATGTTCCTCTTCATGCAATTGCCATCAGTACAGGTGCTTCCAGTACTGTCAGGCTCTCAAATATGTTTCTTTAGCCTCTCTGAATCTCAGGCATACCTCTGGGTACATAGCTCTTTGAGGGAAAAAAGGTAAGATATGAAATATACTTTGATTAAAAAGTATCTTTTTAGCTTGCTGAGCGAACTGCAGGGGCCTGGGAGGGGAAAGGAGGAGGAAGAGAGCAGCACAAGGAATACCTCTGGAAACAGCTCTAGGCTTCTGATTGTTCTGTCTTAGGCACTGACAAGCTGTCCCTGGGTAGCCCTCCCTCACAAGGAGTAGCGTGGGGCAGGTAGCACAACTGGGAAATCACTTCTGGAGATGGGGTAGTAGATGGGGGACATTCAAGCCTGTCTGAAGTGGCAGCCTGAATGCATCCTACATCCAGCTACTCCTTGCTCCTGAGGTCTCTCTAAGTACAGCAATTACTCCCCTGAGCCAACTGAAAATACTCCTCAGGAAGGTAAGTCTTTTTCCCCTGCAGAGGGAAGGGACCAGGGGCCCTTGCCTTACCATTTCCTCTCTCTGAGCATTCAGGTGGCTTGTTTTTCCCAGCAGGGAAGGGAGCTGAGGGTGTCTTGTCTGACTGCTCACAGGCTGTGCTCTTGCTTCCCTAGGCAGTCCCAGTCCTCGGTGGTGCCATGCCATGTGCCTCAGTGACCTGGGGACAGCTGTTCTCATTGGTGGAGAAGGTGTCAATCAACAGTCCTGCAGGGATGCTCTCTGGAAGCTGGAAATTGGTGGGGATTTTAGGGCTGTCAAAGGCAATGGGGACAGTGGGATAGCAGAGGATAGCTCATGCAGATGGGAGGAGATACCTGGGCATCTGTACATATGGAGGGGACAGCAAAGGCATCACATCTAGCATGTCAGCAGGCTGAGCTGACAGCATAGAGGGCCTTGTGGGGCTCTGGGATTGTACTTGAGAGCCCTCTAGGAGCTAAGCTACAAGTTCTGGGGAGAGTTGGGGGAATTTTAAGGGGTAAAGGCAACAGTGCAGTTTGCAGTCTGTGCGTGGTCACTGGTGGGGAAGTGTGAGATACAATTCCAGTGCCTTGTGTCTTTCTGCACCTCACTGGTCTTATCTTTCACTGTGCTATTCCCCTTCATTCCTTACAGAAACAATTCTGTATGAACTCCCTCTAGCCCTGAATCAAAGCAGAGGAGGAGATGAAGGGAGCAAGGTTTTGAGTAAAGATTTTATGGCATATTCTTTAAATCTAGAGAAACTAAGAGCATCTTTGAACTCCCATACCATGTGTCCGATGTTGCTCCTACAGACAATGATTTATGGCTTCCAGTGGGTTTCCAGCTACAGAATGCCATGCCATCGTGCTTGCATGGTCACACAGCTACCTATGACCCTGACTCCAAGCGTATCTACATCTTTGGGGGCATAAGGGAGGACAAAGACTACAGCAGCATCTACATTCTGGACACAGTCACCTGGAAATGGCTCCTTGTGGCTGTGAGTACTGCATCTCCTCCAAGACAAAAGCGCAGGAGGGGTGGCAGGTTCTGCCTGAACGTGGCAGTTGATGTGCCCATGTCCTTAGCCCAGTAGTCTTGGTCCACTGTTGCTGCAGGTTGTCTGAGATGCATAGTTGGGTTTGACACGTATTAGGAGGCTGTGTTGAAAAGCCACATGCTGAACAGAAACCAGGAGCTGCACCTACAATAAATGAAGCAATGTGAAAAAATGGTTGCTGCAGAGGGCTGTGTCTGACCAAGCCCAAGAGTGGGAGGTACTCTACAAGCAGCAGAGGGAAATGGCTCCTCATTTTATATGGTGCCATTTGAGAGCAGCACCAGATGCTGAGGTGAAGAGCTGGTGAAGCACCAGATGCATTGGTGCAGCACCAGATGCTGAGGTGAAGGTCTTCTCAAATCAGGGACTGCTCTGAGCACAGCAGAATTCTGAGCCCTGTCAGCATGGGACTATCCATCTCTTTCCTGGCTAAAGCACAAAATGGCTTTTACAGAGTAAACCTGGATGAGATCTTTCTGTTCCCTGACATCTTCTGAGGAAGGTGTGGGAGGTTGACTTCCTTTTCTTATCAGAGCATTCTGGTGGTGTGGAGCATGCAGAGAATATACTGTCTGCCTGTGCAGCAAAGATCTGGCTGGGGAGCCAATAAAGTGAAAATTGAGACTTGTCAAACTCACTGCATGATGTGGGTCCCTTTCCTATGGGTCATGCAACAAATAATGCACTTCTTGTAACAACTATATATTGAACTTTTTCTAGGCTAAAGGGAGGATACCAGTGCTCACCTACCACAGTGCAACTATCTACCACAAGGAGCTCTTTGTTTTTGGAGGAACTTTCCCCAGAAAGGCATCACTGGCAGTAGCACCCTGCAGCAATGTGCTCTATGTCTTCAATCCAGAGCACGAAATTTGGTATCAGCCCATTTCAGAAGGGGAAAAGCCTCTGCCTAGGCTTGGGTGAGAGTGCTCTAATTCCAGCTATCCAAAATAGTGCAGGAAACCTCTGCTCACCTTCCCTCCCACACCAGTGTGATTTCCTAAATATTAGGCGATTGTTCTCCACCATTTACTCCTTAAGATAGGGCTGTGTTTAGAGCAATGTGACTCAGTACCTCCTGTTATGAATCCTGATGGGATTCTGTCCCTGGGCTGCAGTGGCTGTGGGTAGAGGCAGGTGTAGACTGAAGCTATGGCAGCCCAGTAGAAGAGGCCAAGGCTAAAATGGAAGTTTTGGGAACTTGCTGAAGATGTTTTATTCATTTGCTTTCTCTCTGCCCAGGCATTCAGCTACTCTATTGAAAAACAAGCTGCTGATTTTTGGGGGTCGGAGGACTTCTCTCTACCTCAGTGACATGCACATTCTGGATCTAGGTAAGAAAGTCTGTGCCATTTGGCTGCCTTGGGAAGGTCTGTTCCAAGACAGGGACTTGGGAGTGAGGTGTGCTCAATGGGAAAATAGCAATAACATTATACAAACTCTTGACTAGGCAATGGAGATGAAAAACTATGGGTTAATAAAAACCCTTTCTGGGGCAGTAAGGGCAGGGGGATGAAGAAAAAAAATGGGTTTTTTGGAAGAAGCTGGGTAATAGAGAAGGCAGGTTGTTGATGCAGCAGAGTATGTAAGTTTTTGTCTAGTTATGAGGCGGAGGTTTTTGGACATTTCACCTGCCTTTTCTCTGGCTGTCAGGTTTCATGGAGTACACACCAGTCCCTCTCCTCGCAGGACAGCCTTCTGCACGTTGGTAAGATGCTGATGCAGCCTCAGGAGCTATCTTCTTCTGTCATTTCTCTTTGAAGCCAGGTTTAAACAGTGCTTGTGATCAGACCCAGCTGCATATCTCTGTCCCACTAGTCAAAATACAGTGGATCTTTGCTGTGGGGCCAGGAATTCCTGTGCTGTCCTTGTTGGTGCCTGTATGGTGTGGGGGGATATTCCTTAGCCTCCCTGGAAATCTGCCTTTCAGGCTAGGGTAAGTTTTCTGCCGTGTGCTAGTAAACTGTATTGCCTGCTGTTTGGTCTTCACAGTGCCTGGAGTGGTACTGTGCCACACAGAGGAAGAAACTCCTGTACCAGGACTATGCTGTTCCTAAAGGGACAGAATTGCTCACTAGAACAACAATCTAAAGCAGTGCAGAGCCCAGCTAGCCTGCTATCTCACCCCACAGAGCAAAGCGTAGGAGTTTTGATAGCTCCTTCTGAGATAGAGTTGCTCTTCAGGCCTGATCATGGCCTGATCTGCAGAGGCAGACAAACATCTCTTTTAGGGTTATTCTGCAAGTCAGGGCAGAGAGAAGCAGAAGTCAACTTTCTTCCTGCAGCTTAAGCCCCCAACCTCCAGATCAAGTCTGCCCATCCCTGCCCATTGCTGACTGAGGCCATCCCAGCAGGTTTTGTTGTCACCATTTGACTTTGCTTTGGTCACAGTTTTCATGCAGCTCTGGCTGTGTCGGACCAGAAGGTTCTGATCAGTGGAGGCTGCAATGCCAAAGGAGCCTTGCATGATGCCTTTGTTTTCCACCTAGGTGAGTGACTCTCCTGCCCTGTTTTGATAGCTGAAGGTGACTCTGGGGCTACAGTGGTGTTTCTGAACACCTAGTCTAGTCTGTTTGTCTTATCCCTTGCACTAGGAATAGGCTTGTCTTTATTGATAGCCCCTTTGTATTTCAGATACTCTCTCATGGAGCACAGTGATCCACCACGACCTCTGCTCTGTTCCCCGAGCTGGCCACACGTTGCTTGACTTGACTCCTGCCCACTTGATGGATATGGACAAGGAGAACAAAGAGGAGCAGAACCTGCACACGGTGTTGGTCTTTGGGGGCTCCAACTGTGCTGGGACCTTTTATAACAGCACAATCAAGATCCAGCTAGACCTAGGATAATGCATGATACTCAGAATGAGCCTGAACAGCAAGGCTCTTCACCAGCCTAAATACAGATATAGATGGCAATAAATGAGTCCAAGCAACATGGCAGTCCAGGTATCTGTATATAGGTGAATGCCACTTTGGTACAAGAGATTGTTTGGTTTGGTTTGTAAAGGCTGAAGGCCATGAGTATTGTTCTCTTAAGGTACCTGATACAAAGTATCTGGGCTCAGGTGCCAAAACATTCAGTGGGATCTGAGCTGAGTCTGCACAAGAACACAGACACAAGGTTATGGGTTCCCTTCTTGTCCTACAGGTTTTAAGCTGGAATTCCCAGGGTGCTTTCAGCTTTGAAGGTGATTCAGGTATTTGGGTTCATTTGGGATGAGTGGAATGAGATCTACTCCTGCTATTTGGAAAGTCCTCATAGTAAAAGTACAAGCATGATTCTGGTTTGGAGGGAATCTGGGGTGGGATTCCCTTGGACAACAGTCTGCAGCTGAAGACTAGGAAAACACCTAGAGCAGTATCTGAGGAGGGGAAAAAGAAGAGAACATAATTTTCAGTGTAGGGGAGAGAGCTGGCTGTGCATTGCTGTCTATGGCACAATCACCTAGCTTTGCTCTAGGCAGACCTTTTACAAATTCTGCACGACTGCTCTTGTTATTGCAAGGGGTGACAGAGTTGCTGACTTGGCTCCTTCAAGACCTCAACAAGGGTTAAGCTATCTTCCATCAGAGACTGGATCTCATTGTTTGTATCCATGGAACTGGTGACTGTGCTGTGGCTCTAAGGCAGCCGCAAGGATAAGCACACTGTGTACACTGATTCCCTGATGCTCTTTATGTAGGTGGTAGAAAGAAGTAGCCCCTGTGGGGAATACAGAATTGGCTTGATGCCTCGCAGTTGTTTGTGGCTGCATTCCCCAACCCAAAGCCATACAGAGGGAACTTCTGCTTTAATCTGCTTCATGGAGATAGACTAGATATAAAAAACTAGTATCTGCAGGTGTTCCAGCACAGGCATAGCTCCTGTAAGTCATCCATGCTGTTTCCAGGTTCTCTGTCCTTACCATCCAGATGAAAGGGAGACAATAGTACTAGAGATTCCTACTGGCACAGAAGTCCTACTCAAACTGTAGGTATTGTCTTCTTTATCACACCAGCTTTCTAGATTTAATGAGTAGAACGGCTTCAAGCTCGCAGTTCTGCAGGAGTATCTGGCTGCCGGGAAGGGTGGCTTATTTTGAAGGCCTCTAACTCCAAGAGAGTTTTATTTATTCTGGTTATTGTGGGATATGGACCCATGTCCACTTTGAATCTGCAAAAGGAAAAGAATTTGTGAAGTACTATGAGTTGGAGAGCCAGTGCAGCAGTGAGCAGAAGTGCAGAGCAGTGTGATAGGCCTGCCTAGTGTGGGAGAATCTCACAGGCATTTACACTAACAGAAAAGGTTCATTCTTGTAGGTTTAAAAACAAATGCTAGAAAAATTAATCAGTGTCTGGAGAGGTTGTAAAGTCTCCTTCTCTAGAGATACTCAAAACCCAGCTGGATGCAATCCTGTGCCACTTCCTCTAGCAGGGAAATTGGACTGGATGCCCTCCAGAATTCCCTTCCAGCCCCAATGGTTCTGTGATTGTGTGATCTTCACCAGGCTTTTACGTAATGTGCAGCACAAGGTAAGAAGACACTGCTTTTCCTGGGAATCATGCAGCCACTACTTGTATGGGTTTAAGGCTTTAAACAAATGAAGTCTGATTAATTTTTTCCTCCTGTGTGCAGTGTAAGAATAGAGCAAACGGGGACAGAGAATGTGGAGTGTGAGCAACCTCAGCTTTTCTAAGGACATAGACCAGGTTTCCACAGGGGCCTCTAAGAGGAGACTACAGCTCCTTATTTCCAAAAGAGACAGTATTTATGAAATAGGAAAATTCATGGAGAGAAGAAACGTAAGTGGATAGGGCAGGCAGAAGGGATACTTTCTAACAGGCACAAGGAGCAGCAGGAGATAAGCTCTGACAGGCCAGCATAAGTAGGTGTGTTGAAGAACACCTCAAGCTTAGCCCTAATTACCTTTCAGCATTGGCAACTTGAGGCACTAAACACAGATCAGCCATGGAAACCTGCAAATGTAGAAGAGAAAAGGGGTTAGAGTAACTTAGAGCCTATCCTATCACACTTCCCAGTGGTGGCACACTTTGAGACCAGGATAGAAATTATTTTATCAGCCAGTACAGAGGAGTTGTCATGATAATCTAATTCTTTAATTCAGCATTAATAATACAGCAACAGTACAAGTAAAAGAACTTCATAGCAGTCACTAGTAGAAGCCATCAGCTTTTAGGGAGCTTTATATTTACCAGCTGATCATTATGACCTCAAGGACACTGTGCTTCTATGGCAACTGCCTCTGAGCAAACAGGTCTGCTGGCAAGCTGCAGAGGGAGGTGATGGAGGGAGAGGGGGTGTTTGCATGGCTGGGAAAAGATAAGTAAATTTTGCTTGTTTGCACTGCAGGAGTATCGAGCAGGTCCTGCCAATGTCAAGACTTGATATGTGATAGGGCCTCTGCACACAGGCTCAGAGACTTGCAGTCTGAAAGGAAGACTCAAGGACAGTCTTCCTGCTGGCTGCCTAGCTGCACAGACAGAGGCAGCTGCTCCTACCCTGCTCCCAAGGTCATAAAGCCCTTGGGTGCCTCTCAGAACACATGTTATTCTCCAACACTAGATCTTGTAAGTAGCCTTTGCCTAGCAAGGGCTCCATAAGGCTGCTACTAGACAATCCTCTGCATCCCAGGATATTGCAGGAGCCTTCCTTTGTTCTGAGGCTTTTATAGGAAAGATCTTTTGCCTGGCAGCAGAACTAATAAATGGAAGAGGCCTGAGCTGCATCTAGTTTGGTAAGGGTCAGAACAGTTTTTATGTGAGCTCTGTGAAATCTGTCCATATTAAAACTGGATAATCAGAACAGAAAAATACAAGTTGGTTAGAGGTTCCATAGAACAGAGCTAAGAACTGAACCCATGTTTCTTGAGCCAAGCTTTGCCCCTATGACAGGACACTTTGAAGTCCAAATCCCATGAGAATGAAATGATATATCATCTTTTCCCACACCCTCTAGTACCAGCCAGATCCCAGAAACAGCTGCATAATCTGGCCATCAGCAGGTTATAGGCAGGGACAAGTAAACATCTCCGTAACTCTCTGCCAGTCAGTAATGGCCTAAGTAGGATCCATGCAGCTGTTTTTTGTTATGGTGAAGGCACTGCATATAACTCTAGACACTGGATGGGGTTGTGCTCTTGTCTCCTCAACTACTTTTCTCTCCTCTTCTGGGGAAGATACTAGGGTTTTCAGTTCTGCAATGGCACACAGGGCTCTCTAGATACTTACTTCATCCCCCACACAATAGCGTCCAGCAGTGTGCTGCAGAATCTGCTCCAGTGCTGTCAAGAGAGGTGGTACACTGGAGTGAGGCATTGGAAACTCAATTGAAAGGAACACCAAACACTTTCTAGACTGGGAATTATAAACAAGGGCATCTTAACCCTGAGCAGAGTATGAAAAAGGAGCAATTTGGGACAGAAACTAGAAGAAACAGAAATCTTAGTATAGTTATGGGAGTCTTTTAGGACTGAAAAAGTCCTTCAGCTTTTTTGGACCCAGGGTGATTTCAGCTGCTTCAGACAATGCACCTGAAATACTATGAGGATAATGTAGAAATATGTGATTTGGGGCAGGAAAAATGCAAAGGTTCAGTCAGTTTGTGTCTGTCCGAAGTGAAGGTGGGCCTGTCATTGCAGCACATGGGGGAAAGGGTTTTGAGGAAACAAAAAGCACTATTTTTCTCAAAGAGGCAAAGAAATACTCTACTACTTGCTAGACCCTGTGGAAGTTTGCCATTAGATGTCAGATTACAAAAGCATACATATATATATATATATATATATATATGTATGTATGTATGTGCATATATATATAGGTAGAACTTTGGAAATGCTGTGAGCCCTTATGCTTCAGAATGAATCAACTGCTGCAGTGTGCAGGATGCCCCCAGGCTTCCCCTCTTCCATGTGCAGCAGTGGAAGTGTTCTGCGGACATCTTTCCTCTGAGATCCTGGGGAGCTACCAGTCCTGGACAAGAGACTCTGGGCAGGAAGAGCACTGTCTCTGCCAGCAAGGCAGGACCCCAGCACACCAGCCTCAGAAGATCTGTGGTTCTACTTGAAAAGGCAAGTAGAATGCCAGTGGTGCAGCATTTTGTAAGGTCAGCCAAAATGCTGATCATTTTGGATGTGGGATGTACCTTGAAAGCCAGATGCGATACAGTTCTGAGCCCATTCCATTTTTTTCTCCCCCATTTGTTTCAGGACACTCAGGTTCTGTGAAGACAAAGCAATCTCCAGGTTAGATGACTACTGCTGGCTGGATCTTGCCCACTGTGTCATTCAGTGGAGGAGAGGGGAGATGAGGAGTTGCCAAGGCTGAATCCCTGGCCTGAGTTCAGTTGGTTGGATCAGCCCTGACCTCACCTTCACCAAATCATGCACCCTGCTGTATCTTTCTCTTGGCACTACTCTTCTGTAACAGTTGCCAGGGTATCCCTTTGCCTCTTCCCTCTGGGTTGATCAATTCTCTTTTCCCTAAAATGTCCTAGACTCAGCAGTAAAACCATATGGATTCAGCTCTTTCTGGAAAGAATCCTGGGGTGCTATAGGATTTGCTGTGTTGGCAATACTGTATTCTTGCCATTGGCAGACGAGGCAGAAGTTAAGCAGATTTTATCTGCTAGCACACCAGTCTGAAGTTCTGCCACCCAGTTGGCTGGCAACAATTTAAAGAGACTGAGCATTTCAGAGACACAAATCCTTTCTAATTTTCTCATTTGCATGGATCTGACAAGGCAGTACCTGGAGTGGTTGAATGCCAGAGGCAATGTGATCAGCAATCATTCTGACTTGGGCTCTCTTCTTTGGATCTTGGGGCAGGAGCCTGGGGTTAGGATGTGTCTCTTCTAGGTAATTAATTATAGCTAGCTGTAATGAACAGAGATAATGGGAGGTTATTGGAGAACCAAGGAAAACTTCACATCCTGGACACCTGGAAAAGGGGAGCTGATCCAAGAGAATACAACAGGTTTTGAGTGCAGTTTGTTACTAATCCAAAGAACAGAATAACTCCTCTGACATCTGCTTGTGACCTTGTTGTCATTTGGTCCAGATGTAATTTCTGGCAAACCATGAAACAGCCATCGAAGTCAGACTACAAACTGCTCGCTGAAAGGAGGAGTTATGAACCAAAGCAGAATTGAACTTAAACCCTTGACAGTAGTTTCCCATCAGGGACTATGTGCTATTTCTGTTCCCAAGTGAGATCATAAATGCCATCTCTTTTCCAATGTATAGATGTGAGCTCTGGGGAAAAAGACGGGGCAAAGCCATCCCATCCAGATTGGGCACCAGGCTGGAGTGAAAGGTTAACAGGGATATGGCTGATAACTCACCGACTGAGAAAGGGTGATGCCATCAATTTTCAAGGCTGGGACTTGCTGCATTGGATTCAGTGCCTTGAATTCAGCAGAAAACTGTGGAAACAAACCTGAGATTACTCTATGGCAATAAGAAATTCTTCTTCCTTGTTTTCTTCTCCCAGAACCCTGTTACCAAAATTTTTTCTACCTCTTTTTTTTCTCTGTTCCTTAATACTAATCTTTGCAGTGAATTATGCTGTACTATTAGCCTACAGCAAGCTCTCACTGGGGCTCAGGGATCATTGCATCCAGGGCCAGACTGCCTTATCTCCTGACAAAGCATCACTGCAATGCCCAGAATGGGTGGTACTGCATCAGTGCCACCATTACTGTCCTAGTTCTCTCCAACTCCATACCAGCCCATTGAGCTGGTGGTACTACGAGGTGCACAACTCTCTCCTATGGACCCCCAAGTAAGGTCTCAGTGAAGATCTCTTTCAGCAACCCACCTCTTCCTTCTGCCAGGCCCTGTGCAGCCCTCTGCAATATCATTTAGCATCCTTTGGACACCCCCTACCCCTGCCTCCATGCACTTTCTGGTGCTAATTGAATGAGGTTGAGTCTGTTTAAAGTGCAGTGCAGCTTCTCTGAAGTCTGTGCTCCAGATATATTCAGTTATATCATGGTAACCAAGAGCAAAAGATCTTCAGCCTTAAGGATTCAGTCACAAATGTCTGAGGGAGGAAAAAGCCTCTAGTCTCCTGCAGTCATATTCTCCTTCTGTCTCACGTGCCAGGGAATACTGGCTAAAAGCAACTATTAATTACAGAGAAGTGGTGAAGGAATTCAGTAACTTTGCCTGTGAACTTTCTAGTGCTAATCCCAAGTGTCCTAATAATCCCCAAGTTCAGTACCCCTGGAGAGAGCAGTGGTATCTTTATCCTTACCTGCTGTCCTCCATCCTTAATGAGGTTCACTGGGACCAGGTCATAAGAAATTCCTTTCAGAGCCAGTGCTAGGGAGAGCAGAGTGTACAGCTTCAGACAGGTACACTGGGACCAGTTTCATTGGCAATGGGCTCAGGGAAATGCTAGCATCTACATTTGAAAAAAGACCCTATCCCTCAAGGAGGGTGGCCTAAGTCCACTGAGAAGACAGTGCTCTGGCAAATGAAGGACCAAAGTACTAAAGATCAGTCCTGGCAAAACCACTTAGCAAAAAGGCATTTTTCAAAATAACCTTTGCAGCTCTTTGCAGCACAGCCCTTCCTGATTCAGCTTATAGAGGGCAGGGGGCCACGTGCTCACCTGTAAAACCTTTCTGTCTCAGTACAAGTAGGGATCATTCCCAGCCCTGCTCAGCTCTCAGGACCTGGGCAGGCCAGAGTCTGAGACGATATCATGAAGCCCTCTTATCTGTTCCCCTCTATTCCACTGGCCCCAGGTAAGCTGCAGTGTTCCCCTCCCTCCCTGTGGGGAGATGCCTCACTGTTCCAGGTTCATGTTTGCTGACCTCTCTGTTAATAAGTGATTGATTAATTGGGTTAGTGAAGGGTAGGATACTGCAATACTGAGACAAAAAAAAGGGAGATCAACACTGAATCTTACCGATTCGCACTCTCCAAGAACAGGAACTTCGGAAATAGCTGTAAAGTATTGGCTGAGAAGAGAAAGATGAAAGTGTTACATGCTGGGAGCACCAGAGTATTGTATGTAAGGAGAAGAATGAGTGAGCGGCAGTCATTTCAGGAAGTCTAAGACAGGGGAGAGCAATGTTTGGAGGAGAGGGCTCCTTTCTGAAAGTAACTGTTCCTGATTTGGACATACAGGTAGCATCACTCTCATAATAGCCTTCTGGTTATTCAGTTGCACCTGCTGTTTCCAGCAGTGCACAACTGACCTTTAAATTATTCCCTATAAAGCTTCCTTCTTTGTCCCTATCCAATATTGCTAACTTCTATCCCATCTTAGATTTCTGAAACAATTTCTGCACTGATTGTGCCAAGCACCTGCACTGGCTATTTGCATGGCATGAATTAGCTTTTCCAGCCATGCAGGGAAATGCCAGATCTCTTTCCAAATAAGAAGAGCTTCTGCTGTTTGAGACGAAAGCCACAAAGACAGACAATTCATCTCTACCTGAACTATAACACTGAGGCAGCTTTCCCAGACGCTTCCACCCTGGCCAAACTCTCACCTTTTCAGATGCCATGGTAAGTGTGTGCAGTCGTCTCCACAAAATAAAAACCACCTCTGTGTTTTCCCTTTTAACTCAGCTGGAATGGGGGAAGGCTTCTCTCCTAAAACCAATCAGGAAAGGAGTGTGCCCCCCAGGCTGTGCCCAGGACACAAAAGCCAGCCAGTCAGATTCAATCCTGAGTCACTGCAGTCACCCTCTCTCAGCCCTGATGTCAAAATCATTAACAAGATTTAAGCTTGGAAGCACATTTGGGAACCGTTCTTATTTCCATAGCTTTTCATCCAGAAACAAATAAGGTACCTAGAGAGTCTCCCAGGCTGTCACCAGTTGCCAATGCAGAAATCTAACAGTGGAGAACAAAACAAGAAAACCAAAGCTGCATGCAGATTTTCTGTTTCACTAGGGAATGACTTCTAGCTCCTGGAATGGGCTACCTTTGCAGGGAGATTCCTTAGTGTGCTCCTGTAGCCCTCCTCCCACCAGTACTGGCCACTGTGGGGGATTTTCTACATTGCAGATGTGGGAGAAGCTGCTACTCTGCTCCCAGACCAACTTTGTGCAAAATAAAAAAGAAATCTTTTTGTGTCGTGGTCTTTTCTTTCCACACAGGAGATTGGTAGTTATGTATGTCTCTAAATAAACCTATAATCACGTCTCTCCTTGCTTACACAGATCCCATGGCATGCCGTGAACCTCTCTGTGTCTCTACCCTTCCAAAATCCATAAAATTTTTTCCAGAGACTGGCAGCAAGACAAAAGAAAGCAGGGATATGCCCAATGATAGTCTGTTAACAGAAAACCAGAGAGACACTGAGGATCTCTGTGCTCCAGTCCTCTTTGTAGACTTGATGCTTCTCTTACCATTTAGATTGGTTCAAATAACTTTAAATGAGGTATGTCTTTGACTAAATTACTCAGATTTACTGGAAAATTACTTATAAGTGAGAGGAAAGTGATGGCAGTACTGGTAACACTTAAGTGGACAAAGTATTTACTGATTTTCTTAAATTCTCTGCTCCTGGGATCAGGGCATTAGAAATATCAGCTATGTTTGTTTTTCAAATGTCTAGCCTGCTGAGTTGCAGGGAAAGAAACAGAAACTATGGCTTCAAAAGAGAAACATAGAGCATTCATGAGATACTGAATTTACTAGCTTTTCCTGAGGACCTTGCTAATGGTTTTTTGGCTCAGAACTTCATGTCCTTCACCACATCTGTTTTGGACTCTGGTCTCTCAGCTGACAGAGACATTTCTCCTGATATCTCTGCAGTTCTTTTTTTGTTTTTACAGCCTGTGCTATCATTTGGAATAAACTGTGCTAAGCTAATTGCCTTGCTCTATAATTTCGAGGCCCTGGGGGATTTCACCAAAAAGAACATGGAAACCAACCCCTCATTCAGCTGGGAACTGTCTCCAGAGGCTTAGGGCCTGGAGTGATCTCTTGCGTTCGTGCTGTTTTGCTCCCAGCAGCAGGGCCGATCACAAGCAAAAATAATCAGCTAAGTCAAGACTAGAGAGAGCAGAAATGTTTTGTCCTCAGTAAGCAGGTCCCAGAGTAACACTGTATCTTCCTCAGAGGAAATGCTGAGCATGGGCCAGGGAAGTATCAGGAAAGAACTTCCTGCATTTACAACCCTGTGGGATAAAATCCCCAAAACCTGCAGTTTAGACTGGTTGGAGCTGGCATGACAGCAGGAGGACAATATTTGCTTGATGTCTACTGCGATTTCTGATTTGGTTCTGTTTTCATTTCTGGCAATCAGTGAGGAAAGTTTGGGCTTAAATACCAGTCCAGAGTAAAAATTTGGGAAATGCATTTCAGTATTGCGAAAGATGGAAGAAACACCCCAAACTTTGTGTGTTGATCTCTCAGGCTTCCTGTCTTCTTCAGTATGGTCTCCTCTGGATACCACCTCTTTCCAGGCGATATACGGGATGCACTTGGAAAGGCCAAATCTCTCACCTTTCCTGAGAGCCACCAAGCCCAGCAGCCTGCACACATACACTGCTCCTTGGGGACTGGCGTACGGGACACCTCGGTGTCTGAAAGGCACCGCTTGGACTCTGCTGGGTTCAAATGTAAAGCAGAAATAACAGATTTGCTCCTAAATTCTCAGTGTCTCTGGAGCAGGACTTGGTGTCAACAGTGCACGCGAATAAAATACGGTTAGTAAGCACCACCGCTAAAAGCATTAGCACGGTAAAGCATTTTATTTAGCATGGGTTTAATTCCTTGCTTTCCACTGCGACAGAGACCCGTGTGCAGACCGGGGCAGCAGAGGCGCTGTGCGCGGGGCTGCAGTCCTCCCGGGAACCGCCATCCCAGCCTTCCCGGGATGCCGGGGCACCAGAAGCCCATCGTGGCCGCGATCCCTGTCAGCCGCCACGGCCGGCGACACGGCCGAACCGAGCGAGGCCCGCGCAGGCCGAAGGCGGAGAGCCGCCGCCCCAAGCCCCGCTCCCTCCGGCTGTGGCGCCGGCATCGCCCCCCGCTCCCCTCCCGGCCCGCGGGGAGAGCGCGGAGCCAGCGCCGCGTACCTTGGCGGCGGCAGCGCTCATTGCCGTCCCTCAGGGCTCCGCTCAGGGCTCGGCGGCTGCCCGGCACCGCATCCCCGGGACTGCATTCCCCGGCGTGCCCCGCGCTCCGCCCCGCGCTCCGTGCCCAGGATGCGCCGCGCCCGGCGCGCTGCAGCGCGCGGCGGATCCCCGCGGATGCCGCCGCGCCAGCGGGAGCCCCGCCGGGGGCCGGGGGGGCCGGCGCGTCCCGCCGCCCCGCCCGCCGCGACCCGCCCGGCCGCGCTGGCCCTCGTCACCCTCCTCAGCTTCGCCTCCCGCTTCCACCGCCTGCGGGAGCCGCCGCACGTCTGGTACGGGCCGGGGCGGGGCGTGCGCCCCTCCAGCCGGGCACTGCCCGAGCCCCGGGCTGCGGGTGGGTGCGTGTCCGCCTCCTCCCGGCCACAGCGGCCGGGACTGCGCCCTGACTCCCGGCCCGCGCCCCTTCCCCGCCCCGGCCTTGTCCGGCGTGGGAGGGATCCCTTTTTATCCCAGGCAGGTGGAGGGACGGGACCATGGCAGTGAGGGCCACAAGGAAGCGCTGCGCTCTCAGGCCAGCGCGGCCCGGGTCCTGCGCCGCTCCCCGCTGCTCTCGGGACGTGCTGCACAGAGGGCACCGGGTCCCGGGGAGGAGGTGTTGGGGATCTGTGTGTAGCAGGCTGGCATTTTAACCTCGCTGAGGTCAATTTGGAATCAAAAGGGCAAACGAGAGGTTGTGGAGTGATAATATCAAACTCTTTTTAAAAAGGGCCTTTCCTGGAATGGCTGAAATGCTCTCCCATGATTTCCCACTGAGTATAACGCATTGTCTCATATGGAATGTGTGGCAGTAACCCTCTGTACTATAAAAAGCAAAAGTAAAAACACATTCCTGGGTTTTTTTTTTTTCTTTTACTGTCTTCAGCATTATAGCAGATTGGCTGTTGTGGTTTGTGTTTTGTTGGTGTGTTTTTTGCAGTTGGGATGAAACTCATTTTGGGAAGATGGGAAGTTACTACATTAATCGAACCTTCTTCTTTGATGTCCATCCTCCTTTGGGGAAGGTAAACTGCTTTTCTGTTACATGTTTTAGAAGCCACAGGAGGGGGCCAATAAAAGTCTGCCTCTGCCTTCTGGCCAAATGGTGTGAACAAGAAAGTCTTTCCTAACTGTTGTTAACATCATAGCAATTTGCATTCTGTGTCCAGAGCCTCAACTTGCAATGTTTTGTCTTCACAAAAATGCTTCTAATATAAGAAAACCAAACAATATTGCTTACTGGGTTTTTGAAAGGCTTGACATGAAAAAATCCATGTGACACTTGGAGGGCATATGTAATAGAAGCCTACATTTCAAAGGAAGCAAACAGTTCCTGATAACTTGTTAGCAGATGAGATGCTTACCACAAAGTATCCTGAGGGCACTGATTTCCTGTTCTGTAAATGAACTTGTTTTAGCAACAGTATGTAGTGTGGATGAAGGTGCATCCTCCTGCCTCGTCAAGGTTATCTTCCTTTCGGACTGAGTCTCCTGAAACTAAAGGGATAGGGAGCTGTGGGAGACTCTACAGAGTTCTCTCTGCTCAATTCCACACTTGGTGTTTTTCTTGAGTTTTCAATCATCCTTATAGACTGTAGCCAAAATAATTCTGATTTTGCCTTTACACAAAGGGCAATATGTATGCATGTGATTCCTGTAAATAAACTCTTTTTTGGATGATGTGTCTGAATTATTTGTCTTCTGGATCAATGTGGCTTCTATAAAAATCTTATGTGCTGCTAGCTTGGATACTTCTTCCTCCAGTGTGATTTTTCCTGACCAGTTTTTTTCACCTTTCCTTTTCAGATGCTGATTGGACTTGCTGGCTACCTTAGTGGATATGATGGTACATTTCCTTTCCAAAAGCCAGGGGATCGCTATGAGCAGCACAACTACGTAGGAATGAGAGGGGTAAGGCTCTGTGGCTAGTGTCAAGCTGGTTAGCTTTCCTGTGCCTTCCAATACAGAGTGTTACATCATAAGAACAGCTCTTCTTGATCAGGTCAGAGGTCTGTTTAGCCTTGTGCCTTGTCTTCAAGCTCCTTTGAAAAGTGTTAGTGGTCCTATTGTGAATAAGTCTTAATGTCTGGCTGTGAGAGGCCAGGTAAGAAATTAAGGTGAAAACTGAGGCAAGCCCTCCCTGGTAATTAGTGCAATTACACTGCTGCACGGGATAGATATCTTGCCTGTTCTGCAAAGCAAACATTGCTGAGTTTGAGCTTCTCTCACTCCATTGTGCCTGGCTAATCTACTGGGGAGCGAAGGATATCAAAAAGCCAGGATTATCCACTGACACCTGCAGTTTGCTACCACCAGTGACATTGAGCTGAGTATGCTGATGGAGCCTGGGACAGCAGGGCAGAATTCAGAGTTGTATTCTATCTGAAAGCCTGTCTGTACTGTATTTAGGAAGAACAAGAGCCTTATAACTGACAGCAGATAAGTCAAAAGGGGAAACATTGGCCAGTTGCTACTACCTAGAAAGAAAACTGAAAACTGGGAAGGCTTTTTTTCTTAGTTTAGTTTCATGGGTTTAGATTTCCCTGAGCCAAAGGTGGGAGAGGTGCTGGAACCAGACATTAAAGAGAATAAATCCTACTGTGGTCTTGCTTTCTTTTGTTTTGATTTCTGCTCTTTCTCCTCCAGCTATCCTTGGTCTTATTTATGTAGGAGAGGGCAATCTGGTCTGCTAAAGATATAAGGTGCAGGTGTATTTTGTTCTTAAATTTCATAATCTAGTATCTTGTTATTAAAAAGTTGCGTGTAGTGGATGTGTAGTGCATCTACTTGACACATCCTTTTATGAATATCTGGTGTAGTCTAGCAGGAGTGTGACTGACTTGTTACTGACACCTCTGCAGAGCAGAGTAAGCCTCTGTCCTCTGAACAGGGTCTTTGTTCAGTTGGCTTTTGTCCGATGTTCTTTGTGACTCAGTTCAGCTGCTGCAACACCTCCTGTCGTAGTAGGTATGAAAGATGAAGGAAAGGAGAGGGTGTGAGCTCTTGTTCACCACAGGTGGGGTTATAATGTCTCCCATGATCTTTTCCTGCAGTTTTGTGCGTTCCTTGGCTCCTGCCTGGTTCCCTTTGCCTACCTCACAGTGTTGGAACTGTCAAAGTCACTGCCAGCAGCCTTACTCACAGCTTTCATCCTTATTTTTGGTAGGTGTTCCTGCTACAGCAAAATGGATTCTCTTAACTGTTCAGATAATTTAATTTCTGGATTATCATGTTTTACCTAAGCAGGGGCTATTTGGGTTAATGAGAGACTTTCTAAAGTCTCTCAAAGTGAAGAAGCAAAGTCATTCCACTTTATATATAGATATATGTATGAGGCTTTTTAATTGGTGGTCCCCTTGAGAACTTTACAGTCTTGTTTAGTTCATAGGTACTTCTGTTATTTGCATAACCACAGTTGGATTAGATTTCACCTTAATTTTAAAAATTTTTATAAGGTGGATGGTCAGGAATGATTTTGCCCACTAGTGAAATATTAATGTTTCCCACATGAATTATAGAGATGTTTAACAGCCACTGCATTACTTTAGAAGAGTTCACAATAAGAAATTAATGAAGTTCCTTGTTGAATTGAGCCAAGTGGCGAAATTGATCTTGTAAATGGAGTTACCCAAATTGGGTTTTTGTGAGGACCCACAGGTATTGAGGCATGGAGACTTAAAATATCAAAGCCATATTAATTTTTTTATAGGTACCATCTGAAAGATGATTTCTTCTCTGGCATCCTCTGGCACCATGGTGGTGCCATAGGTAGATCATTGCTGGGTGTAATCCTCTCCATCTGAATATGTTACCAGCACTTTCCAAGTGGTGTTTCACAGATACTGCTGTACTGCCTGGGGTTTTTTTTTTGGTTTTGGGGTTTTTTTGGACTTTTTTTTTGTTTTGGTGGTTGTTTTTTTGTTTTTTGGGGATTTTGTTTTTATTTTTGGGGTTTTTTTGTTGTTTTTTATTTGGTTGGTTGGTTTTTTGTTTTGTTGTTGTTTTCTTTTTTCTTTGTTACCCAGGTAGAAGTTGAAATGTTGCGATCTCCTTCTGTTTCTGAAATTTCCCTCCTTCTTCTTGTCTTGACTACATTGAGGAAACTGAATTCCCACAATCTTAGATTCACTTTGGAACTGCAAGTCTTACTGACATTGCTGCATGTCTCTTTGCAGATACAGGCTGTATTACTTTGTCCCAATATATTCTGCTGGATCCCATTCTAATGTTCTTTCTCATGGGAGCTGTTCTGAGTATGGTGAAATGCAACAACTGTGCAGACAGGTAAGATACAGATGATAATTTTGTTAAACTATAGGCATTCAACTTTCACACAATTGAAGTAACGTCTGCCATTGGTGATGTGTGAATGGCTGAAATGAGGTTATTTCAGGAAATTTGAAGGTGAAAATGACTGTTGGTAGGGGAGAGAAATTTTTCCTATGAGGGTTTGTATAGTTCAGGAGAAGGTATTGTGACTGGGGTGCACCAAGAGAGAGTATTAAATAGATTACTTTAGCATGAAAGTAAATGTCAGCAGAAATAGTTTATGCAGTTTATGGAACCGCAAATCTGGAACAAGAAGGTTAAAGCTTTTTAAAACTTCACGGGGAAGAAAGCTAATAAAGGACATGATGGGTCAGAGAAGGAGGAATGAAGGATGATTGTAGCGTATTCAAGGCCTTGGTCCTTAATGGCAAAATTATTGTTATCTTGAACCAGTTACTTTGTTTCCAGGCTGGAGAAACACAACTTATCTGTGACTGTAAGCACCTCTAAAAATCCTGCTGTCTGAGGTAAATAGCGTAATTTGTTTGATTTAGAGAAATTGCTACAAAAACTTAGAGGGAACTATAGCCAAGATGATCCTGAATAAAGTAGTCAAGTTGCTAAGGATTTTTGCTATAGACCCATCCAGAGAGGGTGGTGATTTATAGGTATTGGGATATGTCAAAAGGCTTTTTTGTGGCTGGGCTGCACAGAGTAGTTTCCTTGAAATGCATCCCAAATTCAAAGACATAAAAACTCAAAATTCTGTGTTATATATGAGCAGTTTTTATTTCATTAATCATTCAAGAACTGATCATATCAATCTAATTGTGTCTACAGTTCACGTGGCTGAAATGCAGCCTGCAGCATCATGTACTGCTGTCCAAGGCCATCCTTATCTACAGCACATTCCCCAGGGAGTGCAAGCACTAAATTTCAGGGCAGTGCTTGATCAGCTCTGTGTGCCTTGACCTGAATTTATTGTTCATATCTTAGAACTAATCCTGTTGTCAAAGTAGTTGATATTCTGCAAATTAAAAGCCAGCTCCAGCCATTGTGTTGCTTAGCAGGTCATGGGGATTTTGTCTAGTCAAAATAACAGTGCCAAGGCGTTAGGAATCAGTAGGAAAAGGGTTTTAAATTCTGCTGTCATTTTTTCTCATCTCTCTTCTGTGATTCAGTTTTATGTCAGTTTATAATTTGTTTGCTTTTTGCTGCAGCTTTTGTTTGTGTTTTGGATAGATGTTTTCCACTAAGGCTTTCTTGCTTTAGTAGGGGAGGCTGCTCTTTGTCTCTTGTTCTTCCCCATGTCCCTAACTTTCTGAGAGAAGTAAGTTTGCACTTTATGGAGCAAAATTCTTGTTTCTATTCTCAGAATGTCCATGTAGTCAGACTTTCTTCACACTACTATTTTAGCTTATACCTGGTGTCTGTGTTTCCATCCTTGAATGGGGGATCTATGGTTGCCCTGGCCTAAGTATACCTGAAGCCTGGATCAAGGCTTCACAAGGCTGTATCTGAAACCAGTATCCTTGCATGATTCTAAACTAAGTGAAAAACTTGTTTTTCCACTCCTTATGGGCTCCTGAGAAGATGGACTGTAATTTTGTGGAGTAACTGATTTGGTATTTATTTTTGTGACAGCAGGCTGCCCATTCATGTAGCCATCATTTTATTTACTGACTTGCTCTACTGGTCCTACAGGCCATTTTCTGCCTCCTGGTGGTTCTGGCTGAGTCTGACTGGTGTGAACCTTGCCGGAGCAATGGGGGTAAAATTTGTTGGCCTTTTTGTAGTCCTCTTGGTTGGCCTGAACACAATCTATGACCTATGGGACTTGCTGGGGAACCTGAGCCTGTCACTGGTGAGTTTCAAAGACTTTTCTTTACTTTAAGGGTTTCTTTGTTTTGTTTGCTTTGTAATTCTCCTAGTCTTTGACAACCCTACAGGTACCCAAACAGAGATACTCTGTCTGCAGCAAAGAGGGGCATCTGATGTGGGTGGTGAAAAACAGAGATTAAGGTTATAACGAAAAAACTATTGCCAGACTTTTGGAAAAAACCAAACACACTTGTATTAGCAGGACATAATGGTATACCAGCACAGCAGAAGGATTGTTACTTTTTCCTGCGAGAAACTGTTACCATTCCAGTTGGATGAATTTTCAGTCTAAGCTAAAAATGCTCATTGGGAATGGCTTTACAGTGGCCCAAAGCAAGATGTTGTCAAGCACTGTTACATGACCTTCCAAAGAGGATGTGCTGCCTGGCAGACAGGCATGTCTTACAGCACTTGGTTTGCATGAGTGTGAGCTCCGGCTCTGCTTTGTGAGAGTAAGGGGGCATGGGCTGCATAGCAGGTGCATGCAGAGCATCACAGGTCATAGAAATGCTCTGCAACTTGCAGTATCCATAGCCAGTCCAGAAGAAGAAGGCAGCCATAGCCTTGATGTCACACACATTTAGTTCTTCTAAGCCCCCAAAAAATTTGCTAGTGGGTTTGAGTGTCCTGGTCTAATATATTGCATTTTATGTTTGTGGACTGTGAAATCTGCTGTTTGGAGAAATACCTTGATGTACCATTTGCCGTCTTGCAGCCGGCAGGAAGACAAATTCTTCAGTCACGTCTTTTAAAGGGTGTTCAGCTCTCCTCTTGTCTCACCCTCTTCTGAATCTTGAAAATTCTGTTTCTTTCGCTTACTGTTTTTGTCTTGTTTGTCTTATGAACAGTGGGGGCATGGGGGGACTTTATGTATTCCTGCTGTGTGATTTGTTTTCTTTGATTAATATGAATCAATATGGGCTGCAAAGATTCAATGTTCCAACTCCAGAGAAACACTTCTTGAGCAAAGTCAGTTAATTGCATTTGAAATAGAACAGATCCATCATGTATAAGTTTTCTGCCAGCAGACGGCTGCACAGTGATTTCATTTGTGCTGCTGGCAGCAAAGGCAGCAAACCCTTGAGTGTTAGAATATGTAAAGAAATTTACTCCAGAAGGTAGATGCTTTCTGAATAGCTATTTGGCAACCTTGGTGCTTGAGGAGAGGGGGAAAAAAAAGGTGAGGATTAATCTCCTGAAAGCCTGAATAACTTATCTCTGCATTTGTTAGGAAGCTACTTATGATTATTTACATGCAATTTTTTGGGGACTAACTTGATTTCTGGAATTCTCAGCTTGTGTTGGTCCACTGTTCTGGTTTGCTCACTGCTGTCTTTCACATGCACTTTCTTTTTTTTCAACTCTGCATTGAAATCTTTAGTTAAAGAAAACCTTGTCATGAAAATTGAAGCATATTGAGGCCTTTTTAAGTAGGGAACTGGGGGTTAGTTCATGTGCCTCTCCACTGCCTATATTTGGTTAAGTACCATCAATCAGCATTTTTCCAAGTGTCCAGTGGTTATTAAGTGTTCTGCTGAAATACTTGAGCTGAACAGCTCTTTTCTTTGTTATCTTCAGTACGTTTTGCAATGCGTTCAGCTTTTTCTATTACTTCTGAATTAATTGATTCTGGTACTAAGGGATGGAGAATGATTAGCTTAATGATTATATGATTATATGATAGGTATCATGTTATGGAGAATATGGAGAATAGCAAGTGCATCTGCTTTCATCCACTTTGAAGTTAGTGTGGGCATTTAGCATACAGTTTTTGCTATTTAATATTTTTCTTCTTCCACAGCTATTTATTATCCACCCTCTATTTTACATTATTTACTCTACTACCAGCAGTGTCAGTAGGATGTGAAAATGTAATAGCTTCTTGGGCATCTGTTTGCAAACCACGTTTTCAATTGGTTGAAATAAAATATTTTGCTTTCCTGTTGAGACAGCTGAAGAATAGGTTTTGCTGCTGACTTTTCTGTAGCTTCTGGCTGAGCAGCACTAGAAGTTGCAGTGTGAGAGCATTCTTGCTAAGCAAGGTGATTTCTGTGAGTGAAACATATCTAGGTCCCCAAGAAGTCCTGGTTACATTCACATTTGCATAGACTTACTGGGGGAGCAGGTTTTCGTTTGCCCTCTTGCTTAGCTTTGGTAATTACTATTTTGGAAGCCATCTCTTTGCTGGGATTTTGGGTCAAGATGTGTACCACTGATAAGCAAGTTAAGGTCCTTGCTCTCAAAGTGTTTTCAATGGGAGCTGCTCAACCTCCTTTGCCAAAGTTAGGGATGCTCAGCACTTCGGAATGCTAAACTCTTCTATTGCCTGTTTTTATCCTTTTTCCCATGACCCTAAAATATCAAGGTACCATAGCTCCAGCTTTTGGAGATACACAGCAAGGTCTGCCTCAGTTTTTACCTCTCTCTGGGCCTGTCTGAGGTAATTCTACAGCCTGGTGAGCTTTTTTGCACAGCAAGCTCCAGCTGTAGGTCTGCTGCTCAGAGTCTTGTGAAATAAGGAGTGAAGTTGTTCCTGCAGCTGCACTGTTTGATCCGGGCTGTGTTTGTTACAGGTCATGTTTGGAAAGCATTTACTGGCTCGTGTAATCTGCCTCATCGTGCTCCCGCTTGCCCTCTACACGGCTATGTTTGCTGTTCATTTTGCAGTGTTAAATAGAAGGTATTTCACAATGTTTTCTTCAGAAGAAGAACTAATTGTCTTTGCTTTGAATTAAAGGCTTTTGGTTATATGGTCCTCCACTTTCAGTGTCAGAAGCACAGCCACAAGCTGTGTTGTTTGTTTAATTCCCTTCTCCAACTCTCTGGCCAAGCTGGCAGTGAAATTAAATTTGAGATTGAGACTTTCTGAAATGCCAAGCAAGTAACCTAACAAAACTTTCTGTCTCATTTTTTTTTCCTCCTTTCTTTCCGGGACCTGAAAACGTCTCAACTCCATTCATTGTCTTTTTGTAATTAAAAAAAGTCATTGCATTCCTGAAAAATGTCTGTGATTAAAAAAGTCTGAGTGTGCCTGAAGGGAGGGCTCTTTTCTGAATGCCTGCAACCAAGGGATGCTTTTTACAAGGAAAGAGCTAGTAAAATGGCCAAGTAATGTTTTCCATATGCCAGCATTAAAAAATGAGGTGAATAAGCATTTCACTGTAGAAGAAGAATAGAAAAATAAATCTGTTGTTTTTCAGTTAAAGTTGAGTGGTCTTACCACTAACCTCTTAGCAGAAATAAGACTACAGGAGCCACAGAGAAAGGCTTTGTTATATCTGTCCAGACAGTGGGTCAGTTTATTTGTTGTAAGAACACTTCCAAAGACAGTTCTGGTGCTTTGTGCAGTGCCAGCACGTACATTTTTGTGACCTCAAGCCCTTGTAGCTCTGGACAATTTCCTGCAAGACTGCCTCTATCTGCTGTGATTATATACATTAGAGAAGTGTGCCTCTAAGGGAACTGCACCCACTCTTCTTCTGATGCCCAGTCTGGTTTTATAATTTTTCTTCTGTAAATGCAACTTGGTAATGCATGACAGAGGTTTGTATGCGCGTTCAGTGAGACGTCGAATTGTCACATTCTTTGCTCTCTCTTGTAGTGGTCCTGGGGATGGTTTCTTCAGTTCAGCATTTCAGTCCCAGCTGATTGGGAACAATCTTCATAATGTCTCCATTCCAGAGCGTGAGTGTCCAAATGAATAAAGCACTCTGAATGTTGTCAGTGTACATGAGAGCTTAAATAAAAATGGTGTCTCCCATGACTCAGTGCAGGGCAGTGTGGATTATGCCTTCCATGGTCAAGGTCAGATCCGTGCTGTTCCTCTGTGCAGCTTTATGTATTGACAGGAAGAAAAAGGCTGAAAATACCACTATGTTCAGTGCATGGTCACTAGCTGTTTCATCATATTCCATCTGGAGGGAAAGATGCCATTTTGAGAGATTTGACTTGTGTGCATGCATTTTGTTATTCTTTGGTTCTATATTGCTTGAGACAACAAAAAAATTATTGTCCTGTTCACCTTAGATTTGTAGGTGTTCACATGTGGGTTTTGTTTCCAAAATATGTGTAAATGGAAACTATCAACTTGTGTAACACAGTGTGTCACTGGTCCAGCTGTGTTGTATTCAGAATGGATCTGAATTTAGTGAAAAGAAGGCTCTGTGGTTGTTCCCTAATCCTCAGGTTGGCTAGGGACTACTGAGCCTTTAATATGGTTTAGCTTTAGTATTAATTCAGCTTTTTTCTGGCTGTTCCCTGCTCCAGAGCTGCCACTGGAAGAGCATCAGGTCTTCCAAGGCTGAGTTCTCCCACATGTGCTGGGAGGGAAGATGTCTTAAGCCAGGATATCAGCTCTGGTATCCAGTAGCTGAGCTTGCCTCCCTTCCCTTTTGTATTGCTGTAGCGGTCAGCAGTGTTTTAATTTGACTGTATACTCTTAGGGAAAGCTCTCTCAAAACTCATTATGAAATTACATACCGAAGAATGCCTTAGCACTTCTGTTTATGTTGAAACTCAGTGGGAGAGTTTTAAGTGTTTCAGCCCAATGTTATGTAACAGTTTCACTGAGTCCGGGTTGGGGATGGGAGATAAGCTTGCAGTGAACCCTGTGGAGTAAGATGTCAAACAGGAAACAAACTTGCATCAAAACAATGGAGAATGCATGCCTAATCGAACACTATAGACTAGCTGGGGGAGATACAGGAGAGCTGCCTTATGTCTTTTTTCCTCCTTCTTTCTCGTGCAGATTTGGCTTATGGGTCTGTGGTCACAATGAAGAACCTTCGGATGGCAGGGGGATACCTTCACTCCCACTGGCACCTGTACCCGGAAGGCATTGGGGCTCGCCAGCAGCAGGTTGGTGTGCTGTGGTAGTATGGCCTGTGACTACAACCACTGACTGACTCCTTTTGCATTTAGCATTAGGGGTGATGTGATAGGGGCTATGTGTTTACTCAGCATCTGTTACCCTCTCAGTGCCACAGCTGTGCACTTGGCTTGCAACTCCGACTAAAAAGGAGGCTTTAAGCGAGCCTGCCATGTTACGCCAGAGGGGTGACCTACAATAACAAGGCTTTGCTACAGTAGCAAGACCACTGTCCATAAATGGAGTCCAAGAGGACTTCAGAATAGTCTTCCATAATGAAAGTTACCTCAAGGAAGCCTGTAAAACTGTGTTTAAAGCAAGTACATTATCTTACAGGTCTTCTGGCTGTAGACTAAAAGCAAGGGAATAGAACTGCTGTGTATTGTTTTTACTCCAGCCACTGGCCTCTGTGACCTTACATGAATTCCTCTCCTTTGTGCCTTGCTGCCTTCATCTGTCACCAAAGAATTTGTAATTCTTTGCTCATTAAATTAGATACAGTACGTTTGTAAGCTAATGTAGCCGTATGGAAACCATCTGAACTAAGGGCTTCTCATTAAATGATTAAGCAATAAGTGAAAGTAGAAATCAGAAATCATGTAACTATCTCTAATTAAGAAGTACAAACATTAAGTGGATTTCTTATTTTTGTTCATCATCATCAAGCTTCACAAATCTTTGCCACTTCTGCACTTTTACCAAGATGTATTCTGCAGCTTGATTATTAGTGTCTAAAAATTGTTCTGAGCTCCTTGAAAGAAAGTTGCCAGAGAAACATGAGTGTTTGGTTTTTAACTCCCTACTGTCTCTGTGGTGAGAAGGAAGTTTTCGGAAGTGAAAACTTTGTCTCGATCTTTTTTTCCTGCTGCTTGTCACAATCAGATTTCTAATACTCTAGCATGACATTAATGTTTATTACAGTATATGGAGATGTCGTGCCAAACTGGCTCAAGCACAGGCAAAATCTGAGTGCAGATCATGCTTTATGGCACTAAAAGCAGGGAAAGGCAATTTGGAGAGGACACTAATGGGAGTTCCTTGTGGAAGTGGGAAGGGGTGGACATTTCCCCCCTGTGCTCCCTGCCCTGGTGGTAGGACAACAGTAGGGTTCTAGGGTAGTTTCAGGGCTCTGGAGAAGGAAAGGGAATTTAGGACTTGGAGGAGGTTTAGAGAGGAAAAAGTGATTTCTCTGCTTCCACTTTTCCCTCCTCTCCTGATGTCTTGACCTCAAGGTATGAGGTTCTGTCTCCAGCACTCCCTTTTTCCCCACCCTCAGACACTCCTCTGTGTTCTGCCTCTCACCCACCCACTGGGCCATCTGCTCTCACCTGAGTGGGAGGCACAGGTGTGGCACTGGGCTAGGGTCCCACAGAGCACAGCTTGCTGCTCTGTAAGAGTAGAGTGGGTGAAGGGAGTACAGTTCCACGTGCTCTGGGGAGCAGCAGCCTTGAATAAGATGGTCTCCCATGTCCATGATAGCAGTAGATGTAGTTACTCTGTGTGAGGCTGAGCAGGCTGGCAAGGGTTAGCTGTGTAGCACGTGTGGCTGTAACGGGTGATCCCTGAATCCTGTTGTCAAATCTCTGCTGTCTGTAAAACCAGTGCTGCTTCCATCTCCTGTTTCAAATAGTGGTCAGTGATTATTCAAGAGTTCTGGTCTGGATATCCTTTTGTTGTAGAAGGAGCCTCTGAAATAGGGTGAGAGGAGGTCAGACTCTGTTTGGAGACTGTTCCCCATGGTGCATGTGAGCTGCCATGAAGTGTAGTGCTTCTGAGTATGGGCTATATGCTGTCTAAGAGGTGTCATCTGGGTTAAGGAGTGGCCCATAACTGGTTTCCTAGGGGGCACTGTCAGAAAAGTAATCCCAGGATTTCTGTGTTGTTGGTGCATTCATTTGGGGCTTTGATTTGCCGGTGAATGTGTGACTGCTATCCACAACTTTTTTCTTGTTAGGTAAAATAATTAATCCTGTCATTTCAGGTCACTGCCTACTTACATAAAGATTTGAATAACCTGTGGATTATAAAGAAACATGATTCAGATACAGGTAACAAATACCAGTAAAGTGCCTTTTATAACTGCTGCTTCTGTTTTTCACATAAATATTCTGAGTTCTTTCCAGGGCAGAGTATCCTTCATGGATATAAGGGGGAGAATAGGAAGAACAAGGGGAAGCTGTCTCCATCTTGATTTACATTGTGTGTGTCTACTGTGTTTTTGGTTCTTCTCCAGATTGTACAGCTGAAGTAAATAAGCTTTTCTTAGCTGAAGGTTGCATTGACAATTTTTCAGCTGTGTAGGGCTGCAAATAACAGCAGAGAGGAAATTAGTGTGAACTGAGTTAATATTTTTTGCAATCTGTTATTGTGGCTAAGAGTCTTGGGGAAGTTGGGTTCTGTTACAGTCTGGTACATTTTGTTTGATAGATTTTTGTGGATGATTGCTTGGGACAAGATAAGAGTACTGAGTGTGACGATCTGTGGTTTGTATGGAAAGCTGTTGATTTAGATTATGTAGTGTGTGTAGCTGAGGCATGCTTGGTCTGGCAGTTTCTTTTTTTTTGCCTGCCACATGTGTTTATGAAAATTAACAAGAATTGTCTAAACAACAAAAAATGTAAATAACATAGATATGTAAGAAAAATTATAAGCAGTGTTGCAAGAGTCGTTTATAGTTCACATTCTTTGGAGTAGCTCTCAGGGTTAGAGTCTAGAGCAATGTTTTACACCAGGCTTAGAGTCAACACAATACTTTATTTTTGCTTTATTATCTGCTTAAGGCATGAGCATCGGCAAGAAGCTTTCTAAGACCCTGGTAAGTTTGTAAGTGCATTGATATGATCAGTTCGTCTTCCTTCAGCAGATCTGTCTGACCCCTCAAGCCCTGTGGAGTTTGTGAGGCACGGAGATATTATTCGTCTGGAACATAAAGAGTAAGGATGATTTCTGGGGTTGAAAGAGATTGTGTGATTGAATAGAATTGGTGGGAGACTTGTCCTGCTGGAGATTATGGTTAGATGAGCACAAGCAGGCTGTGTGACAGAGGTATCTGTATATCTGAATTTCCAGTGTGAGGTTTGTAGAGTTTTTCTTCTATGGTTAATGTTTTGAAAAGTATCTATTAAATTAGAAACTTTTAAGATAACCACACAACTTTATTAGAAATACCTACGTAAGCAGCACAGAGATTTGTTCAGGTGTGTGAGGTGCGATAATCAGGGTAACTCTTCCAGAGAATCCATTTCGAAACCCTCATTCTGTTCCTTGTCTCCATGCTGAATTTTCTAGGCAAATAGAGTATGGGTTTTTTTTGTCAGTGTACTGCAAGTATCCTGTTCCTATGTTCATAGGCAATACCCACCCACTGAAGTTCTCAAGAGCACTGAGATCATAGCACTTTGGATGAAAATGGAAGCTGGTCCCTTCCCTTTCTGCAGGGAATACCTTAAGAGGAAGCAGGGGAGCCCTAGTGACTTGATATTTAGTCTTTGTCTAGTCTAATATCACTGTGCCAAAATGCTCTGTGCTTTCACAGCTTTGATTTCTTAACAGAACCTCTAAACTCGTGAGCCTGGAAATCATGTTGTGCTGTATTCAGTATGACATATGCACAAATCATTGCTTAGGTTTCCAAAATGATTATAAGACTGTTTTTTAAAATTTTTAATTTGGGAGTTTACTATCAGGTATATGGTAGGGAGGATGATGAAATCTTGATTAGGCAAAATGGGCTGAGTCCTGATGAGGTCTCTGGCACGGGAGTGACTCAGCGGCGTGCGGCAGGATGCGGCAGGTGGCCTGCGGGGCCGGGCTGTGGCGCATCCCGCGGGACAGAGGCATCCATGCGGATGCGGCCGGGCGGCGGCAGCGCGCTGGGCACTGCCAGCGGCTTTGGCAAGGACTGGGGGGCCATGGCCATGTTTCTCTGGTTGCCGCAGTTGGCAGACCCTGCCAGGGTAGGAGGCTCTTTGTCTGCACTGTGCTAGTGCTGAATGGTGGCCACTGATTTCCCCCTAAATGGTACAATCCTTCCCCTCAAAAGCAAAACTGATAATCACAAAAGGTCAGGAGCTTGCTTTTCTTCTTACAAGACAGGTCTGTTTGTCACACTTCTACTGTTAATTAAAAAAAAAAAAGCCAGCAGCAGAGCAAAACGAAACAAACCTCTTTTCCTTTTAGAGGTGGTAGATTGTAGTTTGAGAGTTGGATTTATTCATGCTGTCATCCTTTTCTGTCACTGCCCAGTGTGGCATAAGCTCAGAGTCACATGCTGGGAAGTGACAGTTTCACTCCATGTTCCCCATCCTGTTAAGGCTGCATCCTGCCGTGCCCTCAGCTGGAATTCAGTGGTTAGAGTACTGGCAGATCTCTTGAGTGGCTCAAACCAATGTTCTTATCACAAATTGACAAGGTTCAAAGGTTTGACTTTTAATTTCATTTCAGAACTTCTAGAAATCTGCACAGTCACCAGCATGAGGCTCCCCTGACAAGGAAGCATTTTCAGGTCACTGGCTATGGAATAGTAAGTGAAGGCAAGATAAAACAAAAGCTCCTTCTTTTTGGGAGAGTTCATATAATGCCAAGGGGATTTATTGTTGCTTTTTTTAGTTTGTTAGCCAGGATGATAGATGGACATCTGCAATCCTGAAGGAAAAACCAGATGTAGTATGAAATGCCTTATCTCATATTTAAGGTCTATTTAATGTGAACACAGATTTAAAAAAAAATTAAACTTTTACTGTCAGTCTAGTTTTGGCAGCATTCAACTCCAGAAATGACAAACTGAGCAACCTTGAAGTTGTTCTGACAAGTATTATTTTATGTATTTGGCCTTGTCACATATACAAGTGGTTTTTTGACAGAATGATGACAGAATTTTGAATCACGAAGATGAAATCTGCTTTGAGGGCTGAATTTCTAAACACAAAGATCTGTTGCCTAAACCCCTTTTGTGAAGCAGCCAAGTTACCCCTGTTTATGCTGTAACTCTGAGCTACAGTCAAGAATGAATTGAAAGCAAACAAAATTAAGGTTGGCAAGATAGAGATGTATTTGCAAGTGGTTGCTTATATCTGGAATGATGTCTTCCTGATGGGGAATCTCTCCTGTGAAGTGTGAGTGAAGGTGGTCTGGGCTAGCTTGTTTAGCTTTGCCCCCAATAGAGTTTCAGAATTTCCTATTTGCAGTGCTTCAGTTCTGTATGTCTTTTAGTTTGGGCATTCTTTTGTTTCTTTTTTCTGTTTTTGTAATTTTTTTTTCTCCAATGGTATGTTTGCATGGCAGAATGGAACGGGAGACTCCAATGACTTCTGGCGGATTGAAGTGGTAGGCAGAAAGACTGGGAAGCTCATCAAAGTCCTGCGAAGTCAGGTCCGGCTAACCCATGTGGCCACAGGATGTATATTGGGCTCTTCTGGAAAGACTCTGCCAAAATGGTAAATAGTTTGTAAACAACATCCAAGGGGATGCAAGGCCTTGAGCTGGCATGTTCCTTTGCTCAATGGTACTTTTAGACTAAGCAATAACCACATTTCCTCCATTTCTTTAAAAGAATAAAAATGTAATTAGCAGGTGCTAAAAATATGCCCTGAGGGGAAGATCTGGGTTAGGGTTATGCAGTCGGTTACAGTGAAGGTATACGGCTCTGAAAAATAATATCCCTTACTGAGAGATCCAATAGTGGCATGGACATAGATCTTGTCATCTGGTAAGGCCAGGAGGGGGTGACAGACATGTTCTTTAAGTCCCATTTTATCCTTGGGGTTCACAAAAATCACTGGAAACTGGGGCAGTACATGCCCCAGTTCATAATCTTCAAAATTGCTTTCTATTGGTATTAATTTTCCTTGTGATTAGAAGACCTTCTGCCATTTTTGCATGCAGCATCTGAAGCGAGGCAGTGGTTACAAGCTGCTATTAGCAAGGGTCGGGGTTTTATATGTCCTTGAATTGTGTATCTTCATCATTAAAATGAGATGTATGCAGAGGCATCCAGGCTCATGCCAAGCAAGCTGCCCTGTCTGTAAAGCTGCACCGTGTGGGATGCTGACATGGATCCTGAAGCAGAGGCTGTGCAGTCATGTCATGTTGCTGCTGTTTCGAGAGCTGCCTCCCTTTCTGCTGCTCTAGGTTTCCCTTCACTGTGTTGTGGTAAAACAACGTTTTAAGGAATCCTGTGGATGCTGAATCATAGTGAGAGCAGGCAGGTACCTCTGGCAACCGTCTGGCCAGGAGTGCAAATGCCACTTAGACATCACCGTAAAACTGGGCTCACGGGTAAATAATGCCTTCAGTTAAAAAAAAAAAAAGCCAGTTTCCATCAAGAGCATTCAAAAAAGGTTGGGAATTGGGGTTTTTTTTCCCACTAACAGCTTACTATGTGAATGGAAGTTATTGCCACAAAATATTGATGATAGTAAGAGCTGAGGGGAAAAAATACTTGTTAACTGCAAATAAGGATGGTTAGAGTATATTGGATTTTTATATTTTTTATATTTAAAGGATAGTAATCACTGTCCTTCAGAGAATTTAGTAGTAATTATTTAATGGATTACTTAATTAGTGAAATTTGCTAAGTGGTGATTGATAGAAAATTCCTTATTAATCTGTCATATTACTGCCAGTTTTGATGCACTTTCTCCCAAAGTCTTTGATGTGACCTACTAGACATAGGGTGACAGACTAAAGAACAGTTATTGGTATCCTCTAAAGTAATTGTTTTGTTTCTGTAATACAGTTGTGGGTGTGGATTGACTTAAATTGATGATGGTGATTTTCTTTGGAGGGACTGTAAGGGTTGAATTGGAAGTAGTTTCTAGTTGGCAAGGTAAATAATTTTCAAAAATCCCACTGTTTATATATGGACCTAGGGGTTTTTAGGTGAGAAATGTGGTTCAACTATTCCGTGGAATTTTGATGTCAACTGCCTTGCAGATCTATTTTGGTTTCTACATGGTTCTTATATCATGTAAGAATGCAACTGCTGAAGCGTTACGGAGAAGTATAAAGCTAAATGGGGAAAAACTAGACATGAAATGGAAATATTGAGTGTTCTGTGGGGTGGTGGTGAACTGTTCTGCTGATCCTCAGGGGCTGGGAACAAGTGGAAGTCACCTGCACACCATACCTGAAGGAGACACCCAATTCCCTCTGGAACTTTGAAGATCATATTAACCCTAAATGTAAGTAATTTATTTCCTTTTCCTTTGAGGGTGCATCTTGGCTTGCTGTTAAAGGAAGGGATGAGCTATCAGATAGCAGTAACTGGCATTCCGTGTTTGAAATGTCTGTGTTCTTTCCCAGCTTAAGTGCAAACTTGCTGAACTTGAGCCTGTGCAGGGATGTAGAGCCCTTTTCTATTTCACTGTTTGTGCTGGAAGCTGGTGGTAATGCTTGAAGTGTAGTGGAAGTATAAAGACTTTTTTAAGGATTTTGAGATTTTAATGTATTACGAAAGTGTGAAGCACTCCAGTACAGGCTGTTATTTCTAACATTGTTTAATTGGGAATTGTTGTCATTGATATGAGTATGTCATATATATTTCAATGATTTTTAAAAAAAGCTAGGATCCACTGTGTTCTGGTGTATTTTTTTCCTTCTCTTACTGGTAGTGTGCTAAATAATGACTTTGCAGTACCATCAAGAAATGAACAGTGTGTGACAGAGATCTAAGTTTGCCTGTAATGACAGGTGGGCCTTGCAGCCTCATCCAGGAGTTCCATATGTTTCACAGGCTCAACTGGCCTGGGTTATTTAACACAATTTTCATTCCATGAATTTCAGGTGACTTGGGCTGAGTTCTGAGTTACTAAAACATTTACTGTTCTTCCTCCTGTGAAAGCAACCGTATGCAAACCAAAGGAGAGAAATCCTGGGCTGTTGACTTGGTATAATTTCCTCTTCTGTTGTAATGCATTTTACATTCCCACACTTACGGCTCATTTAGAGATAAACAGCAACCTATGAAGGGTATGTCTCTTAATTTCAGCCAGAAATACAAATCTATTTATTTCATGGACTTTTATCTATTTTGTATTGCTCCTGGAAGTAAAGGAGGAAATTTAGGAGTACAACAGTTGTAAAATTCACTGGGGGATACTTTTGACTGCAAGCCACTGTGTTTAGAATATGAATAAATTGCATAGAGAATTAAAAGAGGTTCTGGAAGCAGATTTGTTGTAGGAGGAGAGAGTTTAGTTTATTATGAAAAAGGCAAATAAAAGTAAACCATACAAACTTCTAATCTATTTTTCTCTCTTTTTTTGAAGTGCCCAATATCAGCCTGGATGTTTTGAAGCCTTCTTTTGCGGAAATTCTGCTAGAATCCCACATGGTTATGATCCGGGTAGGATATCATTGATTCTAAATTATAATTTTCTTCCTCCTCTCTCTTGCATTCAAAAAAAAAAAAATAGCACTTTCTGAGAGATCTGGGTGATGGCTGCAAGCTAGGGCAGAATTTACATGCCCAAGCAACCTACTTGAATTTATACTTAGAAAAAAGGTTGGTCTTGGAGCTAAATCTTCCAAGTCCAAGTTTGGAAGCCTTAGGCTTAATGCCTGGCTCTGCTGTTGGTGTGATGCAGCTACAGCCTAGTTATGTAATGTTTTCCCTACCTTCCTGTAAGGCTTTAAAGTAAAATTAGTATTTGTGAGGCAGGAGGATATTACTGTGTTCAAAATCAGGAAATTCAACTTAACAGACATTCAGAAGAACAGTAAGTGTTTGGATTGAAAATGGAAAACCTCTGATTTTTTTCAAGTTCATCAAGGAGCTGTGATTTCCAGTTTGCTTTTTATCTCTGAATATATGTTTTTTCAAAAAGAGCAGATTTAATATTTGCAAGGTGGACTGCTCTTGCAGTCTTTTCCCATGATTGCTTTTCGTACACTTGGCCACAGCTCTTCTGCTTCCAGCTCCTCAATCCTCCATCTGAAGAATGAGAAGTTATTATTTTGAGAAAGAAGTCTAGGGTTTCCTTTGCTACCGTTTGTGAAGCTCTTCTCAGATTTTAAAGAGAAAAAAAGTAGTCAAGCACATTATTGTTAGTATTTGTAAAGTGCTATTGTAAAGCGTTTCCATGACACTCAGTGATAATACTGTGTCAGGTAAGGAAGCACCTGCATGAGTTTCCATGGGAATAATCTTTGAGGCTTTTTTTTCATAGTGGAGGGAAACCTGTCGCACTAGTCTCTTAATGAAAAAAGGTCTTGCTTATGCAACATGTATCCTTAGTGTCAGAAAAGCTGGAGAAGAGAAATGAGAGAATACTGCATCTTATGCTACCCAAAAACCATTTTCACTTGCACAGTAGTATTAAAACATTCATAGTCCTAATTGTGACCATTGTGGAAGATGATGTGCCAAACCGGCACAGTAGGTCAAAAAAACCCTTTCGCTCAGGGAGAGTATTGATGTATGTTTGTGTACACAGACATTTCTGGGCAGACATTGCAGCATAACTGCATGCTTATTTAAATTTTATCTTGACTTACTGTAGGGAAACAGTGGCCTCAAACCAAAGGACAATGAAGTTACATCCAAACCTTGGCACTGGCCCATCAACTACCAGGTATATTGATCAATCCATCTTCCTTTCTATTTTCAAGTGCTTTTGCAGTGCATTTTGAAGCACAGCACCTCGTAGTTGCATTGAAGATGCTGTCAGCTTTCTTTTGTAGCACCTGAGATGCATGGATGGGAATTTGTCTCACCTTAGACACTGCAAAATACAAACTGGACTGATGAATATCTGTTTTTCTCCCTTCTGATCTTTTCCTCAGGGACTGCGCTTTTCTGGTGTCAATGAGACAGATTATCGGGTTTATTTGCTTGGAAACCCGGTAAGTTGGAGTGGGAGGTTCCAAGCCAATGTCTAGCAAATTTTAGCGTAGTCTTGCTTCTGCCAGTGACAGTGTTACTTTTCCTTCTCCTCCTTTTGGACTGTCTCTCTTATTGTACTCTTAATGTTTGCATGTCACATGCACATGTCCAGCATAAAGTCCCAAGTCTTTCTTTTTCTCTTGTGTAGGTGATTTGGTGGCTAAATCTGGTCACTATTGGGTTATATCTTCTGATAACACTTTGCACTGCAGTGGCTCTGAAGAGAGGTGTCCAACTGACGTCTGAACTCAAAGGTGAGGTCAGTCTTCCTTCTCATGAATGCCTTTTGCAGGCACCTTAAAAATGTGTGGATGGCAGGACTTCTTGTGTCAAGAGTGGGAAACCACTGAGCTTGGATTATCAAGCAGTGTCCACAGGGAAAAGAGTGGGAACTTCATATCTATAGTTTAATAGTGAACACCACAGATCTTCTACAAAAGCAGTGCACGGCTACTTACATTGGCTGCAAGGGATACAGGCCAATTAATCAATGTCCTGCTACCAAGCTCTGCATGTGCTCTATACTATCTAGTATGCACAGTGTTTTAAGACAATAAATGTTTTCTGATATTTATGCAAAGCAAATGAAAAATGCAAGAGCTAAAATGACCCTGTATTGTGTCCATTGCCAAGGTTATGGAGCTTTTCACAAGCCCTAGTTAGTCATACTCTGACCATTTCAGTTTGCATCAGTGGTTGCTTCATTTTGTAGATCTCCTCGTGGGAAGTCAATTCTAAAATGTGATGGGAAAGTTCTCGATCATACAATAAGCTATTGGCTAAGCTAAGAGCTCTTAGTCTCTTCCCCAGGCTCTGAAAGCTAGGCACCACTTCTTTCCAGGAAGGGCTGACAAAGTGATCATCTGGATGGCTCTTGTTGCAGAGACAATGAAAACCATCAGAAACCAGAATCACCTGATTAGTCTGATGCACATCCTGAGAAACTGCATGTTTGGTCTTAACATAGAGGATGGTCAACCTCCTGCTATGCCTTGAGACTTAGGTCTTTGTATATCTTTTCTGATAACTGTCCTCCTGAAGAGTGTTGTATATTTATAATGAATGCAGATAGAATGTTGCAGAGGCTTGAAGCAATTCCAGACCAATACGTGACTTCCTGCAAAGATCATTCCTGTTGAGTTTACTTAGTGTGTTAAGGTTTGCAAATAGGAACTGTAGCTGAGTTTTTCTCTGCTGAAGTCTGTTTATTTGTGTTCCAGAACTGTCCCAAGTTGTGCTACATGGTGGAGGGCAGATCACACTGGGCTGGCTCCTTCATTACCTCCCTTTTTTTATGATGGGACGAGTTCTCTACTTCCACCACTACTTTCCTGCCATGCTTTTTTCCAGCATGTTGACAGGTAAATACTAGAATCTTGGAGAAGACAAGGTGGGGGAAAAGGTGATATTCTGTTAAATTGAGTGTTTTTCTGACTAAAATGTTTATTATTTTTATAGGCTTTATGTTTGCTTGTGCAAAGTGCTTGAAAGCATTGACTTACTCAAAATGTTTTTCACAAAGCAGCTTGCAGTGCCAATTTTTGTTTGTTTGTTTTTGGTGGTTTTGTTTGTTTGTTTTTGGTGTTTGTTTTTTTTTGTTATCACCCTGAAGAGGCAGTCATGTCTAGTGCTTAGGGCATTTAAATTTAGAGATGGGATTCCTAGTCTCTGCTATTTCACTGTTCTTATATATTCTTGTATATAAGTTACTTCCCTCTTTGTTTGCTTCCCCCACTTTTCTGTCATATCTGTTTATAATTTGGCTTTGGTAGTTTTTCCTGTGATTTTATACCAACTTCATTAGCATCTGGGGCCCAGATCTCTTTTGCATTTATTCAGATGGAAAGGTAGGACAAAAAGAACCTTTGCTGATACAAAACAATCTCTATGGTTCTGAAGGTTACCAAGGTAAATGAATTTTAAAAATTGGCGTGGTCCTCTGGTGTTAACAGAGTTTTGTCCGCCTAGCCTCTGAACATAGCAGCTCTGTTCTTCTGAATTCTACCTCTTCCTTCTCCTAGGAATCACCTGGGATGCACTACTGAAGTTCTGTGCTGGATTCCTGTCACCCAGCACTACAGCTAGAAAGGTATATGGAGGCGGCTTCCTGGCACTGGTTCTGCTCATCCTGTACAGGTGAGTGCTAAAAGCTGAACTTTCCAAGAACGGAATGTGTGACAGTTGCCATCTCAATAGAAACTTTGCTGCCTGTTAATTATCCTTAGCCTTTGTTTCCTTTTCTCTTCCGTGCTGAATTTGTCAGACACCCTCAAGCCCAATCCTAAACCCTCAAATTTGATTAGATTCAGCATCTGTGTCCCAGTAATTCATTACAGAACATCTTTCCATTGCAGGGAATCTTTCTTTTGTTGCAGCACACAGTGTGAACACACTATGCTCCTGCAAACCCACCCTTCAGTGGTTTGTGGTTCTAATCCCCGTGATGGTGACATATTCCTCAAATACAGGCAAATTTTTCATTGTTGTAATTTTTATCAGATTCTAAGAGAAAATACCACGTGTGATAAAACTGTGTATATTGGGTTCAGCAGAGATTAGAAGGTCCCCAGTAGAGCTTAGAGCAGCCCAAGGAGAAAGGTCCTATAGGCTGCGAACTTCTTGAGACAGAAAACTGTGCTGTGTTTGATGGGCATTTGGTTTCTTTCCACAGCTTCTACCTCTTCCATCCGCTGTCCTATGGGATGATAGGACCCATGGCCTCTGACCCTAGCAGCCCCATGGCAGGGCTCCGGTGGATGGACTCCTGGGAGTTCTAGAGCAAAGGAAGCCTGGGAACAGCGGATCAGAAACATGAGATCTGCTGCATGTCGGGCTGATTCTGGTGCTTTGAAGACATGTGACTATAAAATGCCCTCTCTGGAGAACTCTGGGTATAGTAACCCTGTAGCTTTGGCATTTGTTTGCACTGCCTGCATTGGAAAATGCAGAAGATGAGAACGTCCCCTTAAATTAAAAGACTCATGTCCTGAATCCTTAGGTTATATTAATGGGCAACTGGCTGCCTAAATGCTAATTCTTTGAAGCAGTGTATGTCAGTCAAAAAGCAGCGGCATTCCAGCAGCCAGACCAGTACAAGTTGGAGGCTGTCTGCGGTTGCATGTACACTCCATGTGTTTGTGTGTCTTCCTTCTTGTAATCTAAGCACCACTACAGTTTGAAGCACTATAGGACTTCTATCATGATTAACAACCTTTCTTATAGTGAGGTTTTTGAAAGCTTACTGTAAGTATCTGGGGACCTTCATTCTGCCTGCCTTGGCTGGCTGTAGGTTTTTTTGTTCCGACCCTGAATTTTTAAAAAATTTGACTGAAAGGGTCTGTTTGAAATCTCCTGAGCCATCGTGCCTTGCCTGTCTCCCAGGCCCTCTGCAGAGATGGAAATTGTTTATCCCTATATACTGCGTTGCTTTCTGGTCACCTGTAAGAGTTGATACAACTCACCTAGCAGGCCTGTTTCCAGAGCCAGACTGTTCCAGCTCAGCTCTTTGTAGCTTCTTTCCAGTTCTGTCTGAAGCTGCCAAAGAAATTACAGTGGAAATGGCAGGTGATTTATTTTCAGCCCCAGTACGCTGTGGAGACCAGCATGGCGGTGTACTAGAGACTGTAATGATAGCTTAGAAATCTTACAGACAGCTGTCACTCAGCTTTTGTTCCCAGCTATTTCAGTGCCAGTGCCTGTGCTTTTAAGGGAAGGCTTCACCTCAATGACTGTGGCATCTGCAAAACTGGCTGCTGGTGCCAAAGTATCTGCTCAGCGTATTCCCATATTGAACAAGTTCCTTCTCTAGACTGCTGAACATCAAATGACAAAGAAATGTGAGGCCAGGCAAAAATTCTTTGTCTGTGAAGTGTCAGGAGCCATTGGATGTTGAATCCACCCCTTCCAAGAAAACAGAATTTGATTTATCAGGTGCCTTCATCCTGTGTTAGGTCTATTTTTAGTGATGTTCCTTTTATTCCATTTCCTGTTCTTCATCCAGTGTCAGTTTCTTGTCACAGTTCAAGTTGCTACCTTGTAGCATCCAGCTCGAATGACACTTAGATCCCAGCTGCGCTCCTATCTCAAGAAGTAATACTTGAAAAACTCTTCTGTGTATGTTTCAATGAACTCATGCCTTCCATTTCAGAGTTCTTGCTTTGCTTCACAGCCTTGCATCAAAATTACAGGTAGAGGGAGAGCAGCGGGTGGGTGTGTCTGCCTTTAAACATGGACTGTGCATTTATTTCTCTTACCAAATCTTGGATTCCAATACATTTCCTACTACAGGGAAGGACTGCATTAGCATAGTTATTTGGGGGGGGCATGACTAGACTCCAGTCAGATTTGCTTTCATTCTTCTTTGGTAGAGATCCATAGCATTGTTCAGTAAGGCAGCTGCTAGCTTTTGTAAGGCTCTGGCTTGGTATGTCACATCTCTCCAGAAGATGACTCCTATAGGTACTAGCTCAGATGGGATGGACCTGTGCTTTTGGTTCTAAAGGTTTTGAGTTGATCGCCTGCTGCTTATACATGGTGGGAAGTCATTGCAGTAATTAGCTGCTGGGTTTGATGATTCTTTTCCACTTATTATTGCAGGAAGTGCTCCGACTTGCATGAGCCAGGGGTTCACAGAGGTGATATATAGGCAAGAAGGATGTGGGGGAAGGCTGCAAACTTCTTCAGAACCTGCCGGATCTGACAGCAGCAGCAAATTGTTAACTGTTGGCAATGTGGAAGGCAGACAGTGCAGTGCTGCCTTCTAGCAATGTGACCCAGCATCTTCTACTCTTGGTGAGATTATTGACTTTATAATATATTGCTGTCCTCAATACAAGCTTTTCCTAAGGTAGTCCCATTGTCATGGCAAGGATTTGCCAGAAGAGCTGGCAAAAGCCATGATTTAAAGTGCAGAGTTTTTTCCAGCACTTATAATTATACAGTTCCCCTTAGCATTAATAACAAAAAAAAATCTAGGAAACTTGAGAGTGTTTTGGAATTACAGTTTCTAACACTCTTTATTCATCAGATTAAACCTTGGGAATGCAAAAATGAGTTAGTAACCTTGTTTTTTTCAGTTATTATGAAGGGGTCAGTTTTGTAGGAGCCGCCTGAGGAGGATGAACCAGTCTGTTCCTTGGGTAGGGTCCCTCCATCTTTTATCATTAATAAGCTTTTGGATGTGGATTGGCAGCTGAGTGCTGAAGGTGGCAAATGTCATGCTCCCATCCCACCTTCCTATGCACAAGTCCAGCTTCTGTTTCAATACAGACAAAAGGTTTATTTTTCTTTAGGACTGTCACTTCAGAAATTCTCTTGAGAGCATTTGATTGGCATTGAGACTAATCTATTTCTTAGGTATTGTGTGCTGGTAAGGGGGTGGAGGCATACAGTGAAAAAAAAAATCTAGCTATCCCACAAGGGGGAGCAATTCCAGCAGAATTTTTGTTTTTGATCTGGAGTTAAAAGGATTGAAAGGTCTACATTGAAGACTAAGAGCAGACATTTCCTCTGCATCTTCTGTACTCCAAGGGTTGGGTTTTCAAGTAAGTGTAAATTGATGTAGCTCTGTCTTCTTTCAGGACAAAAATACTGAAAAATTATTCTAGTTAGAATTTGACCTTCAGTATTTGCTACTTAAAACAAAACCTGTCCAGCCATTGCTGAAACATAATAGTAACTGATATTTTGTGAGGTCAATAAAATACAATAATTTGGATTCCCTTCCTGACTCTGTGTTGAAATCTCTGAGTGGTACAGACATGAGGCAATGGGTGCAAGGCACTCTTCACTTTCAGGATGGAATTTGGGCTGCTTCGTTCAGTTTTTCCAGTTGTGCTTGTGGAATGAGTTCAGGTTCGTTTTGAGAGCTGCTCATTAGTCATCTTCTCCAGTCATGTGGAAAATAGCTGACAGTGCTTTCTGAGGCCAAAAGGTGCTGTTCTCTGGAGCAGCTGCTCTCTTTGAACCTTGCTTGACAGGGCTCCTTTTATCACTGACAAAGTATTTCATCAAACCGTATCCATGGATTCAAATCACGAAAAGCTGCAGGCTGCCACGTTCCCTGCTTCAAATTCTTTTTTGTGTGTAAACTCTATTTTCAACTCTTGAGTCTCTGAAGGATAGATAGAGGGCCGCTAGGCTCATCTAGCTTTATCCTAGGCAATCCATCCATCTTAAAAGGTTTCTGTTAACAGTCGCTTCAGGACATCGATACGCACACATCTATTCCAGCAGCAGGGACTGGCCTATTTCCGGGAACTGGACTACTCATGCTATGAGACACAGATGTGACTCTGAGGAGGATTTGAATGGAGATTTCTGTGCCAAGGTTGCCCTTGGTCCAGGTGGAGGACTTTGCGTCATCCCTGTTTGCCATCATTGTTTGCAGCCCTGGGAGCCACCACCACTCTCTAGTCTGTATAGGGTTTTGGTTTTGCATCTTGATAGGAAAGGCTGATTGATGCACAAAGGGCATTGATAGGATATACTTTTTTGTATCTTCCTCCTTCCTTCTCGTTCTTGAAGTATGCCCAAGTACAGGCATGTCTTTGCTTCCCCCAATTTTTGGGCTATGCATCCATTTCATACAGGTGCCAGAACAAGGGATAGGGAAGGACATCTTGTAGTAGCCTGAGTGGATTAATACCTGTCAAATGTACTGAGAGCAAAACCAGAGCCTTGTTATGGAAAGGTAAACAAATGTGTTGTTTAATAGTTCCCTCCCGTCCCTCCTGAATCCCTCAGAGAATTGCTTTTAAGGGGCTTGAGAGCAAACCAACTATTCACATGGAAACACAAGGCATTTACCTGAAATTCTCCATTGCTGCGCTGAGCAGCTTCCCTTCCGTGCTGTGACTGAGTGACCCTCTGGGTTGGCACTCTGTGCACAAGCACTGTGTCCTCCTCTCAGGATCCTGCTGGCAACGTGAAAACCTCCTTAGCAGTGCCCTGTGTCTCTGCCGGCTGGGGAATGTAGGTAAGATTGCTTTTTTTCTCCTTTACAGCAAGTGACCCCATGACCCCACACAAGGGCAAGTGTGTCATGAAAACAAAAACATGTGGACTGTTAGAACAACATAAGGATCTTCCCTGCTGGGAAAGGGAGGCTGAGGATAAGAACACCACCTCCGTAGCATAGTTGCTTTGGGGCGGGGCTGTGGGCTGTGAGCAGTCAGGACTGAAAATTCTCTGTCTTTGAAGTACTAAGATCTTGGTTGTGTGGTTGGTTGCAAGGTGCTTCACTTTTTAAACTTTTTTATGCTCTTTACTTGAATGCCAAGGGCTATGGTTATCACAGTTAATATCTGAGGTGGGGACATATTAGCATAGATACCACTCCTGCTGAATTTGTCATTGATCCTAAAACTTTGCCAAGTGAGCTTACTGTGTTTTACAAGAGGCACTGTTTAGAGCCATCCTTGAAGAACTTGCCCCTGGCTAAGCAAGAGTTTGGAGCAACAGTGAGAGGGGTTCTTTTGTAGTTCTGTCCTATATCCTGAACCTTTCTTACTAATGCTGCTGGTGTGTGCGTGCGTGCATCTGTCCATGAACTGAATTCTTCTAACTACGGTGCGATTACTGTACCATATGGTGTGGATGGGAGAATGTTCCCTTGAGCTATAAATGTGTTTTGTACAGGTGATACTGGAAAATGAGGTAGAATTTGGAATTTAATTTTGTAATAAATATCTCTTCTTTGAAGCAATCTCTTTGTGTCTACGTCTTGGGGTGGGTTTTTTCCCTTTTCATCTCTTCCTCACATACATGCTTGAAGTAACAACATGAACTTTAAATGGACCCGTTGGAGAATTTAATCTAGGATAGTGATTATGTACATCAGCTTTTAGCACACAAATGTTGCTGGACTGCAATTCTAGGAGATCAGATTTTACTGCAATCCCAGCAATGTGTTGGTAAGCACAACAGGAAGTGAAATTGGTACATCTGGACAAGAATAAAGTACTGTCTGTTGAAGCAGATTTATTTCTCCCTATTAAAGATGTGGTAAATTGTCAATATGTATAATATGTCAGTTTAATGGGTATTTTCATCAAGCTTCTGATAGGTTCACACTATGAACACTTCATTTGACAGGTCAAGCACTTCATTCAGGAACCCAACATTTTTCTGTAAATCGTGTTCAGTTTGTAGTGTCCATAACACCAGACTGGTGCACAGTTTTGTACAAATGAGGCCCTTGCTGTGAACTAAATGTGAGAATCTGTAATAAAACTGAAACACTGAAAATCAGAGTCTGGCTTTATACGAGGCTGTAGTGAGGGGCTGGGGTATGCTTTTGAGTACAGTGTAATAAGGGGTTGCTTGGGGTGGAACTAGATGGGAAAAACCAAAATACAGCCACCTTATCTGGGACTACACGTTGATGCCCAGATGAGTGCTGGAGGAGAGCCAACCAGTCTGTTTGGACATGTTCCAAGGACTGCTGAAGTACAGCCAGGACAGCTAGGAACTGAACTGTGGCCTGTACAGGGTGATACAACAGGCTATTAAATAGTTACTGAAAAGCCTATTGACTTCTTGTATTGCTTCACACAGTGCGAGCTGGTCTTTGGATATTGTCTGATCAGGGCTATTGTTCTGGAAGGGAGGACTGCTGATACAGAAGCTAGAATGTAGGGAGATGACCAAAAAAGAAGGAAGTATTGTTTGTAAAATGCTGATAATATCTGAAGTAAAATTTTACTTCTCACTGCCCTCTAAAGGAAGAATGGCTTCTTTCTGCAGGTAAGTGATCTCATGTGGGTGAACACTGGTGACTGATTCCAGTTTGCACTTGATTTGAACCTGCCAGATTTGTAGGCTTCTAGATTCCAGCCATCAGCCCGTTATCTGTTCCTCAACAAGAATGAGGCTTTTTTACAACCTGGTGTTTTAATACAGATTTTGTGCTCTGTCTTCAAGCTGCTTCTTAATCTTCTATTTTCTAACCAAATAGAAACTTCCAATGCAAGTTGCTTCCTTTGGCCCTCAATCTCCCGTGACCCCCCTCTCATTTTTTTCGGTTTACCCATAAGGTTTCCCAAACTGTACCATGTCTTCCATCAGTCTCCCCAGGCCCATATGCTGAAATCATAGGGATTTCATCACTACACCCACCACTGCTGCCTGGTTTACATTCAAGGATTGTGGCTGAACACCTTGGAGTTGTTTTCTAGTACAACACCAACTCTTTAACTCTGGCCCATGTAATGCATGCTCTGGAAGTAGAAAGTTTGTGCTTTATAGAAAGGGTGTAAGTCTGACAAGCATTATAATAGTTTTAAATTGCTTTTCCATTTTTATCCTTCTTGTGTCATTGCTTTATCTCTATATTGCATCCAAAGCCAGTCATCTTCTTGTCATGCAGCTGACAAAAGGTAGTCTTAAGCCTTCATTCACCTGACCTGTTTTTTCACCGTATATTTTAGGATGAGGTGGTCTTGAAGTACCTGGGTTTCTCCATTGACCAGAATGGGAGTTTAGATTATGTGTCCTTATGAAAGCATCTGTGTTGGATCAGCTGAGTCACACCCTGGCAGTGTGCTGGTGCCTTGCAGTGCTTTAGGGACAATAACTGTTCAGTTACTAGGTGGAGAATGAAAGCAGCTGAGAAGTGGGGAGAATCAGTTAAGATGAGAATGTGAACGTGCATAAGATCATACATTCTTAACTTGTATCAGAAACAGTGTGGCCAGCAGGACTAAGGCAATGATTGTCCCCTTCTCAGCACTGGTAGGGCCACACCTCAAATTCTATGCTCCGTTTTGGGGTCCCTCATTTCAAGAAAGACATAGAGGTGCTGGAGTGCGTCCAGAGAACGGCAACAGAGCTGATGAAGGGTCTGGAGCACAAGTCTAATGAGGAGCAGCTGAGGGATCTGTGGTTGTTTAGCCTGGAGAAAAGGAGGCTCGGAGGGCCTTATCTCTCTCTACAACTACCTGAAAGGAGGCTGTAGCCAGGTGGGAATCGGCCTCTTCTCTCAGGTAATAAGAGACAGGATGAGAGGAAATGACCTCAAGTTGTACAGGCCAGGTTTAGTTTGAATATAAGGAAAATTTTCTTCACTCAGAGGGTGGCCAGGCATTGGAACAGCCTGCCCAGGGAAGTGGTGGAATTACCATACATTAAAGTGTACAAAAAACACATAGATGTGACACCTGGGGACATGGTTTAGTGGTGAACCCAGCAGTGCGGTTTGCAGGTGAAAAATTCCTCATTGAACTGGAGAATTATTTTTGATAAAGCCCCAAAACTGGAATGGCTTAGATAGGTGAGGAGGAGAAGGTCTCAAGCCAGAAGTGTCCCACACGTAGAAGGAAAAATACATGGGGTTTGCTTTGAGACCAGATGGCTGAGTGCAAAGCTGAAATGTGGGAATGCTGGCACAGCCCTGACATGAAGGAATGGGTGCAGTAAAATACAAGATCTTTGTTTTAATAGATCATATAAAAAATTCTATTCCTGGAGACAACTGCTGTAGGTCAAATGTTTGTAAGAGATGGCCTAATCAATAGTGTCAATTTAAATTGCAAGGAGGGAGAGAACAGAGAGAGTTGAGATCAGAGAGAAGACGATCAATGACCACTTGAGAGACCAGCAGTGCTTCTGAGACAAGTCCAGGGGAGAAACTACAGAGGAGACTCCACAATGAATAAAGCATCCTTTTACAAGTTTTTTGCCATGATGTTTCAGCAGCTGAATGATGAGCCAGTCCAGATGCATGAGGACAATCGGAAGGAGATCCAAGACCATATGCACCATCCCTAGGTAGGACAGAAGCCCAGTAACTGTATTAACACAATGCTTGCCAAGTTGCCAGGCATATTAGCTAGAGCACCACGTTAAGCTAATGAGGCTGGAGAGCTTTTTGCTTGCATCCCACCAGCTTGGGGTGCACATACCTCCAGAGCTGTGTCTTATGACCAAATTCAGCTTTTATGTCAAGACTGACGTGGTCTTGAACTCTCTGAACTCACTTTGGTAGAGTGACTTACAGAAGGCAGAGGTTGCTTCTTGGAAGATCAGCGTGGTGGTGTTGGGTTATCATTGTGCCAGGGAGCCCAAGCTGAATAACATCTGGGGTAAGGTCTGAGCATCTACAAGTGCCAGACCTGGTCTGACAGCTTGGTGTGATCCCCTTTGACCTTTCTCACCACTTCATGTCCGGTCATCCCAGGACTGTTTTCACCTGCCTGTACAAATATTCCCTAGCTGGCCATAGGATATTCAAGATAAACCTGGGGATGTCTAGCAAACTGAATTCAAAAGAAGTTTTCATTTTAATCTGCTGTTGAATCCTCTCTCTGCTCCTTCTCCCACTGCCTATCCCTCTCCCCTTAGCCCAGATCCCCACCAGTGATGGTGGTAGTGCTGCCCTGCTCTCTCCACAGTCATGGTGGCAGCAAGCAAGCTCTGCAGCTCATCTTAATCATTTTATGGACAAGATTATTATCTTCTGCATTGCTTTTGATTCTTGTTATGCAACCGTATTTCGTGACTTGCTTTGCTACTGAGCTGTGCCGCACCACGGCCTGAGGGGGTAGGTTGAGAAGACTTCGGGAAACGTTGCGTGATTTCTGCTCCCACCTGAGGATGGTGATGGGAGTCTGGGAAAAAGAGAACCTGTCATAATCTGTGGGTTTGAGACTGGGGACAAGGAGAAACAAAGGGGATTAGCTAAGCCCAGGAGTCTATATCCTAAGTGAGCAGGGAGCCTGAGGCAGATAGATCAGAGTGTCATTATGCATGAAGACTCACAGATGTAGAACTGGAAGTGAGCAGGAGTTCAAAGGGAGATATGGGATTGTTAGTGCAGCAGCTGGGATGAAAATTGACAGTGCCACAGCAGCACTTGCAAAGCAGTCACCCCCGGGCCAGGCAGATAGGGCCTCCGTGGGCAGGGAGGGTTGTTCTCCAGGTGCTGTGAACCCTGAGTGCTGGGCTGGGGACTGGCATTTGCAAGCTTATTCCTACTTCCGCCACACTGTTTCACGAGACTGGGCAACTTTCTTTCCATGTGGGTAAACTGAGGCACTGAACAAGTAAAGCTGACGCTTGGCAAGGGAAGTTAAGAGCGTTGGTACTGTAACATGAAGCGGCTGTAGATTAGAATCATGAAACCCACTGCAAACTAAAAACATTTTAAGTTTGTGTTCGCCCAAAGCACAAAAGAGCATTCTCATCCTCTTTGCATGTCAGTGAATTTCTCCAAAAACCTCCCTCCCCTTTCTCCAAGTGGTCTACCGATGATTTTGGAGCAGTCTGTGCTGCTGACCTGGTTGTTCTTCACTCATGAGAGTTCCAGGGACGGTCTTGCAGAAATCCAAGAGCAGCTCAAAAAAGAGCTGAACTGCCGGGTTAGGTACATGGAGCCAAGGGAGCTGGGAACCATCACAGAAAACCTCAGACCATGGAAACATCTGCAGTGCTCAACCTCTTGCTGAGATTCTCATGCTTGAAGGCTCACAAAACATTTGGAACAAGAAGAGAGGTTTTCTTGTTTGCTTCCTTGTGCTTAAATCCTCTCTGGACTCGACTTCTGCTCTCAGCACCTCAGTGCTGTGACAGCAGGAGGAACTCTGACAGCCACGTAGCTGCAAGGGAGAAGCTGCTTTGCACACAGGCAAGAGCACCGTCTCTCCCAGACCCTCGGTCTTTTAAATCATTTGAATGGTGGTTTGGATGTTTCTTATCCCTGAGCTCTCCCTGTCTCCCATCTCAAATCCCTCCTTGCAGGTCCTTCCCCCTGTGCTGGAAGACCTGTGCTGCCACCGGGGAAAAATGCTGGGTTTATTAAGAGAGTGGAGATTTATCCATGCCAGAAGGCAGCAAAGGGATGGATTCACTGTTCAGATGATCAGGGAAGATGGGAAACTGCTCCTGAATGTATCCTGCCCAGAAGGAGCTGTTGCTGGGGGATAGGGAAGAGTTCTTGGACTCTGCTGTGTGTCATACCCGTTTGGGGTTTGGGTACCAAGAGGTGGGTGGGAATTTGGCCAGACCATTGCACCTTTCATCAGCTGACGCACTCATATTTTCCATGGAAGGAAGGCATATCAGGCTCAGCACTCTCATTGCTGAGGGAAGGTGTAGGGGGGAACATTTTGGACAAGAGCCACCATTTTCTTTTGCCATCATGGCTTCATTGCTGTTGTCTGAGACACCCTTTCCATCAGGAACAATGGCTAAATCTGTACTTTGTTGTTGCCCTGGGATAGGGTAGCTGATATGGTGCCTTATGTGGATGGGAGAAAAGGTGTCCCACATCCCAACAAATCTTCGTGAACTGATCACTGTTAACTACAACTTGCTTTTGTGGAGTTTCTCTTCCTCTGCTATCAGCCAGCTCTGAATGTACTCAAAATGTTGCTAGGCAAATAATCAGCCTCGGTTGCTGCTCTGACTGTACATATGTGCTTCAACTCTGCTTCTCAGTATCCCGTGGCCTGGGATGACTCTCCATGCTGCTTTCCAGTGCCCTGGCAGCACTCCACTGCCTATCTGTTCTACCCTTTATTGTTAGCAGGGCCAGGATGAACTGTCCAGACAGGCTCTGGTGAAGCTCCACGTCTGTGTGGTTGTGACAACCAGCTGAAATGTCAGAGTACCTTGCACAGATGACATATGATGACACTTCTTGCCCGTTGCTGGTTCGCTCGATCAGCCGCAAGATCGGTAAAGGTTAATGTTTGCGTTGGCGCTGCGGGACTGGTCTTCTCCGCCCTGCTCGGATTAACCCTGTATTTCCCGCTGCTCTCCCAGCTGCCCTTTCAGGCTCCTTGCAGCTTTAGCGGTTATCATCGCAGCGACTTATCATCAGTGTGAACATGCCCTTTGAAACCACACAGTTAAGATGCCGTTTTATTTGACTCCTTAGTCCCATCTGACAGTTTTTTGTTTTTTTTTTTTTAGTTTGTTGCACTCTTCCTTCAAGCGCCCAACTTTAGGACAGGGTTCTTCAGCTTCCTTTACTGCATGTGGAGCTTTTCTTATGCAGCATCTTATCTGGTCTGTGCTGAGAACAAAAGGTCTCAAAATCCTGAGAGAACAGGTAATTTATTCTGGCACTTGCAGAGCCGTCTCGGGTGGCTTCCTGCTGTCACTGCAGTCAGCGCTGTCACTCCAGCTCTATAGGAGAAAGGCCCCTGGGAGACAAGCTGGGGCTGAGAACATAACATTGTGCCTTTGAACTTGTCTCCTCCCAGGGAATGTTTTCAGTTCTCCCACAAGAAGAGCCTCCTTTCTGCCTACATTGAGTCAATGCGCTCCTGGGATGGGTCGGAGGCTGCTGTCGCTTCTCCTGATTACCAGAAATAAGTCTGATGTACAGAAGCAGGACTTGTAATAAGATCAGAACAATTGTTATCTTGGTGCAGACTGTGATGGTTTCAGTAATATTTGCACTTTTGTATTGCTCTCATCCTTCTGAAAACCTTAACTTTCCTGACTTCCCTTGTGCTGCTTGAGACCTCATTTGCCTTTTCTTGCTTTGTTTCCTCTGTGCTTCGTAAATCCTGGGGCCAAATTAAGAAGTGTCTGAACAGTAAAGAGAATCTGTGCATCCTGAACACGTTTGACAAAGATGACATGTCTTCTCATCTGTTATTAACAATTTTGCCTGGTTCAGTTGGCATAATTAGCCTTAAATTAGACACGGACCTTGCAGTGTCTAGGCTGCATCTTCCTGTGGAGATAGCAGGTGGCTGCATGGCATCCAGAGTCTCAGTGGAAGTGGCCAAGAGCAAGAGGATGCTGTGGAGCATCGCTGAGGCCCTCCCAAGCGAAGTTACGCTCAGAGGGAACTGTGCTGATGGTGAGCGAAGGTGGCCGGGTCCCAGTGGTCTCCTCGCTGGCAGGCCTGTGCCCTGCTGCTTCACTTGTAAAATCAGGACTACAGGAAATGTCAGCCGTGAACCAGCTGAACTTTCTGCTCTGCCCCGCGGCCCCGGGATAGGGAAGTTTGGGCATTTTGAACTTCTTTTTTCTTCCTTCCATCCCTCCTTCCTTCCTTCCTTCCCCCGAGTGGGAGATACTCGGTGAGCTCTTCCTTCCCCGGCCGGGGCAGCCGCGGTGGGGCAAGAGTGTCGACGGGGCTCGGCGGTGCCGGCGGGCGGGGCGCGGGTGCGGCGGGGGCGGGGGCGGGACCCCCGGGGGGCGCGGGGGCAGCGCCGGCACCCCCCCGGCGGAGCGAGGGGCGGGCGGCCACAGCTCGCCGGCCCCTCCGCCCGCGGAGCCGCGGCACCAGCGCCTCGCCTCGCCTCGCCTCGCCTCGGGCGGCGAGGGGCAGGGCCCCCGCCCCCGCCATGGAGAGCGGGATGCCGCTGTCGGGCGGGCAGCGAGCGCTGATCCGGGAGAGCTGGCAGCGGGTGAGCGGCAGCCCCGTGCAGCACGGCCTCGTCCTCTTCACCAGGTGAGCGGCGCGATGCGGCCACCGGCGCCCCGGTCCCGGCCTCCTGCCCGCCCGCACCGACCCGTGCGGGAGGGATGAACGGGCGGGCTCCGCTTCTTGGAGAGAAACGCTTCCCCGTGCTTGGCGAAGGCTCCTGGCCGGCTCCCCTCCCCTGGCCTCTCTCCCCTCCCGTGGCTGAGGTCCGCGGGGAGCAGAAGCCCCTCCGCCGCCGAGCGGCAGGTGCCGTGGAGCAGCGGCGTGGGGCACGGCTGGGCTCCGCTCCAGCTGCTGCCCTACCTTTCCCACCCTTCGCGAGTGAGAACTTTGCCACAAGGAGACGGAGAGTGAGAGAAAAGCGGCGGGCAGTTTAGTGCGTTTCTGCCCACTGATCCCCTGCCTTGTCACCGCGACTTCTGCTCTTCGAAGGGCTGTGTGTCCGCTTGGCTCCTGGGGAGTGTGTGGAAGGGGCCGCCCGGTCGTTCCCCGATCAGGGAAGTGCTGTGCAGCCCCAGGCACAGACCTGGCCAGCGGGGAGGGATTCAGTCGTAGGGCAGAGGAAATGGTGTGCTGGGTGGAATGGCTGATACCCAGCTTCTTGCCTCTCCTAAGCAGATTAATGTGTCAATTATGTGAAGAGAAAAAAGGAAAAATCAATGAAAAGTCGTTTAAAAAGGACAGTTGAAGAGTTGATGAGAAGCTTCCGGAGTGAGTGGGATCCAAATCTACCAGAGCAGTGACAACAATGTGGGGCGAGAGGGATACAGTAGTTTAATGTGCAGGATGAAGAGAAAAGAGACTGTCTTGCCTGAATTGCCGGTGGCCTGTTATATCTACCTGGGTGGCTGCTACTGAGTCCCGTATGTGCCTGGCATACAGGGGCAGAGGGCGGGGAGAGAGGAGGTAGGATGGTGTCGAGTGGGGCATCAGCTGAGCTTGTACACACTCCCCTTGGTCCAGATGGCTGCTGCAGCTTGGAGGCCTTCCCTGATTCGGGAGCTTTTGGATTCAAGGGATGAAAAAGCAGGAATGGGGAGAGTTGAGACAACAACCAAGACTTTGGGGAGAAGGGCCAGGCTGGGAGGAACTCCAGAGGGCTGAGACTAGTTCTCAGGTGCCATGAACATGTATCCAAGAGCTGGGGTTATAGGCTAGAGAAACAGAAAGGTTTTTGTCTATAGGTAATCTGAATTGCCCCAAACTAAAACTTTTCAGAACTTCTGGATCTTTTACAGGTGGGGAGGGATCAGTAGGTGGGAAGGGAGGTAGAAGTGGGCTGTGGGTGTGCTGCTGATGGGGTGAGTGGGACTTCAAATAAAGCTGAGGAAATGAGAAAATGAGGCATTCTTTCTTGCTGTTGCAGGTTGTTTGACTTGGATCCTGACCTGCTGCCCCTTTTCCAGTACAACTGCAAGCAGTTTGCCAGCCCTCAGGAGTGCCTCTCTGCCCCTGAGTTCCTGGATCACATCAGGAAGGTGAGAGAGGGGCTGTGGCATGGCTGGAGCCCAGCTTCCACGGAGGAAGAAACCCTGAGGCAATGATTCGGGACTGTGGTGTGTCTGACCAGGGAATGCATGGGAAGTCTCCTCCTGAGATAGTAACCACAGGGTGTTGCTCATGCTAGCAGAAGGCTGGGACAAAGTGTCCTACAACAGTGGGGAGGGGATGAGAATGCAGATTATGGTGGCTAAGAGGCACCATGATGATTTCCATGCCCTCATCTGAGAGTGGATTGCTTCCTGTAAAAGCTGAAAGAGTCCTTACCCTACCTTGGAGGTGCCTCAGGGAGCTCACCTCTGTCCAAATGAGGACTGAAGCCCTCTGCTTGGCTGACCAGGAGGTGGCACAGAGCTGGGCAATGGGCCAGGCTGCCCTGGACCCACTGCTGTGGAGAGGCTGTTGGGTGCAGCTGCAGAGCCAGAAGGCCCACAGCACCTCTCAGAGAGTCTCCGAGGGAGTGCTGCAGTACACATTCACCTCCCCCCAAAGCACAGAAAGGAGCAATGCTGAGGAGAGGCTCAGGCATGCACAGAAGTACACCCGGTGCAGCAGAGACCCTTTGCTGAACCCTGAAGAGCAACCAAGCCGGGGCAGAGCTCAGGCTTGGCTTGCGGATGCCTTCATAAACTGCCTGGTTCCATCTTTAAAGCAGTTCAGTGCTTTGCTTGCCTGTCTTTGTTCCTTGTTTAGAGGCTGTTTCAGGACTGAGCTCCTCTGATAGCTGCAAGCTTTCTGTTATTTTCCTGTTGGAGTCCAAAGTGCAGGGAATATTTCTCTGCCTGTTTTGAAGAGTTCTCCCCCCCTGGACAACCCTGTCTTTGACCTTTGTCCGTGGAGAAAATTACCTACCCTCTAGGAAGAAGCAGAATCTACACTGGTATGAACTAGGTGATAGAACATTATGTAAGATTGTCACAGGGTGAAAATTTAGGGGTGTTGGGTTTGTTAATATAGTAAATAGATAAGAAGCAAAAACTCCAAAATGGAGGATTGTTGTTGTTCTCCAGACCTTCTCCTTCATCTTCTACAACCCCATGTTTTGCGGCAAAAGTGGATTGAGAGGATTGGGTGAAAAATGGCGCAGTTCCTTTCATGTGACAGAAAGATTTATTGAACGTTGGTAGAAAAGTAAAAATATCTTTCGTTTTGGGTTTTCATTGGGTAATTTACCTTTAAAAGAACGGTGTTATCTTGATAACTCAGCTTTTCTCTCGCAGGCTCTAAGGGGAGTCATGTCCCTGGCTGAGCTTCTTTTGATAAGACTTAATAAACAACTTTCTAAAAGCAAGAAGCGTGGAAAAGTCCCGTTCGTCTGCAGAGCCCAGGCAAGGGCTCTGGAAATTCCCTCATCCGGGCAGACGTAATTAAGGCGCGGTAAAGCGTCATTTTCCAGCCTCTCTTTATTGGCAAAGTTAAGATTATTGCCTTGAGCTGAAGTAGTTCTTTGCTCTTGTTGGAGATAAATTGTCTGTTGAAATTATAGAGCACAATTCTATCACCTCTTGGCTTGCCAAGGTAACCATGCCCTGGCTTTAATCTCTTCTTCTAATTTGGTGTGTCTCTTCCCTTCATCTTTCATTAAATCTTTTCTGTCCTGTTTCCATTTGGCTCTTAATGCTCCTGGGAGACTATGGTATGTGTTTTACCAGACCACGTCAAGAGACCTGGCTGTAGTCTCCACCCCATGTCTTCAAAATACCTTGGCTGATCTTAGAATTGGAGTGGCCTTATTCCCAATTGCACCATTTTGGCAACTTCTAATTGGAAACTCTAGTCCTGCCAACTTCTGGGGTTCCCACACAATTGTCCTGGGCTCCTAGGAGCTGTAATGACTGCATCAGCATCAAGTCTTAACCTGCAACTGCTCTGCTGTAGGGCTGTTTATCCCCTCTGGGACAGGGTGGTCAGCAGTGCTGCTTGCTATGCAACTCTGGTAGTGTCCCGTGGCAGGTTGTGGTGTGTGCTGCTGCCAGCCTCACTGATGTGACACACGGATCACAGTAGAGCAAAGGAAAGCTCAGAGGGCATCTGGGTTGGGAGGGGGTCGGGCTGACAGGGGTGAAGTAGAGGGTCAGACACTTTGTTACATGGGAGGGAAGCAGAACCTTTCTGTTAATGCCATTCTGCCTTTCTGCTCCTGCGCTAGGTGATGCTGGTGATTGATGCTGCTGTGAGCCACCTGGAGAACTTGTCCTGCCTGGAAGAGTATCTGTGCAACCTTGGCAAGAAGCACCAGGCAATTGGTGTGAAGGCTGAGTCTTTCTCGGTGAGGTGTCCTCTCTTGTCCCACTGTGGCTGTGTTTGTTCACCCCTGCCTGCAACCCTCAGCTGTCCCCATCCTTCTTCTGGGTCCAGCTGTCTGGAGAGAAAGCTGGTGGCTCAGGGCAGCCTGTCCAAGGTGCTGATACCAATGTAGTGACACTGCCCCAATGAGGGGAACCCTTGAGCTCCCCGTGTTTTCTGCCCTTGCCCAGTAAGCCCAGGCAGAAAGGACAGATGGGAGCAAGGCATTTCCACTGTTTGAAGAAGACCATGGTTTAGGAAACTGCAGTCTCTCCTGTGCCACAGGGCTGCAGGCTCAGCCTTTGCCCTGGATCCTTTGCATCTACTGCTCTGAGCAAACTTCACCCCACCTGGAAAAGGGAGCATTCACCTCTCTGTGTCGGCACTGGGGTGCAGTTGCTGCACCTCAGCCCCTGCTTCCTCCATGGCAGTAAGACCAGAGCATCTTCCATATTAAACCCTTGATTACTCCTCTCCTGCCATCAAGCATGGACAGGAATGCAGCAGGTTCAAGAAAAGCTTTCTAACCGACACATGGCTCATTCCTGATATTGCTAGCTTTTGTTCTCCGCCGACGGAGCAGGGTCCCTTCTGTTTGTTTGGGATCCCCACCAGCCCTGCAGTGTGGGGGTGCTCCTGCATGGGGCTGCTCACAGCTCTGTGAGGAGCAGTGCCCTGTGGAGAAGCCTGAGAGGCATTGAGGCAGTGTAGGGCCTGACCCACTCTCCTGACATCAGGGCATTGCTCAGCTCTGCTGCTCCACAGCTGTGCCAAGGGATAGGGCCAGCTACCTGCACCTGGGAGCCACAGAAACTGGATGTGTACCTCTCCCCTGGTGTTACACGTGCAGTGTCAGCCCTTGATCCCTCACTTCCACTCCCCACTCATCCACGGTGAGGGCCAGCATAGGGAAGGGGAAGGGTATGGCATGGGCTGGTTCTGGGCCCCCTCTGACCAGCCAGGGACTGGAGGGGCCTGGTACTGTTGGTGGAAGAGGAACAGGTGCCCTGATTTGGCAGAAGTCAAAAAATGTGACAAAGTGAGACAAGAGACTGCATGTCATCTTCTAGTGCTGAGCTTGACACCTCCCTGTTTTTGGTTTGCAGACTGTCGGTGAGTCCTTGCTGTACATGCTGGAGAAATGCCTTGGTGCTGCCTTTAGCCCAGAGGTGCAGGAAGCTTGGAGCAAACTTTATAATGCTGTGGTGAAAGCCATGCAACGTGGCTGGGAGACCCTCCCAGAAGGGGACTAGATCCTGCCAGCTATCCCTATCCCTGACCACGCAGCAGTCCTGAGCACAGGGAGCACTCACGCCACACTCTCTGCCTCTCCCCACCTCTGTCTCTCTGTGTGCACCAGCCCATGGCTGTCTCCACACTCACACGTGCTGCGGGGCTCTCCTGTGATTCCACCCTGCTTCAACACGAGCGTGTCTCTGCCTTTGCTAAGGGCTGGCAGGGTGCGTCCCTGCAGCGAGGCCTGGCAGTGCCACAGCACAGGTGCCACCCTGCCCCGAGCTCCTTCAGGAGCACCAACACCCATGTACCTACTCTGGTTTTCAGCTTGCTCATCTTTCCTCCTCTTGCACCCACCCTAGTTAGGTGACTGCTGGCATACGCCTCTTGGCCTTATTTGCCTGAAACCGTGTTTGCTGTGCTTTACCTGCCAGGTCTGACACTCCTCAGTCCTCCTGCGCTGCTGTACCTGGTTCAGCTGTGGCAGTGATGGATTTGGCTCCATCGAGGGGGAAAGGCAGCAAGAGGGCGGGGCTGGTCACACCACGTGGCTGTCCTCAAACCTTGCAGAGAGTTTTCCCTCTCTCCCTTCATCAACACATTACTGTCAGATGGTTAATCCTGGTGCTTTCTTCTGCCTTGCCTCTGATCTGGATGGGATCCCTGGCTTTTCCCTGTGTCAGGTTGGCCACCGCCCAGTAGGTTTCCTAGGGATGCTTCAGGCAGTGGTGTCACATTAATCCCAAGGTGAGACTGCTTTTGGCAGGGTTGGGCTGCCAGCTGAAAGGCTTTGTGTTGATTTGGCCAGTTGGCTTAACCTTAGAGCCATCTGAAATGCAGCAGCACCAGCAGCAGCAGTGTCTGTTTACTGCTTTGTGTTAAGGAAAACAAAGTAAATCCAAGGAAAAGATGTCTTAAAATAAAAACGAAGGTTGCAATCGTGCCATAGCAACAGCTTCCGGAAATTCTGGCTCTTGGCCAGAGGAAGCATAGCTGGAATCTTTCTGCTGATGCTGTCAGAATCTGGAGTGCTTCCCAGCTGCTCACAGTACCCATCTGCAGAGTTCCTCACCCTCACAGCAATAAGGAGATAGCATCTGCTAGAAGAAATCCCAGAGAATTGCTGAGAGACAGCACCTGAGGGCTCTGGTGACGGGGTTGAACTTGAGCGCTTTGAGGAAGAGTTCATCTTTGTGGGGAAGTCACTGTGGAACAAGCAGAACCACGTTTCTAGCCACCACTAGCCCCAGAGCAAGGACATGGAGCAATTATTCAGTTACAGGCAGCACCTTTTTTGTTGCTTCTTCTTCAGGACAGGAGGAGCCTGGTGTTGAGGTCTGAGATGGTCCTGTTCCGGAGACGCATTCCTCCTATTCTCAGATGTCCTTCACTCTGGGGCAGGAGAAGGCTGCCTGCTCAAAATAACAGGTCTTCTAGGCCCATGCCATGGAGGGGATGATGGGGTGCCCTGTGAGATGGATCTCTAGCTCCCTGCCGCCAGGCCTGATGGTAGCCATGGACTTCTAGCACATGAACAGCCCTCCAGCTGTGTTTGGGAGGCAAGCTAATAGGTGTGAAACAGGCAGTGAACATCCCCATGTTCCTTGTCCTCCCCATGGGACCGTGTTCTGCCTCTGCAGCCCTGCAGTGTGGTGGTGTATGTCCTGGCCCATGGCCCTCTCCATCAGCTGGGTCAGGTGAAGTCCTCCCCATTCTTGCACCTGGCAGTGAGGGAAGGAGGAGCTGGGGCTGAGGTGAGACACAACTTTGATGGCATGATATGGGGCAGGAGGGTTTGGGAATGGGGATGTCGTCTTTGCAACCCTATTATGGGGCATTAGCCTTCAGCGTCATGGGAGTGGGACACCTTCTGGCTCCATGTGACAAGTAAGCAGCTGTGTGATGGGTGGGGTGTGGGTGTTACTACCCAAACCACCTTGCTCCCTCTAGCCTTCCCAGCTCCTTGACTTCTGCTCTTCTGTGCCACATTTTGTGTAACTCCCAAGAGAACTGAACTAGTCTGTGTGCCTCTTATACCCAGCTGCACTGTTTATTAAAGAACAACAGTGAGTCTTAGCCCTTTTTGATGCCTTGTGTTTATTTTAATATAAAAGGCCCAAGCAGACCAGAAAAAAAGAATGACAGAGAGGGTTTTACTGATTTCTTGTTGCTTCTAGCTTTGGAGATATTGGTCACTGGGAGCACTTGTGTAGTGCAGCTTGACTGACATGAGAAAGCATCCAGCAGCAAAAGCCTGTTGGGAGTTTTTGCGCCTGGTAATTGAGTGGGTGAGCAGTGGAGGGGCTAACAGAGACACCCTGCTACTGATTGCTCAGACCCTTCAAGTATAAAAATCTCTAATGGAATTAGAATTGTAAGCCATCAGCCTAAAAATCTCTTTCCTGTTGTTCAGCTGCTGCTTTTGTTTTTTGACATAGCACTGGCTCACCTGTTGCTGGTCACCTGTTGCTGGTCACCTGCAGCAACAGAGCATGGCCTCATAGAGAAGTCCTGTCCGGCTCCATGGAGAATCCAACCTGCCAGCTGAACTGTGGAGTCATTCCAGCAGCCCTGCCCAGGGAGCAGCTGGTGAGGATGCAAGAGGTTCTGTCTTCTAGCATGTTCTAGCTTTGACGTGATGGGTTTCTAGCCCTGGAAGAGTTGGGCACTTGATGCTGAAGAATGGTGCCTAGAGTGGAGAAGCCAGCTCAGGGTCTGTAATAGCATCTCCCAAAGGCTGGAAATCCCAGCCCTGGCACAGGAGAGAAGGGAAAACATCCTGGGAGAGCCATGCTGCTCATTTAGAATGGGTTTGTTCCACAGGGCAATGTGTGATGGGCTGTGAAGGGCACGGAGAGCAGCAGAGATCTGAATGCAAAGAAACACCCCCTTTGGGTCATTGCTAAAATAAATTCTCCAACTCTTTCTGCCCTCAGGACTGGTGGTGGGAGCCCAAACCTGGCACTGCAGGGAAGGGCCAGCATGGCAGCCTCCAGCAGCACCCCTATCTTTGCCTGCTGCCCAGTGGGGATGCTCCTGTCACTGCCTGCCACCAGCCGGCACAGCGGAAGACTCCATGCAACTGCTGGCCCTGGCTGTGAGGGATGCTGAGTGCGCAGGCTGCAATCAGGGAGTGGGTTCCAAGGTGGAGGTGCAGCGTGATGGGGCTGAGGGCCCTCGCTAGGCCGTGATGAGCTTCCCGGTGTGAGGGCCGGGAGGGCTGCGACTTGGGGCAATTACAGCCCTAGCTCACAGCCAGTGCTCCTGCCCAGCTCCCTGGCACAGCAATGCCCTGTGTTAACTCTGTTTACCACTCATTACAAACCGCGGGGGGCCTCTGTAGGGGCATGCAATGGGGGACTGGGGTTTTAAATTTTCCAGTTTTTCACTCAAAGGGAAGCCCTCCCCATGCCTTCTGTACTGTGCCATAAACCAGAGTGGCAGGGCTCATCCCATGGAAGCTGTGGAGGAGCCAGTAGGAGGAAACTGCTGAAACCAGAGGCAAATCATTCAAGTAGGAATTCAGGTAAAAAGATTGTGTATTTTGGGAGGGAAGAGGGGAGAAAAGAGCACTGATTTCTCAAAATCTAGAGAAAGACTTCCAAAATGGTATTTACTCCCTTCCCTGGGACTTGCTAGTGGGCAGTTCATCCTCAGATGGGATGTGTTCCTCCTGCCCCTGCCCCTTGCTGTGGTCCCAGAGGGGCTCCAGGCCACCGTCCTGTGACCTCCAGGCAGAACCTGCACCTTTGGTGGTGTTCTGAGCCAGCTCTGCCAATGGAGTGACTGCTGACAGAAGGCAGCCAAGGAAGGCACATAACTGTCCCAGGACTGCAACCCATCCCCAATGTAGGGATGGTGCCAAGGGCTGTGCCAGTCTATCTGATGGGACACAGCAAGGTGCTCTTCCACTCTGGAAACTTTGCTGCTTCTGCCCACTTGTTGGGGTTTGTTTTCATGGGGATCATAGTGGGCAGTCTGGAGGTGGGAATGTGTCCAAGCAGTCTCCTTGCCACTGAAACCTCTGCAGGAGATCCCCAGGCAGGGTCAAAAGCAGCCCACAAGTGGGAAAAGGCTCCAGTGGCAAGGGTTCCCCCTATACAGAATCACAGAATCACTGGGTTGGAAGAGACCTTCAAGATCATCGAGTCCAACTGATGCCCTAACCTCAACTAAACCATGGCACCGAGTGCCACGTCCAATCTTTTTTTTAAACACATCAAGGGATGGTGACTCCACCACCTCCCTGGGCAGACAATTCCAGTATTTAACCACTCTTTCCTTAAAAAACTTTTTCCTAATATCCAACCTATATTTCCCTTGGCACAGATTAAGACTGTGTCCTCTCGTTCTGTCAGTTGCTGCCTGGAGAAAGAGACCAACCCTCACCTGACTACAACCACCCTTCAGGAAGTTGTAGAGAGTGATAAGGTCACCTCTGAGTCTTCTTTTCTCCAGGCTAAACAACCCCAGCTCCCTCAGTCGTTCCTCATAGGGCTTGTGTTCCAAGTGCCAGGAAAGACGCATGGGGTGACAACGCCAGGCAGCAGCTGGGTGAAGTCATTTTATTCAAGGCACGGTCATAGCAATAAATCACAAGGTACAGGCCTCTGGCACATTCCTACAGTGGGGCAGCCAAGGGCAATCAGACCAGCAGCCCGAGCTCCCGAGGACACAGTGCCACTAGCAGGCACTTGCTTCTACCCTCAGAGAGGCCACCAGCATCCCCGTGCCCTGCCTGGGGCTGCCTCTGGAGCAGGCAGTGAGGGGAGCAGCTGAGCTGTGGGCAGCTGCAGGGGCACCTGGGCAGGAGGCCACAAACCCCCCAGGGCCCTTTTTGGGATTGGAAAGGAGCATCTGGGCTCAAGGTTCCCCTGAGGCAACCGCTTTGTGGCTCGTGTGCCGCAGCCACTGCCCCAGCATGCAGGGGCGTGGGTGGGACAGGGGCCATGAGACTGCCAGCCATGGGACTGCCAGCCGGCTGAGCTGAGATCCACCAGCCCCACAGGAATGTCCCAAGGGCCCACTTGATGCTCTCACTGCTGGGCTGCCTTTCAGCCTCCCCCCCAGCCCAGAGCTGGCACACTGTACCCCTCCTCCCAGTGGCACTACTAATGCTAACCACCGCCATGGCTGAGCATCTGCCTTTGCACAGCAACACTCCCCATGCCAGCAGCTCTAGTGCTGGCAGAGCTGCACTTTCCTCCCTTCCCTCCCTGCACTGCCCTGGGATGGTGGCAACTCCAGTTGCTCTGAAGCTAGCAGGAGAATCAGGGACAGGAAAATCAGCCCTGAGGCCAAAGCAGGGCAGAGTGAGGAACCAGCATGCCCAGGTGGGCTATGGTGGGAGAGAAGCTGAGCAGGATGAGGATAAACCCTTGTCCCCAGGGGCCACCACAGCTACTCTGGATGAGCTGGAAAACTGCAGGGATGCTGTATGGGCAAGTAATGGCACATTTACACTAACCACAGCAGGACTCACACTCAAGAGGCAGTGTGGCTACTGGGGGAACAACCCACAGCTGCAGCTGGTGGACAAGGGCAGGCAGGATGTGGTGGACCAGGAGGACCTGGAAGCTGGGTCCTGCCAGGCTCCACCTGTCCCCTCTGTTCTGTTGCATTAGGACAGAACTATGCTGGGTCCCATGGGCAGCCCCAGTGAGAGCATGAGCATGACGGGGTGCCACCAGGGAAGAGGAGTGACAAGCAGCTGTCCTCAAAGCCATTAAACACACTTGTCTCTTGACCTCCTACTTCTCCCCAAGAGCCCAAGGGCACAGGCATAGTGCAGCAAGATGAGGGGTTGGAGTGGGAGGTTGAGGAAGAGCTCGGTTTGCATTTGATGCCTGCCTTGGTGCAGGGCTGCTGGTGCTCATGTAGGGGTCTGGTGGCCGATGTAGGGACACTCACCTCCTCCACCAAAGCACACGCATGTCAGCAGTGCCTGCTAAAATGGACAAAGCGGGGCAGGCAGCAGCCTGCAGGCCAGCAGCAGGGGAGGCAGCGGGACAGCTGCCCGAGCAATGGGTGGATGGGTTGAGATGCAAGGGTTAGGGGTGGCTGTCCTCTGCCACTGGGGACCCAGAGGACAGCGTGGTGGCAGGCACATTCATCTGGGCTGTCTGGGCTGCTTCCTCCTCTCAGAGGGGCCAGGGCCTCCCTCCTGCCCCCAAAAGCATGGCCTCTCAGAGAGACCCTCTCCCTATACTGCTGCACCCCCTCTCCCGCATTGTGGGCTGGAAGAGGCAGGTGGGGACAGGGGAACACTAAGGGGCTTAGCCAGTGCAGGCAGCGGGAGGGACCACCAGAGCCTCCTGCCACTGCCCATGCAGTGGGGTCTCCCCCTCACATCAGTCCTGTTGTTCCCTGTCCCATTAGCAAGGTGGCCCCCACCAGCGCAGGGAAGGCTCCTTCCTGCCCCATGGCACATCCTCCGCTCTCAGCACAGTCTGTTCCCAGCTGGCGCCAGGGATGTTCACTGGTAGCGAGCCTGGCTCTCTATCACGGGGCCGCTCCTGTACTCGCCCTCCACTGTCTCCAGCTCTGTCTCGAAGCTCTGCAGCCCCCCATCCTCCCCATCCTCCGCTGGCTCCAGGTGGTTGCCCATGGTGCCATAGGACTGGTGTGCCGGAGAGGCTGCCGGCGTCAGGCTCAGCTCAGGCTCCTGCAGGACAGTGGCCACAAAGAGCTGCCCCGGGGGGCAGTGGGCCATCAGGACCCAGGGGAGCCAAAGCAGGTGGCCACATCAGGACTGGGGAGGAGTACTCACATTGGAGTTAGGGGTGGAGGAAACGCTGCTCCGCTCCACATCATTGAAGGCGCCCTCAGACTGGTCAGACATCTGAGGAGAAGGAGGACGTGAGGAAACCATGGTTTGGGGGCCCAGCTTTGGCTGGGGACAGCCACGTGCTATGTCAGACTCCCCATGGCAAGCGAGGAGAGGATGCAGTGGAGTGAAGGAACAGAGTGGGTGGGTGGCTGTGCTCACCTGGTAGCTGGAGGGTTTCCGTGGCTGCAGCTTCTTCAGGCAGAGGCCAAAGAAGGAGAAGACGATGCAGGAGAGGAGGACCACAAAGGTGAAGAGGGTGACAGGCCGGGTGGGACCTAGAGCACAGAGACACTGGGGCAGCACATAAGCTTCCGAGAACCTGCTGCATGTCCAGCTGAGCCCCAGGCTGGTGCCTGCTTTGGGTTTTACAAGCTCTCAATCCCCTCCCCAAAATACGAGCTGACACCTCCTTCATCTGCCAGGTCTTCCCAACACCTTCCCCCTTACCACCCTCCATGCCATGCCTAATTCAAGGGTGACACCAGTGGCTCATCAACCCCAAGCATCAACACTACCCTCAGCAGTGGCAGGGTGCAGCCCCAGGCTCTCCCTACCGAGGCGCAGGACGGAGAAGAAGAGCAGCCAGAACATGCAGAGGATGGGGGCCACCACGACCTGGCTGACGGCGGCGACATGGAGGCGCTGGTTCAGTTTGGTGGGGATGTACACGTAGTAAATGTTGTACCGGTCAACCATGTGCTTGAGCAGCATGTAGAGCAACCCTGGTGGGACAAGAGGAGCCATTTGGGAGGAGGGCAATGGGGACAGCCAGGACACAGAGATGCAGGGCAGGTGCTGTGGATAATGCCCAAGGGTGCCCTCCTGTACCATGCAGGAAGCCTGCACTCCCATGCTGCTGCTGGTGGCTGGGACAGGCTGTTCTTGGCATGGCTGGGACCATGGGCATGGGATTATACTCACCAAAGGGGACGATGATGGGGCAGGTGATGCTGTAGGTCATGACAACAGAGAAGATACAGCAGGTCCAGGCGTACTCTAGTCCAAACTGGAACTGGTAAGCTTGGCTCTGGAGCACAACCAACAATGTCATTGCCGCCTCCATCACTGCAAAGGCTGCACTTGCCTTTGCACCCCAGCTCACAGGACTGCCTCACCCCCACTAGCCCCCAAGGGGCCTGAAGAAGTCCCCACAAGCATCCCCTCAAAACCATGACAGCCTGAGTTTCCAGTGGGTGCATCTCTGCTGTGCTGGGGGTCACGTAGGTCACTCACAGGTGACCAGAGCCACATACCCGCTTGACATGGAGCCGCTCGGGCTCGGACTTGGCAAAGCAGAGGCGAGCAGTGTAGACGAGGAGGCCCGGGATGCGCAGCAGCTCCATGGCCGTGCCAATCAGGCTGGAGGTGACTACGTAGTTGACGAAGAAAGCGCCGTTGTCTGGGAGGAAAACGCACCTGCCCCAGGGACAGAGAGAGGTGAGACAGTGAGAGGACGCTCAGCAAGAGCTGCTGGCAATGGACAACAGGTGCTCCCGCTTGCCTGGGAAGTTTGGGAGCTTCCTGCTACTCACTGGAACTTGACTTCAGCCTCATCCAGAAAGTGGGTGTCAAAGAGCCATCGGAAAAACAGGTCCAGGCTGGAGGGGAGAGAAGAGGAGCAGCTGAGAAAGAGGGGGGGGTTATGTGAGAGACACCCAGAAGGCATGTGCTTTCCCCGGCCCTGAGCAGGCAAGACCCTCTGGACCCTACACTGCCAGAGCAGCCCCCTCTGCCACACAAGACCACCGTGGAGTGTGTGCTTGCCTCCTGGATGGCCAGGATTTCTGTAGGTGGGGCTATGCAGACCCCTGACCAGGTCCTTTTAGGGTCTGCTGAACCCAAGCAGCAGCTGATCACTGCCACCAGCCCCCTTGGGTCAGCTGTGGCAGCCTGGTAAACTGCTCCGCTCCACTCCTCTGAAGGGAAGGTTTCTGTCTGTGACCATCTGTGAGTGGCTCAGCACTGCTAAAGAGTGTTTTCCTCCCCAGAGACTGCTGTGTTTCAGTGGCAGTGGGACCTTAGCCCTTTGGGGCTGGATTGCTGGGGCAAGGGGCCTGTGTGTGATCCTGGCAGCTCGTGAGCAGGGAGAGCAGCATGGCAGGGTGGTCTGTACCTGCTCAGACCCAGCGAGGGCAGGATGATAACCATGAACACCAGGAAGAAGAAGCACTTGTGCATGGTGACCTGATTTTCACTTGACCTGCAGAGAGGGAAGACAAGAAAAGAACACTGCACTTTTTTGGGAAAGAGCAGCAGGTGGAGTGAGGGGCTGGGCCGGGTCTTGCTTTTCACCAAGGAGTTACTCCCAGCCCCACAAAGCTGTGTGCATTTGATCTGTGCATCCACTGGGGCCTTGCAAAGCCTCTCCCGGGCCAGGGTGTGTCACCACGAGGAATCTGCTGCAGTGAAAGCTCTTGTACTCCCAGCCTCTCATCGGCTTCATCCTTGCCCTCTCCTACCATCCCTACTGGTATAGACACCCAACAAGAGGCAGATTGGTGTCTAGTATGAGTTCATGACCTCCCATTTCCCCCAGAAAAAGGAAGGGAGATGGTGAAAAAACTCCTGCAAGGACTTATCAGACCAGGCACAGGGGCTGGGGCTGATGAAGGGTGAAGATAGAGAGAGCCCATTGTAGGAGTTGGGCAGTTTCCCCTACTTTAAGCATTCTGAACCCATACCTCTGCCTTGGAGGGCTGGGAGCATGCCTGGGATGGCCCTGCTGCTGCCAGTCCACCATCACACTGTCCCTCTCACAGACTTCTTCAGATCCATCTTAAAACCACTTGACTTTGTCAGTAGCCTGAAAGTGTTCAGGACTATGGGAAGCAAACAGCTTCTTTCTATGGAGAGAAACAGTGGGCTCTGCTCCACTGTTGGGGTCTGCTGTTCCACTGCCTGCCTCCCTGCAGGGTGGGTTCCCCTTCCACTGTGGTCCCTCCCATCTCTGGCAGCCCTGGGGGACTGTGGGGGCCAGCCCCATTACCTCGTCCAGTGAGACTCGAAGAATGCTGAGTAGTAGACAAGGAAGGGCAAGAAGACCGAGAAGGCCCAGAGCAGCAGTGTGGGGAAAAACTGGGTGATGATGGGGTTCTGCAAAAAGAGAGATGCCGGACACCCCCTCAGCAACCCACCAGAGCACAGCCATGCTGGAGATAGTACATGGTGGTGCAGCAGGTGGGCTAGGGCATCCCCTCCCTGAGCAGGGGCATTTGTTTCAGGAGATAAGAACTTGAGGCCAGCCAAAGGCTCCACAGCCATGGTTTGAGCCCCAGTGCCCACCCCAAAGCTCCCAGGTCAATGAGCAAGAAGGAGATGTGCTGCTGGCAGCTCCTAACATCTCCTGAGCTCTTTCCAGACCCTTCTTGAGTGGACAGCAACCTGCCTGCCGCCATGGACACCAGCACCAAAGCTCAGGTTTGCATAGTTGCCCCAGGGCTCTGCCACTGGAAACACAAGCAGAAGGGCATGGATAGCAAGCACAGACATGACCTTATCAATGACCTTGTTTCTCATCAATGCCCATCCTAGTGATGGCTCCTCTTCTTGGGCCAGTACATCTGGTACCCTCCCCCTGTCACAGAAAGGCCTGGAAATTATGACGTTTTAGGAAAATTGGCATGGTTTAGAGATTACCTTGAGGCTCTCCACAGGGTGTGTGACATTGAACATGTCCATAGTATTGACAATGATGGCTGGCGTAGTGAGGAAGAAGAGGAGGACAAACAGGCAGATATTAAGCAGGAAGAATCGCACCCACCAGGATGTGCCACGGACTGATAAATTCTCCCTGTAAGAGGAAAACACAACTTGGACATGATGAAGAGGAAAAGCCATATGTCCTGGGCCTCCCAGCATAGCTTCATGAAGCTCTGCCTCCTGCTATCTGCACCAACCATCCTGGCAGATGTTGTTCTGAGCTTGCCCTCTTCCCCTCCCTGTGCTGCTTTCCTGTCACATGCAGAGCCCCCTGGACCAGAGAACAGCCACAGCAGAGGTCCATACCACCAGGAGGTTTTGGAATCAGGCTGGAGAAATCAGAGTCTGGCGATCACCCCCAATCTCAGCTGGCTGAGCCCTGCCACCCTTGGGGTGATCACCCCAATTACACCTGCTGACTTCTGCTATGACAACAGGAGGGATTTTCAGCCCCTGTCACCCTGGGAAAGGGTCCTACAGATACAGACACAGGTTCTCTACAGCTATATGGGCTCCCTATAGCTGTGGGCATAGGCTCCTTATAGCTATGGATACGGGCTCCCCCACGTCTGCTTTTTCCCCCTTCCTCCCTCCCTTCTGCCGCGGGGGTTCACCAGATGATATCGCTGGGTGCAGGAGCATAGCGAACACCCCAGTGGTGTGACTTGACCACGGTGGTGACAGAGGACTGCTGGGGGTGCTTGCGGCAGTGGATGTGGCTGTAGTCCTTCAAAATCCTGCAGTAAGAGGGAGCCAGGGGTCAGGTCTCACTTCTTGCGAGACCCTCCCCACAGCCCTAACAGGGCAGCCAACTCTGCAGATGGCAGAGGCATAGAGGAGACCGACCCATTGCCTGGCTTTGGCTGGAAAAGCTGGCAAGGTGCCCCAGTTCCCCGGCAGTGGTGGCCAACAGGCTGGGGGACATCCCCACGGCCGTTGCATGAGGGGCACTCACACAGCTGTCATCCGCTCGTCCTGGAAGGTGACGAAGGCCATGTCAAGCCGCTTCAGCATGATGCGGTTGCGCTCCGCATTGAACTCATCCGTGAGCTTCTCCTCCAGCTCCCCGTAGTACTGCTCAGCATCCACCTGTGGGAGCAGCCAGGGCTGTGCCATGCGCCAGGCTGGGGCAGGGCCAAGCTGCCACGCTCTGCCTTGCCCATGGTGCAGGTGTGCTGCCTGCAGCCCTGCCTGCACCTCCTACCTCATCAAAGCCACAGAAGCGGCAGCAGAAGATGCGGGCGCAGGGGTGAGTTTTGATCATGATCTTGCCCTCTTTCTGTGCCTTGGTGGTGAAGTAAAGCCGCCCCTTCATTGCTTTGCGCCTGCCAGGAAGCCGATAGGGGCAAAAGTCATTCTGGGAGCCCCAGACATACAGACAGAAACCCAGACTGGGTGCCTGGAAGTGGTGGGCAGGAGCAGTACACCCAGATACAGACGCAACACAGATGTGCACGCACTCACCTCTCCGCATCCAGCTTCATCAGCTTGCGCACGTCGAAGCAGAACTGGACATTGGTGACGGTGCAGCTGGGATAAGCCTCGCTGCAAGTACAGGGGCATGGTGGCACCAGGAGCCAGGGGATGGGGACAGTCCCTGCCACCTGCCTGCCACTCACCCAGCAAGGCTGTGGCACATGGCTACTCACTGGAAGTGCTTGATGATAAGGGAAGGATCTGTGATCTCCTTGGGGATGTGGGTAACCATCAGTGTCCGGGCGACCTGGGGGATGAGAAGACGCAGAGGGATCTGCAGGATGGATCTGCAGGATCCCCAAGATGGGCAGGGATCTGCAGGACGTATTGCTGCCACCCTGTTCACCCAGCGGCGAGCTGGGGCACCGACTGCCACCCTGGAAGCTAGTCAGCACAGATCTCCTCAATGCCCAGTCCCAAACCCTGGGGGCATAGCCAGACAATGCCATACCCCAGACAGATGGATACAGCAGAGCTTCAGTCTCAAGAGACAAGACAGCAAGAGAGAGATTTGTCTCCAGGCTGTCACTTTATCCAGAAGCTGGTGAAAATCAGCCATACCTCTCCCTGCCAGCCCAGTTCCAGGCTGTTCCTAAAGCCCTCTGTACCTACTGGGACCAGCATTTGTGCAAAGCAAGAAGTCATCCATTAGCACCGACCAAGGCAGGGTTGGAGGAGGGGTGGTTGCTCACCTTCTCGTTCTCTCTATATTCCAGGTGGACTGAGTGGTGAGCCATGCAAAGGACGGTGAGGATAAAATAGATGAGGGCGAAGATGCTGTGCAGCCACAGGAGACGGTCTCTGGAAGAGAGGAAGAGGGGATCAATGAGCACTGTGGTGAGCATGTGGCATGGGGACCAGCATGGCACTCAGCATCTCACCCATGGCCTTCCACCCCGCAGGACCTCCCCGTGCCAGCTGTCAGACACCCACTCCAGGAACTAAAGGGGCAGCACCCACGGTGTTGACTGAGATACTACAGAAATGAGGCCACGCAGCATCCCCGAGAGCTCTTCTGCCAGCAGAGGGGTGCAACGAGCAGTGCCACTGTGTTGGCTGCCCTGACTGTGCTCATGTGTAGGACAGAGAGACACAGAGCTACTGTGAATGGCGTGCTGCTCACATGGACCTGTCCCTGTCCCCAGCACGGGGCTGTGGTGAGTTCTGTGCCTAGGTGCTCCCAGCAGTGCCCACCACAGCGGCAGCACACACAGCCCCCCTGCCTGTGGGAGCACCTACTGAGTTGGGATGTTGGCGATGGTTGTCCGGCCAAAGTGGGTGGGATTGTGTCCTGCAGAGGAAGAGGAGAAGCAGAAGGTTAAGGGAACCCAGTGCAGTGTGCATGTCCCTATTGCAGTTATCGGCTCTGGTCTTTGCTCCCTTTTTTTCCATCTCCCAGGTCCCCACCAAGTCCCCACTGCCCTTAATTTCCCAGCCTCTTATGTTCCTCTGTCCTACAGCTGATGGTGGGCTCCTGCCCACATGGAGACTTCTGAGAGAGGAGTTTTGTTGCCTTCTGTCCCAGAGGCACAGTGCTTGCCCAAAGGCTTGGAAGCTTGCATGGCACTCCTGAGTCATCCTGTGACTAGGGAAGCACCTACCCAGGAGGTCCCCTGAGAAGTTGACAGGCAGGATGACAGCCACGGAGAGCACGCAAACCAGCATCAGCAGGACCAGGAGGTGCCGCTGGAAGGAGAGGTAGGTGGTGGCATCGATCCCACACTTGCTCTGAATCTCCTCGTCCCTGGAGAGAGGCAGGTGGGGGTGAGTGCTGCTGGTTCCTCCCCATCACCTCCCGCCATGGGGACACTGGCTTGCTCCAGTCTCTCGCAGCCCACACCAACTCATGACATCCTGACCGTGGCACAAAGGATTTGAGCACAGACAGAATGACGGACCCAAGCAGCCCTCCAGCTGCCATCTCATTACAGGACTGGTTCCTATCAGGAGAGGTTGAAGCCCTTTTCTTTGGGATAGGATCTAGGGGCCAGGAGGAAATGCAGGGGTGAGCTCTCTGCTCTCTCTTCAGAACGGATGTTTTAAGAGGGCTCTCCTCTGCTGCTGGTCCCAGCAGCTCCTGGTGATGAGCCACCATCTGTGGGCACCAGCTCCCCAGGGGTGGGCAGCGGTGGGGCATGACCATAATGCTAAGGACACACACTTACTTCATCTGGTAGATAGAAAGGAGCCAGGAACAGAATCCCTAGAAGGAAAAAGAGTCAGGATGAGACAAGGGCAACCACCCCCCCCTCCCCAGTGAGGGGCTGAGGACACATGCAGAGGTGGTGCAGTGCCTATGGCCAGGGGCCAAATGGAGGCAGTGCCCAAGTCAGCTCAGCAATGCTCAGCCCAGTGGGAAAGGCAGCTGCCTCTGGAGAAGCAAGGAAAACACATCCAAAGAGCTGGTGGAAAGCTGAGCACGACCTCTCTTCTAGGTGGCAAAAGCCCTGAGGGACCATGCGACCTTCCTGAAAGTGGTGATAAGAGAATTCCTGTGAGGGGGAACAAGGAGTCTGCTAGGGCAGGGGTATAAAGGGACAGGGAAGTCTCTCTACAAACATCAACCAACCTGATGGCTGTCAGGTGCATATTTTTGGCTGCAGAAGGATTTGCAGAGGAAGCTGAGGTCAAGCATTAACCCACTATTTCAGGGGTGACTTGCTGGACCTCAGCTTCCTCTGAATATTAAGGAGCCTCACTGTAACAGGCTCCTGTTTCCAGAGCTCCCTCCTCTTCCCCCTCCCTGACAGTCCCTAAAATTCAATGCACTTTTTTGACCACTCTCAAGTGCTGAGGTGGCACTGCTGTAGAGTGCTACAGGACAGCCTAAGTTCTTGTGTACTAGCTTATTCCCTGTCACTGTGTACGCACAGGGGTTTTCTCCCCTATGCATTATTTTACATTGTACTAACACCAGAGATCGTGCAAGTTCAAGGTCCCTCTGCAGTTCTCCAGGTCATGGCTGTGCCAAATGGCACTCATCCATCTGGCCTCTTCACCACTTTCTGGAGGTTATATAGAATAATACAATCATAAGGTTAGAGAAGATCCCTAAAATCATTAACCCTTAACTGAGCAGTGCCGAGTCCACCACTAAATCATGTCCCTAAGTGCCACATCTACATACCCTTCAAATACCTCTAGGAATGGTGATTCTATCACTTCCCTGGGCAGCCTGTTCCAGTGCCTGACCACCCTTTCAACGAAGAACTTTTTCCTAATATCCAATATATTCCAATTACATGCTCTGCTACAAATGAAGCCATTTAGTCCTGTGTCTTGTTACTTGGGAGAACAGACTGACCCCCACCTCACTATGGCGTCCTTTCAGATAGTTGTACAGAGAAATAAGGTCTTCCCAGAGCCTCCTTTCCCTCTGGCTAAACAACTCCAGCTCCCCCAGCTGCTCCTCATAAGGCTTGTGCTCCAGAGCCTTCACCAGCTCTGTTTATGCTGACCTTGGATAGGAGGGACACAAAGCATGGGGGATTCCTTTACTCTGCCCTGTGAGGGCTGGCATTTTCTTCCTCCTCTCCATCCCTTGACTTTATTCATGTCTGGACATTCCCTCCTATCCTACAGCTCAGCTTCATCTGATCAAAAGCCGCAGGAGGCTTTGGACATGCAGGCACACCCACATCCCCAACAGCTCCAGAGGGGCCAGACACTTCCTTAGCACAGCCCAGCGGGTTCCCCTCCTATGTCCTACTCCAGGGCTCTGCTCCAGACAACCATGTCTAGGAGGCTCTGCAGACCCCAAGCTCCCTGGGCTGTAATTTTCTGAGTTGTCCAGAAACCCTCTTGAAAAAACAGCATTTATCAGCTGATTCCACATTCTCAAGGATTCCCACACGCAGGAGAGAGGTTGCACACTCCAGTCAGTAGCCTGGCTTTTCATCTCAGGGTGAGTGAGAAGTCCTGTGCCTGCTCCTTGGAATTTCTGATGGCAATGGAAATTTGTCAGGCTTTTATTGCAAACTCGTCCTCCAACCTCACTGCTGGAGGGGTGTTCTGGTGCATCCCCACAGAGAAGGGCTCCTGGGCACGAACTGGTCAATCTCCTCACTGGATAAAAGCACCAAAACCTCCTTTAGCTCTCTGTCAACATTTTTGCCTCCTCCAGTGAATAGTTTCTATCTTCAATATCTAACAGCACTATAAACCCTCTGGCATGTTTCCTGTTCCTGATGTGCGAAGAAAAATCCAGTACTTCTTTGCATCAGCCTTCACTGACAAGACCAGTCCTCCGGAATCTCTGACCCAAGAGATCAGGATAAAGGAATGTCAGAAGACAGACTTTCCCCTGGTGAAGGAGGACTGGGTTAGAAAACACCTAGCCAGACATGACATCCACGAGTCCATGGGCCCTGATGGGATGCACCCACGACTGCTGAGAGAGCTGGCAGACACCACAGTAAGTGAGCTCACAATCATCTTTGAAAGGTCCTGGTGATCAGAAGAGGTGCCTGAGGACTGGAAGAAAGCACCATGTACTGGAACAGATTGCCCAGAGAGGTCGTGGAGTCTCCTTCACTGGAGATATTCAAGATACAATCCTGTGCCACGTGCTCTAGGATGACTCAGCTTGAGCAAGGAGGTTGGACCAGATGACCCACTTTGGTCCCTTTCAACTCTACCCATTCTGTGATTTTGTGGTTCTGAGCTTTTTATGATCTCTACAAATTTCTCCTCAAAACTGCTTTTCACCCCTCTTAGTGTATTTTACATCTAACCTGGCAGAGTTGAGATTTTCCTCATTTGTGAACAGTTTGACTTTTTAAAAGATGTCTTCTTACTTCTAATAATCTCCTTTAATCTGCTCTTTAGTGTGCTGGCTTTCCCTGCAGTCTTTCTCACTTATTTTTTGATGAGCAATATACATTTGCCTAGAGCATCTGGCACAGAGCCTTTAAACTGGCCTCCTGCTACCTGCAAGGATTTTGCTTCTTTCGCTTCTTTCCTGCCTAGATTTTTAAATAAGTCAAGACATTTTTTTCATAGTCGTACCAGTGACTGATTTTTGAGCTTTTGCTGCCAAAAAAGAAAGAGGCAGGAAAATGTGTCCGTCTGTGTTTGTTTCCAGCAAAGCCTAGTGTGGTGGAGAGAAACAGAAGACTACTTTAAAGCCCCACCATGCTGGCAGAGGAGGAAATGTGGTGTGGGAGACTTTGTCCTGAAGGGTGGGAAAGATCCTTGCAGGCATGCAGCAAGGCTCTGGCCATGCATCCAACCAGATCCCCACAGCTGCAAGGACAGCCATGCAGCTGCGAGATGCTTGCCCTGACAAGGGGCATCCCCTCCAAACTGCCATTGAAAATAGATGCCTCAAAGAACCCAGGACAAAAAAACCTGAATTCCCCACTGCTAAAGGGTGTTGAGCAGGAGATTTAATTTCTCCCATTTAACTTCTGACCTGGCTTTCAGATGAAGAACAGGACAGGCTGGGCCAGGACGAGCCCAGCCCAGATCCCCACTGCCACAGCCACTGGCACTCACCACGTCCTTGTTGTCGACATCCAGAGGGCTGCTCTCCGACGGGGACTTCTCCTTCTCGCTCTGCTCTCCATAGAAAAGCGACGTCAGGCTTTGGAGCGAGGGGAGGAGCGGAGGGGTGAGGCAGAACAGAAGCAGCAGACAGGAGAGGATAAGCACCCTTGGAGAAGTCTCTCCTAGGAGAGCAGCCCAGAAAATGCCTCCCCCCTCCCTGCATCCTACAGTGGGGCTGGAACAGTGATTACTGCTGGGCTTGGGACAAAGGGGTTGCATCTTGCTGCCTCTGAACCAACAAGTCTCCCTGGCTTCTGTGTGGCCCTGACCCATGACGGGCTCATGGAGATGTAGCCTTAGCTCCACTACAAGAGACTGTTGAACCAGGTATTTCTATTCCATTGTTTTCAGATGTCTCAAATGGTTTTACAGTAAAAAGGAATGTAATCATTCCTTTTAAGGAATTGCATTTTAAATCTTGATTGCCCTTTGATCTCACTGGTGAATGGAAACATCACGTATTCATTGCCAGACTCAGCTCCAGATTCAGAGGCCAAGAGGAGCTGGAGAGGGGAAAAGGCAGGAGACGGACTTTAACACAGCTTGCTCTTGTGGGCTGCCCAGCCTTGCACTGACCCCTCCTGTGTGCACCTGCCTGTGCAAAGAAAGGGGCTTTGTTGCCCAAGGTGAGCTGTGCTCTGGCAGGCAGGCTGTTCTGGGCAGCACAGCCCACCTGGAAATATGGTCTGGGCTCTACTTTACCAGAACACTGCTTATTTTCGTGGAATTCTGCACCTAGCCCAAATGATGGGCCAAGCAAGTTGCTGTGGTGACATGAGGAACAGTCTTACTGCTGTATGTCTCCCTCTGCCTCCTCCACCAGCCAGTCTTGTTCATCCCAAGAGAGTGGCAGGAGACGAGGCAGTGGCGCAGTCCCCACTCAAAAGCAGCTCTCGGGCCTTTGTCCTTCCCAGAACAGTGCCCTCAATGGCACCAAGAGCACTGTCACCAAATGCTTGAGGGAATGAGAGCTGGCCTGGGCTTTCCCTCTCCCTGCCACAGATGGTGGCTGTGTCTTCATGGGAAAGGGGGGCACCAGGCTGTTGCCAGTGGGAAGAAGGGACAGGAGCATCTGCTGAACTTCTCTGGGTGTCACCCCACAGTGCTGGCCTTCCTTCCAGCCCTCTTGAAGAGAATGAAGCCATCACCTGCAGCAGCTTTGCATCCTCCTCACCTATCATTGTCCATCAGCAGTGCCAGGCGCCCGTAGTCCCAAGCCGCTTTCCGAAGACATGAGAAGACCAGAAGGAGAAGCTGGAAGAAGAAGAAGAAAGAGGAGTGTTTTGCTGCAAGGTCTCACCCCATGGGATCTTCTCATATCCCTCCCTTCTTCTTTCTCACTCATGAGCCCAAGCTCATGCAAAACTCTTGCCCCAAACTGTTCCTGCGCCGCGATCTCACCACTGCTGCCCACCATGATGAGGGCAAAGCCCTTGGACTTCTGCACTCATCCCTGTTCCCCAGTCAGCCAGGTGCACTGGTGCACTCATCCCTGTTCCCCAGTCAGCCAGGTGCACCGGTGCACGGGCTGCACTTGCGTGTGTCAGTGCTGTCACTTGCGTGCTGTCAGTGCACGCGGGGGCTGCAGAGCCCTTAGAAATGGCACCCTCCTGGCCCTCACCAGCCAGAGGGTGAAGTTGATGGCAAGCACGGTGGGCACGCCACCGAATGGCAGCCCCTCCAGGACGGTGCTGCGGGAGCGGGCGCTGAAGCACTGCTCCTCCGTGCTGTTCACCGGGGCGTCCAGGAAGATGAGCACATCCAGCGAGGTGAGGCCAGCACCATCAGGTGCTGGCTCCATCGAGTATGTGCCCTCCATCGGTGCCGGCGTGGAGTCTCACCCTGCAACACAGAGGCAGGGGCGTGGATGGAGAAGCCTTTGCTTGAAAAGAGGCCATGGCTCTTCCAGGTCTCTTCCATCAAGGTCGGAGGAGCTCACTAAAGGTAGGGAGGGGAGAGGACTGGCTGGTGACCTTGGAAGTTCCCCAGTCCCAGTGTCTCTCAGGGAGAGGTTGTTGGATACAAGGCAGAGGGTGTTGCTGAAGAAATCTCACAACTACTTCCTGCCCTTTCCCCACCCCATTAAACCCCACGCTATTTGGTTGTCCCTGTCATACCTGAGACAGGTCTCTCACCACCTCTGCCCCTCAGTCCTGGAAGCTGGGTTGAGCCATGGCCACCCTGGTGTGGTCAGCAGGCAGGAATGAGAAGCTGAAGCATTTGTTTGAATCTCTGAAAAAAAGAGCAAATGATGATATTGACAACTGGGCTGCTGGGGCTGCACTTGCTTCTCTCCCCACAGCCAGGTATCTACTGCCTGTGGAATATCCCTAAACCTGCTGTCTTCCTCCAGCATCAAGATCTGTGCGACTCAGGAGTTAGAGGACTTCCCTTTCATCATTCCACCTAAGCAGAATTGCTCTTTCCAAGATATCTTGATCTCTTCAGAAGAGTCAGCTTCTCAAAACCCTAAATGCCGGGCTTCCTGCTACCTTCCCCTGGAGCTGATACCATAGGTTACAGTCCCCACTGGCAGGAGACACTTAAAGGCCATTAATGGCCAAGACTGCGGCTTGTTTCCAAAACCTTTCCAATCACCATGCTTCAGATAGGAGAGGATCCTCTCCAAACGTGCAGTGCCTGGAGCCCCTGGGAATGAGCACCCTACAGCATGGTTGTTACTCATGGGGATGCCACAGGACAGTGTCAAACAGCTGCTGCACTCACCATACAAAGATGAGGAGAGGGAACCAGCACAGCAAACACTAACAAACATGGGGTGGGAACAAGCAGGCCAGAGTCTCCTGTCCTCATGTGCCTGTCCTGCCTCTGTGCCTTGGAGTCACCCTCAACGCCTTTAGCCAGCTGCTTCTGGTGCCTGGAGAGCTGCATGGCCTTCAGAGAACAACAGCTATGTCTGTGGTGAGACCACCCAGTCTTTGGAGGCCTTGAGCAGCCAGACATAATTTTGAAGCTGGCCTGGCCCTGAGCAAGGACCTTTATCAGATGACCTCCAAGGGGGCCCTTTCAACTGCAATTATTCTACATCCCTACTCTCAGGAACTTGTGCTCCTGACAAGAACATTTTCAGGCCTGCCCAAAGTTTTTAAGTGCAGGGAAAGGCACTTATATAGATAAGGATTTATGTAAGTGCCTTGCCCTGCAGACACGGTGGGCACAGTATATTGTGGTCAGTATATTGTGACCAGTGCAAAGGCTATGTGAAAACTCAAGAGTGGCTTATAACATGTACTCCTGTGAGCTTTGCATCCAAGCCACTGGGCATCCATTCTTCTCCTTGCTTTTTATCTATATTCCAGACAAAACTGAGACCCTGCTATGGCCCCTGCAGTCACCCAGCACCAGGTGATCCCTGCTGGAGGACACTCAAAGCACACATGAACAGGACGGAAGAAGAGAAGCAGGACCCATGGTTTAATTAAGCAGTGGAGGAGAATGCAAACAAAGACAGATGGGACCTCCAGGGATGTGGAGATGCAAAGTGCTTATGGCAGTTTTTGCCACCAAGACCAAACAGGATCAACTCTTCTTCAACACCAAAGGAAACCTAATTGAGAGGTCCTTGGGGAGCACAGAGACAGCACACAGGAAACGACTTGGCTTAGAAAGAGGATATTCCTAAGCTCTACACAGATTTGCTTTTGTAAGGAAACATGTACTTGTGCTGTGTCAGTGTGACAGATGGGGGACTACAGCAGCACCTGATTTTATATGCATGGCTGTGGCCTCAGCCTCTCTCTCTTAGACCTTGCAGTCTGCTGCTTGAGGAGTTCTGTCCTAAAGTTCACAAGGAGAAGGAGCTTAGTCCTGTCCTAAAGTTCACGAGGTGCCCAGACACCCCCATCCCACAGCTGACCAGAATGGGCAGGGCAAGAGTGCTGCTGCAGGAGCTGACATACATTACATGCCTGAGAGACTGACTCTCTTTGACCTTCTCATCCAGGGAAAGAACAAGCTGAAGTGGAGGGAGGTTTTCAAACACAAGAATTGACCAAAAAAAAAAAAAAAATAGAAAAAAAAAAGAAAAAAAAAAGAAAAAAGGTCTGACAGCCTGGACACTGAGAATTCTCAAGGGATTCTCAACCCAAGCTCTCCAGAGTGTTGAAGAATTTAAGAACTACTCTTGGTGCCCGCAGTTTTCAAATTAAACACAAAAAAAAAAAGATGGTGACTTGCTATTTTCATTTCTGAAGCATAAAGTCCATCCCAAAGAAAAATCTTCACTGGAAGCCCAGGAGTGGCTGGGATGATTGGACCAAGGCTATGAGCCCAGAAGAGTCTGAGTCTCACCCCACTGCAGTATTAGGTTGGCATCTGACTACTTGCATAGATGCTTTGAACGGATGTCAGAAGCTGCTGAGCTACAGGCACCACGTTCCCCAGGACATGCAGACACACGGCAGTCCCTCTTCCTGTGCAGATGGTGCAATGTCACCTGAGCCACGGGCTTCACTGTCTGCTACAGACCTGCCCATGCTGCATCTTCAGTCCTCCTCGGAGGTCCCTATCCATATACACATGCATCTGTCCAGTCTGTGGTGTCTGGAGACATCACTGCCCAAGCTAGGACAGCTGAACATTAGTGAGACTCTCAAAAGAACCAGGTCACTTGAGATATGCTGATACTTCTCCAAAGGGCATCCCAGTAGACTTGGGGCTGATACTTGCACCCAGGTGTGGAGGGCTGGCAAAGCACCCCTGTAGTGCCCTCAGTCACAACCTGCCTCCCAGCCACGGCTCGAAGTCCTGTACTTCAAGGGCCAGCATGGTCCCACCAGGATAATGACCCCTGACAAGGGACCTCCAGAAGAGACCTGTAAGAAGTGAGGGGGCTACTCTGGCAAGCAGCAGCTGTTTGCCCTGGCTTGCCTGCCTCCTGCTTGCCATCAGGCAACCACCTGGGCCACTAGGACCTCTAGCCAGGGTCTGCTTTTTGCTATGGAAATGCTCTCAATCTGTTCCCCACCATGTGCATGTCTCCCTCTCTCCCCTCCTCCTGTAAGCAGCAGAGCTATTGCCATCTGGCATTTTCAGCTGCTAAATAATTCACTGCCTTTTTGTTAACAAGGAGAGTGTGTCTCTGACCGAGGGAGCTCTTAGACCATCAGCAAATATACAAGGAGACTCTTAGCAACCTCCAAGTCCCTTCTCAGTCACCACCACTCCACTACCCAGCAGTAAGATCCTGCAGCTTGTTTCTAGGCACCGGCTTCACGCTCGTAGGAGGAACATCCTGTCGGAGGATGGCAGGGTGAGGGATTTTCACAGGGATCTGTACAAGTTGTGTTTCTCTATCAAGTGCTTGTTGCTATCCCCTTCTCTCCCATATCAGATATTTTGCTCCTGGTAGCCAAAAGCAACGGGTTCCTCCTGGAGATGGTGCTAATATCTCCTGCTCCCAGCTCTCCTGCCCAGAAACCTCCCAAAAGCAAGCCTTCACCCTTCCAGCCCAACCAGCTCATTTCTCTCCACACAGCACTGCTGGTACAATGCCAGACTGTACAGAGAAATTTCAGGAGCAGAAGATACTTGAAGACCCAGTCCAGCTCTGTCCCCTCTCTCTTAAGCACCTCCAACTCCAAAGGAGTCCAAAGGAGCCATCATATCACGCTCAGGCCTGTAAACACAGCCTTTGCAGTGTATCACAGCTCCTCTGAACCTGATCTCAAGCCACTCTCCTGCCTTTTCGCTGGTCCTTTCATTGCCAGACAGCCACAGAAACTCACCTCCAAATACCCAAACCACTACTTTTCTAGACCATTTGTTCCAGCTAGTCTCACCTTTTATGGTGCTGCTCTCAGAAAAGCTTATGCAAATTATATAGCTGCAGTGTTACCATTAAAATAACTAATGGAGGCAACCAGCTAAAAGTAAGTCATGTATATGTTCTAGGAACAGCATGCAGCAGAAGCAGCGGAGGAGATTTCTGCTCACGTGCACCAAGAACAGCTTAAACTCAGACCCCTAGAACATGTTCAAACTCCCTCTGGTTGGAGAGGCAAGTTTTTTGGTACATAGAATGAGAAATCACAGGGACACTGTAGGTCACACTTAAAGACATTGTTGAAATGCCTAAGCTAAATTTTCACATCATACAAACGAGAAAATTCAGCATGTTGCAATACTCAGTTGATGGCACTCTGCAGTAGTATCTGAAAGGTTCAACAAAACCCACAACATCACCAAACCAATTCCTGTTCCCAGCTATGCCACTGCCATTGTGCTTTTCCCGATATTTGGGGGCCGAAGGAACAAATACTGCTGTGAATAACAGAGCTGGATGGGTACCTTCACCTCCAGAAGGTATCAGGACAGCTACCTATTAGCTATGTATGAGGCAGGGCCTCTAGATGCCAGCCACAGGCAGATGTCCTTCAGAGCAGCCACTGTCCGGAGAATTGACAGCAATGGACTACTCAAGAAACACAGGGGTGGACAGGGCTGAAGGTGAGAAAATGAAGCAATAACATAAAGGCAGAAATTTCAATATATCGTCTACCCATTATAGGTCTTACGTAGAGGAAAGATACTAAAATAGGGTCAGAAAAAAGTCAGAAAACATGTAGGGCAATTCTTTCTCCTCTTTGTGGCCTGTGAATGGACAGTGAATGCATGAGATTTGCCATTGAAATTGATTTGCTGGATAATTTCTATGAAGCATTTTCAGTGCATGTAAGGTTTGTCTTGAATATTCAGTGCCCTCTTTGTTTTGTTGATACATCAGCATATGTTTCTTCTCTCCGGTTGGGTGGGCACTAATCCAGAGAATCAGATTTCCAATTAAAGATAAGGCATGTCTTTTACGCGAATGCAATTTTTCATAATTTCTCTTTCCCTTGAAGCATCCTGCCAGCAAACTCATTTGCTAGGGGATTCACGGACAGCTGGAGTAGCAAAACATCAAAACAGTCTTGGGAGCGTTGAGATGACTAAGCTGGGTTTCCCAGCATGCCTACGCTCATCCAGCCTTAGCATCCCACTCTGGCACTGGTGGGATTACTGACTTCGGCTGGCCAGAGGGCAACCAGGGCATGGGGCTGCTGATGGAGCAGTCCGTGGCCACACAGAACAGCCAGGCTGAGGACCTAGACTTGGAAAACAAGCATCTATGCTACCTGGCTGCTTCTACATCCTTCTTCCATCACAAGATCATGGCCAGGCTGTGGAAAGGAAAAATAAGGACGCTGTAACAGGGAGATCAGGTTCACGCTCTGATGTGCACAGGACCAGGCAGGCAGGCAAACCTCCGGCACCCCACCCTGCAGGACTGCAGTGACCAACCTTGCAGGACTGCAGTGACAGGGAGGGCAGGAAACCTGAGCCACTGCCATTTACTCAGCACGGCTAACCAAGTACCTCAGGATGGGAAAAGGCTCATCAACAGCCTGTGGTGAGCTCAGCACGCCCTCCGGCAGTTTTGGCACCACAGGGCATGGTGACCTCTCCATTCCTGTAACTTGGTGCATGGGAGAACAGGCACACCATGGGCCACATCTGTCCCGAAGGGGTATGAGTACAGAGGGGATGGGACCAGAGACACAGCCCTCCAAAACCCCACAGAGGTCCAAGGCATTCCTCCCTGGCTCTCCCTTCAACCTTCCCTCTTAAGATTAATGGCCTCCAGGTCCAAAAAGCAAAGAGAGGATCTGGCTGCTTGTGGTCTCTGAGGTGAGCACCTGTGGGGCAGCAGCATCCCTGGGCAGGGCTCATTGACACCGGTGTGAATGCTGTGCCCATGCCCTGTCGGAGTACGAGACAGACAACCCACCAGCAGAAGACCCCATCCTATCACCAGCAGGACATGGGACATGGGACATGCACCAGCCTGTTCTGTTAGCCCGCTGCAAATCAGATGCATCTTTCAAACAAGGAGGACCATACCACAAGCAGCAACATGTCTTGTGGGCTATGGAGGCTGAGGTTAGTAAGGGTTGGAGGCAAAGGACCACTCTGCAGCAACAGATGACTCCTAACAGGTACAAAACACCTGCTCAAATACTAGTTTTGTCATTGCCAATGAAGATATGATCACTAGGAGAGGTCAGAAGGACTCATATTTCATTGATTCTGCTCCATTTCACACCCATACCCACCACTCAATGAGAAAATGAATGTGAGTGCATGACTGCGTAAGATAAACCTGCTTAAAAATGGTATAGATAAACTTCATCTTCCCTACCTGTAAGCAGTAAGCTCTGGCACTGCTCTCTCACTGAGGAGTACAAAGCCAGGCTCACTGCCAGCCAGGGCAGGAAGGCTGGGGAAAGAGCCAACCCATGAGCCCACCCAGGCCCTGGGGATGCAAACCCCACAGTGAGGTCCTTCCCCTCAGTGGTGAGTCTGCCTTTGGCACTGCTGCTCCTACCTCCAATGCTTCATCATTCCAAACCCGCCCTGCCACACTGTTCATCTAAATAATGTAACCCACTAGGAGGCTGAGACTGACCCCATTTTGGGGAGCTAAGCAAGTTTTTCTGCTCTTAGGATTGGCAGGTTGCCACTACCTTCAGGAAACCCTGTGCAGGGTCATGCTGCCCCAGGGACTCACCTGAAACCCCTCCCTGCTATGTGCTCCTGTGGTGGCTGCCACATCACTCACAGCTCTCTGCCCTCCCCTTCTTCCCCAGAACCACCATGCATGGCAGTTTTTTGGCACTTGGGCAGACTAAGTTCCATGAAGTTTTTGAACGAGAAGGCATCCCAGTTCCCAACCTCTACTGGGACTCTCTGCAGGACAATGGTTGTGGCCTTCCAAACAGCCACCTGCATAGGCCCCTTCTCCTGCAGGGATGCCGTGGACAGAGCAAGCCAACACTGACTTGCTGCAGAGCTCCTTGGCAGAATAAAGCCAAACCCCAGGCAACCAAGAGCAAACAGTGCTTACAGTGAGACCTACAGCCAGGGAGATTTGTTTGGGCCAGTGCGTGGGAGATGCTGTGCACAGAGCAGCTCTTCTCCAGCACCTCCTCCACACATGTGCGAGCCAGCGGCTGCTGGAGCCAGCACACTGAGATTGGGAAGGAAGAATCGGAGCGGAATTTATTTATTCCACCCCCAGCCATTTTTGCCACATTTGACTAAGCTGCCAGTGCAGGTTGGCTCTAACCCGTATTTGGTTTGCATTTCACTCTCCCGCTGTGCACACAGCCCCTCACAGAACACTTTGTGTGTGCAATGCACCAAGCAAACATGAGCTAATGGGGCTGCAAGCTCCCCAGAGTATCATGCACCCTCGTCCTCTGATAAAACTTAAATCAACATTCTTCAGCACAAAGGATTACCTGGACCAGACCCAGCGCACACAGAGAGCAGGGCATTGCTGGGCTGCTGGTAGGTGATGGCTGGGAGCAGAGAGACGGGAAAGGGGCCTTATAATAAAGATAGGAACACACTTTTCAATGCACCTTGTAGCGACATGGCTTTAAAGTAAAAGAGGATAGATTCAGACTAGATATAAGAAAGAAATTTTCTAAGTTGAGGATGGTGAAACACTGGCACAAGTTGCCCACACAGGTGGCACATGCCCCATCCCTGGAGACATTCAAGGTCAGGTTGGACAGGGCTGGGGGCAACCTGGTCAGGTTGAAGATGTCCATGCTCACTGCAGGGGCATTGGACTAGAAGACATTTAAAAGCCCTTTTCAACCCAAACTTTTGTATGATACTATGACAAAGCCAGGGTTGACTTCAGGGAATGGAGCTCACGTGGGAAAGGGGAAGGGTATCATGCCGGGGATCTCAGTTAACCCATACACATGCACACACACGTCCATTCAGAAAAGCAGTATTTCAGGAAAACATAAAGAGACATCCTGGTACCACCAGATCCCTGCTCCAAGCTGGGCTGATGCATGCTGTTCACAGTCCCCAGAGCAACCCCTGCATTTGCAATTAATTAATGATGATACATGCAGATAAGAACAACTCCCAGCCCCTGCTGCCTGTGTGACTGAGGGACATGGCAGCAGCTGGCCCTAGGGAAGGGCTTGAACTTCCCTACAAAGGGTATCTCTGGGTTCCTTATTGCCTGCCAGCTCCAAGACCACAGCATGTGCCCCCATGCACAGCCCACTTTGCAGAGGCAGCTCCCATTTGGCATTGAAGACCAAGGAAGACACCTCCCAGCAAGGCTGCAACGGTGGTGGGATGTCAGGCAATTAGAGGCAGATTGGCTCTTCTGCCACTCAGGTTACAGTGCTGACACAGAGGAGGATTTTAAGGCCTTTGTGAAGGAAAGTGCCACCTTCACTGGGAAAAACACTCCCTTGTGGAAACCTGTACAGAAACCAGGAGTAGGTGTGCCTTGGTCAGGGCCCAGACTGAAGCTGTCACCACAAGTCACAAGCATCTTTCACAATGCCACAAGATGCCAGGTGCATTTTGGCTCCTGGAGATGGGGAACAAGACAGGACAGAGTTAGGGAAAAGGCAGCCCTTTCCCCCCCAAGTCCCTTCCACTGTTTGGGGAGCAGGGAGCTGCGGGAGGTAGAAAGGAAGAGTGGCAGGTGTATCTGATGCCTTTTATAAAGCCACCTGCTGCAGAGACTGCCAGCCATGGGAGCAGCCAGCATGGCTGGAGCCGTCACCCGAGGGAACTCCACCCGAGGGCAGAGGGAAGGAGACTGGCAAGGAGAGGAGTTGGGTTGTGCATGAAAAGGATGCAGACTGGGAAGCCCAATACTGCACTGGCTGGGCCAGGCAATACTGGTGGCTTTGCACCCCGGTGTCCTGCCTGGCCAGGACAGCATGACACACCTGGGGATAGCAGGGACCTCACTGCTGAGTTGGTGGAGAAAGCAGGCACATTTCAAGCCCTTGTGCAGCTGCTCTCAGCTGCTGAGCTCCAGCCAGCCCTCCTCACGGCTGATGCCCATCAGCCTGCTGCACAATGTGGAGTGAGCCCACCTCGGTGGGCTACCGAGGGCCTGGCACTCGTGCTGCTGGGCACAGCTCTGCTCCATTCCAGCCTGCTGCTGCCTGACAGGGACCTGGGAGCACCCTCCCACGAAGCACCCTCATCCCACAGCTTCCTAGGGGCCACTGGGCAGTGTTACGGTTATCCTGTTGACCCCCTTCTCCTGGGGCCAGACGTGCACCTTCCTCCACACGGCTCTGGGGGATGCCTTGGTGCCTGGCTGCCACCAGCCTCTCCACCCTTCACTTCTCCCCATCTTCAAGCAGTCACAACAACCTCCACAGCTGACTCTGTTGCAGAAGCAAAGAAACACTCCTGCCCTGCCCAGCTCCCCTCTCTGCAAGCAAAGAAGCTTCTTCCTGAGAGCAGTGGATTACAACACTACATACATATACATACAGACACACACACAAAATAAGATTTTAGAGCATGTAAAAACTAGAGCAGAGGTAGAACATTTCTATTGCCTGTGCTTGGTGCCAAGAGCAGAGTGAGGGTTGGGCTGCAGTAGGAGCCCATGAGCACAACCGCTCACTAATCCTGGCCTTGACAAGGCTTTCCTCCCACCTCTGCCCAGCTTCTGAGCAGATTTGGGTAACACCATATGACTGGGATGAATCACGCTGCCCTGGGAGCATGGGAGCTGGCAGCTCAGTGAAGGCTCTGGCACCAGTGGGTTGCACAAGTGGGGATGGCCCCAGCAGCCACTGTGTCAGTCACATCCAGCCATGCTAGTTGCATCCAGCAGTGCCAGAGGGATTAGCACTCAGCACACCGGTTTGAGTCAATAGTGCATCAAAGGGAAGGGAAAGCTTTTGATGGTGTACACCACGCAGGGCAACCCTGGCACTGCTTTTCACTGGGGAAGTGGAGGGAGCAAGTAGTCACTCTCCTCCGGTCGCTGAAGCACACATCCAGTTGTCTCTGCAGCCCACACAGCTTTTGGGGGAGATGAGAGGAAAGCTGCTGCTTCAGCCAGGAAGGAAGATAGCTCTCCCAGGCACATGTGGAGCTGCAGACATGTGGCTCTGCAAAGCATGACTGTTTCGACCTCCTTCTAGTGCGACAGGTGCTCATGTATGGTGACAGGACTTGTCCCCATCATTTGCATCATCCCCAGGAATTCCCCTTGCCCACAACACCCGAGTACAGCTACAGCCATGTACCTGCTGCAGGGCACAGCAGAGCCAAGCAGAGCAGAGCAGGCAGCCCATCACACCCACCAGCCTGCTCTCATTTCCTCCATGGAAAGGGTCTGGGGAGTCAAATGGTCCTGGAGCACCAGAGATAAGAAGGAAAGCATAGGACTTTTGGGACAAGAACTGGGGTTCATGATCCCCCCCCCAATACACACCCATCACAGGAGGGTGGCCCAGCACAGGGGATGAATGGGACACAGACGGTCAGCAAACAGACTCTTGTGCCAGTTCCGCAGGGCACTGCCTGCACCCACTGCGCTGCTAATCCTGCCCTGCTCTGGCTATACCCACTGGCCAGCAGCTGCCCACACTGGTGCAAGAAGTGTTGGGAGTGACGGACGTGATGGAGAAAAACACAAGAAATTTTTTTTTCCCTTCAGGCAGAGAAGGAAGTGTCACATCTGGACACGTACAGCAGCCAGGCTGGGAAAGGGACAAGGCACTGCGAGAAGAGAAGCCGTGGGCTGGGAGGCACAGCATCGCCCAGAGGATGTGAGACAGATGGCAGATTTGGCAGCGGGGTGGTCACAGAGAGACCTGCAAGCTTTTTCCACTGCAAGAGCACACAACACAACACTGCGCAGGGGCTGCCAGCCCAGCCTGGCAGGTTTGCTGGAGGGTCGCATCCTTTCAAACATGCTGCATCCAAAAGGCAGCATCAGAGATGCTTCATGGGCAATTCAGCCTTGGAAAAAGGCTGTCTAGGATCAGAGGGAAAATGGGAGGGAAGGCAGAGAGATTGTCCCTGGCTTCTCTTCACAAGCCTACCTTCCCTACACACAGGGCCACACAGCCAGGCTGGTGCTCAGGGAAGGGCTGGCAGCCCCTGAGCTGATTTGCCCACTCTGCCAGCAGCACAGGGCCCCCAGGCAGCCACCCCCTGCCCTCCACATAAACACTGCTCACATGGAACAGAAAAGAATGGGAAATTAAACATGAGGCACTGCAGAAGATGGCTGCAAAAGGAACCTACCCAAGTTCATGCCTCCTCGTCCTTCCAGGGTGGTTCGGGCACAGCAGAGCCAGCACTAGGAATATAGCTGGCTGAAGAGATTTGGGGACCCAGTGTCAGCAGGATGGTGTATCTTTCTCTGATCCCCCAACCTGGCAGGGATCAGTGTTGCAGCAAGAGCCACTGCAAGCCTCTCCACAGCCTAGCAGCTATTGAGGCCCTGCCACAATTAGCAGGAATCAGACAGGCGCTGAGTCCATTTTGGAAGAGATGTTTGCGGATGTGGCAATGACAGGCAGGTGTTTGGGGAGTGGCTGGGTATCCTGGCCCAGTCCCAGACAAGGCTCCTGCTTTATCCCCGGCTTTGGATATGCTGTTCTCCCTGCCTGCATCCCCACCCAGCACATCCCAACTTGCCACCACATACTGTGGCTCTGCACTGAGCACCCCGAGAACCTGATCCCATATTCGATCTCTGCAGCACGAGCAAGGCATTTACTAAATGAGTGATGGTCTGCACCTCCTCATCTACTATGTAACTGATGTAAGGGGCAGTTTGGTGCTCACTGTGTTGCACAGCTGCCATCCCTGCTCTGGGAAGCATCTCCCCACCTGGAAAAACTGCCAGCCAGTTTGGGAAAATGCAAGGTGCGGATGCATGAGACGTCAGCACAGCTGCCACCTCCCAGACTGACTCCCTGGGGCAACCAGCACTTCCAGTAAAGCATGGACACATCCCACAGGCAAATACCCCTCTGCTTCACTATTGCCAGCAGCACACCTGCACTCACTAGAGACAAAAATCTGTGCATCCACAGATACTACGGAGGTTCTGGCTCATCCCAACATCCTTGTGCCAACCACAGTCCTGGAAAGGTGAGCAGAGCTCTGAACAGGCAGCCCAGAGCAGCGGGCATCAACATTTAAGTTGAATTTCCATTCATGAAGCTGAATTCTCACTGTTGCTTCTTCCCTGGGGATACAGTGATACCTGCAGGACACACTGGTCTCCAAACTCTGCCCAGCTGCTTTCCATGCTTCTCCTGGCAGCACAGCTGTGTCATGGGGCACATGAATGTCATGCTGGAGGGAAGGGACCAAGCAATAATAAAAGCCAGGTGTGAAGAGCCACAGGAAGACACTGGAAAGGCTCCTCCTAATGCTCACCGTGTCACGGAGAGACCCAGTGCTAAATGAGCTGCAGGACCAGACTGAACCCGAGAGCTCCAACAGTGCAGCTGCTGCTGTGCAGAGCACCAGGCTGCCCACGCACAGGGCATGGCCACAAAACCCAGCTCCCTGGAGTAGCTCTGCTCAGATGGGGGGAGAGATACCTGCTGACACAAACACTCCCTGCTTTCTACCTCACAAACAAGGTGAGCTCTGAGGAACAGAGAGCTTTCCCCAGCATGTTCAGGGAGCACACAACCAGCCTGCAGCACTGAGAGCAGGACTGGAGCCGAGGGTCAGCAGGGTCCCATCAAATGCCTGTGCAGCTCTTCTCCTGCCCCAGGGGATGGGGAGAACACAGCACCAGCATGGAGGGCTCCCGTGGGCAGCTGGGGAGTTGGATGGATACCCCTGAGTATTGCTCCCAGCTTGGACTTTTTAAGGCTACACACATACAGAAATTTATGCTGCCTCCAGGATATTTTCCACAAAACAAAAACAAACAAACCCCAAAACAACAACAACAACAAAACAACAAAAAAATCCCCACAAGAAAAACCCCCAAAATCTCCTCAAAACCCCCCAAAACCAAAATAACCCCCCAAAACCCCCAAAAAACAAAAAAGCGAGGCCCAAAGAAATGTGAAGTCTCTGCTGAAGCAAACTGCAACATGCCTTTTAAGAGGGCTGGAAATTCAGCGTCTCATTACGGAGGGAAAGAAACCCCTGAAGTTTAACTCTGTGCAGGGACTGTCGAAATAAACAGCTGGTCCTTCAGACATAGCTGCCAGGATGAAGGAATCCTGGAGCACACACAAAGCTATAGCCATCATAGTGTATGTATGGACCCAAGACAAGACTTAGGGCACGGTCATAGTTTCTCTAAGTTCAGTTACTAAAATTTTCCATGGCTAGCTTTTTCCAGCCAAATGTGTAGGATATCAGAGGACTGTATTTGCAAAGATATCCATCCTCTGACTCCTGAAATGACTGAACAAAACATGAAAGTCTTTAAAATGCACAATTCTCAGGAGGTTACACAGCCACTACCACAATTATTACCAATACTCCCTTTGTTTGGCCTTTCTTTGTTTTTAAAGAAGGAAAAATTTGATGAAACTTCATGAAAGAAAACATAAGAAATTAAAAACTTGGATAAAAGAAAATTAAGCTTGATGAAAACCTCCCAACAGAAAAATCAAATGAAACTGCTTGATGAGAAGATTAGCAGCAGTAATATGAAAGGAAAAAGCAATAAAGAGGACTTGGAACCAGAACAAATAAAAGAATTACGACTCTTGGAAACATACACCTGACTGAAAAGTAATCAGATTTTGTCTGAACTAAAAATTTTTTAAATTAAAGACAGCAAATTTAAAACTAGAAGTTCTTAAAACCTACATGCTAAGACCTCAGATCTCTCTCATCAGTGAAAAATAAGTCACTGGAAATTCATGCAGTATGTCCTTGCTGCCAGATCCGCTCAGTGGCTGAGCACCTGGACCTAAAGCCTGATGAACTGCGAAAGTGGCTCTGACAGCAGCAACCTTTTTTGAAAGTAGAGGGGAAAAAATGTTTCCATTAACTTAGTACACTGATTAGTTTAGTAAAAGTTCTGAAAAAATACTGCAGGTTAATGCAGGAAAGCCTGGTTCCCTTTCAAAGCCTAATGAAGACGAACTGTGAGAGGATAATCTCTGCTAGTTCTGAATCCTTAAATGTCAGAAATAATCAGGTTATATCACTGGCTATGTTTTGTATCTCCTATAATACAATTCTGTTCCTATGATATAGTGTTATAGTAATACAATACACAATATAGTATAGCAGTATAGTATTGTTAAATTAATTAAATATACAAATAATGTCTTCATACATTTTAAGCAGTTTTATTTAACCAACTAGAAACCACATTTAAAATGCTCACATTCTGCATTTTCAGTTGGACTTCATTTTCCACTGAAATACAGCTGGAACATATTTATAATAAATAATTAAGTGATATCTAATAAGAAATGCATCACCATTTTTAATGCAAGAAATATAGACATTAAGTATCTAAAAAACCATATGTTAGCTATAAACCCACTCACTTAAGCATAGTGCAGCCTCCTGCTCAGCCCTAAGCCGTACATCATGCTCATCACTGAGAAGAACCTTAGGAAAAGAGCAGAAGTGTACAAACACAGTGAGATTAAAAACAGGTACTTAGGTCATGACTTTCTGATCATTAATTTAAGTTCTGACTGTAATCCATCCATCCTATTCAGCAGCAGGTCAGAGGCAAACAAGGCACAGACCAAGTTTACTCTGAAGTCTTTAAAGTTTGGTTCATTTTTCTGTCGTCTTTGCCATTATACTTCCATGTAGTCCTGCCCTCCCTGAGAAAAGCAGCCCAGAAACACAGTGAACAGGGCATGTCCCCAGCCTGGAGCCTGCAAGCCCTGGCAGTCTCCTAGTCTTGTAGAGACCTTCAGAATGCTGCTTGCAGACAAAGGGAAGCTAGGCAAACTTCAACTTCTGGTCATTTCTCTAATGCTGCCTTGGGGATTACCGCACGGTGACTGAATTTGTCAGAAGACAGCACAAATAGGCTCAGAAGCATGGAGGCTGAAGGGCCACCTCCCTTCTCAAAGTAGGGTCAGCTAGAAGGTGTTCTTCAGGGCTGTGTCCCAGCAGGTTTTGAATATCTCAAAGTATGAACACTCTGCTCCAAACTACAGCCATGCCAAGAAGACCATCCCAGGCAGATCCTCCAGCCAGGTGTGTCCCAAGCCCCACGTTACTAGAGGCTGTCCCAATGCTGGCTGGGATCCTAGCAGCACAGGTGCCTGTGGTCCATGGCCAGCCACTTCCATGCCTCAAGAGTCAACCCTAGCTTGCCAGACCTCACACGATCTCGGCACCTCAGCCTGTGCCACTTCCCTGGTGTGTCACCTTAGTGTGGGTCACCTTGCTGCATGGGTAGCACAGTGAGAGGATTCCTCTGGCAGGGCCACCTTGACTTGGCCAATGCAGACACCCCAGAACTTGCCTCAGGATACCACAGTCTCACTTCGGGCAACGGCTGGGAGCCACTCTCCAACTACATTTCCAGAACTGTTGTTTGCCCTAACTCCTGCACCCCTAGCTTCTCTGAATTTTGGTCTCCCCTTGCCTATCCAACACAGCACATTAAGGGGCTCATTGTCTCAATCTCCATCACCTCCTGCTCCAGCTGTCTCCTACCACCAACTCCCAGCTAATAACAAAGTGTTCTCCAGTGAAGCAGGGCCAGAGCCCTTTCCCATCTGTGTTAGAGGAACTCAAAATTACATTACGACATATTTTTCCACCTCTCACAAGCTACCTTTTAGCACTTGGGGATGCAGTGGAGCCTGTCTTGTTCAGATCCTGCCTTCCTCTCTGTTCACCCACAAATCTGCAGATGACAAGACACAAAGACTTTGGTGCTGGGGAGAGGGGAATCAGGTCACCCAAAGTTTTCACATGCTCCCACTGAACAGGAGCACCAAATCTGTCTGCTCCGGTACTCCATTTTAAACACATCTTTATTTAAGATCAAACTATGACTGCAAGAAGCCCCTCCTTGGTTAAAATGGTAACCCCAGCTTCTCATGAGGACTCTGCTTGGAACTACACAACTGATTCCAGTGTTGAAATGCTTCTATACAGTGGTGTTCAAGCTCCTCACAGGCTGGACAACATTATGGTAATTTCAATTAGGAAGCCAATTTCTCAGGCAAAGAGGTTTTCTCTGCAGCCCTCAGCATGGCTGCAGTTCTTAAGCCAACACAGCCATCAACCAAGAGAGTGCCATACCAGACAGGACAGGTAAAGCACGACAGCACTGGGGCTAAGGTAACCATCAAGACAAGTCATAAAAAGCAAACCTGGTGAGGAGGTGTGAGATCAAGCGACATCTGAACTGCCAGGGAGGTGAGGGTGACACAGGGACCAGGGCAGCAGGCTGGGAGAGGCAAGCCCATGCCCCCCTTCAAGCTACTCTGCAGAGAGGCCCAGGGGGACCTGCCGTGCCCTTTCTCACCCATTAGCCAGCAACAATAGAGGCCCGGGGGATTGGAAGGGCTGTGTACCGCTCTCTGTCCGTCCCATTGTTGCTGCAATAATGTGAGCAAACTGCTGACATTGTCCCCACCTAATAACAACTAGGTGATTACAGCCTAATTACTAGTCTCAGACACATTTGAAGCAGTAACTTCAAACAAGCTTTCAAAGGATATTTAGGCACCTTAAAGTGCAGGTAGATGCCAAGTGGGATCTTTCAAAGCTCTAAGTCCTCTTGTGTTTGAGTATGACAGCTGGTTAGGGACTGAATGTGTTCAAGCCATAGCTGAAGGAAATTAGGACTGGAGCTGCTTCTCCAGTCCTGAAATAATCTCAAAGCAAACTTGCTTTTGCTCTGAGCACAGTCCATCAGCAATGCAGTGTTTTCTTCAAACTTAGGGCTAAGTACACAAAATATATTTACACCAACTAAAGTAAGTAAGAAACACAGGAGCGACAACAGTAGAAGGCTTTGGTGTTTGTAGGACTCGTGGAGGAGTCAGCACTTCCACAGCACACTGATGTTTGCCTTGGAGTTTAGGTGATTGATTAGTTTAATATCAATTCCATTCACTTGTGGGTGTTAGAAACATTTCTCCCTCTTCTTGCTGCTTTTGGAAAGCTCTCGAAGTCTCTTAAGACAAGAGTATTTCCTGCAAGAAATATTTTAAAGCAGAGACACTCATCCTTTTACAATTCTGCAGATACAGGCTCTGAAGCTGTGCTGAAATCTGCCTTATGTTCCCGTGGGCCAGAAGTCTCTGCATGGAAGGAGGACAGTATTTACCTGTGAGTGCCTACGCACACCCCTGACCAGCATCCCCTGCAAGCACTGCTATTTCTGTACTTCACAGGACCACCCTATGCTTACCACTGCCAGCAGCCACCAAACCAGAGACGAAACAGTTAACCTCAGGGAAAGCTTTGAAGAGGAAAGTAGTTACAGAGAGACTCAAATGTTATCTTAAAAAAATAAAAGCTGAAAGGCATTGGAATGGAGTTTCAGGAGCCAGGATGGAGCCATGGGAAGAAGGCAGAGGTTTCAGCTCACAGGGAAGCCGGAAAAGCCCATATGCGCTATGGAGTCAGAGGCCGCAGGGGTGCTGGTGGCCTCCCTGTTTTTATTTATTACTTATTTGTTTGCCAGTGGCTGTTTGCCAGGATACTTTAGACGAATCCTTCCTGAAGGAGCTGCTTCTGCTTCCCTCTCCATCTGTTGCCCAGCCTTGACCATCACTTTGCAGGGCAGCAGGGAAGGCAGCGAGGCCAAGGCTCTGGTCTGGTACCAGAATCAGTCTTTCTGCTTCCTGTTTTTTCTACTTTCTCCCCTCTCCCCACTGAACAAATACTGCAAACCACTACAACAGCACCTTTTCTCCCAAATGGCATATTTTGTTGTCTCTCTTCTGCTCAGACAGGCAGCCTGACTGGTTATACAGAACTGTAAATCTCCAACATGGGGCAAAGTGCTTTCTCATACCTTGTTTCCCCACCCAGTTTTCCCTCCACACCCTGCTCTCCCTTGAACTCTCTGAAAGGGGAGAAGGCTGGCATGTACATCAGCCCTGGAGATGGTGGCTAAACAGTTAAAAGGAAAAAGATGTTCATGCAGAAACAACATCTGTCAGCCAGACAAAGGTCTCTCTCTCTCTCTTTCTCCTGGATAACACTCCTTCTGTTCAGGAGGTTTCTGAATAGCAAACCCACTGTGCAGCACTGCTGCTGCTAGTGAGGATGGCGAAGCAAACAAGGGAGAAGGCAGGGCCTTCATCCATGGACAAATCTGGATGAAGTTGTAAACTGGGGGAGAGCAGCTGGGCCAGAGCATTAGATCACCCTGACCTACCAGCCCTCCCAAAACCATCAGTATAACAAAACTGGAGGGAGAAATGGGGAGAGGTTCCTCTTCCTCTCCCCTGCCAGCACAAAGCATATCTAACACCATCAGGTGTAGCTCCCAGAAGGACGATTCTGTGGCCAGGATGATGTGGAGACCGAGCACAAGCCATGACACAGCGATGGGGTGACATTTAATCTCGCATCACAGGCCAGTGGCGCAGGCCAGTGCATGTGCACTGGGAGAGGACACTCAGGGGCTGGGGCTCACTCCCTGCTTCTGCCACCAACTTGTTCCAGTAGCCCAGGGAAGCCCCTGTGCCTTGCTGGGCCTCAGCCGCCCATCAGACAGGTAAACGCAAGCATTACTTACAAACACTTTGGTACATGGTCCAAGATGAAGGCAGGCAAACAGTGTCTAAACAGAGCCAAGTAACCCAGAAATCTCCCACAACACCGACCCAAACCCGTCCCTGCCTCCCGGACCCGCAGAACGGCCCTGGCGAGCTGTCCCGGGGCTGCTGGAGGAGATTCTGGCTTACCCGCCCGGTGAGCATCCCCCGCCGCAGTCGCATCCGGCAGGCGCAGCTCGGCGTGGGCGGGCCGGGGTCAGTCCCACGCACGCTTCCTCGCCACCCCAACCACCGCACCGCCAGGTCGTGCCCCCGGGTCCGTCCTGCACCCCAGGGGCGCCCCAGTCCCCACTCGCTGGAGCCCCGCTGCCCGCCGGGCCCCCAGCCCGCTGCCGCGCCCGCCAAGCCCCGCAGCCCGGACCGCGGCTCCCGTCCCGCGCTGACCTGCTGGGGGGTCCGCTCGCTCCGGGCCCTGCGCCCGCCGCCTCCCTCCTCCCCTCCCCGCGGTCGCCTCGGGCTGCTCGGCACCGGCCCGAGCCCGGCACCGGCAGGGGAAGGGGCCGGGGCCGCCGCCGCCCCGCCCCCCGCCCGCCCCGCTGCGGCGGAGAGGCCGCGGTCCGCGGGCTGCGGCGCTCGGGCTGCTCCCCCCGCCTCACCGGTGCTGGGCCCCGGGGCCTGCGCCGCCGGAGCTCCGGGCCCCGCGTGGGGAGCCGCAGCCGCCTCCCGGCCCGAGCCGGGGTCGGGCAGCCCCCGCCGCTCTGCCTACCGTGCGCCCCGTGGCATCCGTGCGGGGAGGAGGCGGCGAGGCGGCGGCCGCGGCGCTCGGAGCGGGGAGCGGGCGGGGAGCTGCCGGCAGAACGCCTGGTGCGGGGTCTGCGCGTCTCAGGCTATTTCTGGGTGTGAGGCTGTGCCCGCCGCATCCGCCGCTCCGAGCAGCTTCCGCGGCGCTCGGGCTCCTCGGGATGGCTGTCCGGCGTGTGCCCCGGGGGCGAGCGGAACAGGCCTCCGGGGCCATCAGCAGGTGCGGTGGGGCGCACGGGGGGTCAGCCCCCAACACAGTGGTAGGGGCAGGTGGGTGGGTACATCTGAGACCTCAGCACCGTTTGCGAAACCTCTCCCCTTGATGAGGCATTGCTCAGCTGCTTGGTAGGGGTGGCAGCAGGGGTGGTGGCTAAGAACCTTCTTACGGGTCTTGTTCCTGCAGAGGGTCTCTGCCTCCGTCAGGAATGACCAGCAGGACAGACAGGGACCTGACCCACCAAGTGCAAAGGGGCACTGAGAGCCTCGTTTTGCGTGAGCATCCCAGCCTGCTCCCCATTTCTCCAATCTGTGACGATGCAGGCAGTGCACTCTGTGCTGGAGAAACTGCCCACAGCACCCTCAGGGCTGCAGTACTGGGTGTCTCGAACGGCCAGCACTGTTCCCAAGTGATGGTCAGAGACACACCTGCAAGTGGGCTACCAGGGAACAGTCACCAGAATGTGACTGCAGAGAAGCCTCACTGACATGCCAAGTGCTTCATTGCTCCCGCCTCGTATGGGAGACCTGGGGTCCCACATCTGTGGCTTCTCCAGATGCTGAGTAAATAGTATTGTTCTGCAGCATCCTCTGAAGGCTTGTTTTGGCTCATTTCATCTCTTTTGGGCCGAAGAAACACAGTGCAGTGGTTAAACTCCAACCATTTAAGTAAAAGACCTTCCAGTCTTACAAGCACAGCTATGAAAATCACCAGGAGAAGCATCAGGGAATGAACGTAACATAACAGCTGCCAGCGAAGAATCTTCATTCATACTGCAAGTGGAAATGGCTGGCACAGCTCACAGACCATGAAGAACCAAGGGGTGAAAGCCAGGTGTCCCCCATAGTGTCTTTCCTTTCTTATTTTAGGCTCCCCAAGGCTGAGGTAGCGCTCAGCTGACTTCTGGTCTGCTGGAGCATGATGCAGAGAATAGGTTGGCTACAACATGATGTCTTTTGATAAAACTTCAGTTTCATGTAAATGAGTCTCATAAAAATGAGACCTTTATCTCCAACCAGTGACTTCTAGGAGCTACCATAGCCCAAACAACACATGCCCAAGACTTTAGGGAGCAACTGAATAAAAAAATATTTCCAAATCTTTCACTGCTATCTTTCTTAGCCATATGTATGATGTGTAGAAGCCATTCAGTTTGCCCTCTCATTCCAGACATGCCAGTGGCAGTCCTACAGTATCATCGAGGTTTGGAGACCTTGCCTGCTGCCGTGCATCAGGGCACGCTGTTTACCTCAGGAGAGAGCAGAGATGACCGTGCCAGCTTAGTGCAACGTGTGCTCTGCAAGCACTGAGTAATGGGAGCTTGTGGGAGAAAAAAATCCATGGGGATTTTCTAAAATGCCTCACGACTGTGATCTGCCACTGGGTGCCCAATATTTGATCCCCTACTTCTCAGCAAGGAAAGACTATTTTTCATAAGCCATGGCTTCTCTGACCTACTGAACTGGAAGCCAACATGTTCGATCACTTAAATTGGCAAACACTGCTGGGAAATCTTGACTTCTGAGCGGATCTGGCAACCTTGCTGCTGGTGAGCTGCCCCAGTCCCAAAGGAGTGAACACCCTATCCCCTTCCTTTGGCCTGCCAAGACATCAGGGATCACACAAAGCTGGACAAACCTAGCCTGTGTGTAAGTCATTCCCTGGAGATACTTCTTTCTCCTGCCTCTGGCACAGATTGTGCCTAGTTGGAATAGAATAGAATAGAATAGAATAGAATAGAATAGAATAGAATAGAATAGAATAGAATAATAAACCAAAAAGGAAATACAGAGGAACCTTAAAAGGGAGAAAAACTCCTTCGTTTTCTGTTAACTGGGCCTCACTGGCCATGATTTTGGCCCAAGAAGAGCCTTACAGGTGCGGTCTCACAAGGGCTCAGGCATCCCATGGTTTTTAAGTCCTCCACATGCCTGAGAAGCATGAGCGGTGTGTGGCTCAGCTCCAGCTCTGTGTGTGAAGGAGCACAATACCTCCCTCCTGCATCGCTTATAACCCTGCAGCAGTGCGGGAGAGACGTGGAGCTGCAGCCAGAGGCAGCAGGAGGATGAGGCACAGGGAGCTGCTTGGCAGCTGGGACTGTAGCACTGCATCCTGCTGTGTGAATCTCCCAATTGTAATTCCTCTTTTCCATCATTTATGGCTTTAATATTTACGCTGAATTTCTCCCGGCAGACTGAGGGACTCAGGCTGAATTTGTCTAGACATATTTCGAGCAAGATGGTGCAACTGTTCCTGAGAATGACATCTGTAGAAAAAGGCTATTGCGTCTATGTTTTTTAAAAAGGCTGTTGGGCAGCATCAGTGTCTCTGAGCTTCAGAGCCAAATACTGGCAAAGGTGTGGCCTTTAGCTGGAGATGTGCCTTTGAATACCCCTATGGAGCTGATGCTTGTGAAACTGGAAAACTGCAAATTGTCCTGACCAGGGGCAGACTTGAAGGGTGAGGGAATCAAAACACCCTTTAGTCCCTGATGCCTGCACCTGGAGTCAGCTAGACTGTGTTTGTGTCCCTGGCTGACAGCCCGGCTTGGCATGGCATGGCACTGCCGGGATATCCCCATGCTGGCTGCTCCCCACCAGGATGATTGGGCCAGCTGGAGTGTGCTGAGCACGGCATGCAAGCCCTTGGCAAATGGTTGCCTGTAGGCAACCATCGAAGAGAGCCCTGACCTCCCTAGAGCAGGGATGGGAGCCAATGCAGGGCTCCATGGGGCTCTGCAGTGTGGGCAGGCCTGGATACAGAACCTGGGAAGTGAAGTTTGAAATGGGCAAAAGCACAAAATGGCACAGCACGGCCTGGATGTGGTCCCAGACTTTCTTACCTGCAAACTGCTTCTAGGATAGAATTACTTGTTTCCTTGGAGGGCTGATAGAATCATTACATTATTTTCATGCTGCAAAAGCAGGGATGAATTTCTTCTCATGCCTGGGCAAGTGGGGGATTAACCCCTGGGAAGAGATAGAAGCTCACGCCTGCGGAGGTCGGTGCTACGCTCACCCCGCGGTGCTGGGCGGGTTCCCCCTGGCACGGAACAGGAGCTGCAGCCCTTCTGTGCCGAGTCCAGTCCCGGCCGTGGGCGCCCGGCATTCCTTCGATCTGCACTCCGGGAAACGGAGCCCGGGCAGTTCAGACACGGTGTACGGGGCCGGTGAAGCCTGGGCTCCGCGGAGCTTTCTCTCCCCAGACCTGCCGGCCTTTCTTAGCGCTGCCTGCCTCCTTCCCGAAATATCTCCTGCCTGCCGTAACTAAGGAAACAGAGCTCCTGTCGGCAGCAGCTCCTTGCAGCGCGCACATCAAAGCGCGGGGGAGCTGCGGGCACCACCCCGCGCTGAGGCAGTGCCGGCCCCAGCCGCAGACCGGCCAGGGAGCTCCGGGATGCCCCACAGCCCGCTCCCAGAGCCCGAATGCGGGGCAGCACCTCCCGCACAACCCCCCTCTGACTCCCGGCAGAGGCGGCTGCCTCAGAACCGCAGCCCCCTGCACTGAGGAGGGCTCTGTGCCCTCCACTGGGGGCTCCTGGTGGGGACCCCCGGCCCAGGCAAGGTGCTTCTCCCTTCCCATAGGAGACCATGGCACTTATGCCGTGCAAAAGGAGAGGCTGGAAGAGCTGCAGCAGAGGCTGAGCCACCATCACACCAGCCACCTCAGTTCCGTTAATTAAAAAAGTTAATTTCTTAATTTTCAAGTGCTCACCCCGGATCTTCTCAGGGCTCTTTGAAGGCAGCTTGCCATTGGGAATAGCTGAGAAACTGGGGCCGCAGCTGCTACGCTGGGAAATTGTCTCTCCCCCATGCCGGCTCCCTCGTGGTTTCGTGTCTGCATGCTTATAATTTCAAATCTGCTCCAAAAATCACCCACCACCCAGGCTGCGTGACCACGCACTAATCAGTTGCATTAAAATATGCAAATTGGCTCTTCCCAATTGCCAGTCAGGTGGGGCAATGTGGCTCAGTACTTGCAGGCACAAGATTTCTCTGTGACTCTGTATCTCTGTTCTTTGGCTGGCCTGGGTAAACAAGATATTCCCGTGGTGCTGCCCAGACACCACCAGCCCTGCTCCAAAAGACACCACAGGCGGGCCCTCAGCGCAGGCAGCTCAAGTTGTCCAAGTCCCCAGTGCAGCCTAAACCCAACATGTTCATCTTTACAAATACCATCCTCAACCCTCCTGGCTGTCAGCCACTACTGCCTGCAGCAGTGTCTCTGTAGGTGCTCCCACCAGGTCCTGTATCATCACAAGCAAACGGTGCAACTTCTTGCTTGGGGCTTTCCTCTCTTCAGCCCAACATCCTGCCACTAATCAAATGTTCCTCCACTTTTCCCTGCCCCGATACTGCCTGAGCAACACGGAACACTTCACTCACCTCCTTGAATAAGGACCCAGTGGAGAACGAGACAGTCAGGCTTGCACTTGATAGCACCAATCCAGCTTTTGTGCATCAAACATCCTTGCATTATTCTGCAAATAGGTAGTCTGCACTTCCCCAGAGGTCAGGCCCACTGCTCACCTACCCTGTCAATACCAGACATTCTGACCTGGCCCCCCATGTCTGCTCTCAAAGCCTTGGACGTGCCGTGTCACTTCTTTGTGGAGATGGATGCAGAAGGGAACATGGGTTCATTTACTCTGTGTAAAATACATCTCCCTCTCTTAGGCAAATGTGTGTGAGAGAGAAACAAAATAAAAACATGGATATATGGAACTTGAAATGGAGGTCATGGATCAGAATGAAATGTTTTCTGGAAGTCTCAGGGAAACGATCCCTTGGCTTCAAGAGGTGCAACTGGTAATTCCTGACGTAAGAGAAAAAGATCCAGGCTGAGCACTTGACCTTCTGAAGCAGAAAATGGCATTTTTGATGATGTCTAGAGCCATGAAAGACTGATTGCAGATAGACCAGGGAAAAGTGATGGTAGTTTTAATGAGAATGTCAGTGGATTATAGGGAAAAGATGTAAGCTAACAGGCTGAGCTGGGAGAGGCAGTGAGGAAGATGCACATCATGTAATGAACCATAATGTTCTGGCCAAATGCGGGGCTCTGCATGCAGGCTGTGTCTCTGCCCACATGCCAGCCTTCCTGGGAGCAAACACTCAATGCACTGATGTTCTCCCTGGCTAAAACAGTTGCCAGCAGCGCAGCTAGCTAATGCATAGTGGCACAGTCCTTTGTGAAAGTCATTAACTCTAAATAGGCTGTCTCATAAACAAAATATTCAACAAAAACTTATTTTCTAAGTAGCTCATTGGCCCTTTTTCTATGTAGAGAATAACAACAGAATGAAAAAAAATACAAAAAGGAAAGAGAAAGGAAGGGCTGTTCTAGGTCAGAAAACAGGTTTGTGTAGGCTATCATTCTGTTTCTGGAAGTGGCTGGCAGCAAACACCTTGTGAAGAAATTAAGAACAGAGCAGGTGGATGATGCTCCTTTAGTGTCCTCTCCCATTCACCAGCAAACATATTGTTCTTGAAAGAGATTCAGAAGCATATAAATTGTGGACATCCACAGCGCTTTGCAGCAAGATGTTCCCTGGTGAAGCCGCACATTGTATGAAGGACACAATGTCTCCTTGTGTCTCTTCTGACCCACTGACAAGCTGCTTTCATCCATTTGTCTGCCTGGAACATGTGGTCAACATTCGAGCCTAGTTGACAACAAATAATTATTTATTAATTTCTCTGCTCATGCTGCTGGCTTTACCTATGGATTTACTGTGTGTATAATTTATCACCTTCAACTTCATTCATCTTCTATGAAGATGGGCTGAGAGAGTTGGGGTTGTTCAGACCGGAGAAGAGAAGGCTCCAGGGAGAGCTTATAGCACCTTCCAGTACCTAAAGGCAGCCTACAAGAGAGCTGGAGAGGGACACTTACAGGGGCATGTAGTGATAGGACAAGGGGCAGGGGCTTCAAACTGAAAGAGAGTAGGTTTAGATTAGATATTAGGAAGAAATTCTTTACTGTGAGAGTGATGAGGCACTGGACCAAGTTGCTCAGAGAAATTGTGGCTGCCCCATCTCTGAAAATGTTCAAGCCCAAGGCTGGATGGGGCTTTGACCAACCTGTTGTAGTGGAAGGTGTCCCTACTAATGGCAGGACATTGGGACTAGATGATCTAGAAGGTTCCTTCCAACCCAAATCACTCTATGAGTCTATGGTTCTAGTCTTTGCACCTCTTTTATCCCTCCCTTCCTTCCTTCCCACATGCACTGAAATGAAGGCACCACTCAGGTGGAGATAGTACGGAGTTTATCAGGCTGGAGTTACACCTGGGAGAAGCTGGGAATGCTCAACTGAACTGAAACCAGAAGGGAAATGTGAGTGAATGACAAAAAATTTATGGCTAATAATGCCATCCCATTACAAGCAGACTCCTAAAACACTGGTGGTCACTGCTGATCACAGCCCTACATCTGGTGCCTCATCCACCTTCCTGGGTAGCTCTGCAACTGGCAGCTCTGCCACTGCTTCAGCAGACCTCCCAGAGCTGCAGGAAGAGCTCCACCATACTGAGACAAGGCAGATGCAGCAGCTCTTTTGCTCCCTGTTGGTGACCAATGTAATATGTGGCATAACGAACAAGGAAAAAGCACTACACCTCCCAAGCAAAAGATTGGAGGACTCCTGGACCATATTTAGCCATGTTGCAAAAGAGCATCCTACTGCAGGGGGTAGGATTCCCATCTGATGTATCTTTTATCCTCCTGTACTGAGGACTGCCGTCCTCATCAGTGGCAGTTTGGGGAGCTCTCGGTGGAGGATGCTGCTCTGCAGGTGGGTCCTGCTCGGGAAGAAAGCGCTGCCCTCCAAAAGTTGATCACAGCTGCAGGGCTGGGGGCTCCTCGGCGGAGCTGGAGAGGGAGACAGGGCAGAGATTTCTCTTGGGTAGGGATGGTTGGCTCCCATCCCACGTCCACAAATGTCCTCGCCCTGTGAGACCGCGGGCAGGCCACGCACTCCTCCCCTCGCTCCGCTCCCCTCCTTCCTCCGCTCCCTCCTCCCGCAGCTGCCGGCGGGTTCCCAGCGCCACCTGCCGGCCCAGCCCGGCATCCCTGCCACGCCCAGGGCCGGGCCGTGCCGTGCCGTGCCGTGCCGGGCCGGGCCGGGCCGGGGGGCTGTGTCCCTCCATGTGCCAGCCCATCCCCAGCACCCCGCCGGTCGTTCCTCGGGAGGTGACAGACTCACCTGTCACGCGTGGACCTGCAGCTCTCCCTTGGTTGCAAACGTGTCGGAGAGGGGCCAGCAGCAGCTGGAAAACCGGGCAGGGGCGGGTGCCCCAGGAGGTTTGACGGGGAGGGTCGGCGCCGAAGGGTGCCTGGGAAGCCAGTGCCGCCTGACCCTCTCATCCCGGCGAGCACCCCAGCCTTTCTGCTGGCTCTTTCTGACCCCGACCACCCTTGTTCTTTGCAGCTTTCATATCACACTGAAATCCCCTCCATCCCCGCATCTTCATCTCTTTCACTCTTGTTTCCCAGCTCCTTTACATCCTGTCCTCCACATCATGCCAGGATTCCTTCTGCCTGAGCTCTCCACAAGGCTATTCTTGGCCCTGGTCCCCTTGAACCCCGAAAGTGACCTTGTCCTTGCTGTCCACTGTGCAGCCACTGCTCCCTCTACTCCCAGAGTGGAAGGTGCCTGCTACCCCCGCCAGTTCTATGGGACAGCTCCCTTTCCCAAGCTGTGAGTGAAGCACATTCTGGCTTCTGCTTCTGGCAGGTATTTTGGAAACCCAGCTACTGGCTGTGCTTACCCCAAATCCACCAGACAGGAATCTGAGAGAAGCAAGTGAAGACAAGTCTGGAGAAAGTCCAAGTCTCACTGCTATGGAACTTCTCCCTTATATTTATTCCTCATTTTTCTGTTTCCTCCCCGAGCTCCTCAGTGGGTCTTCAGATGGGTATAATTCCCCTTTCTTTTGCTCTTTACACTGTGGTCCTCAATAATTATCCCCTACAGTCCTCCCCTGAGGAGAACCACTGCTTCTCCAGTGCTGTCCTCTGGTTTTCCTCACTCAGTCAGTACCCCTGTAAGGAGGGAGAATATGACTGAAGTTGTTGTCCCCACAACAGACACTACAGTGGCTCTGTAGTCCCTGGACTATCATTGGCCTTTGGAGGTGCCCAGAAGCTTGGGGATGAGGGAAATTACCATCTGGGAGATGCATGCTCTTTCTTCTGGCAGACTCATGTGTAGTTGACCTTGGTGAAGTGCCATCAGCTTAACCTTACTCAAAGCAGTGCTAAGGTCTTCATTTTTTTGATACCAAATACATCAGGTGGTTCCTGGACACTGGCAAACAGCTATCCATGATCAAATAATGTCTTTTTTTTCATACAGCTGAGAAAAGAAAGCAGCACCTCAATTATTTTTCCTTGGCTCATCTAGGGAGATGACATTCCTAGAGCAAGGTTTACCCTTCAGCCCTGCCTAGCCCAGAGGTGGTATTGGCCTCAGGGGCCTGGGGTTTGCTCCCAGCGTTTGTAGGGATAGCTTGCCCAGTCCCACCCGCACCCCCATCCTTATGGCACAAAGAAAGAGTTGCCTCCCCTGAAAGTCCAGGTCACACGGGGACTGGGAAAAGGTGAGCGTGGGGCTGCCTCCAGCCTCCTGAGAAGAGGACATGGTTCTGCCTCTTCTTCCTGAACAGTACTTTGAATTTCTTCTGTTAAAGCAAGCCAGATTTGCTCCAGGAAAAGATGCTGTTCCTCACCAGTAGGGACAGAGAGCTGCCCAGAGGATGCCCTGGCTGGCGATGGAGCTGAACAGGTGCCTAGCTCAGAGCTGCACAGAATGCACCTTGACTCAGGGATCAGTGTGGGAATCCCTTCCACGTGGGCACCTGACTGGCAGAGATAATGGCCCTTCTGCACCGAATCTGGGGCTTAAGCATGTGCTTCAAAAGTGAAGTGCCTGGACTCAAGGTCCTCCTAAATCTGCCATGGTTTGAGCCCAGTGTCTTTCATACCAAAATACTGGATGGGATGGGATGGGATGGGATGGGATGGGATGGGATGGGATGGGATGGGATGGGACCATCTCCAATGGAGCTGGGCAAGCTTATATATTACATGTGGGGACAAAGAAAGCCAAGAAGCAAGATGGTTTGACTTGGCATTCAGTGGCCGAGGGCCTGGTCTCTGCTCCCAGTGCTGTTAGTGCATCTTATGTAAGAGATCATAAATGAAAACTGCAGCCACTGGGATGGGTGGAAATGAAGCAGGCAAAATCTGGCCCTCCATGTAGCAACACGTAGTAACCAGTTAAAATCTTTGCCACCTGCAGTGTGGCTGGGTGGTGGCTGTGTGCAGTACATGTAGTGCACTGGCTGCTAGCTAGCATTTTTGAAGAGCAAAAGTAATTTAGGAACTGCTCTTACAGACCCAGTGGAGGGACACCTTGATAGCAGAGGCAGCAGCCATGTGGCAGTGGGAAGAGAGATTTCTTCTCCCAGAGCACTGCTGCAGCAGGCAGGAGGATTAATCCAAGCCTATTTTCTGGAATTGATTTAACACTGTGTTCGTTTATCTGCAGCTTCTGCTGAAACATTTCACATTTCAGATCTGATTTCGATGTTTCCAAGGCTGAAAGGCTTCCTTCTCTAGGGAGCAGCAGTTCTACAAGAGAACAACAAGTAGGAGCCCTAGGGAAGCAGCAGAGGGAAGGAATATTTTATCTTTAGTAACTGGTCATTTCCATTTTGGAGGCAGTGAAAGAAGAACCATCTGGTGTGTGCTGAATATTCACTACGTAAACAATGACTTGGTTATGAATATGTGCATGTGTTATTGTTATTTATTATTTATCGGATTCCCTAGGTGTGCTTGACACTTCACAACCAGAAAGGAAGACCAGGGCTCCTGCATCTTGATGTGCCCAGTATAAATTTGACACAATGCTCAAAGCATCCAATGATGGCAGATGAGAGTTGGGCAGCCAGCTGGGGGTGGGAAGGAAGAAGCCAGACCTGTGAAAAAGGGCAATGCACGATTTCTGGAGCAGGAGCTGCTTCTGCTGACAGAAGATTGCTTCGGATGCCCATCCTCACGTATTCATGCCTGTTAGTTTGGGGTTTAATCCTCCCTTGCAATAAACACCATTTACATTTATTAGTTTAATTTTCTGCTCCTTAAGAGCTCTGTTCCTGCCATGTCCTTCCTGGAAATGATGCAGAATGTCAGGAACCTTGCTCCAATAACTTTCCATGATAGTCACCTGGGAGTGATTGCTCTGCTCAGTTGGCTTGAGCTTTATGGCTCAGGAGCTCCAAATCAGTCAGCTGGGACAAATCTTTTTAGAGATGTTTTATTGTGTACTTTACCTGATAGTCAAAGTATCTTGAAAGCAAGGAGAAGAGTCCCATCGTGACACTTTGTTGTCAGGATACAACATGTGGTACTGAGGCCTGCTGGGGATGACGGGAACTCAAGAGAACCCAAACACCTGCAGAGGATGCTCAGAGTTTTGCAGGAGCAAAACACCCATAGTACTTCCTCTTCTCTTTTCCTTTTTTTTCTTTTCACTACTGGAGCTTTTCCATAGGGGGTTTTGCTGCAGCATTCAGCTATTCTTCTGGTGTTGAGACAGTATTATGGGCAGAGTTTGATAAAGGGAGCAGCTGTAGGCACTTGAAGGGAAGAATCTTGAGTCTCTTAAGGGAAGAATTCCCACACTATTATGAGGACGGAGCTCAGGAGCATTTGCAGGGTGAGGGGGATGGAGGAGAGAGTGGACCACAGCCAGGGATGACAACAACCCTGGCCTGAGCTCGGACCCAAGAGTGCCTTCCTTCCTACAACATTCCCTTCCCACCTATCATTAATATTTTCTCTTCCTGCTGTTATGCTCTGACATGCTGAACTTTACTTGACTGAAAAAGTTTGTTTCCTGACACCACCACCAAGCAGAAAGTAAGTTAAATGTTGATTTTTGCAACAGCTTCCCTGACAAGGTGGGGCACACCGTAAATTGTGACTTAGAGCCCTTGTTTCACACAGGCCTGTTGCTCCATTGCATGGGCTGGCTAAAATGGACCAGAGCATCATGAACAATGTGATATCCCAATTCCTTGGAAACATGTTGGCCATTTGGTCTTTCTCCTCTGCTCCCAAAAAATTATTTAGATGTTTATATGGCTCCAAGAGTGAGTGAGATAGGTTGGGAAGGACAATGAGACAGGTAAGGACTTTCACACAAGAAGAGGCAATATTAGTGGCTGCTCTGATTTTTTATGGCCAGAGCTCTGTATTCCTGCTGAGTGCCTGTAAACAGCTGGTATCTCATAGTCATGGCACTCCCCCGTTAGTCACCACCAGCATCAGAGGAATGTAGACATTGTGGGAGCTCCATGCTTGCAGGAAGAGAAGCAGGCCATGCAGCCAGCACCAACTGAGGCAGAGCATAGCAAAGCAAAGTCAGCTAATGTTTTGAAGGATGGCTTTGCTTGTACCTTAGGAATCAAGTCCTGTTTAAAAAGAAACACTGTGAATTAGAAGACCACTAAGACACATCTTAGAAACCTGTTAGTTTTTTCCTTGTCTGTACATATCCTTGGTGTTCACACTACTGGGGACATCCAAGTTTTGGACCTTCTGGCAGAAATGACAGCAGCCTGTGGGGAGGCATTGCTATTCAGAAGTTCAAAAGATGTGTTTTGTTTGATGTGCATGAAACATCTTTTACAGCCTACTCAACAACTCATTCTTTATTTGGAGGCAATTGACATTTTGCGAATAAACCGTTCACTCTGTCTTTTGAAGTGCTGCCATTCTCTAGAGAGCATTGTCACAGGGAAAGGTGGAGAACAAGCTCTTTGGAAGAGTGGGGTTCCAGATGTATTTCCCCCCGCCAGATGGGAGATTGGCTAGATGGGAGCTGAAAAAGCGGTTTAGTAGCTGAAGTCATAAATTCAGATCCAGCACATGCTTGACAGCATGCTGAAGTCATGGCCGTGGGTCACCCGTTTAGTTACCATCTCTTCCATGGGTAATAAACATTCTCCTCATCAAACCCCTCAGCACAACTGAAGCAGCACAATGGGCAAGCTACATCAATTAAAACCCAGCTGCCTAAAACCATACTGTCAGTCTGCCTGACCTCAGTGCTGGATGCCCCTCTCAGGTGCTTGTACAACAGGAACAACACCCCAGGACCCTTGCTCTTTCTTTCAGAGGTTTTCGAACACAGTCCAAGAGGTAGAATTAAAGGACTTGGATGACTTGATCTAGAGAAGACATGGTAGCCACTTTCAAGTACATAAAAGACTGCAGTGAGGAAAAGATTTATCTTTCTCTGAATCCACTGGGATAAGGACTAAGACCTTAGACTGCTGCAAGGGAGTGCCATGTTATGCTTGAAATATTCTGAAAGGATAACAAGTAGCTGAATGGATTGCCTGGAGGTGGTGGAGAATCTCCATCACCTGAGATCTTCAGGACTTGATCAGACTTTTGTCTGCAAAGGACAGGTAAACTTGGAGCAAGGATATGAAAAATTGGGAAAGATGGTTGAGTTGGCCTCTGAAGGCCATTTCTCACTAAGAACAGAAGCTTAGCATTAGATTTGTGTTTAAGGAAGATCAGGTCCATCCTGACAACGTATGTAGTATAACCCAGAACTGAATGAGGAAAGGGCTGCGTACTCTTTTGCTCTCAGTAATCACGCCTCTACCTAGGCAGATTTGAAGCTGGTCAGCATAAAGGCATGCAGCTCAGCCATGCTATATTTGTTTTGTTGCTAAACTGAAGACATCTGGCCTCCCCTAATGCTTTTTGTGGCCATTCAGCTTTACATAATCAAACAGGAAACCTCTCCAGACATTGTGGGTGTTCAAATTTTGAAGGCTAACTACCCAGAAAAAGAAAAACCAAACCAAACCAAAAACCACTATATAAAACTTGTAGTTAAGTGATAATTTAAATCAAGCAGCACCTGGTTTACCACAGAGAGCATGCATTTCTTTACAAATGTCACAGCAAATAGCAGAAGTTAAATGACTCATTTCAGAGAAAAATCAGCATCAGACTGTATCTTGAACAATAAACTAATGGTACGGGCTAAGGCAATGCACATTTTGAGATGGAAGAAATTATACATAATTTGGGATTCAATTTAAAGTGAAACCTTCAAAGATGTTGGGTGGGCTGTATCAGAGCATGGCATCAACTGGAACAGTATTTTATTCTGTTTGAAATCTCTGAGCACAAAGAATTAGGAGATCTGGGGACAAAGCTATGAACACTGTCATCTGCCACTCATCAAATGTAGCCCAGATGACTGAATGAGAGGATGGAATCACCAGCTGGCTGACAACTGTATAGATCATGTCAGTGGCTTCCTACCCTGCTTGCTAAACGGACGTATTGAGAAAGAGTCCATACTAAGGGAAGTCCCTGCACACAACTGGCCAGCAGGGGAGAGTGGAGTGGTGACCCTCAAAATCATCAAGGCTGGGGTTGAGAGAGGGACTGGCTGTGGTATACTGTGCTAATTTCTGGAGAAGATCTGCATAGTAGGTAATGAGAACAATAAATTGCTCTTACATGTTGTTTCTTATGCCCAGCTGCCAAGTTCTTCCGAACAAAGGCAGATTGCATCATCCTTGCCCTACTCAAAAGACAAGAAAATCTTGACACATGGGTGAAGTGATTTTAACTATGGTTGAAAAGCAGAATGGGGAAATACTCCACCTCCTGGGTCAAAACCAGACTCAGAGAAGGAAAAGGGAGACAATTTTTATGAGTGTCACACACCCAAGTTGTCTCATGATGTTAATTTCACAGCAGGAGAAAACCCAATTCATGCAGTAAATGTTGTTACTTTTTAACGCTTGCTCCAAATTAACTTCTGTTCCCACTTTTTGCTTACTTCCTGTGCTAATCTCCTTATTTACCCATCTCTCTCTTATATACAGATGCATATACATAGGCAAATTCATCCCCAGTCGACTTCTCCCTCATCCTGCAAACAGCTCATAATATCAGCACAACAGCACTGAAAGAGGACTTTTTTTGCTATATTGTAAAATATGAATCCACTATTTTGACAGTGACAAATCATAAGCATCAATGTGCAGGAGCATTTTAATGAGAATGTGGGGAATAATCTGCCTCGCCAATCCTTCCCTTCCCTTCCCTTCCCTTCCCTTCCCTTCCCTTCCCTTCCCTTCCCTTCCCTTCCCTTCCCTTCCCTTCCCTTCCCTTCCCTTCCCTTCCCTTCCCTTCCCTTCCCTTCCCTTCCCTTCCCTTCCCTTCCCTTCCCTTCCCTTCCCTTCCCTTCCCTTCCCTTCCCTTCCCTTCCCTTCCCTTCCCTTCCCTTCCCTTCCCTTCCCTTCCCTTCCCTTCCCTTCCCTTCCCTTCCCTTCCCTTCCCTTCCCTTCCCTTCCCTTCCCTTCCCTTCCCTTCCCTTCCTCCTCTCGCTTCGGCTGCAGCTTTTGATGTTCCCTACGCAGGCAGGCTTAAAGTCTTTCATGAGATGCAGTCCCTACAGTCGGGAGTCTTTCATGACATGAAAAGATTTCTCTGTAATTTTTTTTATTATTATTTTGATGTAAGCTGTTAAAATATGGAGAAAACACTGTCTGATTATTTAAAGATAAAACCTAGACTGGGTCACGTATCTCTATTGCAAGGCTCAGTCTACTTTAAATTGATGAGTTGAGGGAATATTGGAGGATTTTTATTCTCAGTAGTCGTGACAGAAGAATGAGCGAGGTGGGAGTGAAAACTAGATCGGTTCTGAGCAGCTTCCCCTTCAGTTCTGCCAGAGGTGTCTCTTAGCTGTTCGTCACTGCAGATCCAGTGCCTACAGGCTTGGTTTGCACTTGCTTGTGTTATTGCCACAGCTTTTCTCAGAAATGGTGAACCACAAAAGTTATCTGGGAGAAAAGTTATTTCTAATAAAGAACCCTTGAACACTTGGTTGCTGTCATCACCTTCCATGCTAGTGCACATGCAGGAGACAAGCACAGCCACTTTCTCCTCCAGTCCTCTCTCCCTAGAAACTGAGACATGAACACACTTCCATTTTTCTCTGAACCTTCAGGCACAGGGAGAGTCTCTTGTGGAATAGCGCAGCCTGTGCTGAGGGGCTGGCCAGTAAGCCTAGGACCTAAGATTAGGTAAGATGCATTTTTCTTTGACTTTTCACCAGTGCAGAGTTTGACTGTGTCCAGGGACACAGCTTCAGCCCAACAGCCCTCTTCTCTCCTCCTCTCCTGTCATGAGTGGCTCATCTGTGGAGGGAGACAGGGATGCTATTCATCAGAGCTGGGAGGGTGCAGCATGTAGGTGTGTAGGAGAAGGAGAGGCTGTGCACAGAGTCTGTGTAGACAGTACAAGGATAGCGTGGGTGGGCAGAGAGGGGTGAGGGTGTGTAGCTGTCAGAGAGAAAACACGTCTGCAAAACTTCTACCAGCACCAGGCTACTTCTACTGCCCAGGCACCACCTGCCCAGATCAAAGCCTTTCCTGCTTGTGTTAAGGGAGGCTTTGAACCTGCAGAGACTCCCCCCCACATTTCCCCTTGCCTTTAATGCTGCTTCCAACAGGGACAGCTTTGGGGCGGCACGGGGACACACAGGAACCTCATCTTGCCTCCCTCACCCACACTGTGGGAAGGAATGGTGTTCTGCGGGCTGAAGCAGCAAAATGCCTCTTCCCACCCTTCTGCTCTCCCGTGGGACTTGTCAGAATCTCAGAGGCCCAAGAACACCTTTCTCTTCCTCTGGCCCGGGTCGTGCTCGGTGGGAGGTGGAAGGACCTGCAGCAGGTGCGGGTGGTGCTGAAGGGACAGCTACGGTGGGGACGGGCAGGGGCGGGGGCAGGAACACGGGGAGGGTCGGGAAGGGAGAAGACCGGACAAGAACAGGACGGGGGAGGGAGATATAGAGAGGGAGGGTGAAGGAGAAGTCCGGGGTTGAAAAGCACAGAGACGAGGACAGGCACAAGGAGAGACACGGGGCATTGGACGGAGAGAGACAGACACGGGGCAGGGGCAGAGAGAAGAGGGACAGGAAACGAGCAGGAAGGGAGAGGAAGACGAAGGGGGAGAGGAAGAGGAAGGGGGAGAGGAAGAACAGGGCAGACTCCGGGCTGCGCTCCGGCTCGGCTGTCGTGGGCTTCTCGGCATGGCCGGCTGTAGCAGCGGCTCCGCCGGCGCCAGACACGCCGGTACCGGGCGGCACCCGCCGCGCCTGGGGACAAGGGGACTGCAAGGTGGCAGCGTGAAGCCCGCAGCGCCGCGGGGCCGAGGCGGGTCCGGGGCCGCCGGGGCTCTGCAGACACCGGCGCTGGGGAGTCCTTGGGGCTGCCGGCGTGGGTGTGCTCGGGGTGCCGGGGCACCCACACCGCCACCCAGCTCGCTGCCCGCCGCGTGTGGCCCCCCGGGCTGTCCTGTGCCCTGACGATGCAGGCTGAGCCCCCGGGCCGGGGGTGCCCACCCGTCCGGCGGGGATGCGTCGTGCCCGGGCAGAGCTGCGGCTGCAGCTGCGGGGCTGCCCCGGCTCGGTAGCCGAGCGCCGCAGGTTGCATCCGGACAGCACTTGACCAGCTGTTTTGTATATTGTCTAATTTCGTGCAGAACAGGGCAGCGGTCATAGAGGTAATCTGTAGATCCGTGGCTTTAAGGGATAAATTAGAGCATTGGATTTGATCCGTATTGCAGTGGATTAGAGCAACCTCTCCCCCCTCCCCTTCTCCTCCTCCCACCCCTCCTTTCCAATTCACTCCCCCCTCCTCCAGCACCACCTTTTTTCCTCTCATGCAATACCAAAACTGACCCTGCCTGGCAGAGAGACTCTGCTAGGCGAACAGAGCAGTGCTCACATCGCCAGCACACCGCGGGAGCCGCCTCTCCCCTTCCAGCCGCTGCAGCCCCTCGGGGGCACCGCTGCTGCAAGTTCCCCGGAGGCTGGCGCCGGGTCCGGGGTGTTTCCTCCGGGAACCGGGGAGCGGTCGCTGCCCACCGGCTGTCCCTTTGCCCCGGCCCGGCCGGGGCCGTGGGGCGGCGGCGAGGGAGAGCGGCCCCCGGAGGGCATTTCCCGAAGGCAGCGGGGCCGGGACCCGGCAGGAAATGGAAGGATGAAGTGTGCAGCCGGAGCGGTGATGTTCCTTCTCTCCTTGCTTTCCCCCGCAGGAACGTAATCCGCAATGCTAGTTCTCAGGTTGCTCAATGTTGTCGCTCCAGCCTACTTCTTGTGCATCTCCCTAGTGACCTTCGTCCTCCAGATCTTTGTCTTCATCCCCAGCATGTTCAGAGACCCTTCCACCACCCCACTTTTCTCGCCTGCTCTGCTGCATGGGGCCCTCTTCCTCTTCCTCTCAGCTAATGCCCTGGGCAACTACGTCCTTGTGATCCAGAGCTCCCCCGAGGACTTGGGCAAGGACTTAAACTTGGGCAAAGGAGCTGAAGTGGCAGACTGGCTGGATGGAAGCAGGTCCCCTGGCTCAGCCTTGCCCAGCACTCACTTCTGTAGACTGTGTGCCAGAGTCACCCAGAGGCATGACCACCACTGTTTCTTCACAGGGAACTGCATCGGGAGCAGGAACATGCGAAACTTCATCATGTTCTGCCTCTACACCTCCCTGGCTTGCCTTGACTCTCTGGTGGCAGGCATGGCTTACATTTCTGCTACACTTTCCATGTCCTTTGCGGACCCACTGGCCTTCCTCACTCTTCTGCCTCACTCCATCAGCCAGTTCTTCTCAGGTAAGGACTCCTTGCTCAGAGGTGAGGAGCACGTTCCTCCTCCAGGGCTTCTGGGATGGGGGGACCTGATCTTCCTTGGATAGCTGTCTGTGTGGAGGTGTGGTGTGGAAATGGGCAAGAGGGGCAATTGGCCTTCTTTGGAGGCTACAGCCAGCCTTCTCAAAAGACTTTGCTTCACCTGAAATAGAAGCTGGGACCCACTCCAGGTTACAGCCGTAGTCATATTTCTAATGCATTCGGCTCTAGAAAATGCCCCATAACCAACTTGGTGGTGATAGAATAGGGCTATCTGTTGTGCAGAACACGTTATAATCAGACAGAGGAGACGGATTTCACTGCAGGTATGGGGGATCTTTTGCCTGTCCTACAGGTCGAGGTGGGGGGTCTTGTAGGTTTTTGTACCCTACAAATCTGCAAGTTCCCCATATCCCAGCAGGTATATCTTCATTCTCTTCATCCAGGTCCACTCACTCCCTTCACTGTCACCTGCCTCCTGCGTCCTAGCAGTGCAAACTTACTGAGATTTTTTTCATCCTCCTAGCACAGGAGAATTGGGGTTCAGGCAACAGAAACCGAGAGAAGAGTTAATGTGACACGATTAGGTACCTGTCTTGTGACCCCAGTCTGGGACACAAGTCCACAGAGAACCAGGGGAAATTCTCTGTGCTGCTCTTTGCAAAAGCTGCACACCAAAAGCAAATACCTCCTTCTCCTTGCCACCATTCCTTACCCTTCTTTCTACCTCTTTCCCTTTCCCCTCTCTCCCTGCCTTTCCGTAAATCTCCACAACCTTTCTCCTTCCCTCTCCTGATTTTGTTCCCATAACTCATCCTCTGCTCTTGCAGAGCAAGAAGCCTTGCCTCTTCACCTTTCAACACACCCTCAAACTCTCCAACCCCAACCCTTTCCCTGTCCAAATCCAAGAGTTAGACAGATCCTGACCTCAGAGAAGGGATTATGCAGACAGCCTAGACTGTTACTCTGCCCTGAGAGCGACTGCAGAAAATTGCCATTTCCCCCTTTGCAATTTCCCGCTCCTGCCTCACACACTTACATCAGCTTTTACTAGACTAAAATAGGTATCCCATATATTTTAGCTTTGGAGGTTCAGCTGAGCTCAGTAAGAAGGGAGTCTCTTTTGGTTAGTGCACTGTCAACATAAGTGTTGATTAAGATCTGAGTGTGGAGACTCCACTGCTGGGGATGCAGGAGCCAGAGAGGCCCCAGCTTGCTTTTCAGATTCCAGGCTGGGTTTGCAGCGTTGCCATCTGAAAACAAACAAATATCTCTCTACTTAGCAAATTAGCAGATTTGTCATGGCAATCACTGAGAGACAATAAACATGAAATCCTGCCATGACATTTTTACGGAATAATTTTTCCAGATAGAAGAATTTTTGTAAATAATGTTGCATGAGCTTTACTAGCATTAAAAACACTGGGAATGATTTTGCCCTGTGCCTAAGCTCTGCTCGGCACAGCAGTCTGGGAGGGGGAGCAGGGATGTGGGAGGAGATTATCAAGGAATTAGTTTTCTCTGACACTGAGGGCTCATGTGCACAGAGGTGGGTCCTGGCATGTATTTGCAGAGACACTGAAGTGCCCCAGCTCTGGTGTCAGCAACTGTGGTGCCAAGATAGCATGTGGGCAGTGTTTTAATGGGACACAATGGGGCTGGGTACAGGGCTAAGAGCCAGAACACCCTCGGGAGGCAGCGGCTTCCAGCAGCTCCCACCAAACCTCTAGTTCTGCTGAGAACTGCTGCCTCACACCGTGAGATACAGGCATGTGGTGTCTTGATTGCTTGGGAGGAAGGGCCTACTAGGTTTCTACCAGCACAGTTAACCTCCATTTCAGGAAAGAAAAACACAGTCTTGAACAGTTACCTGGAAGAGTTGCTCACACAGTATTTTTCAGCTAATGTAACTATTCCTTAAGGGTTGTTGTATGATCCAAACAGAGAACTGTGATAGCAGGGAAGAAACTTTATCTTTCTTCTTCTCCATCATGCCCACTGTACTGGAGAAGTAGTAAAGGAGGATGAAGGATGAATCTGCTGGTCTTACGTCAACAAAGTGTTCCCTGCTTTCATGCTGGGAAAGTTTTCAGCTGGCTCATTCTTCCCAGACTGTACTCAGGCATGGATTTCAGAATCTGATCCAAAGTCTATAACTGCAGCCGACAATACAGCTTTTCTGGCATGGATAATATATGGCAATATAAGCTTGAGATCACACTGGGTCACTTAGAGCAAAAAAGAATCCAAGACTAAAAGAGACTGTGGGGATGAGGGACAAATGGAGAGCACTATTGTAAACACATCAGATTGCACCCACAAAAGAAATCATAGAAAAAGCTTTATGTAGGTAACCTGAAGCAAAGATTTTAAAAATCATGTGTCTGAACAGAATGGCTCAGAGATGCTTAATATTTTCAAGGGGAAACAAGGGTAATTACTTCCTGGATGTTGAATTTCAGGAAGTCATATAAATAAAGCTTATAGCCACCTTGCAAAAGGTCTAAAGAAAATGTCTCTCTCCATATCCCATCTCAGTATCAGCTGTAGGAAAGAACAAATGTCTGTCACACTCTGGTCCAGTAAAAGAGGGACAGAGAATCCAATATTTGGCTCTGGGCTTCCTACCTGGTAGATTAAGTTATTCTGACAGAATTGGTATGAGGATTTGTCATTATCCTAAGGGGCTTGTTCTTCTCTTGCTGTGTTGCATACGGAGCCCACTGAGCTGAATGGGATCTAATAAGAAGGGAAAGATGACATTGCATTTAGGAAGAAAATGGAATGATTCCTGCGCCTTTTTCAAGTGAAGACAGTCTCTGAAAGCTTGAGGCTGTAGTCAGTGTCCTTACAAATTATCCTCAGAGGAGACGGCCCCAATCTCTCACTTACAGCACTGCCAGGTGGAAAAGATGGGATTCATAGATTGCAAAACAGGAAGCAAGAGATGCCTATCCAGTGACCCTTGTCTCGAACTTAAAACCTGAAGCACCCATGTACGTCTTTTAGGCAGCACACCTCTATTGTCCATGCAATCCCTGCTCTATCACAGTTGCTCTTGTAGGGCCCAAAGCCTTCCAGAGGAACAGAAGCATGTGAGAGCTTTTTTATTTCTAAACCTTACAGGAACCAGTGAAAAGATGTCAGCTATTTATACCAGTATTGACACACATTTCATTTCCTTTGTGTAAATATGCCTGTGTGAAAATACGGATGTTTAATAATATACCAATATACACAAAATACGTGCATAAACATCATATGGGCACACAGAGAATATTATATTAATGGGTTTAGATCTGCTTACGCACTGAAAGGTCACTCAGTGACACCTGCTGTTATACTAATATTTTCCAGAAGGAGTTCTAAAATCATTGTAGAGGAAAGCGCCTACAGAATATTTTTATTCAAATATATTCATCATAAATATACACTAAAAACCCACCAGTTGAATTAGGAGCTTCAGACATTCAAAGTATTTTGAGTATTCTAGCAGCAGCTAATAAAAGGAATTTGGATTGTATTTTAGAAAGGTTTCTGTTTCTTTCTTGCATTCACATGAAAACTGCCTTGCCCCAAAGGCAGGAAAGTCATTACTGATTTATTTTTCTTTTTTAACATTTATATATATATATATATGTATGTGTGTATATATACACACACACACACAAATACTCATATAGTAGAGACTGAGAAAAAGAGAGAAATCTCAAATACTTCTGCCTTGTGTTAATACAAACAGTAAAGCTTCTAGAAGGATCTACATGCTGTAGGATCCACTTTTCTTTTCAAAATCCTAGAAATCTTAGATTCAATGTGATGAGCAGGTAAATCCTTAAATAAATTAATCATGGTTCAAAATAGTGCTGGAGTCTTACAGATATGCTTTACTTCAGGCTGAATTTGTCCCTGTAATCTAGATCCTCACATTAACAGCAAAAGGAGAAGTGTACAGAGACCATTATCATTTTAGTATTTCCCCAGCAGGTCCATTGCATCAGACACTATGAAGGAAATAATTTAATATGGTTAGAGCAACAAGCCTGTCTTGTTCCTACCTCCCCACTTGTGGCCAGAGAAAACAGGTGGTTTGTTGGTTCCTGGGGCTGTGTTACACTGCATGTGAGGTGTGTCTAAGCTCTTTCTTTTATTATCCTCCCTCCCCACAACTCTTGGTTTGCAGGAGCTCTCCTTAGCTCTGAGATGTTTGTCATCCTCATGCTCTACCTCTGGCTTGGGATTGGACTGGCCTGTGCCGGCTTCTGCTGCCACCAGATGCTGCTGATCCTGCGTGGGCAGACACGGTACCAGGTGCGGAAAGGAATGGTGGTAAGAGCCCGGCCCTGGAGGGAGAACCTGCAAGAAGTCTTTGGCAAGAAGTGGCTGCTAGGACTTCTCATCCCTGTGCGGAACATGGAGAGTAACTACCGTAGGCAGAAAGAGAAATAAAATCCCCGTGTGTGTGTGTGCATCCCACGCACACAACACCTTCCCTGTTCTCTCCCACTGTCTCCTGGATCACTACAGAGCTGGGCTACTCCATCTCTCGGGATTGCAGCCGCTGTGGGAGGAAAGGATGGGCTATCAAACAGAATAAATTTAGCATATTAACGTGGAAATCACAAACCCATGTAGATGAGATACTGCAGCTTAGTAGTCACATCACTGCACCTGCATATGTGGCAACAGTCTTTGAACTAGCAGAAAAATTAGTCAGACCCTCCTGTGGCTTCCTGTCTGAATCCTCCAGTCCCCAGCCCCATTAGTCACCCTATATAGTCTTAACAAACTGCAGCAGGAGCCTGGGGTGTTGTGGAAGACTGTAAAAATGGTGTCTAGTCCTTGGGAAGGTTTTGTGGGGTGCCTTTTTGGCTCCTACATACTTGAGGTAACTTCACATGGGAGCATCATTCCAGAAGTGTTTGGACAATGATCTCAGGTACATGGTGTGATTCTTGGGATTGTCCTGTGCAGGGCAAAGAGCTGGATTTCAATGATCCTTGTGGGTCCCTTCCATCTAAAGATATGATTCTTGATTCACTGAATACTGAGAAGCCCTTAATGACAGAACTGCAATAATCAAGCTGTCCTAGGAACGGGCTATGAACATGGTTAATGTATTAGGTAAACCTTCTCTCCACAGGCTAGAAAATCAGGAGAAAAACAAAAAGAAATTGAGAATTTGTCATTTCTGTTCTTGATCTGTTCCCTACTCAATGATAGGTCAAGACTGTAGCTCTGCTACTTATTTTTAGCAGTCCTTTGTCCAATGACAGAGTCCAGGCAAAGCTGCCCTTCTGACAGGGAGCAGCAAGCAGATAAATCATGATCAGATGGAGGGACAAGGAGAGGAAACCACAAAGGTGAATAAAAATGCTGTGTTTGAGAAGCTGTGTGATGAGGCAGACTATGCACACCTGTGAGAGAGACAGAAGGAAGTGTGGCCATACAGCGAACAGTTGGGCGGGTGCCAAGAGCATTGCTGCTGTGTCAGAGCCCTGATGCATCACCCTCTCACAGGGGACACCTGCACCGTTAGTGCTGTGAAGAGTTCAAAATCCCAGAAGACAGGGAGGTTTTCCAGCCCATCACGGCACTTAATTTTGCACTAAAACAAACAGAAAAATGTTTTTCTCAGACATCCCTGCCATGCTTTAGTTAGAGGCTCTCCAGGGCAATTCCCCCTCGCATTGCTGCAGAGGGGTAAATTTATCCATGTTACACCTCCATTAAGGATGTTAATAGAATTACTACAGGGATTAATCAACTTAATGTGTCAGTTGTTTTTTAGCTGCAGCAACAGCCCATTAGATCAGTGCTGAGATCCTACGCTTATAGATGCCTTAAGAAAGGATACCATGACATCTCTACCAGGATCATAGCACTGGGTTCCCCAGCAGCTGCAACGAGAAGCCTCTGTTTTGGCAAACTGCATCAGCTTATGTGGGCTGGATGGGAATCCATTGCTTCTCTATAATAGGCTGGGGAGTATGCTGACAAGCCGTAAAAAATGTTATTTCTTCCTCAGAAATGCTCTTGGTGCATTCCTAGTAGCGGAATGCACCTTGCTTTCATCCTTGCATTTCTCACGAGCCAGAACGGAGGCACTCGTTCCTACAGGCTTTGTAACCGTCTTTGACCGCTTTACACTTGAATACATGTTTGAATCAATAACAAACAAAGTCTATTGTGATGAGCAGAGTAACCTTGAAAATATACTGGAAAAACCCTTAGCTGGATAACTAAAACATGGAGGATATACATCCTTCCACACTGTGTGTGTTCGCATGAACACACCATTGTTTCTGTGTGTAATATGCTGTATTTTCTCTAACAGTGAACAATAAAAGGTGTTCTGATTTTTTACATGAGCTGTATTGTGCTTTTTGACAGTTAGCTGTCATTAGCTGTCTCTGTACATTTGTTACAGCATACACACGAATGTGTCAAAGGAAGAAAATAGGATTTGTTTATTGGTTTTGCCAATAATTCATCATGTGATTTTTGTCAAGTCCTTTCATCCTCCCTACTTTAATGTAATGACCAATCTAAAAATGCATCTAATAACCAATTTGCAGACCCATTCCAATTTCTATTTATAAATTACACTAACAAATTCATAGCTTGTCAACTCAAAGCTATGGGAAAATTAAGCTATTATCATCACTCACAAACAGCCTCTTGACATAAATTATTCCTTCCTGGCAAATGGTGTCAAGGTGAGCAGACAGTCACCTAGACACTGGAAAGAGAGCCAGAGTCTCATGCCATACACTTTGCCTTGGAAGGATTATTCTTATTCCACAGACTCGCTGATCCAGCTTCTCCACTTTTGTAGACTTAAAGACAACAGACTTTCAAAATTTCAGCCAGAAGCTACCTCCCACCAGCAGAAATTATGGTTTGACATCTTTGCCCTCTGCTTTTGGCTTTTGAGGGACACTGCAGTCTCGGGCAGCTCATGGCACTTGGCACCTGCTCACAGTGCCTCAGACTATAAAGCTCCTTAGGGCTGCACACTGAGAAGGGCAGAAAACTCAGAGTTTCAATGGGCCACTCTGCAAGGACAGAATCCATCCAGTACAACATTAGTTGCCCATGAAGCCTGTTGCCTCTTCACATCAGGGCTGGATTATGTCTGGCCCCTGTGTCAGGGTTACAGCTGTCTGCCCTCACCACAATATTTCAGTCCTTGCAGAAGCACAGATAGATCCCAGTTTGAGTCACTGCAGCACAGTCACGCACAACTATTCTTCCTGTCAGACACCTGTGTTCCTGGCTGGAAATTGCTGCATCACCATTTTATGCAGCTAAATGGTTCATTTGCAGCAAACTACCGGGTTTCAGCAGTTGTGGTGGGACTTTCAGATGGATACAGTCTTTATAGTTACAATCCTCTGGGATGGAAAGAGCTATAAAAACGTAACATTAGACTGATCCTGTATATTGGCTTATTTCTCTGCTCTTTCCCAAGTGTGCAGACTGCCCTGTTTGGAGTAGTGGTTCTGCAGGAACAGTTAAGAGTATTTTTTTAGTCAGCTGCCCTGACATCACTTCCTTGTCATACCTTTTCTATACTTACAGAAATCCTTGGCAAGAAAATGTAACAGGGCTCAACAACTGTGAACAGAACCTTTGCTCTTAGCTATGATTTAGTAAATGAAGGCTGAGCTCAATGGCAATGTCGCAAATTCTAAATCTGTTCAATGGCTCTAAAGTTTTCTAAGGATAAATAATAAAAGCTTCTCATCTTCTGTGCTTAAAGAGTCATTACTTACTATTTGCATTTCATTACATAGCAGCTGCAATAGCAAATATATTTTGGAACATGATTTCTTGTGACAATGTCTAAATACTCGCAAAGGTTTTAGGCTTCTCTGGCTTTGGAAAATCAGATGACCACCAGATTTCTTCTCTGGTAATGCTAGTGGCTGAAGTAAAAGCTCCCTGTTGCTAAAGACCTTGCACAGAAACCAGACTTTTGCTTAGTGGCTTGTCTATTTTAAGTGTGACTATCTGAAAAAACGGTGTTGCCTCTAAGGTCTCAGAAGTTTTTGCAATGGCAATATAAAGGAAATTAGGGGATGCAACTCTGAAGTAAACCAGAAGTCTGTTCTTATGTATAGTAAGAATCTCATACAAAGTAAGTTGTTGATGGTGTTCCTCTTCATACTGCACTACTGGGCGGCCCTGAAGGCCTGCATGCCAAAAGGTCTTCATTAGATATCCTCAGAGGATATAGAGTTAAAACTTAAAAGTCTCAAGTAATAAGGCACAGGGAACATAGGAGAAAAGATGACGTGAAACAGCATTTATCTTAAGAAATAGCCAACTCAAGGGAGATGATCACAGTCTAAAAATACTTTCAAGGAGACAGACTGAATGAATGAGAAGACTCATTAACTGTAAGGATATAGCTGGAGGAGGACGAGCAGTCCTGGACTGAAAGAAAAGCCGAGAGCAATCAGAGAAAGTGGCCCCAGTGAGAGCAGAAGTGATTTGATGTGCATAGACATGGTGAGAGCCATCAGGAAGTATGAGGTATGACAACAGAATTCAAGTTAACTTCATTGATTGTTGGCTGAATGGACACGAAGAAAGTTAACAAAACTCATTGCTAATCACTTTCTGCTCAAAAAACCTCAAAGCCCAGCAGAGCCAAAAGGGTTTTTTTCTCTTGAACAGCAAATTATGTTACAAGAAGGAGATGCATGGATAGAAACCATAAGCAGCAACAGCAGAGTCCATATAGTTCTCTTTGAGTTATTTAAAGACCACCCAGAACTATCATAGTTGGAGTAAAGCAATGACCTACTTGTCCAATACAAATAAAGGGAGAAGAAAATTTAAACCTATGTGGAGTCTCGGTGTCCTGCTAGATATTTAAATCTATGGAAACACATCAGACAACAAACAGCAAGATGGTCTCTAATAATGAGATGTCCACATGTGGGTTTTTTGCTTTTCCAGCTCTTTTCCGGAAAGCCAGGGGAATAAAGAATCCTTGGAGATTACACCAAAAGTCAGCAAACATGGACCAAAGAGTGCTTCAGTCCTCTTATGGAGCCATCCTGGCAGCAGCCTTGTCTTCATTACACCAAAGACCTTTTAGCATTGGTTGTCCTACTGAATCTAACTGGCAAGTGATGTCAGAGCTCCAGCACGCCAGTCCCATGTCTCTTAAGGTTTTTGGAGCCAGATTTTTCTAGTCTCCCCAGATGTTTACAAATAAAAGTTTTAAGTTCTTAAGTATCAGTGTGTAGTGGGTTGATCCTGCCTGGACACCAGGCACCCACCAAAACCCCTCTATTACTCCCCTCTGCATCTGGACTGGGGAGAGAAAATATAACTAAGGAAGGGTTCATGGGTTGAGATAAAGACCGGGAGAGATCACTCATCAAATACCATCTTGGGTAAAAGAGATTCGAATTGGGGATATTAATTGAATTTATTTCTAACAGAATCAGAGCAGGATAATAAGAAGTAAAATAAATCTTAAGAATACCTTCTCCCCACCCCTCTCTCCCCTCCTTCCTGAGGTCTACCTCTTCTCCCCCAGAGCAGTGCAGGGAGATGGGGAATGGGTGTTATGGTCAGTTCATTACATGTTGTTTCTGCTGCCAGTTGGGAAGAGGAGTCCCTCCCCTGCTCCAGTGTGGGGTTTCTCTCACGGGAGACAATCCTCCACAAACTTCTCCAACATGAGTCCATTCCATGGGCAACAGTTCTCCATGAACTGCTGCAACATGGGTCACTCTTCCATGGGGGTATAGTCCTTTAGGCACACCCTGCTACAGCGTGGATCCCCACAGGGTTACAAGTCCTGCCAGCAAACCTGCTCCAGTGTGGGCTCCTCTCTCCATGGGTCTGCAGGTCCCTGCCAGGAGCCTGTTCCAGCACAGGCCTCCCACGGGTTCACAGCCTACTCTCAGGCATCCACCTGCTCTGGTGCGGGTCTCTGCCACAGGCTGCAGGTGGACCTCTGTACCCCTGTGGTCCTCTATGGGCTGCAGGGTGACAGCTGCCTCACCACGGTCTTCACCACAGGCTACAAGGGAATCTTGACTACGGCACCTGGAACCCTTCCTCCCTCTCCTCCACTCGGTGTCCTGCAGAATTGTTCCTGTCACGTATTTTGATCCCGCACTTCTCTGGCTGCAATTACATCTGCTCAACAACTTTTTTTTCTTCTTAAATACATTATCACAGAGGTGTTACTATAATTCCTGATTGGCTCAGCCTTGGTCAGCAGCACATCTGTCTTGGAGCCACCTGGCATTGACTCTGCTGGACCTGGAGGAAGTTTCTGGCAGTTTCTCACAGAAGCCACCCTCTAGCCTCTCCACTACCAAAACCTGGCCATGCAGACTCAATATACAGTGTCATACACTGTTTGCACACTGCCTTCTTTAACATGTTGTCAGTCACCTTAATAGTAGTTCCAGAGCTGCTATCAATTAAAAATGAATGGAGCATGTTGATCAGTTTACTTCACAAGAGGCAAGGCAGGGGATGGCAATAGCAAGCTCTGTGTGCCAAAGCTTAATTTGTCTGCTACTGATTTTACTGTATACCCACCAGCTTAGGGGAATGCACAGCCTCTGGCCTGTATTTCAGCTCTTTTCCTCAGTCTGTCTTTACCACTAGTCATTCCAAAATTATCATGCCTAACTGGAAGATTTTCATTAGCTGTCAGGTCAGTCTTTTAGCTGCTTGTGTTGGACAAGAAGAGATGAAGACCTGAACCTATGTATCATCAGACTGCTGAAAGTACAATAGATTGGTTTGTCATCACAATACCCTTAATAATCTTATATATTCACTGGGCAATGGAGTTAACACAGTGGACCCACCCAAGAGTCTGTAGGAGTTAACAAGCAACTGCTGAATGCAGCCTTGTCACAGAGACTGTTATCAAGGAATTATGTTATCATCCAGAACTGCTTGAGACTAGAGATGAGCTTTATGGTCAGTGACAGAAAAAAAAGAGACAGATCAGCTGGGACTCCTAATGGTTTATAATTGCCAGGATGAAACACTTGACCAGTACAACAGAAGCAACCTTTGTAGGTCTAAACATGAACTGCCAAAGTCAAACAGTTCCACAAAGTCCAGATGCTGTGAAAGCTACTTTGAGAAAAAACTTCAGCATAGCATTACCTAAAGGAAAAAGTGATTCACTAATTAAGAATTCCCAAGAACCCAGTGTTAAGATCAATCTTTTGAACCCTTCGAGACTTGGAGAGCCCATCCCTCTACTGACAACTTTCAAGAATCAGTTCTTTATTAATGTCCACTGAGTTTGATATTTAAAGCTGTCACTAGATGTTCTGCCAAAACATCCAGTGCTATATTGAGTGGTTTACTCAATACAGCAACATAGGTCATCCCAGTAGCAGCCATTGATATTATGATTTTCTTCTCCAGGGAACGCCTGTAACACTCGGTGGGATGGATTTGTCTGAGTAAACCTTGATTAACCAGGCAATTTATTACACTACAGAAAACTTGACTGAGATTATTATTGTCAAGAGAAATAATTTTTCCTTTTCTCTTCAAGCCACAGTACAGGTATTAAATAAATCTTTTGGACTGATCTATCAGTAGTATGCACTAGAAGTAGTATGCACTAGACTGCAACTTACCGACAGCTCTTGCTGTCTTCCTTTATGCTTCCATTGTCACTAACCATCCAAGGAAATAAGTCAATTTGTGAATATGCAGCTACTGAAGAAGCCTAAGAAAGCAAAATATGGCAACACAATTCTACCTAGGTATCAGCTATACTGTTTATAGAGACTTAAAATCTCTTTTAAAGCTCTGGAAACAAAGCTCCAAAAAACATAATAATTTCATGCCAGGAGAAAAGGTGAAATTTCAAATCAAACTCTGAGACCCAGTTTCTGTCTACCAGAACTGGAGTGTTTTCCAGGTGCATGGATTCACCCCACAATCACCTCAGATCATTCCATCGCTTCAGGATAGACAGGCATGTCAGAAATTTGACTGTATAACCAATGCAGCTGGAGGCACAGCCAGCCTAGGCAGAGCCAATACCTGCTGCAGGAGATGCCATCAGCTCAGAAAAAAATGTTACTATCCAGCCTGTCAACAGGGCACTAAAAGCCCCCTAGCTCAGATAAGGATCTTTCCTGTAGGACAGAAGCTTCCTATCATATCCAGCTACATCAGTCTGCAGGCCAACACCACATTTCTCCCCTTGACCGTCTCTTTTTGACTCTGTGTAGGGACTACTCCTCATGGACTAATTTGGCCAAAACTTGTCCAGCATCATCCAATCAGCTATTAGCATGTTCTGTGAAAGGATCAATTTCAGCAGGGGCTTATTAGGATATGTATCATATTGATTTGAAAAGAGAAGGAAAGTGTGAAATACGTGAAGGCAGCCTGCAACCCAGCCTGCAAACCCAGCCTGCAAATTATAGCATGAAGGACAAACTGAGATGAGCCTGCAGAATAAGATGGCAGCATTTTAGACTGCATATGGACTTGAAGCAAAAAATTACAATAAACCTTTTCCATAGTTCTGTAATGCAGAAAGACATGGAATATTATATTCAGCTTTGCCTTTATCAGTCAACCAGATGGAGTTCAAAGAAAAGACATGAGTAATTAAGAAGCTGAGAAATGGATTTGTAAGATTTAAAAAATTGCTGTATTTATCTAGCTCAGGAAACTACAACTAAAGTGGACGTTAGGAAAATGTGGTAACCACCCATGTATTTTGGAGGGTGGGAAAAATAATTTATGTTGGACAAACAAGCATCAACTAGAAACAGTGTTCAGTTTAAGAAAAGGAAATTATATGTTAACATTTCAGGAAATACTTTCAAACAGCAGTTCTTCCACTGTCAGCCTTTGGAATAAACTTAGGTTGGAGAAGCTGAAATCTTGGAATCTAGGGAGCTACAGAATGAAGAGGGTAAAGAACAGTGAACAGGGAAGTGCCTACTGTTGCTGGAAAAATAAATAATAATAGTGGGAAAAATAAACCGGAGAAGCTTCCACTTCTTACGCAGACAGTTGTTCAAGCTTAATCCAATAGGAGCTATCCTTTTCTATTCTGTATTTACTTCTTACCATCTCATCTGGGTTCAAAATATTTATTAGCACCAGTGCAAATTTATTCAATAAAAGTAACATGAAACAGAAATAGTTGTGTAAATAAAGTTGTATATAGGTGATACATGTTGAAAGAAGCAAACCCCAGTGTTTTGGTCTTCTCTTCATAAGCATGGTATAGAGCTTGATTCCCTCATGGCTTCTGTTTGTAAATGCATCAGCAATGATTGAGATAAGGCCAAGAATATCACAATGCTATATTCCTAAAGTAGTTTTTGTTCAATGATGAGTTATGGTGTTATTTCTCAGGATTTCAATAGGACTAAGAGATACCCAAGCTGCTTATGTTTTTATCCTTTTCTATACTTTTAGGGACTGTCAGAAGGACCACTCTGTGTCTGTGCGAACTGAAGAAAACATATTTCTATTAGACTTTTTTTAACCTTGAAATGAACAGTTAGGTATGTTAACTTCCCATAACACAGCTTTCAGATGGTTTGGAAAAATGTTGCCAGCTAAGAACTTCTGGTAATGTCAAGACCTTCAAATAGAGCAGCTACATAAACACATGCAAACTGAGATGTCATAAAAGATTTAAGACCACTTTTGAATTCTGACATAATTTTAAGACAGTCTTTCTTTTTCTTCTTTACTCTTGCTCCTTTCCCCCCTCCTTCAAAATAATATATGGAAAGATTTTTGATAAAACACAGCAGGTCATATAGAAAAGATTTACATGGAAGAAGGGGGAGACCTTTACCGTATGTGGGAAATACCAAAGAGGAGAAAGCAGACATTTCATTAGCTCAGCTATTATTATTTATAAGTCAACTAGAATGACCTTTCATACTTGTTTGATAAAATTTACTTACTGAAACCCCAGTGGAAATGGATCCAATTCATAATTTAGATTTCCAGCAAAAGCCTAAAATTAAAGTTCATATTTAAGTGGAAGTGTTAAGAGACTGTACAGATTTTCACTCCCCACAGGAAGTCCCTGAGGCATAAGAAGCTTTACTCTGGTGGCCAGAAGTCTCCAGCACTACATCAGAAAAAGTAATGATTTTGCAGCTAACTAGCCAAATGTTGAGTCTTTTAACAAATGTGAATTTTGGGAGGAAGGCTCAATATCTGGGTTATATAAGTGCACAAACGGCAAGACTGTGCCCCTAAAGATTCTTCAAGGCATACAAAAATTCCACTCATTAATGCACTGCTACAGATTAGAAGCCATCTGAGATTATTTCAAAAATTTACACTGTCTCAAAAGCCAGTACTTACAAGTCCTGATCCTTTTTACCTTGGGCTCTGACAAATCCCAGCATCTCTCCAACAAAATAGTGCAAACTATGTAAACACATGCAAGCAGGCAGGACAGAAGCTTCATGGATGAAGACAATAGTGAAAACACTCAGTCCTACAAGTAGCAGAGAACTGCAGCTCAGTCCAGGAAAAAAGATTTGAGCATATTCTTAGCTTCTAGCATGGACATAATCCCATGACTGCAGCTGCACTACTCACACCCTTCATTTTACTCATGTGTTTTGCAGGTATGCTGACTAGACTGCAGTACTCAATGTCTTCCAGGAGTGCATTGTTCTGATTTCAAATATTGTGCCTTTTTAGACAGAATAATGTGACATCTCCTAAGTCTCACAGGCTTTTGACCCCAGTTTCATATGTTGCATTATTACAGTTACATGAAGAGGTTTACATGCCGGAAAGGAAAATTACATGCATGGGCATAAATTAATACACAAGTGGTGCACAACAGATGTCAGTTTACACCACAAAAGGGTTTTTTAGTGTCTGCAGCACAGCCAGCTAGCACTCTATCCATTCCTCTACCCTTATCAACCTTGAGATATTTATAAAGGTTTCCTGGATAGGCATAGAAGTAGAGATTTTAGTCAGCGATATTTTTTCCTTTCAGTTTTCCAAACCATAAGAAAACACTCTCTATACTCACTTGTGGAATTACATTAGGGAAATTAACCCAGTGAGTATGCAGTTCAATCTATTAACATGAAAGAAAATGTAGGTTAGTATAACCACACAAATGCTCAGCCTTTAGAAAATCTAGCACCAGAACCATGACAGCCCACAGCCACGACTTGTTGTTCCAATTCTTATACAAGAAGCTTGAAGCACTTTATAATAGGGAACAAGTTTTGCTTTTCTCATTTTACAGCTGAGAAGATCAAAGTGCCTTCTACAAGAGGAAACAAGAAACTGAGCCTGGGGCCATCTCAATTCCAGCCATATGTTATTGTTTGAATTATTTCATGCAGCAGTAGCAATGCCAGTACCAAGTGCTTTTGAGGTGGATGTGATTTGTGGGATTAAAGCAACAAATTTAAGCCTACAGCATATTTTTTGGCTGGAGGAGAGGAGGGAACACTCAATGAAAGCAGCAAGTTAGTTCCTCTTCACCACCAAGATACATTTCAGCTTATACATCTAAATCAAATGGGGAAAAAAATCTTTGTGTTTAAAAACAGATTTTTAAAAAGAAACCTGGAAAACTGGTCTACTGTGTGGACAGTTACCTTAAAATCTATTTTCACACATCTGTGAGAAAAATCTTTGGTAACATTGATGTTCAGTATTCTTTTCCTGTCCTTTGTTCTTTCTCCTTTACTAACAGCTGCCACCTACTTACGGCAATAATTTTGTGGAATTTACTTCATCTTCTTCCATTTTCTTCACGTCAAATTGCCAAGATTTTAGGTGTCAGCCATATGGCAACCAATCCCTCACTCAAAGTTCTCTTATTTTATCTTCTACCTGATGTGACAATTTAGACTATAGAAAAGCAATGGAAAATTACAGTGCATTGACAACAGTGTGTGACTTAAAACAAATACTTTCTCATGCCAAAGAAATACTGAACATTAATAGTAATCACTAAAGAAAGACTGAGAGCTGATGCTACACATCATAAATATCACATTTTCATTGAGATCTTTTTTGAATTAATAAGAAAGAGACCGGGGCAAATCTCAAAATTAGGAAGAAGTCCAAAAGCATAGGTTAGACATGTCAGTGCTAATGGCACTTGTAGGACATTAAGAGTGAACACAATTGCCAGTATCAATTTCATGCTGTTATGTGTGCTTAGGTTAGAGAAGTTCTCACCTGGAGCTTGGGTGACATGGAAATGTATGAAGATCCAAGAACTGAGTGCTGCTATACTTGTTCTCATCCCAAACAGAAAACTATCTCAGGCAAATTGAGACTTTAGTCATATTTATATTTTGAAGGGAGATTAAATGGATGCGTTAGCCCATTTACTGAAAGATGATGTGTTAAGGACTGATCTTGCATCAGAACAGGGTGTGATAAAGAAATAACAAAAGCGTGCTGAAAGATAAACTAAGCTGTGGAGAACAAGGGAGTGTTTTCCTCCCTTCCCCATACTAATATGAGAGGTAGGCAGTGGCTTGTTATTGCTATTGTCATTATATTTTATGAAATAGTGAATCTCTGCATGGCTGCTGAGCACTTGGTTGTGACTGAGCTGACTGCCAGAGCAGTGAGATGAAGCAAGAATGTGAGCATTCCCCTGAGGCGTTCTTCTGCAGATAAACAGATGTCATAATGTGGAAACAGGAAAAGTGGAATCAAGGCATCACTTGTCCCCTGGAACAGAAGGCATCCATCTTCTTCCACTCGCCCAACAAAGCTCACTGATACACACTTCACATCAGACGGCTGTAGTGTCTCAGGCTGGTAGGTGTTTAGGTGCTGGAGAAGCAGTGGAATTTGAAAAAAAAGCAAGCCTTAGAAACTGCAATTATCCTTCCCGTAACTTTGCTGGCTCCAGGATCCAGCAGAGGCCGTGTATCATTCTGCTTCTCCTAACACCACTATTTTAAGTTTGGCTGCAGAAAAAATTGAATGGGCTAACAATTTGAACATGCAGGCATCCCAGTCTTTCAAAGAAATAGAGCCTTTGAATTTGGCCATGAGGTGGGTGTTCAGACTGCCCAGCTTGTTTCTGAACTCCTAGAAGGTAGTCAGGGCCATTGGTTTATCTGTGCACCAACATCTCATTCTCAATGACAATGTCTGTCTTAACTACAGTCTCTCAACAGTCTCCACCCAAACGCTGCTACTGCACAGGACCAGGAGCACTACAGCAACAGACCTCAGTGCAGTTACTTGCTCTGCTCTGTCCCAGTTTGGGTTGGCTGCAGCTCCCATTATACATGTGGAGGCATTTCACTATTTAGATGATTACCATCAAGCTCAGACTTTCATCCTTGCACAACCAGTTGCAATCAAATGTTTTGGAATACTTCCTGGCCATTTATCACATAATTAATCTCAGCAACCCACTTCCAGAATGTTCTCAAAAAGCGTTAATGTGTAAGTGTTCTGCAAGCATGGTTAGTGATGGGATGTTGAACAGTGAGAAGCAATTTCACTTTGATATAGACTATCCTATTCTGACTTCCGAGCATGTTTGGATATGTATAACATTATCATTTGCATGGGAGACAATACTTAGCAAGAACACAAAACAATAGGCATTGCTTACATTCACCCCGGGTAAACCAGCTTTCCTACTGCCCACTCGCATTTCACACTTTGCACACTAAACACTGCCCATTTCACAAAACAGTCACTGCACTGAACTCTGCCTCTGGCAAATGTAGAACAAGACCTATCCGGCACCACGATGTTTTGTGCCAAACAAAACCCTTAATTTTTTTTTTTTTTAAGTAAAATTTTTAGGGTGAAAAAACAGTATTTGTACTCACTGAGCCAGTGATTTTCTCAGGAGATGCTGTTTCATCCTCACTTACTTGGGATCTCTCTATTGGTCTCCTCTGCCATTGCAAACAACTGAGCAGTTTTGACTGTCTAAGTGGGCATCTCCTTCTTCAGCATGAGGTGGTGGAACCACTCATCAAAGTCGGGGTCCTGTTTCTTGTACAGGCAACCCAAAACAATCCAAGTGAAGGAGATAAAGGTTCACCTGGTTTCTTTAGAGAAATAACATCATCTGGCTTTCCCACAGTCAAGACTGTTTCCATAGCGCTTGCAATTCACTGAAAAATGAATGCCATGACTAACACTGAAAAACACTTAAGCTTTCAGCCAAAAGATTTCTTCATTTTCAAAAAAACCACCTGAGTTTTCCATGAAAACGTATCAATTTTTCAAACAGTCCTATCTGTTAAAAAACAGTAAGGATTGGTTTTCTGTTACTGGATTTCTTAGTCCTGGCCTAAGTACATGGCCTAAAAAATAAATCCATACTACTGCTATGGAAAAAAAGTAAGATTATGTTAAGTGAGCATGGTAAGAAGCATTTCAGTTCCAATTAACTAAATTATCACAATAAGAACATGAAGAAAACAATTAAGAACTTGATGAAACTCCCCTTTTGGCCCTGGAAAGTCCATTTCCTCCATTTCTTAGTATGTATGAGACACAGAAGAAATCTTTGCTGGCAGAGCTTCAGTTCAAGATAAAAATTATAATGCTGCAGTGCACAATGGCAAAAGCATTTCAAAAAAATTCCTGCTGAACGATTAGAAAAAAGATGTATTATTCCTCTCAGATCATAACAGTAGCTTGATTTCCACTTCAAAAAGTAATTCAGAACATTTCAAACAACAGTTATTATGCATTTTAAATTCAGCAAGTTTGAATAAGTTGTGACTAAAAATTTCACAGAGCTTATCAAGAAGCTCTCTGGACCACCAATACTATTTAAATGAATTTCACACTACTAGGAAAGATTTCAGAGGACTGAGGTGACGAAAGAACTAATACGGCATCAGCTTTTCCGTGAGTAGGTAGACTGATTTTAATTGACATAGCAGGACAACAGAAAGCAAAAGAATGGAATAACCCATAATTTTTGATTATTCCAGGACATGGAAAGCAAAACTAATTGAAATTACTGAAGCTTATAAGAAATAGAGCTGGTCAGATAAAACTGACTCCTTATATTGAACAGCTAGAATTAAAAGTTGGTTGAAGACAAAGCCAACACACATGTAGTATTTATACTACTGAGGGGCATTTAAAAGTGTGCCACATGCAGACTGAAGCTGGATTTATACGAAATTAACTGGCTGGTATGAAATACGTTGCAACTATGGTTTCTGAATTGTATACAGACATCCATTAAGCAAAATCTTCTTATTCTTATTTCAAAAATTGGTTCTTTACTAAAACATTATTTAATATTATTTTCAGTAATTGAAATGCAAGATAAAATCACCTTTAAAATCTCATCTAAAGATGAAAATGTCTCAAAGGACACAAGCAGAGAAAACTAATGAATACAACCGGCCACTTCCTAAAACCAGCTTGCTTTGTTTTCTGGCTACAAACTGCATTCAAAGGAATGGGGAAACATACAGGCACAGGGATTCACCAACCACAGAAGCAACAGGCACAGGGATTATTTAGACTTCCAATCAGATGTCATGACCAAGACTCCTATAAAAATGAGGTAGAGTAGCAGTAAGGCGAGTGGATACAGTACAATTCTTTTAGCAGTCCTGTTTTGCTATTAGTGTTCCAATTAAAAATGCATTTAAATTATTTTAAAGGATCCAAAGAAGAGTGCCACAGACAAACAGGATCCAAAAGACTTGAGTCTATTTACTTTAAAAATGCAAGCTGAAGAGTGACTTGTTCCATTTGTAAATGCCTACAGTGAAAACAGCAATGTCACAGCATACACTTTAGTTTAGCAGACAACAGACAAAAGATCTGACAGCTGGATACACAAAGACGACAAATTCAGGCTCAATGTAAGAGGCATGTGTTTAACAGTAAGTAATGATATTTTAAACAATTTGGGTGGATTCTTAATGTTAGGAGCTTTCAAATCAATGCAGGATGCTTCTAAGAACAGCTTTAGTTCAAACAAGAATTTGAGGAAGTCTTGGAAACTGTGCTCTGCAAGAGAGCAGACTGAACACATGGTGTTTCCTTCTGCCTTCTGAATCAGATTACACTGGAACTGCTACATTTTTTTCATGGTAATACCTCAAAGGGTGTAGATTTAAAAAAGGAAGACAAGTGGGCATGAGCATTTTTGACATGTAGGACCATGCAATACTGTTGGGACTATATGGCTGCATTACACTGCCACCTGAAAGAAGCATCACCTAGGTACAGCAACAGTGTAAAATTGTGTAGGTAGGGAGGGACCCTACATTTTCGTACCAGAAATCATGAAAATGAAAGCAGTAACAGCATGCTACGTTCAATCTAGTGGATGCCAGAAATTTTGCATGCCAGGAGATTGCTCAGCCCAAGCCTGCAGGGGTACTGTTCCTTTCAGACCATTTTTATCATGAGAAAGAAAAACAAGACAGATGCAATACACCTGAAAGAAGAAATTCACCTTTTTGGCCTCGGTGAAATAAAGGTGAAAAGACCTGACATGCTGCAGACAGACTTTACCATGCAAAGGAAAAGGTAGTCAGAAGAGACAGAAACCCGAGCATTTCCTGCTTGAATTGTATCCATACTTTTATGAACAAAAAATTTGCAAACACTGAGTCTCCAATCTCAGGAAATAAAATTATTTCAACTGACGGCACTCCTTTTTGGATACAAGGCAATGAGATTCAAATTGTCTTGTCTGGTGCCAAGTAAGAGCTTTGACCAGAATCTCTTGTATCTTAGGACAAAATCTCATGCCACAAGGCTGCTGGATGTTTTGGGCATGACTGCCTAGTTCTCCCTGCAAGAGTCATGTTTGAACAAAAGAAAGACCATGTCAAGACAGGCACATTTTGAAGAAATGTGTTTTGGTGAAAAGCTGGTATACAGATTTAGTTGAAGAATGTTCTTCAAGAGAGTATAAAATTTTTTACTCCAGTAATTCTTTCAGTAGCCAAGATTTTTACTTCACACTTTCAAACTTCTGCATACCCAGCTGACAGGATTAAGACACAGCGTGGGAGTTCACCCTGCACAGACGGTGAGCATAATGTATAGTCATCATGGAGACAGCAGTTCAGAGATGGAAAAATCCTTCCAGGTTGTTCATGACAGATCTATGGCAGCGGTCACCCACGACAATATATTTTTAGAGTTTTATACAGCCCATTTCTATGCATGCTCCTCCCAGAGACCCTTTAATTCATACATACTGTTAAAGATCACATGACTGTCTTCAGAGAGATATATCATAGTATCAGTTTTGGATCTGCACTTTCCCACACGGGCAACGTGCTGCTGTGGAGCTGTATTTAAAGCATGCTCTGGAATCAGCAACTTTGCAGTTCAACAGCACTAAATAACCCACAAACTTTTCCAGTATATACTTTATTTCATTCATATTTCACAGTCAGTTTCTGTAAAGTTTTAGCAAAAAGGTCATGTTCTATAACAGAGGTGTTAGGCTACTGTATTCAGAGCTAGCAACGGGCTTTGAAAGTACAGAAAATATTTACATTCCAACCAGAACAGTAGAATTTCAAAAAGACATAGTAAAAGTAATCAAAAATACCAACATTTATTAAAACTTAATATAAAAACCAGTCTGTCTGACCCATCAAGCTACCCCACTTACAAGCTGTCAGCAATAGCTGAAGCTGCAGCAGGCCATTTGACTGATTAGACCAAGACAGCTGTCTTCAGCTAACTTCTTAATAGCAAGTCTTGCTGCTTCAAGGATCAAAAACCCCTGTGAGTTCATTGCTTACAGTTTCCATTCAGAGGCTAACATTTCTGTTCAAATCTACTGGACCACTTCAAGATCCTGCCCAGAATCTGGACTTATCCTGGTCCTGATGTAGTCAACTAATTTTCTCAATGCTCTTCCAAGCTAACCTATTTTATTACATTGCAGCCAAGAAAGGAAAGCCCTTATTGTTTTAAATCTTTATCAGGGCTCCTAGGAATAAAGGCAGCGAAGAAAACTGAACAGAATGGTACCTGATGACATATTTATGACCAGGGACCTTCAACATCCTTTTTTTAAATAGATGTTGAGTTAAGGTTTCCCATTATCTAGGGATATGCTTCCTAAGGGGCCTCAGATTTAAGTATGAGTTCCAGAGTGGATTTTTCTAGTTGAGTAAATACTTTTTAAGTCTGGACTGATGCCCAGTAGGAGATTTCTAACCAGCTGCTGGACTTTATTCACAGATTTATTGAACATATATTTATACAAATTACACCAGCTGAAAGGCCCATTAGCTGTAAGCACACCCACTTCAGCCCACCCTCCGTACTGTCAGGGAAAAAATACATGTGGTACTATAAGGACTAGGAGACATTTCCATCAGCTAAGTCTCCCTAAGTCAGAGGGCACTGCCCTGCAAGGCAAGGTTTTCATTCTTTTATGCTCTATCAGAGCAGTGGAAATAGAATGGAGAAGGTCACCAGTAGACTCATTTTTCCTTGTCTCAAACAGATGCAATTTGACTTCATTTTTTCTGCCTCCCTTTCATCTCTAGGTACCCTGAGCCCATCGTCTTGTTTTCTAGGGCAATCGCTTCCTATAAATACATATTCTGAACTTCAATTCTCCTCTCTATTTAAAAGAGAGAATAAGAACTTCAGGAAAAGTAGGAAAAATATCCTATGCACTTTCTCATACCTCACACCTCTAGGCCTATTTCATGTATTTGATCAATGGATCTGCCTCCTCTCCTTGTAAGAAGTTCAGATGAAAACAAGACCTTCTTATTTCATAAATGGCCTGAGGTACCATCACATCTATCCTGCCAAATGTCATTTGGTGCAGATATCACAATTGATAGATTGTGTCTATACTGGACATGTCCTACATTATTACCCTGCACTCTGCTGCCTTCTGGGTTTGCTGGCTAAGTTTCAGTATTGCCAGGCTGCGAGTTATGAGTCATGGGAGTATCACAACTGTATCAGGTATATTAAAAAAAAATAAATGCCAGAACAGTGTCCAAGAACACTTTTACACAATTCCCACATACTGCACCAGTCTTCAGCAGGTAGGCAGGATCCCATGAAAGGCATGGCTACTAGTTTGCTACAGCTCCACTAGGGCAAACCGTGCCACGACATTTACTGTCTAGGCCCATGGCTAGTACAAAGAGGACTCACATGCCTCAACTTGGTAAGACATGTAAAGCATTTCTTTTCATCAGTGTAAAAAGGGTGAAATCCCTTACAAGAGAGAAGTCTCTTACAATTTCTCTAATACACCTATTTGAGGAAGGACTATAAAAGTATTCTCTACAGACTTCGGCAATACTGATTCCTAGAGGCATCAGAAAACGCTAAGGTCTAGTCACAAAGTAGCAAGACATCCACTCTACTTTCAAGTTTCTTTTTTTAACAATCTGAAACAGATGATAAAAGGAATCACAGCATCAAAATACCTAGTCACCTAGATGGCACGAGTTTTTGAAAACATTGTCACACAGAAAGGAACATATCACAGACTATTCAGATTCCTTAATGTTCTTAGACAAAGCCGTTCTCAATTTTCTACACAAACTGCCTCTGAAAAATGATCCCTTCAGATTGCAGGGAGTGATGTAGTTAAGTGTCTAGATAAACTGCGATGAAATAAACATCTGTAAAACAGCTTTTTTAACATGACTACTGTGGCTCTCCACTAGCAAGGTTAGTATCTTACGCACACAGTGCTGTCAGCAATGTCTCAAGGCAAGCAGCCTAGGAATGCTATCAATCTATATGGAGGAAAAAATGTCTTGGGAGTTTGTTTTTTGAAGTTCAAACTTAGGTAGATAAAATTTTTAGAGCGTTTATCCAAGCTGACACAACTCCTACTCTGGCTACATTCATCTGATTTCTCTAAATAAAAAAAAAGAAGGAAGGGGGCGGGAGAAGGACTTCACCTCTCACCAACTCCCTTCACCTACTTGGAACTGATGATGGCCCAACAGCAGGGCCTGTTCTGCTGCTGCACTCAGAAACAACTATCTGAAGATGGGAATAAGAAGATGCTTGCAGAATACTGCAAATGACTGTCTTCACTTCAAGAATGGGAACATGCCAGCAGAGCACATCCAAGCTACTTCAGTCCAAGCAATTACAAAGAGTTAGCATGAAATTCAAGGTCACACTGCAGTACTAAGTACCCATTCTGTCTAGAACCCACCATGCTATTCCAGTCCCACAGCTGGCTCTGAAGACAAATTGTTAATGGCAATTACAAGTCATGGACTCAAAAAATGGTCAAGTAAAAGTTTGAGACAGGAAAAAGGAGGCACAGAAATAACTTGACCAACATCTATGCACATTTTTACTACATGTTGGGATAAGTGGGGTCTTCAAGGTTGCTATCACCTTTATCAGATCCTGTTAGAGATGCTTCTAGCTCTGCCCATGACTGTGGAGCATTGTTCTTTATTGCCTCTATGAAAAGCTGCGTTTGGTGCTTCAGTCGGTCCAGCTCGGCCTGAGTCACCTGGTTCTGATGAATGAGCTCCTTGGTTTTTAAAGTGATCTCCAGCAATCCTGACCTGCGTAGCACAACAAGCGTATTCTGAAAGCGTCTGCACTTGCTTTGTTGTTGCAAGAGCAGCTCAGGGGTAGTGCAAATCTCTTCCGGTATCAATGGAGGGCTCCACACTGCAGACGGCATTGTAGTCTGTGATGCACTCTCGCTCTCATGAAGGGTGCACTTTGTTGCCTGCAGAGTTCCAAAAGGCAAAAGGGGAGTCAAACCCGGCACTTTCTGAGTGTCACTGGAAACACGATGAAAACCAGGAAGAGCTGACAGTTTTCCACTTGTCACCACAGCTGAAGAACTTTCCTGGTTAGAATCCTGAGGGGTCTTAAAGCTAACTGGTAGGTGGGCAAAAGGACTAGGAGGCAAGCCTGTGCTCATTAGTACAGGAGAAGTCTCCATCTTGGGTGCTTCAGTGCAGAGTCGTTTATGGCAAGTGGTTTCCTGACATTCTTCTAGATCAAAGGAGTGATCTCTTTTGCAGGGCTGTGGTGCTATTTTGGGATAAGAATTCAGGATGGGCAGGTAGTTAGAGGAGTCATTTCTCTTTTTCCCAACAGAATGAGGATTAATGGGAGGTGGGATTGATGGACGAAGAAACACTAGCTGTGGCTGAGCTGGAATCACTTCAAAGGATGGCTGCACAGTCCAAGACTGGAGCTGTGATGAACTCCCCTGAGAAGCACAAACAGGGAAAAACCACAAGTCTTACAAAAGCATTGTAGAAGATGATAAAAAAAAAACTTAAATGAAACAGGTGGATTGAGTCATTTTTCCATATTTGATATATATACTGTCCAATTAATGTGTTCTGAAGAATTTTCTATCAAACTCATCCTTCTCTTTCTCTGGCAATGGAGTGTAACTCTGGAAATACAGCTGTAATCCATAATCCTTTTACTATGCAACAGCAGATATATCTAAAAACAATTCAATCTGAATTTATACATGCTCTCCTAAATGAGGATTACAATGAAAGCTTATATTGTTCAATGTTCATTAAAAAGTTCAACCCAGACTTGGGATCAAACTACAAGTGCACAGGAAAGCTGAAAAATAATTAATCTTTGTGGTTATGAAATATATTAAGAGTCAAGGAAAGACTGCAAAGACATTTTAGGAACAATTCAGACTCCCTCTTTGTTGAAAGGCAGCAACTCAAATCTTCTCAAATCTATTCTTATAGCAAGCTTTTGAAATGGTTATTTAAGACACACAACAGCTGTTCAGCAAGTCTCGTATTTGAAGTACAATACACAGTTTCAATAAATTTAAAACTACGAAGCAGAAAAATAAAGGCTGAATATCAACCAATGCAAGGAGAAAAGCCTGCCATAAGCCCAAAGGAGTTTAACTTTGTACCTCTGGTGAAATAGTCTGCACTGATGAACCTTAAAAGCATTTTACTTCAAGAACAATGCCAAAATTTCTACTCCCTCCCACAAGCCATACTCTGGAATATAGGTGAAAACATCCATTTTTACAAGACATTACCTCTTTTTCCTCCAACACCTTACTACAGATCTTCATGAGACCTTCTGGCCAAAAACATGACTGCTTTTCTCCAAAGATATCAAATAGTCTAGTAAGAGACACTATTTCTTTCTAAAGCAAAATCTCACTTCGTAATATATTTAAGCCATCACCGCTACAATTATTCCAATACATTGTCAGCTGCTTTTGCGATTCCTTACAACTTGGAACTCAACTGGAAGACCTGCTGAAGGCACAGTTTTTAGCTACCACAAATACATCTTATTATTTTTAGTACTATATTGAGTCATCTGAAATCCATATCCTTTCCATCAGTCTCGTAAGTTTTAAACTGGCAAATGCTAACATGCTTTGCTAAAGTCCATTCCCCCAGTAAAGGACTCGGAACTTACCAAAAGCAGGTATTACCCACTGATTAGGACACTGAGACTTGGAGATAACATTCAATTACCTACTCTGACACAATGTTTCTTTGGTTCAGTGGGCAAGATGCTTATGGAATAGGGGTACAGAACAGCTACCTGTAAAAATAAATATTACTACCTTAACACAAGAGAAAGAACATTCAAAAGAAAAGTATCTGGAGATGTAAGGAGTGAGGAAGCATATAAATACTGTAGCTATACATACATAGGACAGAACATGTAGCCTTAAGGAGCACGGCTTTGGAGTCAGAAGTTGCCATTTACTGCACTGCTGAACAGCACCTAGTACAGCAGAGCCCCATAATCATTGAGACCAAAAGAGCTGTGGTAACTGTTTATCTTGCTCTTGGATTTCTTTCTATCTCTGTTGTTTCTTCTTTTCCTTCTCACATTGCACTGTGCTCTTGTTCTCCTACTCAAAATCTCATTTTCAGTAGAGGACACCTTTATTTTACTAATCCCACAAATTGTTTTGTGTTTTGTTGCCTCTTTTTTAATGAAAGCTATGAAGACTGATTTCCTGATGTATCAGTGTCACTTGTCTAAAAAGCCTTCCTACATTAAAGACTTTCACAAGACTTACAGAAACCTTACCACAATCAGAACTGTGTTTTAGATAACTAATCGCCACTTGATTTTTTTTTAGTAGCATTATTGTTAACTCTTTACATTCTGAAATTGGGCCAGCAGATAACAGCAGGTAACCATCACTGTGGAGGATCACAGTGGTTCCAAGACAGAAGGATGATGCTGATTGAAACTGAAACTCGAAGAAATAAACAGCAGTAACTGGATGCTGCTTTTTCTTTTTTTTTTGGTCCAGCAAGCCCAACTGAGCACTGTGTTGAGAAGACCATTTTAAAAAGACGACCATCTGAGATAACCAGGCATAACGAAAAGAGGCAGAAAGACTTTAATCATACACAGTTAGACTTAGATATTATGATGCACAGCTCAAGAGAACCAAGTGTGGTCATTTTATCCACCTCCAACTCTTTCTTGCCAAATTTCTTTTTTGCTATACTACCAGGTTTTTTTATACATACATATGTATGTGGTTGGATTTTTTTTAATATATGTATCTCTATATATAAGCTACTTATTATTAACTGCTGCTTCTTATTGCTTGCAACACAACTTGGAGTTTACCACTGGAATCAGTGCAGGTAATGTCTTAATTCTTGAGCTCTGGGTCAAAGGCTATCAGCCTTTGGTGAAGCTTGCCTATATAAAAACTATATTAAAACTTCAGCATTTGTTTACACAGTGTTTTGTCCACACATCTAGGAACGTGACTATAAAATAAAATTGTTTCTTGTCAAGATAAAGCATGATGCTCAGGGAACAGAACCACCTCCCCCACAACTGCATAATCTGCTAAATTTAGTAACAGTGTATATTACATCTTGCTTGTTGTCGTAACAGATTCAGTAGAAAAAGAATCAGGATCTATATTCTTTTTCTGCCTTCCCACTATATTCTCAGAAGTATTCCAGTAAAAAAAAGCACTGAAGAACTTTTGCTCTGCTCCAAAAATGAGTGAGTACAGAGCAGGAGGTCTACTAACACGACAGCACTTTGGACTTCTCACATCTTCTGTTAAAATGTAAAATTTGCACAGGGGGTCTCACAGATGTGCTGGAGGAACTATACATTACAAAAATAGTGGAGAACATAAATAGTGAATGTAATTATTGCAATGTGAGCCATCACATGCCATTAAGAGAAACAACTATTAAAGTAGAAGTACCACAGCTAACTTCAGATAAGATTTAACTTTTCCATTTATAATATTCTGGATTCGTGTTTCCCATTGCATATGAAGCACTTCTAGAACCTTAGAATAAGGAAACAAACCTATCATCCTACTTCACCATCTTTTTTGAATGAAAAAGACAACAGCAGCTTTCAAAAGCAAATCATCCTTTTCTGTTTAATTTTTGGTGCTATTTACATAACATTCTTGAAGATATATTTTGGGGGGATTCCTTTGAGACAAAGAGGTTTAGTAGATGGAGCAGTTTCCCCATTTCACATTCCATCTTAGTGATTCCAGCTGCCTCTCAAAAGAACAGAGAATCACATTAGAACTTCTTAAATTACCAGTTACTTTTCTGGACTGCAACAACTTTGCAAAATGTTTTTTGAAAGGAAAAACGTTTTTTAAAAAAATTAAGCACACGCAATATTTTTAAAGATATTATTTCTTCCCTACCTGCTTAACCAACACATTTTTCATAACAACCATAGGAGAAAGTGCAGGAAAGGAGCTGCTTGTGGTCCTCGGGCATTGCCAAGGTCCGTCCTCTGCATTCCAACACAGCGCATTCAGCACATCCTCTGAGTCCGTCTGCTCCATAGCACTTGGGCACTCTGAACTTCCATCTGCCAGATGTAGAATTCAGCTGTTAGCTGTTTCACATGCAATATGCCTACTACTGCCTTCCAGTTCTACTATTCTGCCTCCTTTCAACGAAGTCACAAAGAACAATAAAGTTTAGTTCTGTAAAATTAACAAAATTAAAGCTGCTGTGACAGCTGTTAGATAGCTTCTAATAAAAAGCTTTGTATTTCAGGTCAGTTCTTACACAGACATTTTCTCCCCCGAAAATCTATTACTTTTTGTTCTTTTCTATTTAGTCTCCAAGGGACTGCATAGTATCATGAAGGTTGCTCTAAAAACTTACACAGGAAAGCTCTACAGGCTCCAGCATTGCCACATCCATAGTTTGTGATGCAGGCACTTTGTGTCTTGAAATTTTCTATCTAAAACCCCAGCAAAGCCGGTATCTTTCATAGAAGTGCTTTTTTTCTCCTTTAAAGGTCATTTTTGCACACTTTTGTTGAGTACTAAAATCGCACATCATGTCTATTATTTTACTGCTGTTATAACCATTACTGTCTGGTTTATCAGACTCTACTGACAATATGGTCAGATTGTAAGAGACACTGGGCAGCATAATCCATAATTTCATTAATCACTGCAGAGAACAAAAAAGCAATTTTGACATCTCCACTTTTAGACTCTGAAGTACGAGATTCTTCCATTAATTCTAAATTCCCATGCCATTCAAATTCACAGGATGAACTTTATAACTTGGTCATGTTCCACTTCAAAAGGCATTGGTGGTAGGATGATTGCAGGTGAAACCTATCTTGCATAGAAAGGCCCTCCAAGGTAATGAGATACAAACTCTAAGGGTTTACTCAGATTCGTTAAACATCACCAATTAAAGCACAGCCTCAGCATGGTAACACACAAAAAAGGTAACACAGTGGTTTTCTAAACCTGAATATCCGGAGTCTTTGTCAGATTCAGCTGCCGCCATACTGAAGCGATGGTTGAAGCTCTTCATTTCCGTCACTTTGCCCAACAATTCCTCAAGGGTGTCAGTAGATGACTATTTTGTCCGAGTGCTTCCATAGTGCTGCAGGCAGTTTTTAACATATTTTCCATTGAGGAACTACAAAACAGTTAACAAAAAAGGACTTTATCTGAAAGAAAGAAAGTTCCATCAGTGTAACACAGCAACAGTGGATAGTTGCATATCTCCTTTTATACTGCCAGTGAGCTAACTGGAGACTTTAAGAAAGATCTCAAAATGCTAAAAGAATGAAATTTAGATCAAAAACCTAATGTATTGGACACGTCTTTCCACTCCAAAAAAGTAAAACAAACTAAAAATGAAAGGCTATTCATAAACAACATTTATTTCAAGAATTAAAATTACTCAGGGCATTATTTATCTTACGAAAGCTTTGTTGTCCCAAGGGCTGAATTGCAAAACAAGACAGTTGTGCTGGGTGAGGCTCTTGAAACAAATACAGCTGAACCTGCAAAGCTGTGGTTTTGCTAACACAGTTTGTTTCATTCTCAAGAGTAGAGTAAATCATTAGAGAAAAGAATGAGTGATCAGTGAACACACTGGGGGCTAAAGAAATCTAATGTTAGATGTTTGCTAAAAGAGCAACACATAGTGCAATACACTCCTAGGGGAGACAGGGCCTTAGAAGTGCCCACACCCAGAATGTAAACACTGACAGGCTGAAACTAAAAGCTATGAAAATCAGAAAAATGAAGTAACATTATGGCCTCCCACACTACATACTTGTCACAACCTTCAGCTGCTTACTGAGGGTAGGCAGCATCTAGTAAGACAAAACTTCTGCTTCTCTTAAAGAAGGTAGTTGAGAGTTTGGCTAACAGAAAACTGACAGAACTAAGTACAGAAATTATTTCTACTACTATTTGTTGAAATTATTTTCCTATAAAGTAACCCACTGAAGTCATGTGTCATGTTAAGTTTTATATTTAAATTACAAAAACAGGAACTCAGGACTCTGCATCATAGTCAGGCCAGCAGTCCATCAGCAGCAGTATCCAGTACACGCTGCTTCCAATGACATTGCAACAGACATTCTGGAATAATCTACCCAAAAATGCAAGTTTCTTCTTCAGGTCTTGCCAACTTTGTTACAAGTGTGCTCCAAAATCTTGAGTCTTAGCACCAGTAATGAATTCTGAAATGGGAATGTGACTGTCTATTACAACAATGATGGAATAATGGGCAGCAGAAGAAAATTTCCTCAAGTAGCTACTCGCATCATTTTTACTTGCCATCTTCAGTCACACCTGCCTGCCTGCCAACAGGTATGGAACAAACACGATTACATAAGCGCAACCTAGATGCTATCCTTGCAATGGAAGAAGTGGTTTAAGTCCTGATCCACACTTTCACTACTCAGCCCTTTCCAAAACAAATGTATTTTTTTAAGAAAGTGATACGCAGAAACGCTAATCTAAAATAAAACCCCAAAACCACCTCAAACCAAAACAAGAAACAGAAAGAGAGCTAGAAATAAATAAAAAAAGGAACACCTCATCTGCCAGTTTTGCATCAAGGGAAGACTTGAGAAGGGCTGACACATCATCGCCTCTTACAGAAAAAAACAAACCACCACAACCACAACGGAAAATAAACCAGAGGTGCCACTCCCCCGAGGCACGGGCGTGAGAAGCCTCCTGCCCATTCCCGGGCCAGAGCCGTCCCCCGGGCCCGGCGGGCAGAACCTCCGCCGCGCATCGCATTTAGAACCGGGCACCCACGGCGTCGTCCAGGGCCGTCCCTCCCGCTGATCCCACCCAAGCGCCTCCCGGGCCCACACGCCAGACTCCTGCGGCACGAGGAGAGCCCGCGCAGGCGGGACGAGCCACCCGGTTGCCGGGCCTGAGCCGCCGCCCCACCACACGGCGAGGCGCAGCAGGCACAGCACAGTCCCGGAGCCCCAGGGCCGCCACCGCTCCCTCACGGCCGCGGCCGCCGCCTCCCGTCGGGCCGGGCCGGGCCGAACCAGGCCGCCCCTCACCTGGGCGCGCGGCCGCCACAGCTCAGCCGCGCCGGGCCGCGCATGCGCCGCACCCGCCCAGGGCACGCCCCGCCCCCGCGGCCGCCGAGGGGGAGCGCGGCTGGCTGCGCCCCGAGCGCGCATGCGCAGAGCGGGCTGGCGGGAGGGCGGCCTCGAGGGTGGTCATTGCCGTGCCCGGGCGTGTGGGGGAGCCGGGCGGGGGGAGCAGAGCCGGCAGTTTGGGGTAGTGCTGGGCCTCCGCAATGCTGTGCAAAAAAGTACGATTCTTCCCCACACAGAAGGTGTGCAGCCTCTCTCACTCTGAATGGGAGATGAAACACAGACAGACACTTGAAATACGAGGAAAGCAGCATCAAAGAGGTCTCAAACTTGTCTCAAAGAGGGAAACACAGCAAAAAGAGGAATCACAGAATCAGTTAAGGTGGAAAAGACCTCAGATCATCGAGTCCAACCTTTAACCTAACACCACAATGTCAGCTAGACCGTGGCACTAAGTGCCACATCCAGTTTTTCTTAAACACTTTCAGAGACAGTGACTCCATCACCTCCTCAGGCATCCTGTTTCAATGTCTAATCACCCTTTCTGTGAAGAAATTCCTTCTAATCTCCAACCTGAACCTCCCCTGGCATACCTTGAGACTGCGTCCTCTTGTCCTGTCACTGGTTCCTGGGAGAAGAGACCAACCCCCGCGTGGCCACAGCCTCCTTTCAGCATCCTTGTGAGAGTCATAATTTTGCCCCTGAGCCTCCTTTTTTTCTGGGCTAAACATCCCCAGCTGCTCCTCACATTTTTGTGCTCCAGATCCTTCACCAGCTTCATTGCCTTTCTCTGGCCTCACTCCAGCACGTCAGTGTCCTTTCCTGAATGGAGGGACCCAGAATTGGACACAGAACTCGAGGTGTGGTTTTACCTGTGCCAAATCCAGGGGAAGAATCACTTCTTCCTGTCATAAGTAAAACCATAAAAACCAACCAACTTTTACATGGTTGGAAAGTGTGAAATACATGGATTTGGTTTCCATGAACTGCATATAAATCAAGGGCAAATAAATAGGAAGAAGTGAGTCCCTGGTTCAATGAATGTAACTAGAGTAGCTATTCTTGTTCTGAGAACTGCATAAACGCTACCAGCACCCAGAAATTTGTCAGAATATTTTGCATTTGGACATGAAAGCCATTTCATTAGAGAAAACTGAAAAGGCTGTGTGGAACACCTGAGCAAAGACACAATGAATTCCTTAAATAGAAATGGAAGGAAACACTTTCATTGTTATGATAGTCTTGTTAAAGAACCTGAAATATGCTGATTAAAGAGATCAACAAGATCTAATAAATTCCTGAATGAAAAAAAGGAGGACTTTTAATCTCAGAATGGTCTCATAAACAGCTTGTCAAATACAACACAAAAATGTCTGAGATTACATGAAATGACATCGTTGTTATGAAAAATATGGCACTGATGGGTTCCAGTCCTACCAATCTGAAATGCTGTGAGAGAACACTCGTGTCTCATATTCTTAGGATGTATTTTTGAGCACTGAAATGCCAGAATTGGCTCTGATTACATCTAAACTGTAGTGTGAGATGTGTGGTCTCTAGACTCTGGATTTGGATGCCTTACTGTTCAGGAGTTTTGAGTTCCGAGGAAAAGCATGCTAAGAATGCCGTTGTATCATCTTATTTGCACAGGCTTGGTCCTGGATTGCCTTATACCCAGAAACAACCCTTACTGTCCTCCACAGAGGCCAGATTTCTCAGGATATGGGAGTATGTGTGGGTGCTCAGTGAAAACAGCTCACCAGAGGGCAAGCAGCCTGTGTTTGGGACAGACAACCTGCTGCTCAGTTCAGGTGATTTGGAACAGATTTGGAATTTGTGATACCAGGCCTTCATCCAAGGGGCAGCAGGTAGGAGAACTGAAATGCTGTACTGTTTAATAGAGAAGTTTTCTTGGATAGTCAAGGTAAACCTCTGTTCTAAATAAATTAAATTTTATCTCCTGAATTGTCCCTGATTTAAGTTGGCTTAAACCTTAGGTTTATATTGAGCATTATAATCTAAATTCTTCCTCCTCCAAATATGTCCTTTTTGTAATTTTAATAATATTTCTGTCATTGCCCTTTCTCTCCCTTTTCCTTTCATTTGATTCTTCATTGATCCCAGGTCTTATTTACTGTGTGAGTTCAGTGATTACAGTCAGTGGCAACAGGATGTTTTCCTTTTTCCTTATGTTATACAGTGGTTGATTTGTTTGTCCTGAAGGTGAGTGTTTTGACAAGTAAGTATTAACTTTTTGTTCATTTCCCTGTTTATTCTGGTCATACAACAGGAAAAGAGTGAAAAGAATGCAAGTGAAGTATGACTGCATGTTTATTCAGTGTAGGTGTTTCAACACTTATTAAAAAGAGGTGTTGAATCTCTTCTTTCAGGAGAAGATGCAGAAATCATATTTCATGGCTTAAGAGGGACAAAGGCAAATTTTTATCCAATGAGGTGGTTAAATAATAGGTCTTGTGTGCTTACTGAACGATTAATAAAGGTGTTGATGCATGGACTTCATAAATGCTTATGGGACAAAGAATCTTTTGTCCTAACACAGCGGTAGAAAGAAATGTTTGGCAAACTTTGGAAGTAAAGCATAGCCAGGTCAGAATAATGTGGTTTCACATTACACTGTCTGAACTGGAAAGGTTAGGTCTGAAAACACCATGTACTCAATCTTTTTTCTTCATATACTCACTGCTTTGTTTTGCTATCACAGACAAAATACAGTTTAACAATTACTATATTGTATTAAGTTAGTCTGCAAGTAAATAGCTTTATTCATCTCACTTCGTTGAACCAGTCTGATTTTTATGATATTTTAATACAGGTATCTTTGTTCCATCTGTTATTCACTTCTGTAATTTTAATACATAAATAGAAGAATATTGTTCAAATGATGCCTCTTAAGTTTTCATTGGTCTCAACAAAAGAACAAATTCATGCAGATAAAGTGTGTTGTTGGACATTAAAACAATATTAGAGCTCAAAATCTCTTTGAAAAGACATTCCACGTATGGATTTTGCAAATAATTAATATCTTATTTAATAAATATTGAAGCAGGAAACACTGTGTGATTGTGTGCTCTGACCTGTAGTCTACCACAGGTCATAGAATTTCACTCAGCAGTTGACTTAACAAGATTTTTCTCTAATGAAAGTATTTTAGTAATGGCTCATTTTCATCTAAATTTCAACTGTAGATATGTATTCTTTTCAAAGTACACATTTCATATTGTTATATCCATCTGCAACTTCATCTTTACCATAAATGTATCCAATTGAAGAGAAGGCAGAATGATGTTAATTTAAAAATAACAAATGATTAGCAGAGATGGCAAATCAAAAATAAAGCACTTTTGATGCTCTTACGCTCTTCTGTACTGTTTTATGTTGGAGGAGAACAAAGGTGGATTTAATATCCTCTTTGCAACTCCTAGACTTTTGGGCCAAATGAGGATTTGGGGAAGCTGTGCAAAAGAGCAGCCCCAGTGACTGGGGCTTTTAACCCTTGCAGCATTAGAGCATTGCAGCAGTCCAGAGTACTCTGAAGAGCAGCAAGCCCTTTTATATTCCCTCACTTCCCCAGCACAGTCATCTTCTCTGTCTAGTCTTCAATATAGTGTGTGGAAAGCTATAGGGTGTAGAAGGATAGATTTACTTAATCAGTGCAATCCTGTCAGGGAAATCTCCTCATGATAGTGGTTTTTTTCTGGTGGAAAAATCTACAGGATTTACACTGTTGTCATGGAAGAGGTACTATTTGCTCCAAAGTAGGCTAGATGTCATGTTTTCCTGGAGTTCAAAAATTACTTGGGTTGGTATTTCAGGTGTTGGTGGTGGCTTTGTGAGTTTTTTTGTCGTAAGTGTTGAGTTTGCTAAAACCATCTCTACAGACTCTTTAATATGGATTGTACCTTGTCCAATGTCTTCATTTTTCTAGTTGCATCTTAATTTTGTGAACCTGAGAATTGAGATAAGCATCTCCACATTCTACATGGCTTCTGTATGCCTGCGTTATTTCTGATAACCACTGGGTGTCGTGATTCTCTTTGGATTACAGGATATAGAGAAGGACAAACTTGGTCCAATCAAGGACTGCCTATGGACTTTTTTTTTCAGGGTGAAAAGGCTTTTGTCTAATTTACATAGAATTACAATAAGGAATCCCAAATCTTACTTTGAAACAGTGTTATTTGTTTAGGTGACTGTGTGGTTCTTGGAGCTGTCCTGTGCAGGGACAGTAGTTGGACTTTGATGATCCTTGTGGGCTCCTTCCAACTCAGAATATTATGTGATTCTGTGATTCTTTCTTTGTGTACCAAGGGCAACTAATACGAGATAGGAATGCTAAAAACAACAGCCTAATTTGCTACATGATTTATTCCCATTACCACTTAGTCATTCAACTGAATGACACCTTGTTTGGTAGAAAAACACAAAGATGTCAGTGGGTAATTAAAGAAATCGTGATATCATAAATGTATAATGTAGCAGAATTAAGGATGAATTGGTGATCTCAAATATGTATTTTTGTAATTTTTGGAAACTATATTTGACATGGATTTTGGTAAAGATTTTTGCCTATTATTTTCATCATTTTTGCAAGCAAATGAAAAGGCAATAATTTGTAACTGTATATGCAAGTATAAAAAACATGCTTCATGCGGAAGAGAACTTGAATCTTGAACCTTTGGTACAGACCTGTGCTGCAGAGGATTAAAGACCAACCATATTAGTTGCACATAGAAGGATTACATTTCCTACAGACTAGTCAGTAGGAGATCATATGATGTGGTAACACTGATACAGCCATGTGCTGTGCCTCACAGTATGGATAGATGAGCCAAGGATATAGACTGGACGTAGGCTTTCCGAGAATCTCAGATGCCACTGTGACTCAGTTGCTTTCCCTGTGGGCTTGTTATGTTAGATGGCTGAAATAATCTGGTGTGGAGGGGTTCTCTTAGTAGTGGTTGAAGCTTTGCCTAACAGTATGATTGTGAAATGTTCAGAATTACTAGAACCATTTGACAGACAAATATAGAAGTGGCTCTTGCTTTGCAGGGCAAAGTATGTTCCCCTATTGTAGGGAACAGTAGTGGGGTATATTTTACCTTTAACTTAGAAACCTGTACTGTACCGACTATCACAGCAAAACACTGAACAGTTTGTGTCCAGTGCTACAGGAGTTGTGAGGGCTTATAGGAGCAGATCAAGAAAAATCTGCTAAGTGCTGATTTTTACAGTGGACTGTGTATAATGTAGCCAAATCGGAACAGATTTTTATGGCACTAGAAAAAGGCAGTGCCTTGGTGGTAGTACTTCACAGATCTTCAGACCAACTTTTAAAACTTAGTGGGTGTAGCAGCTCTTCTGAAGAAGTCCTGTTAAGAGGATGTCAGTATCAATTAAAACCTACTTTTGTTCTGGAGTCATTTATGGGCCTTGCTGAGGTCCTTAATTACTGTTTGCAACCTATGGTCAGGGAGAAACTAAAAACCAGTGTTTATTTCAAGTGATACAGCAGAACGGACAGAAGATACAAATTGGATTCCTAATCTACATGCAAGGCTGATTTCCGTTGTGCTGAACTCATGAGGAGCTACTGAGGGCTCATCAGTCTTGAAAATGGGACCACTTGTTTGCATGTCTTTGGGAAAACAACAGTTTCTATGAAATGTCCTGACAGTAATTGTCTTTCGGATTGTATTGATTTAATACAAGGAAAACCTTTAAGGAAAATCTGTCACTATCGCTGAAAAGTTCACTGAAAAAATACGTAGTTTATTTGTAAATACAATGTTAATCAGTACAGTACAGAATTAAATAAAATAGGTATAAAATGTGGTGGTTTTCCTAACTGAAATACAGTCATTGGTTTTGGTCAAAACTTTTGAAATCTTGGACTTTCCTGGAATGTAGAAATACTCTTCATCTTTTATTAAAATGAATATAGCCCTCTAAATTTCCAACCCTCCAGAACAGTATTATGTTTATGTTTATCAGATTTCTCAAGTGTGATTGTTATAGTGGTCAGATAAAATGGCGGATTGCATAGTGGGAATAGGAATGCCTGAAAAATGTATATTTCTGATCCCAGGATAATTTCTATAATTTGATTTGTGATACCCTGCTGTAATATTGTTTTTCTTTGTAGCATTGCTGCATGGAGAGAAATAGCATTGATATTAGATGCTTGTATGTTCCTGCAGACCAGAGAAAGAAACCTGTAATGGAGTATCAGAAATGACAAGCATACCCAGGCTGTCACAATCTTGTCCAGCTCTGCTATGCCAACAGATAAACTGCTTCAATAGGGCAAAAGCAAAATGTACTAAGGACAGTTGAATATTTACCAGATGTTATGGCATTTGAGGCTCCAGGACTAGCTCTGTGTAGATGTAAGACTGAATTAGATTCTTTCAGTTTTGCCAAGGGCAGGAAAAATCGTATCTTGTCAGGGAAGACAGTTTTTATCTTTTTTTAAGGGAATTCTCCACATGATGGCAGTAAAAAACCTCTAGAATTCAGAGGAGGTTTGTTTCACCTTCAAAAGCCATAGGGAAAAAAAACCCAACCCAAGATGAAGAACTGAGTATGTGACTGAGCTTTTAGATTTCCCATTTTTCTCCTGGTAGTCCTTAAATTCCCCGGATAGTTTTCCAGACAGCAAGACTACATGCAGCCTGGAACAAGGAGAATAGGTCACCTGTCACATTATACTAGGGCATAGTAGTGACTAGTAGTGACTAGTGTCACTCACAGGCATGCCTTCAAAAGATATTTTTGGTTTCTTATGCTGTGTATTAATGTGCAGAAGGAGAGGATAAGGAAAAAAAGAGGTGGTGTTTAATCCCTATCCACAAACTTGTCTCTGCCCAAAGAACTTGGAGACTGTAGCTCATCACTTCAAGGCACATAACAGAGAGCCCTCGGATAAGTACCCAGTTTGCCCTAACTGGGCATTTGACCAGCTTGGTTTGATTGCTGTAACAGTGCCAGACAGGGATTAGTTGTGGAATGAGTTTGCAGTTGAGACTCAGCCTGTCTAGAGCGCTTGGATATCTTGGTGTATGGAAGCACTTAGAGAGGAGTGTATTTAAAGAACCCAGAAGCAGCTGTGTGGCTAAAATTAAAATGCGTTTTTCTTGTATTGTTTTTGCTTGGTTTCCTGTTGCACACTCTGGACCTGTCTTACGAGAGCAAATGGGCAAAGGAAAGGGATGAGTCAAAGGGATGAAAATCAATCCTAGAAATTCCTGCTTTGCTTTTTACAGCCTGGATACACCAGATATTTGACATGAAAAGGCCTGTGGCTAAAACAGTCTTTGAAAGTCTACTCTTTATATTCATATGACTTTCATTCCATTCTTCAGTCATTTAGCCCATAGATTTCCTTTCTGTATGTGTGCAAGGATTGCTGCTCCATTCCTTTCTCCCCATCTTTCCTTCCCAGAACACAGGAGGTCTAATTCTACAGTACCTAGCACCAAAAGTGCTATAGCTGATCAAAATGTTTTTGAAAATATCAAATATAAGTGGCAGAAAAATACTGCTGTGTAAGTGAAAGCATAAGGTACAACATACAGAAGTATCAGAACAAGATCTCTGATAAAGCGAAGTTAAAAATATAAATAAGGTTAGTTTATAATCTGTAGAGCAGCTGCTCCTTTAGCAGAAAGGTAATTTTCTTTGAAAGAGCATATTACTTAGAAGTCTTAGTATAAAAGACTTTTAGCAATAAATTTTTATTCAGATACTTTTGACATGGGGAATTATTACCCCAGAATACTGTACAGGGAATTAGGAAATAGTTTTAAAAACTTGGTCAAGGTCATGTAGGAAGTCTGTGGCAGAGTCAACAAAACATGAGAATAGTAAGGACAGTTCCTGTCCACCACTTCCCTCTCTGATCATGTGCCTTACAGAGATTGTAGAGCCTTGCTGTCAGACCAAAAACTTGCTTAGTCTGATGCCCTAAAAGCTGCTTTGAAGCTAAACACAAAACTCTAAGTTATGGGCTGTTGCCCTGAGTTTGCAGCTCTTCGATGTTTTCATTTTCTGTAACAGTTTCTCACGCACTTTCTGTAAACATAGCCATGTTTTGTTAACCGTACTTTATTGTTTTTCATTCCATTCTCCTAGGCGGAGACATTTGATGGACTTTTCCTTTGACCAGTGTGATTGAGGGGTGGTAATTTCTCCCTCCAATCCATGGTGGTCTTTAAGAACATATATAATAAAGCTCGGGGTCTCTGACCCCCTCTCTTTCTGCTTCTCTCCTGACAAGGTGTCTGCGTGGTTCTTTCGTGTCCAAGAGCGACAATGGGCAGCTTGGGATATGATTCCATATGATCTCTTAGCAAAGCAAAAGGACATGTTTGTCTGTCATATTGAATGTAAAAGAGCTATTCAGAGAAGGACAACTATACTCCACACCAACAAATCTACTCATTCCATCTGCTTAAAATGCCCTGAAAATCTTTTCTAATAGATTTTTAAAAAATAAAAATACAAATATATGTTAAGCCATGCAGCTTTCCTAAAGAGTAGAAATACTATTAAGAAGTGACGTAAAATGACCAGCCCACCTTGCCACTGATAAATGGGAAAATAGAAGTCAGGGATGTTAACTCCCCAGTTTTTGAAACCATAGGGCTGGTCAGAAGTAAGAAACAGGATTCCGTGTGGCTTATCTATATTTTTTAAGGGGATTATATTTTTTATGTACATGCAACTTTTCTGTTCATTACAAGGGGAGTTGCATACTGTAGCCTGAACCTCCAGGTCAGCAGCACTGAAAGGCTCACATTTGCAGTTTGAACTGTCTCGGTCTGCTCTAGAAAAAATGAAACGTAAAGACTAGGGGGTGCTTAACAGAGTCTGAATAAAACAACAAAACTGAAACTGTTACTTGTCTAAATCAATCTTCTTCAATCAGCAATCATTTTGGCCAATGTTTCGTGTATTATGCCAAAATCTCTCAGGGTGAAAGATTCAGGAACAGTAGCCCCACTAAATGCTGCTACAGAAAAGATGGTGATTACATTTTCTGGTTTGTTTTTCCTCTTCAGAAACAGCTCAGTTGTGAATGACCCTGTGTGATGAGTAAGAGAAATTCAGTATGCAGTTTTGGTGCTACAAAAGGGCCCACTGGCAATTTCAATGCATATTTCCCAAGTCCTTGGAAAGGTCATTGAGGGTCTCCATTACACGCAGTCTAGAGCCTGCTACAATTTTCTCATACAATTTAATCTGCTGCCTGGATGGCCTCCAGTGTACAAGCAACTGACAAGCTACAGTCTTTGGAATTGATTTCCTGGAATTGTGGAAGGCCTGCTTGGCCTCCAGATGACAGATGTGTGCTGGAGCTCTCAATGCTGCTGCTCTACAGAGATGAGAGAAAATTTGCCTCATTTCAGCATTTTCTGTAAGCTTTTAAATCTTCTTTTAGTGATTTTAGGGATGAAGTTATCACTGAGATACAAGCATCATTCCAAGAGGGCATCATTAATAATAATCCTTTGCTTTCTGTAGCATTTATAATCTAGGGACCTTTTTGGTCGTATAAATATTCTCTAAGACAAACACCTCATGAATTTGTTAACTCTTGTCGTAGTCATTTTGCATTTGAGGAACCAAAAATTAAAGGACAGATAAAGTTGCCAAAGTTCACACACCAGGGCACTGTCACCACCAGAAAGTTTTTAATCTTAAGAGTTTACTTCAAGCAGTTAATATGGATTCATGCTATGGCTCTCGTCTTCACTAGGATTATACCTGTAGTTTATTTAAAGCACATGAAAAGTACATGTTCTTCTTAGTAAACACAATATCTGCACAAGTAGGAGAGTGAGAAAATAACTTGAGATTTCCAACCTATTTTCCAATTTTAAGACCAAATATTCATCCTATTTTTCTTCTGTAAATAGCAAATGTTCCTAAATCTGGAGTATAGGTGCCATTCTCTTCATCCTACAGTAGATAGAAGCAAACTCCAAATCACAGACTGAGAGTCAGCAGAAGAACACCCAGGTGGTGAATGCACATTGGGAAAAGTTTGGGGTTTTCATTGAAAAAAGCTAATATAAATAGTTCCATGAGAACAGGTGTTTTTCCCTTGATGACAGGCTAAGCAGGCAATCTGAAGCCTGAGTGATCTGCTTTCCTTTCAAATCTAGAAATGTTTCTTCAAACATAGAAATTCGGAATAGAAAATAGTAGCAGAAAAGCTGGGATTCTTAATATGGAACTCCAACTCAACTAACATAGTAATGGATTGTTAAAATGGCTAATTTGATGGAAATACGAGGGCACACATGATGGCTTGTCCAGCAGGAGGATACATACACCTGATGAGAAAACAGGGAGATTTCCATTGCAATCCCAAGCCAGAAATACCTGTTGTATAAGGCTTGAGTTCAGTTTTGGTTTTTGTGGGGTGGCACTTTTTTGGGGTGTTTTTGCTTTCTTTGAGAAACTAGCCAAATGCTCTAGGGCATGAAACTTCATAAAAACAGGGAAAAAGGTTTATGTAGACTTCAGCTGGAAAGGAATATAACAGCTTACAGTGAGAAAGCAAAAAAAGAAAAATATATATAGTGAGAATCTTGATACAGAAAGTAGAGGAAGCAACTGGAGAGGTTAGAATAGCAGTCTTGTGCTAAATAGGATGTGGATGAGAAAATGAGAGTGAAAGAAAAACTTGTGTGAACATGAAATGAAAGTATCCATGATCCTTTTGAAGGAAGGGAGGGAGAACAGCAAAGTAGAAGAAAAAGGATTTCAAGAAAGCAGACTTCAGCAAACTCAGGATACTGGGAGATCACATGTCATGGAGGAGAAATTTAAAGGAATAAAGGAATTAAGCACTTCCTGATGAAAAACATGCTCTTTGGAATTCAATGATCCCAACGCAAGGGAAGAATAGCAAGTATACAGCAAGAAATCATCTGGTTAAATCATATACATTGACCTCAAACATGTGAGTCATACAGGAAATGAAAATTATGTGGGGTTACTAGGATTAGTATAAAGGAATGCATAAGTTCGTGGGGACAGAAATCAAAAAGAACAAGGCACAGAAGAAGTTATAATTAGGAGGAGCAAGAAACCTTTTATAAGTGACCAGCTTAAAAAATCTGGTTTTATGAAGGACATCCCAGTTTATGACTATGGAGTTTCTACTTGAGTTCTGTAAGGAATAAGAGAAAGACTGAGAAACTATTCAATACTAAGCTGAGAGACAAAACTAGTAATGTCTTAGATCAATTAAATGCCTTTTTTATTTCAGTATTCACTACAGAAGTCTGGTGTAATCATGTGGCTAATATAATTATTATGAAAAACTAAGGACCATGATCTTACAGACTAATAAAATGGACTCTAGCTTATTTAGAGCACTGGCCAAAACTATTTAAAGCTGTCAGCAGGCATGTCTGATAACATAGGGGATGCTTGCTAAGGCTCTAAGAGATTGAAAAAGGAAAAATGTAATGCTTAAAGGATAAAACAGAAGAAGCCATGGAATTTTTCATCAGCCACTTTAACTGCAATTCCTAAAAAAATGCTAGAACAAATAAAATGGACAAATAATCAAATGAGTTATATGTAAACATCTGGAAGATAGCAAAGAAATGTCTAACAGACAGAATGGATCTGTTGAGAGCAGCCCACATCAAACCAATCTGTTTTCCTTCTGCTTTGGGCTAATAGATCTGTGAACAGAGGAGCAATAATAGATGTTGTGCATCTTGACTTCAGCAGGTTTTCTAACCATCTTTACATGTCATATATAGGCCACATTTTCCTAAGCAAAGCAGGAAAACTTGATATGAACATCATGATGGTAAGATTAGTGCTGAATTATTCAGAAAGTGTACTCAAACAATCGTTATCAGTAGCAGTAGTAGCAAAACCGCAAAAGTAATCAGCACTGTCAAATTGGAGGGCTATATCAGTTGGGTTGAATGGGCATCTCTCCTGTGTCTCATACTATTTGGTATTTTCAGTAGTGGCTTGGGGAGTACAAAGTATGTTTATTCCATTTACAGATGGCAGTAGGCTGACCACAGCAAGTTGAAGGATGGAATTCAAATTTAAAATGGTCTTGGCTGGTTGGAGAAGCTGTCTGGAAAATTAGGTGCAGTTCAATATGGAGAAATTAGAAGTTTCGTATTTAGGTGGGATTAAACAGCTTTAACAGCTTGGATTATGACTGGTTAGTCCTTTGAAAAAGGGTCTGGGGGATAGAATACCTCTCCCTTGGATGCAAAACTAGAAATGTAGCCTGTAAGATACAGGAAATTACAATACTCAGCATCAGTAAGGTCTCACCTAGAATATTTTAGTTAGCATTTAGCATTACACTTCACAGAGGAGGTGGGTTAACTGGAATGAGTTCAAAGGAGAACAACGAGGGTGCTCATGATTTATGAGGAAAGTTTGAAGAACTGATGGTGTTTAGTCTATGAGAAAAGTCTGAGGTGAAACATGTCTTCAGATAAGGCTTCTAAGCTCCCCCAGAAAGAAGGAGAATAATTTTTCTCCGTGTTCAGCATGGATAGGACAAGAAGCAGTAAGAGTTTTAAAATGCAGCTAGAGAAATTCTGGTTAGATGTTGGGAGGAATAAGTAGAAATTATGAAGCACAGGCATATGTTGTGAAGAGATGATGTCAAGTCTCTGTTACTGGAGTTTGTTATGTTCACATTACCTGTGCTCAGAAATGTTACTGATACTTTTCCCCTGCATCAGGACAGTAGATAGATGAGATGAGCTTTCAAGGTATTTTCCAGTAGCATTGTATGTCAGAAATTTGCCCTTCTCGAACCTTGGCTGTCTCAATCTTGTGCCTATGTCAAACACTTTTTACACAACGGTGATGGCAACCAAGCACTTTTCACCATTCACTTTCAACATTCACTTCAGTAACATTTTGTAAAAAGGAAAGAGGTATTCTGATTTTTGTAATACAAATGTCGGGAAGAGCTTCTCTGTATCCATGTAAAGTTGGGGGCAGAAACTATTAGACTTATATGAAGTTGATATTTAAACCAAAAATAACTTTCATGTTTTTAGTGCAAAACTCACCCACCAAGTGTAAGCCATCTTCATTTTTCCTTTTCCAATGTTGTTCCTCCACAAGCTTTTTAAAATACTGTATTGGGAACTTCAAATTGACTTCTAATTTAGTTAGAAATTTTTGGCTCCACCTAACAAAATTCTGAAAGTCATATCTGTAGTTCAGGTAAAAATTGTGATGTCTGTGTAAAGGACCATCTCACCAAGGACATCACAAGGCCTTAGCACTGCCCTACTTGCAAAATAAGAACTTAGAGCATTATTGTTATTGCCCAGTAACATGGTAAGTCACAGAATGGTGTGTGAACGGTTTGATAGAAAACAAGTTTCAGACCTACAGTGACTTGAAAAAAATCAGGATTCTTAAAAAAAGAAATAACCAAATAATATACTTTTCCAGAAGTTAGGCCTTGTTTTGTTTTTATTCCTGTCTCCATTTTTGTCCGTTAAATCTTTGACAAATAAATATTATAAAACTAAAAAAAAATATTTCTTTTTACTAAGCATAGTTAGAGAACTGGAAGCCTTATGGGTGGAATTTTTTATATTCTTAGTCACAGGAGAACAGAGATGGAACTAAATGTTAGATATAGTGAAGGAGAAAATTGGTAAGAGTATCATGTAATCAAGGATGGATTCAATCTGCTAGAAATTAATGAAAGATAGATCTTTGAAGGTCATGATTAGCAAATATTTTTTCCATTCTTTACAGTGTTAACTTCAAGAAGTGGTTATTTTTATTTTATTTTTAGTAAATGGGACAGTTTTTTATTAATACAACAAATAGGTAACTTAGAAGTAGTTATTACTAAAATTCCGTGTATATTAACCTGGGCTGAGAAAGAGAATACTAAAAGACTTAGTGGGAAAAAGTGATTGGAAAGACTGAAGTTATGAAAACAGCTCATTTTTCTGGAGTGAAATGTAAGCATCGTCAAGAGATGTTAAATCACAAGATAAAAAGAATTCACACTTATTTCAAAATGAAAATTAGTTTCTTCAGAGTTTCTACATCAAATGAATGAAGCTTTGTCTGTTGAAGAGGAAGAGAAAACATGGGTTTGATGATCTTCCAAGTGAGACATCTTCAGTGTCATTCAAAGTTAGCCACAATGAAAATGTAATTCCCTACTCTAGGTCTTCCTGCAGCTCTTCAACTGCAAACTCCTTTCAGGGCATTCTCGTTCATCTTTGAAAACCACAATATGACAGATCAATTGGTGACTGCACTTAAAAAAAAAATGGAAGAAAAGAAAGAAATTAAGTCAAAGACTTGAACTTGAGAGAAAGTTGCAACCTTTTCTTCTAAAAACATCATCTTCAGTGTAGCACAAAATGAGCAATTTGAAAGTGATTGAAGCACTTTGTCCTGAATACTCTCATTCAGACAGATTTAAATTTGTGGTTTCATATTAGATACTACAAGTGAAGAGACAGAGGAAAAAAATAAAGGAACAACTAAAAGAATCAACTTTGACATTAAAGCAGATGGTTCGTTGCACATGAGAAATGATCCAATAATGGATACAAGTATCCATAGAGAAAAACGAGTTCCTACTTAATGCTATCGATTTTGTGTCTGAAAAGAAAAGCAAAGAATATTGTGTCCAGGTTGGTATAGATGTTGCCTACTAGTTCAAAAGAATACCAGAGAATAGATATTTTCATTTGTTCTAATGATGGAGATAAAGAGAATAAAGTTATTTACGTTAAAAATAACTTGAAACATTTTTATGGCAGGTGTTCAGCATACATTGAATGTATAGTTGTGATATAATGTGGCATTTGACACCATCATATGGCATATTTTAGGAGTTCAAATATTTTCCTGCAACCACCAATCTCATATTTGTTTGATTAAAAGAAGAGGATTGATGCTGCTCCTTCTCAACAACATTCAGAGGAACTCTGTGCAAAATTTTTGTCCTGATTTTCATTTACAGAAAGATAATGACTTGCATAGCATAGAGTGACCTAAACTAACCTGTAAGTCCATTTTACACCATCCAAGCAGTATTATGTCATTTTTTCATCAAAGGAAATCAGATCTAAAAGGTCTCTATAGTTTCATGGGAAATAACACAGGCTTTCAAATTTGTGTTGAGCTCAAAGTGTGGTCAAAACACAACAGACTTTACTGTTGGGGTGTTTTTTTACAGAGATGTTACATTTACAAAAACTATTACAGTGTGAGTTCGGCAGATAGAAATTTTATGGACATGCAAGTCTACAGCCATGGTCACGGTGAAAAAAATGGCACATCTAATTAACAGCTAGAACCACACAGGGATAAAAAAACATTCTTTGATTATTACTAGAATTTTTATAATTAGAAATGTCATCTAGCCAGCATCATTGATTATTCATACAATTGCTGCATTTTTGTCTAAATTAGGAAAAGGTAGCAGAAATGTGGAATGTAGACTCTAAGCCTACTTTTCTTCCTTCTTTTAACACTAACAGGCTTTGTACATGACATGTATGGGAAGAAGTGATGCCACAATTTATGTCAAAAGAGTGAAATTTGGGAGATGAATCACAGTGAATAGATACTCAGATTCTGACAGATGTCAGTTTTGCAAAATATATACAGTTCTGTTCAGCAAGCTCAGTATGTGTCTCTGGTGATTCAGATTTATTTGAACAGTTAATCTCTGAAAAACAGTTTTTTAAATATTCTAGAATGGCTTGTTGGAATCCAGCTGCCAAATACCCTGAGCATTCTCTGTCTCTACTCATCTTTCTTCCTCCTGGTGGATCCCCTTTATAAAGGGAGTGCAAATGGTCAGTTTCCAAAAACTCTCTGAACAGACTAGCATGGACCAGGACCTTTCCAGACACAGTTATTCTGGAGTGCCATGGTACCAGAGCCAAAACTGGTAAAACCTTTTTCCTTGCATCTGAAAGATGCTTCGTCTTGCTAAGAGTGGGAATAGAGTAGATAAAGCAAGCTACCTGGCTTAAAAAAGAATGAGGAAGAAAGGATAGTCATGGGTCAGGTAGGGGTACAATACTCGTCAGAACATAAGAAGCACAGCACCAGCTAGGTTTGGTAAACAGAAAAGGAGGGAAAGAAGTTCTTTAATTAGCAGAACATGTAATTAAACCTGAGTCCTGGTGTTCTTTTGCTATCATAAAATATATCTGATATCTACTAGCAAAGTGCATCTTATTCACTTCTATGCTCTGACCTATATTGCATTTTTACTGGTGATTTTATTAGTGCTGTCTGACTCTGACAGCAGCGTGTACTATGAATTTAAAGATTAGAACCGTATTATTATAGAGATCAACACAGGTCCATATGATGAAATTTGCATTCACCCCTAATTAATTATTTATTCCATGACACTGGGAGAGCAATAAGGTTATGCTTACATTCCAGAAGGTAAGCTGACTGTCCCAAGTAATTATAGATCTGTTACCCTGGCATCAATCCATGCCAATACAATGGAAAGTTATTAAGAATTTGTTTTTAAAAAAGGAATTAAATAATGGAAATACAATGAATGCCAGTCAAAGTCGATTTACAGAAAATCAGTCTAGTCAGTCTGATTGACGTTTATATGTTTACTGATTTATAGAGAACATACATACAGTTTCTTATAAGGCAGTTGAACTGGGACTAAAAAACCACCCTAATTCAAGAATGAACATTATACAGTGTTAATAAGGCACATGCTGCTCTGCTTGAATAACGTGGAAGACAAAAATATAGTTGTTAGTAGGGAGTCATCATGAATGGAGTTACCTTGCACAAGGATTGACACGTTATTAGTAGGCTAGTGGATGGCTAATGCTAATCCGTATTTTCCCCATTATTTTAAGAAATAAATGGTACTAAGTGCATTTGGTAACGTTTGTGGGTAATTAAAAATAGGAGAAATAGTGAATGCTGAGTGAAGCCTGGACTGGTTGAGTAAGTTATGGTCATTCAAAGGAAGTTGTATTGTAACACTGACAAAAGCAAGATCATATATTTATGAGCAGAAAACATACTGTCTGTTCGTCTATAGGAAGAGGAGTTGTTTCCTGGAAAACAGTGATTCTGAAAAGATTTCAAGGTCACAGTGGATAAATGACTCAACACAGGTTCCTACTGTAATGAATTGGCAAAAATAGGTGCATTGAATTGGAAATGGACCACTTGAGAAGTCATTTAAATTTTGCATATGGAATTAGTGCTGGAATCCTGACAAACGATGAGACTTGAATTTTAAAGAGACTGGTGAGCACTTTGGGTGGATAGAGAGCCACAGAAATAATTGTGGAGAATTACTTTGTAGTTTGAAAACCGAAGAGCCCAGTTTGCCTCTTTCACTTTTTTTTAAAAAGAGAGGGAGAGAGAAATGATTCAGAAGTGATTTGATTACAATGTATAAATACTTTCCTGTAGAGAAAATCCAACATTCTAAGGAGCTACTCATTTTAGGGAGGATAGGCATACTACAGTAGCATCCTTTTGTTCTGGAACCTGGATCCGAATAAATTCACATTAGGAACAAAACTCAAAAATTTTTAACAGTGATGGAATAAACTACAGAGGAAGATGGAGATTCTTCAACCCCTAAGATGAAGATTTGAAAGTTTCTCTATAGAAATATTCCTTCAAATCAAAACAGGACTGGGGGTTATTTTCTTGCCTTAGTGAAAAATAAGTTAGTAGCCTTAGTATGAAATAAAATTTAATAGACTGTGATATGCCAGAGATCCCACTAAAGCGTTTTAAAGTCTTTTCTGACCTATGAATTTAGATTTTAGAAAATGCATTTTACTAACAAAAATACCTCAAATGAATTTTAAAGTTCTAAGTCATGCATTCAGAAGGGGCAAAAACAGAATGTAGGCTTCCTGGGCAAATTTTCTCCAAACTGTTTTATCTGTGCACTATGAAATAGTCTAATTGCATGTTCTTAGATGTTCAAAGTCTTGTGGAAAATTGGTAATGCGTAAAAGGCACTGCCTGGATAGAGCAGTGGAATAGTACCATGGAAATACTATATGAACGTGCAATTATAAACTTATTCTAATGAATATACATGAACAAAACTACTGCTGTCATTTACAAGCTTGTGAATGCTTGTATCTGCAACATCTGTGACCCTTTATGGGAACAGTGAGATCGGAGAGAATGAGAAGGAGGCCAAGGCAGTTAAATAGAGAGTATCTTGAAGGCAGATCTCTCTGAGATGGCTATAGAGTGCTTTAAAAATATTGTGGAAGGAAAATACCTCTTTTAGCATCTGTTTCTGCATTCAAAAGAATTATTTAGACCCAGTTCATCATTTCCTTTGTTCTGTTTTAGGTTAACTTGGAAGAAATCCTAAAGGCTATTATGTTTAACTAATTGTCAGATTGATCGGTTACCTTGTTTGTCCAAGCATACTAAGTTGGCTGAGCAGAACTTGATGGGAGTCTGTAGACTGGAATAGATACTGGAATGAAAGAAAAGAGATGCCATTTCTCCAAATTTTGTACATGGTTCTCCAGTCTCAAGGATGATTGAAAACTGTGATTGAAGAGCTGTGAGAACTCTAAATTTTATTTCACATTTCTGTGGGCTGAAAAGGCAGATAGAAGAAATGTCGTAACTCTCTGAAGAAAAAGAGAATAAGAACTTAATTTTAGTGATTTCTCCTTGTTCTTAGATGCATATAATGGCATAGGGATGTCTTTTTTTCTGACAAATGCTGCCTCAGGAAGAACTTAAATGGGCTTTTCTCTTGGGATAGTAATAGCAAAAAGAAAGCAATACCAAATAAGAAGCAAATATAGCAAACCAGTGAATCCATGTGCTCTTCTGTTTACAGTCGATAAACTTACATTTTACAAAGTATACACTTTTTTGTTTGATAAAATTTCATGGCATAAAACTTAGATGTTCATATCCCTTTGCAACATCTTCCTCCTCATCCTCTGTTCATGAAATAAGGAATGAAACCAATGGAAAGATTGCAACAATCTTGGTGCCTCTAGTAGGAAGCAGTGGTGGGAATTATACCTTCTTGTTAATGTTTTCCTGATTTCAGTGATACTCTTCTAATATCATTGAGCCAAATTTTGTTAATGGAATTTCCTTTATACTCTTTTATACTGTGTTGACCATTTCTTATAACACGTTAACCATAGTGCTAATATAAGACATGTACTTCTGTTGTTTTGGTGACCTACTGTATTTAAATATGAAAAGAGGTTTTATAAGGCACAAGTGTGGTCTTCATGCTTTGAGAATTAGATGGAGAATAAAGATAATTACATTCAGAGGACGAGGATAGTATACCCGATGGGAATAATGATAGGATAATAGGAATGACTATCACCAGTGTATTAGAATATAAAAAGTTTAAAGTTCTTACCTGAGAAAACAAGAAACCTGTATTATGTGCCAGAAAGAACAGGCACTTGAAATTGCATCTCCATTAGCAAGGATTTTTAATTAATCTTTCAGTTCTGGGGTGGTACGATGGGATCGGCATGCATCAAAATTTGTTTGTTTTTAAAAAGAGAGAGAAAACCTACAGGATTCCTGTTTTGACCTTGATGTTGTGCAAGGTCTTAGAAAATGTTTGAAAAGGAGGAGCAATCAAGATCATGGAAGCAGAGGTAAGCAGAGAATGGGATAAAATGTGAGATGGTTTTAGCAAAAGGAGGTCATGTCAGACAAACCTCATCTTTCTCTGATAGGATGAGGGTTTTCTTCAAAAGTGCAGTGTAGTGGAGCCAATATATCTGTATTTAAGCAAAGCATTTGAAACTGTGTTCGTGGAAATCTTTATTTTAGCACAAGAGGACAGGATTTGGAATTAAAAACTACCTGAAGACTTACAGTGATGATATTTTGAAAGAGAGGTTGTAAAAACATATGGAATTTATTTATGGTATTTTTCAAAGATTCATCTTGTGACTGATTCTCTTTACTGTTTCACATTAGTGACCCTAATTCAAAACCCAGTTTGTGCTCATGAAATTTGCAGATAATGGAGAGTTAGGAGGTATTAGTAATATTGAGGAGAATCTGCCTATGAGGTAGGAAGAATGACATGACAGTCAGCAGGAATTATCAGGAGAAAAAAAAATTAATACTGCAAAGTCATGCATTTAGGACCTTCTGTTGTGAGCTGGAGGCTCATTGGTCAGCAGGGATGCAGGAAGTTAAACCTCTGTGTTTAATATGATAAATGCACTGGTAGTATTTTTCAGCTATGAAGAAGGCTTTGTAAATGTCAAGCCCAGATTTCTCCTTGGATATTGGAAAATATTGATACAATTAAGACAAAATACTGTTAGATCTCATCTGGATTACTGGTATCAGACTGACTTTCTTTACTGGAAAAAATAGTGAATTTAAACTGGAACAAACCCAGGAAAGGTCTTAATGGAATGGTAAAAAAGTCTTTTGAGAGGAGATTACAAGAACATGGCTCGGTTTGGGTGACCAAGAGGAAGATTCAAAGAGGATATGATTACTTTCTAGAAATACATTTGGGGGTAAATAGCAAGTAGGGAGAAGAATGATTAAAGTTAAAAGGTAAGATCAGATGGATATGAATTAATGCATTTAGACAGGAAGTTGGAAGAAGTTCTCAAGCCATCAGAAAAATGAACTTCTGGAACTGTCTCCCAGACACAGTAATGGGTGAAAGGGATCTTAATGGCTTACAAGGTGAAGCTTTGTAAATTTAGGGCAGGCTAGGGATGGTCATGAAGTTGAAAAGCAAAGCTTGTGAAATGAGGCTTTGTCCATTTGGTTTTCTGTCATTCTTGTAAGAGCACTAAAGGAAGATTTGCTCTCCATGTACAGCTGTGTCAGGAAGTGTTTGGTGGCACAAGCTTTGCTGTAAAATTATTAAGTAAAGAGAAGAGGGCCAAAAAAGTTGGTGATGAGATACAATGGCACTGACAAAAGGAAAAGCTAAGTACTGGCGTGGTTTCTGTCCTGTGGATATCAGACATGTCCAGGAAAGCAAAGTGACTGTCTGTTCAAGGCCAGGTTTCAGTATGGGCTCCAGGGATTTCTATGGCTGATATGTGCAAGGACAGAGGATTGAGCCCACCCATACCCACTTATTAGATAACGTTCTTTATGTCTTGCTGGATCATGAGCTTTCAGTAGTAATTGTTTTTAATTGTTGTATTTAATTAATGTATCACATGCTTCTGAGCTTCTGTTCATTGCCTGAGGAAGAGGAGAAAAAAATTTATTGTTTTCTTCTCTCCTTTTTGGTAATTTCATTCTTGAAATATTTTTCGCTCTCCCAAATTTCTCTGATGAGATTGGCCATGAGATGAGCTTTGATGGGATTTTAGTTTTGATGCACTGATTTCAAGTCAGAATGAAAATTGTTTTAGTGGTCGAGTTGGCAAGCGTCTTCTTGAGGGAGCAGAATGGGATGGAGGGGTGCCTTTCCGTGTATGTAGAGTGTTTCACTTTAGTGTCATTTGAGTTCAACCTAACAAAACCCCTGTCATTACAGGGGCCTCAAAAGTGACTTCTGGAAGATGGAAACTGTGCATGTTCTTGTGCCTGTAGTGTAGTTCGCTGTTCTGTGTTCCAGGATTGAACTGACACATGATATTGATATGATTCAGAAACTGCTGTTTTATTGATGAAGTATAAACCCAAGTTCTTGTTTGATTTTATTAAAGTTTGATAGCATCTTTCTCAAGAATTGAATTTCTAATTACAGCTTTGTGATGAGTTACCAGCTGACTGACTACATTCTCCCTAAGGTTTGAACTAGGCATGATATACTTCATCACTTCCTGAACTGCTGTTTAGTACTGCTATATGCTTTTCTGCATTTGAGAGTTTGAATGCATTTAAATTATGGGACAGATAAATTTATAATCCTTATCACTCTGTCTTGCAGAGAGCAGTTTCTAAGACACATTGTGCTGAGACATTAACATTTATCATCTTAGATTTTTATTAAATTATTATGACTTTACTATTAAATATGATATGGAGTAGAAAAGCATATCCTACCTAAAAGGAGTTGTAATGATTAAACTCCAAACCAGACAAATAGTAAAGGAAAACATTAAGTGAAGTAGTTCACATTGTAATTTAAGACAAATGAGTATTTTTACCTCCAGAAAAGAAAAATGCAGCCCAAATTCCAGGTGTAAGGAAGAATTTAAAATGATATATGAGCAATTCTAATGGGACAAAAATATTACCTTCTCCCACTTTCTAGATTTTACAGAGTTCTTGAAATAACTGAGCTACTAATAAAATATTCAGTTTACTTTTAAAAATCTGAAATAAGTCTCCACAATATTCCAAACATTTGCACAGAGGTAAATGTTGTACCTATTTAAAAATGCTGCTGGGAAGCATACTGAATTTACAGTCTAAATGCAATGAAACCAATTTATTTATCAGAGACCTTATTTTCAGGTAGCCACACTAGAGACTGGTATTTATAAGAAACCTTCCTTATGGAAGAAAGAAATTTGTAAAATTATAAGTTATTTAAAAAAAAATTCTTAAGGGTAGGTTCCTGACATTTTGACCTTTCTCAACATGGCAGATGCATTCCCAGTGTTTGTCGTTCCAGGACACAGAAATTGGCTTTATGCCATTAAAAACTGTTAATGGGATATGGTGTTGAAAACCTTTCCCTAAGGGATCCAGAATACATTGTATTCAGGGAGACAGTTCTTAACTTAAGAATTTGTCTTTCAAGCCCCTCCACTTATACCTAGAAAAATAGGACATCTCCTGAAAGATCATGTAGATGTGGCCAATATAGTGCTTTACATGAAATCTTTCAAAGGAGCAATTCCCTTATAAAGTGAGACTAGAAGAAGCTATAGGGAAGCCATGGCTGCCTCTTTGGCTCATAGGGTTTTTTTTTTTTTTTAGCTTCATCCTCTCTTCCCTGGGAGGAATGTACTCCTTCTCCCCTCTACCCCTGATTTGCTATTTTATAGCCTCCCCTACTAAGAAGAGAGTTTTCATCTCTTCTTTCTAGTAGTCTAACAAGTCACAGCTGTTAGTTCAAGCAGCATGAAGGAGCTACTTTCCTGTTTTCACACAGTGGGAGAATTTAAATGCAAAGTGAACCAGGAAGGGGTTTATGTGTGTTATCCCTGACACTGAACTGTTGAGGGGTTTCCAGTGGCAGAAGTTTTGATTTTTTCAGAAGAAATGAAAGAAAGCAACTCTTGTAATATGAGCAAAGAAAGGAAGAGAAGGTGCTCCAACAGTGTATTGGATCTGTTGATCTGTTTAGTCAACAACCTGGGATCTAGTCAACAACCTTGGATCCTATCTCAGGGACAAAAGCTTCTTGCATCTAGACTGACTGGATCATTCATCTATAGCAATGTGCCCCGTAACCTTGCCTGGCCAAGATACCATCAGCAGATGTTTTTGGAGGTACTTATGAAGGAAATGTCAAATAATCAGTTACTGCTGCCTTATCATCTCTAGGAAGCATTTTGTCTGGACTAAATGGGAATCCAGGAAAAGAACTACTTTGTGTAAGGGAAGTCAAAGTTTAAAGACAACTTTAGGTCACCAAATTTCTGAAACCTGTAGATCCCATCTTGCTCTCTGTCATAAACCCCTCAGAGTCGAGGGCCTAGCTTTTGAAACTCCACTTAATAAAAATTATATTTAAGCAAGAGAACACCTTTGAAGCCATTGCTGATAGTTCAGGTAGCTCTAGAGTTCACCTTCTGACTTCAGTTTTCTTCCAGTCATTCTGTAGCACGAGCTGTTGGTGCTAAGATTCTACTCATCTACTACCCATTCCCCTGGCAGGAAACTTTGGTTCTACACCTGTCAGTGTGTAGAAATTCAGGCATTATCCTCTTTCAGGGGAATGTTTCTGCAGATGATTTTCAGACTGGCTTGTGATATGCCTTGCAATTGTATTTATAGCCAGGTATACTCACCAGCAAGTGATCAATTAAAACCTTTTCATTTTTCCTTAGATAGAGGGGAAAGAGTTATGACATGGGGAAAAAAAGAAGCAAAGCAGGGTCTTTATTTTGTCCCCCAGGTGTGTACAGTTAAGTTTAATCATTCTATATAAAGCTTTAAGAGGTGGTATTAAGTGTGCCTTCTAGAAAACAAAAGTGGACGAGTAGAAAGAATTAGCCAGGTGGAATTTACTTGCTGGCACCAGATGCCTTGGGTTGGTTTGTTCATTGGTTTACTTTACCAGTTAAAGAAATGAGGATCAGTGGGAAAGAAAAAAACCAGCATAGAGGGTGAGTGTGACTTTCATTTGTATCACAGCACCCAGAGTAATTTTTTGAAAGTGGCAGGTCCAGCATTCTTCTTAGACAGACTTTTCCTAGTTTTGATTTGTTTAAGGCACCACTTTCTGGTCACTGGTTCACAGAGCATTGTGCAAATTGAGGATTGTTGTGGCTGCCTGCGTCAAACCTTCTTTAGACAGAAAGCAAACATAAGGAAGATAGGAAAGACCAGAAAATAATTTGTGGGAGAACTAGGCACACCACTACTTTGAGGAAGAAAATGTTAATAGGAATCTTAGTTCGTATTCTAAATATTAAAGATTCACTAAAGATTTTGTTCATTAAAGATTCACCTAAATGTGGTGGCACAGGTATCTAGTACTGTCTCCTCACCCAATCATTCGTGTAGCTTTTTCAAAGACAATTTTAAAGAAGCCCTAGAGGAGAGATAATAGATATTAAACTGGGTGGGAGAAGATGGGCAGGAATGCATAGCAATTCCAATGATGAAATTTGTTCCTTTCCCTGTGTCCCGAGTTGTTCAGTCTAACAACTTTCCGGTCCACAAACCTAAAAATGTTGCCAAATAGCTGCAGAAAAATAATTTCCAGAAAAGGGTGGCATCTGATTTATTTCCTGCATCCTATCATGTCTTGTTGTGGTTTTGGCTGCAAGATTGCAAGTCTAAAACTGAGAGAAGTGTCATCAGCCTCTAGAGACGGTGTCCAAACAATTGAACGTATTTGGAGGAAAGGTTTATTCTTTGGCTCTCTCAATACTTGTAGCTGCCAATTATCGAGTAGTTATGGCCAGACAGACTCACTGTGGTTCATGACTGGCTCTCGGGTTCAGAAATATCTGGAATTTTTCAAGGAAATCTAGGGAAGTGTCCAAACTTTCCCTCAATGTTCCTGTGATATTCTGTGCTGCTGATGGCCTTTAGACACGATGGTTTCTCTCAGAAGACATTTCTGCCTCATATCTCAGAGACTGGGCTAGTATAGGAACTTAAATAGAGAAATGAGAATTCCTTTTCTGTTCATCTGAGAAACTGAATTCACTGAGATAGCTTCAGCCCAAGGAAAGCAAGTTTTAGGAAGAGCTGAAAGCCACTGAGTTCACAGCCTGTTTTCAGGGCTTGAATGAAACTTTGCTTTTGCAGGAAATCTTTCCAGTTCTGGGATTAACAGCAGTTAGCAGTCCTCTTTTAGGAACTGGCTACTTTCAAAGACAACAAGAATCTGTCCGACCTAATCAAGAGAGAATGCAAAAAACAACACCCCTCTTGCCATTCTCCTTCTTCTTGCCTCTTCTAAAATAAATCAAAATTGTCCCTGGTATCCAAAGTTAAAGATAAATTTGGATATAAATATATTTGTATTTATGATTATGAGTGAGACATCTAAAACAAGAGAGGAGATGTTTTTATTTCTGTCATGATGGTCCTTTGTCTTGCCTTTTCTTTGGGTCGTTTAGTTTGAAAGGTTCAAAAGAGTAAGGATTCTGACTAGAAACAGAACCAAAGTCTTGTCCCCTTCTGCTTCTGGTATCATTTTCATGAAACCCCTGAGAGTAGCTCAGTTGATTGGAACATGGTGCTAATAATGCCAGTGTTGTGGGTTTGATCCCTGTATGGGCCTTTCGTGTAAGAGTTGGGTTCAATTGTCCTCGTCCTTTCCAATTCAGAATAATCTGTGATGAACTGCCTTTATCTGTGAAAAAACCCTTAAAGAGTAATACATGGCCATTTTGAAAATGTGAATCATAGAAGACATTGCCAGGAGGAAGAGTTTCAATTTCTGTATTCTTTTCCCAAACGCACACACACAATATATATCTACTGGATTTAAATTTCTGCAATTAGGACAAATACCTCAGTAAAAGGAAATTCTGCATGCTTTACTAGAGAACAGTAATGCATCTTTTCAATATTCAGGATGAATTTGGATCTCTAGGCTTCTGAATAATTTCCACCTATTTCTCAGTAAGACAAGAAAGTACATCATGTTCTCGGTGGGCTGTGACCATTGCCTTTCAAGTTGCAATCCTTCAGATCTTCATTACTCCTTAGGCTATCATTAAATGCTTGGCAATGGTTTTATCTTATCTTTGTTGTTAATGTCTGCAGGTGCATTAGTTATCTAGAGGACTTGCTTATTAGAGATCATTTTACAGTAGGATAGTTCATGCCTTCTGGGAAACATTACTTTCGGAATCTCTGTCAAAATAAGACTTTTTTTGCCCCATTTCAGGTTCTTCCTTTGACAGTGGCCACTTGGGGTCTCAAAACAGATCTAATTTACTTGTGCTTGGACAGCGTCTAAAATTTAGTGTAGACAGAAGATCAATCCATGTCCACAACAGAATACACAGGTTACATTATTTTGTTAATTTTATACTGAAGAATGATACGCACTTTGGATATGATCTATACCAGAGAAAGAGAGTTTAAAGTACAAAATAAGCATTTCAAGTTTGGACTTGGTGCATTTTCCATCAACACATGAAAGATTTGATCCAATATTGACCAAATATACTTTGATGAACGTGTTCTTCTTTTAGCCTGCTCCAAAAGTCATGATTGGTTTCCATTCAAAAAAACCAGAGCAACTCTTAAATAATAGAATCGTAGAATACCAAGTTGGAAGGGGACCTTGAGGATCACCTGGCCCAACCTTTTTTTGGCAAAAGTACGGTCTACACAAGATTGCCCAGCACTCTGTTTACCTGAATCTTAAACTGTCCAACATTGGCAAATCCACAACTTCCCTGGGGAGATTATTCCAATGGTTGATTGTTCTCATTGTGAAAACTTTGCTCTTGTGTTTTACAGTAATCTCCCCAGGATTAATTTGTACCCATTAACCCTCGTCTTTTCCATGCAACTCCTTTTAAGAAAAGGAGTCTCCATCTTCTTTGTATCCACCCTTTAAATGGTGATAAGGTCTCCTCTAAGCCTTCTTTTCTCATGCTGAAAAACCCAGCTCTCTTAGCCTTTCCTCACACAGAATGCTTCCCAGTCCTTTGATCATCTTTATGGCCCTTCTCCCAGTCCTTTGATCATCTTTGTGGCCCTTCTCTTGACCCTCTCCAGCCTGTCCATGTCTTTATTTTGTATAGCAGGTACCAAAACTGAACACAGTATTCCAGGTGTGTCCTGGCAAACCCTGAGTACAGTGGGATAATGACTTCTTTGTGTCTGCTGCTGATGCTCTTTTTGATGCAACCCAGCATCCTGTTGGCTTTCTTTGCTGTAGCAGCACACTGTTCTTTCAGATTGAGCTTCTTGTCCATCAGGACCCCCCCTTCAACAGAGCTGTTCCCCACCCCAGTAGATACCAGCCTGTGCTGCACTCCTGGATTATGTTTTCCAAGTGCAAGACCTTACACTTGTCCTTGTTGAACTTCCTAAGGTTCTTGTTAACGGACTTTTCCAACTCATCCAGATCTTCCTGCAGGGTTGGCTCTCCTTCTGAAGAGTCCACTTCCCCGATCAGTTTGGTATCCTGGGCAAACTTTGTCAGAGTACACTTGATCCCATCTTTCAGATCACTTATGGAGATATTAAACAGTGTTGGGCCTAATATCAATCCCAGGGGAACCCCATTTGTGACAGGTTGCTGGTTTGAAAGGGAGCTAATCACCACCACCCTCTGGGTGCCGCCTGTCAGCCAGTTCCCCACCCACCACACAGATCACATCAGTTTCTCTAGGAGGAGGCTGTGGGAAACCATTTCAAAAGCCTTGGAAAAATCCAGGTAGACAATGTCCACCGCTCACCCCACAACAGCCGAACAGGTTACTTTGTCATTGAAGGTGATCAGGTTTGTCAAGTATGACTTGCCCTTGGTGAATCCGTGATGGCTTTTCCCAATCACATGTTTCATCTGACTTGTGACTGCCCCCGCAATAATTTGTTTCATAACTTTCCCAGGGACTGAAGTAAGACTGATGGGCCTATAACTTCCTGGATCCTCCTTTAAGCCCTTCTTGTAGATGAGGGTGACATTAGCTTTCTTCCAGTCTTCTGGGATGCCCCCTGGTCTCCATGACTTCTCAAAGATTATGGAGAACAGTCTTGCAATGATATCAACCAGCTCTCTTAACCTTGGGTGATTATTGTCAGAGTCCATCAATTCATAGGGATCAAGCTCTTGTAATAGCTGACATACCAACTCTTTCTTTACTGATGGTAGGTTTGTGTTTTCATCAACCTGGATTTTTGTTCCCAAGGCATGCACCCCAACAGTGCTGGTAAACACAGATGTGAAGAAAGCGTTGAGAACCTCTTCCTTTTCAGTGTTGTTGGTGGCTGATTCACCTCTCCTGTTTAACAATGGGCCAATATTTTCCTTTTGTTTCTGGTTCTTGTTTACATACCTGAAGAACACTTTCTTGTGTTTTTTGACATTTCTGGGTAATTTCAATTCGAGCTAAGATTTTGCTTTTCTAACTGCACCTCTGCACACCCTGGAAATGCTTTTGTAGTTCTCAGTGGGTATTTGTCTGCTTTTCCGTCTCTTGATATGCTTCTCTTTTGGTTTTGAGCACACTGAGAAGCTCTCAGATAAGCCAAGGGAGGTATTGCGCTGCCTACTTCCCCTGCCTTTAAAGGGTAATGAACTGTTTTTGAACTTCCATGTTTCTCAGGAGAAAAATGCCAACATAGAGAAAACTTTGCAGTCAGTACGCTATGGCTGCCATTTACATTAACCAGCTCCCTTTTCTGTCAGCCAGGCTACAGTGCTCCTTTGTGCACCAGGAAGATCTTACTGCATCAGTTACATGGTAAAATGTGCTCATTTCTCACAGAGTTTTTCCCCTTAAAGAAAAAAAATTGAAGACATCCAATCCCGGGCTTTAGGAATCAAACATCATCAGAATAAGCTTATTGAGATGGTATCTCTGGTTCTAGGGCAGTCCACTTGCCAGATTTGTGCCCAGAAGAGTCTCTAGAAATGGTGACATCCACAGCATCTTTCCACCACAAAGGTGGGAGGAGGTTTCTACCCTAGCTCTGGTTTGCCAACAGCTCATCAAAAGAGATTTATGTCTTCTGGATCTGTGGTAAACATGCACATTAACAGAGCTCTTCTACATTCCTTGCTGGAAGGAAAAAATGTCATCTTCTTTTTCTTCAAGAGAGTACTTGAACCCCAAGCTGCTTCTGCTTGCAAAACAGAGAAGCTAGAGCTTATTTTCCAGGCACAAGAGACAGACACAACTGAAACAAAATGTAAATAGCCAAAATCTCTCACTCCTTCTTCTCAGATTCTGAACAAGGAAGCAAACTCAGTCTTCCATAACTAAGTTACTCAATATTTGAGAGCAGTGCCTTACCTCTCCCTGGTTGCATTCTCCATGCAGCTCAACCATCAGCTTTAACTTCTCCCAGTCTGAGCTTCTTTGCACAGAAATTGCACAGGAAACTCCTAGCTGCCTGATGTTTTCAGTCTTCCCATTGGATCTCTGCTGGTTCAGGGTAGGAAGGGATATTATAGAGCAAAGGAGTTATACCTTCACTAATCATTAACCTCACAGGCAAAGCTTCAGTCTAAGTTATTAAGGCTATTAAAATCACAGCTATGAGGTAATACTTTTATGAATTAGATGCAGATTAAAAGGCAGAACTGTTAGATTTTCCACATGACAAAAGGTTAATAGTGGAGAGCCACAAGGTACGGTACTGACTACTCCTATTGTGTGTAATATATTGAGCAGTTACTTATAAAAGGGGGAGTGAACAATGAGATGGCAGATATTGCAGATGACATGAAAGCATATCAGTAGCTGGAATTCAGATCCATACCTATCTCTCCTAAGAAATCTCCCTGATCCATTGCATTTTTTATCACAGCAGATTCTTTTAGTCCTTTTCACTGTATTCATGAATGTAACTTGCACAATACAACATCCCAGCAACCTTATGCTTTCCATTCTGCTGAGTGAGGTTTATAGCTTTTCATTTTCATTTTCAGCCTTGGGCTGACTTGTAAGACTGAATCCATGTCCCAGCCTGCAGACTGGAAGCACTTAATTAGTATGCAGGGCAGGTACTGAGGGAGGCTGTCTCTATGCGACAGCTCTCAATCCACTCCTGTGATTATTATGGCTCATAGAAAAGAGGATGCAAGGGAAATGGAAAAAAAAAGTGAAAGAAAAAGTCACTGCATTTTCAAATTTAAAAAAAATGGTATAAAGTATCTGGTAATATCAAGTAAGAGAATGTATCTGGCTCTGTATTAGTTGCCAGTCATTCCTCTAGTTAATTTAAAAGCGGGTGTCTGTTAAAGATGGTCACAAGGGAAGAAGCCAAACCTCAAATACAAATTACCTGTTGAGTTTATTATGGACTCTTTTAAGGGAGAGCTTATGAGTTTAATATGAAAAGCATCACAGCACCAAGTAAAAATCCACTCTGCTGATAATTTTCTTGTTTTCTTGTTGGGCAGATGGCTTCCTATCAAGATGGCAAAGCTAAGCCCATTGTAAATATCTGCATTTGCTCAGGGGAAAGAACAAGGAGGTTAGGGAAAGGTATTATTATGATTTACCAGTTTTGTTTAGGCAGCATATGAAACTATGGGTAAAAAATACTACCTTTGGCTGTTGTCATTCATCCTGGTGATAGAAAAATATTTCATAAATAATCAGATCCTCTCCCCTTTCTCCAGTTACATATATCCCAGGTGGCTGCTTATTCATGGCTAAAATACTGCCATGAAATTCTGGGTAGGAATATTGCAACTGTTTAACAATGGATTTTTATACTATACAATAGTTTCAGGACTGAAAACTACAAAAGGAATCATAACTAATTTCTTCTTCAAATGAGATTGTAGGTTGTAACCACCTTGTATATGGTGGTTACCTTACCTTGTGCTAGAGCTTTTGTCTTATCCTCTAAGCTAGTGGTTTACTTAAGAAGGCTCAATTATGCCATCTTCTTCCTCCCCGGGAGCCTACCCTAACAGTTAACAAACTGGTTGATGTAGGGGCAGCAGTTTTCTTCCTGTTAGCTCTATGCCTTTGTGCTGAAAGGAGCACAAGAGTTATGGTTCCAGAAAAATGGCAGACAAGAAGGGGCAAGACTTGCTAACTCTGAGTTCTCACCTTTAAGATGCAAGTCTGGGGTTCAAGAGCATTTCACATTTCTCTCCCGTTATGCATCTTTATGCAGCTCACTGCTAATAATTTTTGAGATTCTGATTGGGGCATTTAATTTTCTGCTGGCACAGTACAAAAAGCTAAGGTGGCTAATCCTTGAGAGTCAGGCAGATAAAAAGAGCTGTTTCAATATGTACATTTTTTTATTGGAAGACAGTGGGTTATTTCAAAGTGTGCCTATTTTATCAGAAGAAGAACCCAGGATTTTGGTCTTGGAAAATTTACTGTGATAATCTATGAACAGCAAGTCTGTTCAATAGTGAGTAAGATGAAAACAACATTAAAGAAACCGTGGAGTCAAACTTCAGATGACCAATTCAAGATCAATTGTAATGTCACTAAGAGAGAAACATTTCCAAGGTTCAGGAGGCGCTGGGTTTTAATGTTCATCAATCATGTATAAGCTAGAATTATCAGTTTAATTATTTGCATGCAGACTTATGTAAAATCAATAATCACCACTGTAAGTGAAAGCTATAATTCCATCAAGGAGAAGTGACACCAAGAATGGTGGAAATGAAGCCCAAGTCACTACATGTTAGACCTGAAATTTCCAGGGTTTAAGCTGCTGTGTATGCAGTGTATGTATAACCTAGCACCTACTTTTTTCTGTTGTGAATTTACAGTTTGTTTCACAGTCCCGCTTCTGTTTGGGGGTGAAGCTGATTGTTTACATAGCACAATAATTATAATTTATTAATAATTTTGATGTGACTAAAACACTGTCACACACTAAGGGGACAGACAGATTCTTTTAAGGACCCTTGGCAGAGTGATGACGGCACTAAACTGTAGTTACAATTAAAACTATTCTCAGCATGATATTATGACTAGTGTGGCACAGAATTTATTATTAGAATTGCACAGGATTTCTACAAGCAGAATCAATGTAGTACAATTTAGAAATAGCTTAATGCAGAGTTAGTAATATAATTTACGATTCCAAATCACCTAGACCCTAACTTAACCTACGGTTTCTAATCACCTAGATCCTCTGCAGATCAGACCAGATCTTAATATACATTTTGCTGTCTCAATATAACCAGTATAATCTAGACTCAAAAATCGTATAAAGAATCCAAGTCATTTAATCCTCGGAGACAGCAAATGACCATGGAGACATCTTTGGCCATGGGAATGTTGCAGGTCTCACTGTCTATCAGCAGTTCTTGTCCAAGTTCCCCACTTAGGACTTGCAACTGCTTGATTTTGTAGACAGTGCTCTGTGTGCTGTTAGGCTTCCCTGTCCTGTGACAACATCGGGGACCTGGGACCTTCCAGGCCAGTAAGGAGGGAAGTAATCAGCCTGGTGCCCAGGAATCTTGATACTGGCAAAGAGGGGAAGAAGAAATCTGTTTGCTTTGTGTACTTGGTTCACAGGACCTTCAGGGCCTGATAATGAGGGGAAAGGGTACTCATACACGACTCACTCTGTCACAGAGAATGGCTTAGCCTCATAAAATGGTGCTAGGTATGCTAACCATATTATCAGAAGCCTTGAGCAGGGTATACCAGTCACACACTCCTACAAACATGAAGTCATTTTCTATCTCTTTGAGATAAACACAGGCAAAGAAAAGCCCTAAATTCATACATCATGAAGCACTTTTGATGATGAGAAGATTTGCATCACTCATGAAACTAGGTTTTATTTTTCAAAATATTTGCATGGTACATGAATGGCTGATAAAAAATTGATATAATTGTCCTTATTTTTAGGCTGCATAGTCGTCTTCAGCGCAACAATTAAGTAAGCATCCTCTGCCAAGTACAAGGTAAATAATGCAGCTGATTTCCTGGGACCTGATTGTACCCACAATTTTGACCATGTTGCTCATCTTGTGCTCTATGTGAACAACAGGAAAAGAATTAATTAAGATTTCATGGCAATGTGAATTCTAGTATTTTAAATTTTGAAGTGTTTGACTTTTCAGCCATAATATTCTTTTAATATAATCTGTTTATGTGTAATTTCCTGTGTTAATTCCATCACGTGGAACCACAGTAAGTTTCATATGTATCATTAGTAGAGCTGGAACTTAGCTATGCTTGTGCAGACCTTTACCATTTGAGCTAACTGACCTTAACAACAGGCAGCTATCCTTTATTACAACCACCCTCTAAAAGCAAAATGAGACAACCACTTTGCAAAGGGATTTCATGGCTATTTGCTGACATCTGAGGAACGTTGTAACTCAGGAAGCTGTGTCCTGGTGCTGTAAGTGCCTAATGGCTACAGAACCTCTGCTCTAATTCTCTAAAGTCTGTCTCCTGTATTTGGAAAGGATCTCCCCATCAGCCCAGCTCAGCCTTTAGTAGGATGTGCTCAGTATGGATGAAATGATCAACAAATTTATGTACTAATCTCTAATATGTACTGAGTATACACAGCTAGCCACTGCAGACTTTATTATGTCAGGTTATTTTCCACCTTACCAGCACAAATTACCTACGGAACGTAAAAAAAATTTCTCTCTACCAGGGCTACTCTAGCATTTGGTGTACAGTTCTGAAGCATCAGGGTACTGAACCTTCTGCAAACAAGTGTAAGAATTTTTTAGCGTTGACAAAACAATATTATTGTCTGTAAGTTATTCATCAGAAAATACAGACATTGTAAAATGTATCAGCCTGAGGCACAATGGCACAGAAAATTTAAATTCAAATGACTGTTTTGGCAGTTACAAGCAACTAAAACAAGGCCTCATAACATCAAGTGTTAGGTAACTAACACTCTGTTTAACCAGCTCTTGACAAATGCAAAACTTTCCCAGTAAGATCTGGGACTGTAATAGAGAGGATACATTCACATAGATACACAGGACTCAGAAAGCACAACTGATTAAAACCAACCCTGACACAGATCAGCTTTGTTTCACTGCCAGTATTTAGGGAAATCAATAAACAAACTAAGCAGACTAATTGTTGCAAAATAATATTTTAAAAGGCTTTTGGATTCAGTATAATAGATTTTGTTAGCAAGGGCGTTCAAAACAGAAAAATTTATCTTGATCATCTCCTTTCAGCATTTTTAGTCACTATAAACTGTGACATTTCTGAAGACCTTTGTATGAAACATAGTCTCATAACAAAACAAGTTACTTATTTTGGTAGTTGGCTGGAAACAAACCCACATATGGCAAATGTAAAATGGAATCATTATATCTTGCTATTTCTATTTCTATCAGTTTCTGTCTTCTGTAGTTCACTAGCATTTATGTAGTGCTGTTGATCATTAAGTGTTTTATTGTCAATTTATTCAAAGACACTAAAATAACTGAGTTTTAAAAATAGATATAGTGGCAGCTCCTTTTTTAATGTAAAAAGCTGATTGGAATCTCTGTTGCAGTATATAGTATTATTACCCATATTAGGTGAGATTTTAAAAAGTTCTAAGTTTTGAACAAAATACTAACTTGTGTTCTGTCTTAGATCAGAAGTTCTCATTTAATATGGTTACCATATATCCCCACTAATTAGAAGTATAATTAATTTTCTAGCTGTATCAACACTAGCCTGCTACATCAGAAATGATTGGCCACTTAATGGGATCGTTGTTTGAAGAGGAAGATCTGGACATTTATTGATATTTTTGAAAAGTACTAGGCTTAATCTGGGACATTATAGTTTATAATGACCCAGGCAAGAGCACAGTTTACCAGACTATGCTAAAATTAGAGATGCCCTGGTCTATTTTGTGTGTATCTGTATGCCATGAACCCCTGTTTCATGCTGATGTCCTCATCCCTCACCCATCTTTACAAAATACAAGCTTAATTTATGCCAAGGTTTTCTACTAAACGGGAAACTAGTAGATCTTGGGGCAGGAAGAACTTGCTTTGATTTATAGGCAAACAGTAAAGATTCAACCTATGCTAGACATTATCAAGTCTCAGGTCTCCAGACATATTCTGACAAGCATTCTGGCCTTGAAAGTGCAGATGCTTCCCTGCAAAACTTGGTGTCTTCCTGGTGGACAGTGAGAAGCAGGAATTGATGGGAGAAGAGATAGCAAAATGTAAAGGTATTTCTGTCCCTTTTTGTCTTGTTAATAGGTCTCTACATCACTCCCAAACCTTCTGCTATATTCTTATTAGTGTCCAAATCCTCAATTACTTTGTTTGCTGAGGATAAATAGTTTATTGCTCTCTTTGGGCTTTTTTGCAAAGTAATGAGCTAATTGTAAAATGAATACTGCTCTACAATAATGTGGCCTCTTATGTTTTTCAGAATTTTTAGGTGCTGACACTTTCTTTATGTTATGTTCCCCTCACCTTCCTGGGCTTTGTGTTTGTGCCAATATAGGCATCTTGTGTAGAGGGAGAAACTCCCTACAGTGCCCAGAGGGACACTGCATTGACAGGAGAAAAGCTTTTCTAGCATAGTGGGAGGGAGCTCCCACCAAATGCACATAACATAGTGACTGGAAAATCACACTTATTAGCCTTTGGGTTCCTTTTAGGGGCTGAAGCCCATGCACATTCCTGGGGAATAAGACATCACTCATGAGAGGCTGAAGGGCTGGGTCATGAGAGAAATCAAGGAGTGAAAAGAGTGACTACAAAAAATCATGAAGAGAAATGACCACTGGTAGTGGCCATTTACCCACATATTTGCACTTTCTGAGCATGCTGTGAGTTCTGTTGCAAAATAAACTCTGACTTGTCTCCCCATTAAGAAGTTAGACTCACCGCTTGCCCTCGTTCTTTTAAGATGTTGCTAGAGAGGAGTCTATTTGCAGCATCCATTCTGAATGGAAAGGCTCTCATGGGCCCCAGTATAGAAGTTTTGGAGGACATAGTAACCTTGATGACTTGATCGAAAGCTCATTTATTCTCTGCCCTTCAGGAGTTTAGTGCTTGATGAAATACTCATGTTTGCCTCCCTGTCTGGTAGGACAGCATGACCAGGAGAGCGCATGATAGATAGCACTGATCAAACTGTAATCAATATCCTAATGCAGAAAATACAGGAATCTATGTTCATTGCTTACATTGTGTCATGATGTCCTTGTATTCTTCCTTGTACTCAGCAAGGTTCTATAGGTCAGGAAGTGAAATCTCTTCTGAATAACTTTGTTGAAGGCCCTCTGTACCAGGTACAATTAGCTAATCCCTTGGCCCCTTTCCGTCTGAGCATACTTTCTGGGAAACTGTCTTATGATCTTGCGTTGGTTTTGCACAGCCTGGCTTTTGGTAGCGGGTGGTGGGCCACAGAAGTGGTTTCTGTGAGAAGCTTCTAGAAGCTTCCACCATTGGCAGAGCCAATCCCTGACAGCTCTAAAGATGGACATGCCGCTGGCCAAGGCTGGGCCAATTAGAGATGATGGTAATGCCTGTGTGATTACATATTTGAGAAGAAATCAAAACAAAAGTAGTGGCGCAGTTTTAATTCCAGCCAGACAAGAGGAGGAGGTGTGAACATGTGAGGAAAACAACACGGCAACACCAAGGTCAGTGAAGAAGGAGGGGGAGGAGGTGCTCCAGGCACTGGAGCTGAGGTTCCTCTGCAGGCCGTGGTGCAGACCATGGTGAAGCGGCTGTGCCCCTGCAGCCCATGGGTCCATGGGGGATGCAGAGATCCACCCGCAGCCCGTGGGAGAGGTGCCCGTGCCGGGGCAGGTGGATGCCTGGAGGAGGCTGTGATCCAGTGGGAGACCCGGTGGAGAGAGGGGGCCCTTGCTCCCAGGCTGGAGCAGTCTATCCTTGGGGGACTGCACCCCGAGGAAAGAGAGAGCCACGGCACAGCAGTTTTGGGAGGACTGTGTGCCCGTGGGGGAAATTCATGTTGTAGCAGTTTGGGGAGGACTGATGCTCCTGAGATTGGGCCCATGTTGGAGAGGTTAGCAGAGAACTGTCTCCTGTGGGAGGGACTCCATGGCATAGCAGGGGAAAGACTCCTCTCCCTGAGCAGTGGAAGCAAACCTTGGGTGACGAAGTGACCAAGACCCGCATCCCCTCTCTCCCTGCACTGTCGGTGGGAAGGAGGGAGGGGTTGTGGGAAGAAAAGGTGTTTTTAAGGGCTTGTTTCACTTCTCATTATCCTCCTCTGATTTTGTTAGTAATAAACTCACTTTGTATCTCTAAGTTGAGCCTGTTTTGCCCTTGGAATGTTTTGTCCCGGTCCTTATCTCAACTCATGAACCCTTCATTAAATTTTTCTATCCTCTGTCCAGCTGTAGCAGGGGAGGGTGAGTGAGCGGTTTTCATGGGTGCCTGGCATTTGGCCAGTGTCAGACCATGACAGATCTCAGGGCAACACTGGTCCACACCATTTGGGTATGGTGGACCTGAGCACATCTGAGCTGGCCAGCTGACAATTAATTTTTCTGTCACTGCAAAGCTGGTTGCAGGAGTCATGAATGGCCAGGATTTGTGAGCAGATCTCAGTGCTTATCGACATGAAGATAAAGCCCATCGTCATACTGGGCAAGCTCCAGTTGTTTGCACAGAGTGACTCCTTATCTAAAGTGGTAGAGTCACTCTCCATCCTCTCTCTGTAGAATGTGAAGCAGTCTTCCCCTTGCATGCTCATCTTCTCCCATCCTCTGTTTGCTTGAGAGATGTGTATTTGATAGGCTCTGCTATAGGAGTAAGCTAGATGATGAGTTGCAGAGTTGTTCTGTTCTAACTAGAACAGTCTCCCTTTGTCTGGGGTGAGGGAGAGTCCTGCAGCCCCAAACTCTAGTCATTGAGAACCCTTGTGTCTCATCCTACTATGTCTAAGTTAGTTCCTCAAAGTCTGATCTCATCCAGACCGATAGCAGCAGAAGTATAAGTTGCAGCAAGAGGCGCCATGTGTATGTATCAAAGTGGCAAAGCAGAAGATGATGGACAGTGCTGGCTGAAGTCCTGTTTGCATACACACAGGCTGTGTGAGGCCAATGAGTCAGAGTGGAACACATGCTGCAGGGACTGGTGCTGCTGGGAGGCAGAGCCAGAGCATAGCTCTCGTGCTGTTGTTGTTGTCTGCTTATTCACTGTCTGCTCAGAGAATGTGGGCACATCCTGCCTTCTCAAAAGGTCCTCAGATTGGAATAGTGTGTGCAGCCCGTGTCACATGACCAGGTATATAAAATGACATGCCTAACAAAGATGCAATTAGAATATGTGTTTTCCCAATGTAGCCATTTTTACGATAAAGACTCATAATTACAAGTGGTGAGAATATATTACTGCATATGTGTGTCTCTGTGTGTTTGCTTGTGAGAGACAAACTGCGTGGTATTCAACACCTAAATTACTCAAAATCTTTAATGCCATAATAAGATATAGCAGCAGGAATTTGTGTGAATCGGGAAAAAATAATACATACTAAGGATGTAATCTTAGCTGACAGTCTTTTAGGATGTAATCTTGGCTGACACAGAATAGGTGACATTCATTTTTCTCCCCTGTTGTGGGCTACAGATTTTCTGCTGGTAAAGGGAAGTCTTTTAAAGGAGGTCCTCCTTTATCATAGCCAAAACTGAGCATCCTTAATGCATAACATTGAAAACCCCATATGTTTTTATGGCAAAAAAAATACAAGAGCAAAAATTACAGCAAACCCTAAAGTAAAAGCACGTATTTCACAAGTCTTAAATACTCTACATTTAAATAGGAAAAAGAAGGAATTGGTGTAGAATGTTGATGGAGCTATTAGAAAAATTTCACTAGTTCTTAATTGTTTAAGGTATGCACAAAGGTTCCCAATCCATAATTTTATGAATCCTTTTATCTTTAAATACATCTTACTTAGGTCCATGTTCAGCAAAACATTTAAATACAGATATGAAGTTATTTATATTCTAACTGCCTGTGATTCAATTGGGTCATAGAGGAGCAAAATGCTCACCAAAGACACTATTTATGGAAAGGACTTGGGAAAACATAACTTCCTGCATTGCATAAACTTCCTGAGTCAAAAAGCTAGAAACTGAGATAGGTTTGGCTCATGTTCCTTCAGTATACAAGGTCTGCTAATGCACAGCAATTGGCACAGAAAAGCTGACTGAAATGAAGGCACAGGAAGGGGCCATCATAACTGCATCTCATGTAAGTGCAGGAGCTGGAGAGATGCTAGGGTAGCCCTGGAAATAGCACCTGCACTGCTAAGACTCCTGGCTGATTGCAGCACAGAGACAGCCTGGGACTGACTGGCTGTCATTATCTGAGCAGCAAGTGTTGCTTTGGCCAGAAGAAGAGCCATCCATTTTCTGGAAAGTTCCCTTCCTACTGTTCTATGAGCTCTGTGGAGTTTTGCCAGCAGGAGCTGTGCTGTGCAGACTGAGAAATTCCTCCTCGTTTTCTTTTGTTTAAATATAGTAGGAATTAAAGTAGATTAAAAGTGGATCGACCTGCAAAACTGTCAAATCCATGTGAAACTGACAACCTGGCAGGCAACTGGCCATAGCTGTAGTTACGGTAGATCCCATGGTATGCTGATGGAAGTCAGGTTTTTAATTCTTACTCTCTTGGACAAAATCCAACATACTTTATTTTCTGCTTCCTTCAAGCTCTTTCCTGCACTTCCGATAACAAGGGGAAGTAGCCTTCTTCATCTCCTAGCCTAAGCTTGTGTACTGTTGCTTGCATGATGCCCCAGGAGATGATAAACAATGTGATTCATATGTACATCCCTGTGGGTAAGACCCCTCTGGGGTCCTGCACAGTGCTTAAATACAACTGCTGTACTTTTGCTCAAGAAAAGCAGGGGCTGAAGAAGGTTAAAGCTGACATGGTATTAGCGAGTCTTCATAGAGTGGACAGAAGAGGATACTGTGCAAGCAGAATTTTCTTCTGACTCAGCCTACAGAGTTGATCTAGCTCACAAAAAAACATGCATTACAACATTTTAAGAAGTACAGCAAATCCCATTTCTGCATTCTTGGGTGCTTCTGCTAAGTCCAAAGGGCAAAGTTGCTTCAGCATAGTCCATTGTTTGCTTTGGAATCTCAAAGATTAAAGATGTCTATAAGTGTTGGTAATTCTCATGGTTATTGTTAAATATTTCCTTTTATTATCTGTATCATAGCAGCTACAGTTTACAAAAGAAAAAAAAAGGTGAGTTCTCAAGTGCACCCTCACTGTTTCCTGTCTCTGAGCACAGGAATGTTCTGTGCGTGAGGAGACTCCGACTCACACGTCCCAGGAGAGCAGCCTGACCACCAGATTGCAAGCTGTTTTGGAGGCAGGCACTCTCCACCCTTCCTATTGAAACTGTGCCATGCTGCAGAAAATAATTTAAGTTCATTGGTCCAGAGAAAGGGAAGGGGGGGATCACAGGGAGTAGAGAAAGCATAAGAGAAAGCATGACTGTACTGGTTAAGGCACCCATCTGACAGAGAAAGCCTTAGATTCCCTTCCCGGCCTGCTTCTTAAATATTGCATATAAACAGTCACTGGATAAAATGCAGAAACAGATGTTTTAGATACTGTACTCAGAGGTGCCTAATTTTTCCCATGCTCTGCATAGGAAATCTAGACACAGAACAAGAGGTTCTGAACTTCCCTCTAGGAACTCAGTACCTTTCACTTTGGCACTGTGGGGTTGAAGTTCTGGGTAACTAATTCCCATGTTGAACCTGATCCTCAGGCTATTACCTCGAAAGTCTATTTCAGAGATTCAGAGTCTCCATCATATTTCCCTTCCCAGTGTATTTGTCACTGATGTTTTTTTTGTATTCCTTCTTACAAGTGCTCCATTATTCCTTTGGCTCTTCTGGATAGTTTTAAAATTAAAAGCTTCAAAAAATCAGGTCAGACTTTATCTTTGACTAGGGTACATTTTTGTTTTGACCTGTTAGAGAATGCAGCCATTTTCCATTACAGAAGCTTGACTATGGCTATTTTCAGATAACAAACTAGATTGGAGTTGTTTTTCTAATCAAAAATGTTTGTGATACGGTTTGGTGTTTTATGCATTTCCCCCAAAGACTGCCTGGATTGGAATAAACACACACCCTTCCAGATGAAGTTTTGGATTATATTTGGAGAAAAACTGACTTTGAAAAATGTTTGAGGAAAATCACAGGAATCTTTCCCCCCTCCACCCATTCCCCCACCACCCTGTTTCACCTACAACATTTGCAATATTGGCTTTTGGGGAGTTCAGTTTCTGACCTAAACTTATACAGTTTTGCAGTGATTTCCTTAAACCTGACTGGTTTGGCATTCTGAAAGGGAGCACTAGGAAGGGCTATATGTGCAGTTCTTCATGACCAGAGGTGTCTCACTGGTGTGAAGGACATTTGGAAGTGGGCTATGGTGGTGACATGAGTTCCAGGACAGCAGTGAGGGCCAGAAGTGGCAAACTGATTTTCAAATACAGTGTCTTATTTAAGAAATGAGGTTTTATTTCTGACAAATTGAGGAATGGGTGAAATTTTTTAAACAGTATTTATAATTTGGATTATGAGTCAGTATCATTGAATTGTATGCTTAGAGGTCAGCCTCTCTCAGATCTTAAATACCTTAATGGCCCTGTTTTTCACAGAGGAAAACCAGTGTGGGCTACTGCTGTGAGTTACCCAATTTGTTGGTTACATCTGCTTTCTGGTGGACACGTGTGTGTGTCTGGCATGTTTGTAGGCAAGAAGGCTTCTAGATGAGATTAGTAAATGGGAACAGACAACAAGACCAAATGGTTCAACTTACAGGGATGTTTAATAGGAATTTCAATATAACACCAAAACTTTTGGACATCATTTTCTCAGGAAGCTTTGGGAAAGAGCATTCAGTGCCCTTCAGAATCACCATGCCTTGATAAAGTGGCCTGAATGTAAGCTGCCAGCCTTTAGCAGGGTTATTTTTTGCTGGCCCAGTGCTGTAAGGTGCCTCATCACACTCTTTGTTTGAATGTTTCTAGTGGTGGTGACAGATGTTTCATCTAGTTGTAGAAAGTGAGTTTGAGCTGGTGCTGCAGGGCACATTTTTAAGGTGGTGAGAAGAGCTACTAGCACAGGAAAAATTGGCTATAGAAGAGTTTTCTGTAGTGCCAGAGCAGTCGCTCTTTTGGCCAGGCCACGGCATCTCATCTGATCACTGGGCTTGCCAAGACACAGAGGAAAGAATTTGACTTCAGTAGTTCACAAATTACACAGGTGCCAGTATGTCCTTTCCAGTCCCTGTTCTGGAAGCAACTCCTTCATCTCCAGTTACACATGAGCACTCTAACATGCTTTATTACTTTCTCAAGCTGCAGCTTATTTCCCAGGTTCATTTGTATCATTTTCCTGGATTGAACCCGGTTCCAAACATAATAGTATGCTGGCTTTAGCCCTATTCAGCATTCAGCTTGAGAAGAAATTATAGTCATGGGCAGTGGAAGAGGACAGGATGGGGCCTTGTTTTGGTTACAAGATCTAGGCAAACAACTGAGTAGTTTTTTTAACATTTGTACAATAAAAAGCATGACTAGGGAAAGGTAAGTCACAACAGGTGTGGTTCCAGAGATCTGAAATCCTGTCAGAGGGAAGGAAGGAAAGAAAAAAGAGAGATATGTTTCCAGGTGCATTTCAAAACTTTCATTGTCACACGGGGATGGTGAAACTCTAATTGGAGGTTTAAAGATACTTGGGGTCAGGAATAAATGGCACTCAGAATATTTTTTTTTCCACTATATACAGGGATGCAAGAGAAGCATTATATACAGCTGTAGCAGGTAGACAGAGTTTTATGTTGTTTCATCCCAAAATATAAAAACAAATCATGATCTGGAGAAACACAGCCACTCTGGAGGAGGAGGCAGTAGCCATTTCACTGCACAAGAGATTACCACTATAAAACAGGACAGACACAAAAACCTCCCCTTATCCTGCATAAACACGAACAGTTTAAGAACAGAGTATAGTTAACTAGCTTTGAATTTTAGAGATATACTAAATTCAATACTTCCAGATTTGTGGGAAATGACCTGGGAACATTAAAAAGGTCACATATCCAGTTGGTTAATTTTATTTCTCATATTAAGGATTCCGCATCTAACAGCATGGGCACAACTTTAAGATGAAGTGATGAATTTTAACAAGCCTTTCTGGATTTCAAGTTTGCCTTAGTCTTTTATCAAAGGGCTGAGCAGAGTTTATGCTACTTAGCTGTGAACCGTAATAGTAGCAAATGAATAAGATAGTGGGGATTTATATGGCTTTATATTTAATATGGGGAGTTTCTAGAAGGAGTCTGCAAGTAGGGACTGTTGCCCAGGCTCCAAGCTTTGGCCAAACAGTTCTTGGCAGGCTTCAGAGAGGGTGGTGAAAATGCAGCTTTAAGCCATCCTTGCGTCATCCTAGGGCTGTCTCTCTGCCAGCACGGTCCCTCGTGTAAACTGTAACACCAGCAGAGCTACTGAATTTTGCAGGGGCTACCACTGTACCCAAGAAACTACTCTGGTAACTAGGAATCCATGAGAAATAGGCTTGGCTCAGCCATTTCTAAACTATGCCTTTCACAAGAACTCGGGAAAGGAAGAGCCATTGCAGTCCCTGCAGTGGCTGCAAACCAGCTGAGGCTTTGTCATATCTGCACTGGCTGATGCGCAAGTAGCTGGCTGAGCTGCCTTGCAGGCTCCATTGCATTGATAATGTGGCAAAAAACAGCTTTCAGTGTCTGGAGGATCTGGCCCATATGCCTGTGTGTGCATATGCAGATGCATGTGATGTCAGTGAACGTCCCCTGCTCTCTGCAAAGGTCACTTTGTCTGAGATTTTTCATTTGCTTCAGAATAAAGCAGCCTCGAGAATGTAATGAAGGAAATGAGGTCTGAAATTTGTTTCCTAACATCCATGAATTGCAGCACCGAGCTAGGGGGAAAGCATTCAAATCCCTCTCTGCCCTCTTGGATAGAATTCTGTTGGTAGCTCTGTAATAATCAGCAGACATCAGTGTCTGCTACAACTGAGTATTTTTGGTATCTAATTGGCACTTAGATACTAATGTGATAGTAGCTTTAGAAATAGCTAAAGCGGATAAATATTGCTTCTTTCCATGTGTGTATGTCTGTATCGTCTGTGTGAAGCTGTGTATTAATGTGAAAAATTCCCTGTTGATTTTAATGGAATGCATCTCTCTGCAGAGAATTTGCTTCATTCAAAGCTGCAGTAATGTGTAGAAGGGATAATTTTTTTGTGTGTGCTGTGAACATCTAGAACAAATTCCCGAAGTATTATTTGTGCAGAAACTGTGAATGCTCCCAGCTTGCAAATGAAGTCAAACCCCTGTTAATGTTTACAGTAAAACAGCTGTTCTCAGCATTTCTCCCTGAGCTTCAGCTACTTTAGCTCTACTATACTCAGCCTTACATCATAGCAGCTGCAATAATAAGAGGCTGAAAGAGGTCAGAAGCAGCCAGTCCTGCTAAACCACACCTTTGTTTAAAAGAGATTTTGGATTGTAAAATATCTCCATTGCTAAATTTTTCAGCCTGACTGGACTCCATGCATGGGCTGGGTCTTCAAAGACCTAGCTCACCAAAAGCACATAGGCAGTGCAGAGTAAAGCAGAACACAGACTCTTTATACATTTTCCTGGGAAACTTTCTGTAGATCCAGACTGGGAAATGTTCCAAGGCTTCACAGAACTAAAGATAACAGTAATAAAAAATTGTACTGGAGCACACTGACTTTTAAATGAAATAGCTGAGCCTAGTACAGTTGCATGGCAAAGCCTTGATAATTTGTGCAGCAAGACTTTACTAATTTACACAAATAAAAGTAAGATCACTACAGATTACTGAATTTTAACAATTAGCAGGTATGTAAACAAGCAACATTCTAGGAAAAGAAAATAAGCATCAGCATGTAGGTTGCTTTCAAGACTATAATTTCTTTGTAAATATTTATGATTGCTTGAATAATAAATGCTACTGGATATGTTTCATAAAAATAATTAGGTGTTAGCAGAATGTAAAATAGACCATTGCCCTGCTCAGTCTTCTTTTCAGAAAAGAGAGGGCATAATTTTTGTGCTAAGTATGAAGTGTAAGGTCTATCGAGTGTCTGCAGTGTCGACATTGTAGAAATACATGAATAAATAGGAATTTAAAGTAAATTTAAGAACATTTTAACATTTGATGTCCTACAGGTGATTTACTGAAACCTTTTCTGCTGCGTAGCGGAGATAGGCGGTTTTTAGCACATATGAGAAAATGTGTTCATTGCTGCTTTATTGCACCACATAGGAATTGGATAAAATATGTAATTTTTATTTTACTGACAATGAAAATTTGAAAATCAAAGTAAGAAGAAGACAAGATTTGTACAGTTGAAAAAAATTCCAAATAGATCTATAGGTACAAGGGCTTATTTTAGCAGCATTTTCACAGTTAAAATTGAGTGTGAACATTGCACTCACATGACAAATACTACCTGTGACACCAACAGCAACCTTTACTAGTCTTGTGATTCACAGGGTGATGTCACAGACTGTCAGATGATGTCACTGATGTCCTAGATTATGGCAATAGATTGGGACAGAGGGACTGTCACAGCTGGACTGCTTACTGAGTTTAGCAGATTCCACAGCATGTTGCCATCAAAAGGACTTAGTAAGAAATCCCAAATGTGTTTTACAGTATAAGAAAGAGAAGAAGAAGAGGCCACACAGAAGAATTTGTAGATTTCATTGATACAGGTATTTTTAGTTGATATAGATACTTTTAATTCAGAGGGATTGCAGGTTCCATTGATACATTGCAGAGACATTGTATAGTGGAAATTACTGGGTCAAAATTGTAATAAATTGGACTATAGTTTCAGTTATGACTCATAATGATGGTGCATTACTTGCCTTGAAATAATTCCTTGAGATTCTTATGATTTCAGGGTGTAGTTGTATGAGGTATTGACCAGCACAATAAAATACATACCCTTTCTTGAAGAGTATAGAGGCTAAATGTACAAGGACTATGAACAGTAGTAACATGAGATGTAATATTCAAGCAAATTATTTAAAGTAACCATAGGTACAAATGGTAGCTCCATGCTTTTACCACAAAATCATGTACTGTCTGGGGAAGAATCAAAGAACCCCTGCCCCCAAAAAAGCAATTTTATGTACCTTCATGCATATATATTATGTATACATCTATAATATGTACATATGTATTTTGTATACATAATATAACGCTGAGTGCTTTTAAAATATGCACATATCAATAACATAAACCTTTTGTAACTACACACCTGAGCTAAATATTACTTAGCAGTGTGCATTTTTCTTTGAGTTTCACTGGTGCATTCAAAGCATGATCAGTTTGTTTCTTTTGGCATAAATTGTCACCTGAGCCCCTGAATAAAAATATTGCTTCTACTTTGTCATATAGAGAGAATATATTCTGACTCTCTTGCTCTAGGTACAAATGTGTCTGTCACATTTGAGAAGGCAACAGTTAAATACATGTTTCTGCTGTCAGAAATGCAGCAGTTAAACCCTAAATAATATCTATAGGATTAAGATCCAAGTACTTTACAAGAAATCTATATGCAGTTCTTTTCACATTTCCTCTCTATCCCCTATCATAGACTATGGAAGATAATTTAAGAAAGAGCTCTAGTATGTATGCTTATCTCATTATCTCCATTTTCAGGTAAGTGGAGGAAACAATTTCTCCCTAGCAGATTTGTAGCAAAATAGTACAAATTCCTCTATGCTAAAGGAATGAAAAAAGCAGGATTGAGCCCAGAATGGGGGCAGGGGGAGAGAGACGGGAGGGTTTTTAAAAAGAGTTTTCTGAATAATCAGGAAATCCAGTGAGACAAACAGAATGTGTAGAAAGCAAGCCAGAATTATCAAATTACCATGACAACCATAGGCAAGAACCCAGAGAGAATCAGGTAAAGATATTACAGTAGAATTACAGTTAACTTCACATTTATTTATTAAAAAAATAATAATCTCATGCAATCAGGAAGAAATATTTCCTTTGGCCTAGCTCATTGTTGTGCAAAGGCTTGTGAAATACAGCCTTATTTGTAATTTTGAAATTGGTTCGTAAATGTATACAAGCAGCTTTTATCTTGATTTGAATATGCTGATTGTTTTAACCAGCAGGATTTGATGTCAGATACAAAACTCAGAATCACATATGATTTAATTAGTTTGAAAACGTAAGCAAAAAGAGAATTCAGAAAAGATAAAGGGGGTGTGTAGGTATGTGTGTGTACATATAGTGTGTATTTCTCTGTTACTCCTAAAAAATTCTCTCTTGTATGTTTTTCAAATGACTACTTTCTTCATTCAAACCTTTGATTAACACATTCACAACCAAAAAGCTTTAAAACTGGATACAGTACAAAAATAAGTAAAACCGAAGTGGAGTGAAACTCCAATATGTAAGAGTGGTGGTGTTTATTTAAAAAAGCTACAGGTTAACCAGCAGGTGGTTAACCAGATTATCTGTTGAATATGGCTTGAAATTCTGTTTATTCAGTTTTAATGTTTCATTTCACATAATACTGTTCACATATATTGGAAAGATACAAGTATACAGTTCTGAAAGGCAGAGACCCATATTTAGAGAAGGAAGGGAGGATTTGTTCACATGGGGGGTGGTTGATTTTTTTTCCCCAGTTTTGAACATAGCTCTCAGACTGCTAACACTTGAGTATATAAACAAAATTCCCCCACTGCTTTGTCTTTGCTGTTTTATGCCACTGTCTGAATGCGTATTGCATTTTACATGTGCCTGTAAACATAGATACATGCCCATACTGATCTTTTTAAATGCTGCCCTGAAGTTTGCGGCGTGGTCAGGGAGAGCAGTGATGCACTCCATTGTTCCCTGCTATGATGTCATGCTCAGACTTCGCCTTGGTTAAACAGAATTCAGTTTACTGGACTGCACCAAAATGTCTTTAGGGAAGGCATGTTTACTGCTGTAGCAGAGAAGGAAAGAAATAACGTGATAAAAAAAAGACAACGTAGGGAAAAGAGTGTAAATTCTGACTATTTGCTGCCTTTATTTTTCTCTACACCTTTACAGAAGTAGATATGCACACTCATCTATACACACACTCAAACTGTGCATAGCTCAAGGGTGTGTTTATTTTAATCTTGGGAACTAGGACAAGCCGAGATTCACTCTCAGGACTTGCATCATCACTAAGATTGCTCTTAAACATGCAGTCTTATATCACACTGTTCATTCTTTTCACTCACATTAACCACACATGGAGTCCACATAATGGGTCTAATCCTGCTAGCTGTCCACGGATGTTAGTGAGGGCTAAAGACATCGGGCATGTTACAACATCCAGTGGTGAATTAATTCATTTCCACAGCATCTGAAAACTGTATGTGGCGATGGTGAGGGGAATAAAGAGGATGGCCTTTTAATTATGTCGGGACATCCTGAGCTAGAAGAGAAATCTGAAGGGACTGAGTGGGGAGAAGGAGGTCTTTCCTTCTCCCTTCTTCCCTCCCTCCCTCCCTCCCGGCCTTCAAAAAAAAAAAAAAAAAACAAAACCAGCCCTGGGGCCATTCCTTCCCGAACAGGGACAGTTGACAGGTATGTGTTAATCTTGTTCCCAGCACTTCGGAGGAGCCACGCACAGAGGCTCACCCTGTCTTTTCAAATCAGCGCTTCCTGTCCTTCAAGAGTTAACCTTCTCTAGAACATTTATTTCACCGTCTCAGAGAGAGAAAAAAACCACACACGCACACACACACACAAAACCAGCAAAAAAAAAAAAAAACAAAACCACCAAAACCCAAAAAACCCCTAAACCCAAACCTGCAGAGCTGAGAGGCTGCAGATCACAAGGCCATTCTGATAGCCTCCCGTCCCCATGGCAACAGCAACGGCATTTATCAGTTCCTTATGAGAGCAGGCACAGCAAATCTGCATTGCACATGGCAGCCTTCCAGCCTTTCAAATGAAAGAGCACTTTGAACTGCTGCCAAGTGTGGAAGGAGCAGAGCTGTCAGGACTGCTTAATGCTGGCAGTTTGTACTTGGGAGCCTTTCAGTTCCCAGAATCCTTCAGCCATGGCAGCCTGCCAGGTACTTAGCGGAAGCTAAAAACTAACCCCCAGACCATTCACTGCAGTGCACTCAAAATTTTCCACATGTACCGTGTCACAAGTGCAGACTGTACAATGAAAGCAAACGCCTTCTGCTTGGGATTCTAATTTTATTAATAATCTAGGAAAAAGCAATCAGAGATTAGCTGGCTGACAGCACTACGGTATAGCCACTGTTTATAACTCGGGGTGTGTATGTCAAATGTGTATTTCATCCCTTAGAAATAGAATTAACTCAGACAACAGGGGCTGCACAACCCTAAATCTACGTGCAGTACCTGAACGTGGGGAGATTTATGTTAGCAGAAGGGAGAGGGTGGTTATTTACAGTGGAGTATTTTTTAGCAGTCATTATCAAATGCACAGCAGTGAGATGTGAAACAGAAAAATAAGATAGTATTGCCGGCTGGTAACTATTTTTTGCCCTTGCCCTCTGCATTGTGATGACATTGTGAGAATCTCAGAAACTGACTGATGAGTGTAGCAGAGATACATGGCTCTTGGTGGGTTTCCTTTCGATGGAGAGTTTTCCTGTGAACTTTTTATTGTTTTGCATTACCCAAAGCCCAAGGGCTTCTATTGGCAGAGGAAACAAATTGGCACAGTTCTGCTTTTTTTTTTTTTTTTAATCTGCACTGAGATCAAGGGCAAGGGCTTCATTTTCCAGCACTAGTCATAAGCCTTTAGCACAAATAGAATGAAAATTGTCTGTCGCTCAGGCAGTTGGACAGAGTTCAGGAAAACTATGTCTGGCACTAATTCCAAAGGGAGGAAGGTTTGGTTCAATCCAGCATCATTAATTTCAGTAAACTGTTTTCACTAGTCTATATCCCACTGTTCAAGAGCTGTTTATTATCTTTTACTAAATAATATCTTTTGGAGAACAGAGTAGGGAAAAATACCTGATATTACTTACATACATATGTATACTCTCACATATATGTATACATATAAATAGATATGGTATACATGGATGTATTCTCATTTTTCTTATTTTTCTGTTTTTCTGAACAATTGCTTACCTGTTTTTCTGAACAATTTCTTACCTTGCCTTCCCATTACAAAACACATTTATAATGCCAAATATAAAATAATAAAAATAGCCCAGAAGGCAAAAGAGAGAGAGAGAGAGAGAGATGAAAAAACCCTGGAGCAAATACAATCTCCACAAATTTGTGAGTTTCACCAAAAAAACAAGCAAATGTAGTGCCTCTTTTTCAGCTTGCAGCTATCTTTGGCTGCTGCTTGAAGATTTGACTTAATTCACCCAGGCAGTAGTGTCTAAAAGTAATACACCAAGACAGTTAATTTTGGCACTTAGTCTCCCTTAGGAATTTTACCAACAGTCTTTGTAAAGAAAGTAAATGATCTTTTTTTTCCTCCTGGTTTCTCCCCGTAGTTCATCTTGATATGCGCTAATAAAAGAAACTGCCCCCACCCCCCCTTCTATTCTCACCATTATCCTCTGTCCATATCATCCTTCTTTCAATAACAATATTAATCAGCATTTGTAACATGGTCTTGGAGAAAAAGTTGGTCTTTTCAGATGGTCTAGTTACAGAGGAAAATGAGGTTATGCCATGTAAAATAACTTAAGATAGTGTCAAGGCTCTTTCCTTCCTTCCTTCCTTCCTTCCTTCCTTCCTTCCTTCCTTCCTTTTTTCTTTCTTTCTTTTTCTTTCTTTCTCTTTCTTTCTTTCTTTCTTTTTCTTTCTTTCTTTCTTTCTTTCTTTCTTTCTTTCTTTCTTTCTTTCTTTCTTTCTTTCTTTCTTTCTCTCTTTCTCTCTTTCTCTCTTTCTCTCTTTCTCTCTTTCTCTCTTTCTCTCTCTCTTTCTCTCTTTCTCTCTTTCTTCCTCCCTTTCCCACCTCCCTCATTTTTTGGAAAACACAGTAAAGTTTTGTTCAGTTCTCAAGTGTTATTAATCACTGGTGGAGGCCAAAAGCAGGGATATTTTTCTTGGCAGCACGTTTTGATAAACAATCTGTGTATGGGGTGAAGGGAGGGAGGAGCCTGTCTTGCTGGTAACTAAGCTAATGTTTGGCAGATTCTTAACTGTCACGAAAGTGCAAGTGGCTCTCAGTGGGAATAGCCTAAAAAATGTACCGATTCAGTTGATTCATTGTTGTTGATTGTTTACTACATCCACAGGATGTAAGATGAAAACAGTCCAGGGAAAAAGTAAAAATAACAACAGCAGAGGCCCCAACTCTGCATATCCCAGCCTAAAACACACTGCCCAGTCGCTAGTCCCTTGCAGAGTGAGCAGAATTAATTATAGGTGTCTTATTTTGCGCTGTAAGATTTGGCAAAGGTTAACGTGCGGAAAACTAGGTTCCCAGGCAGGTTTTCAAATCTTAAAGACAGCTGTAGGAAAATCGGTGTGAGGTGGGTCTCAAAGGGGGACCCCTCAGTGCTTGCCGGGGCAGAAGCGAGAGGCTGGTGTGTCGAGAGACTTGGAGAGCTGCCGCGGCTGCACACGTGCGGCGGCGGCGGCCCGGCTGCGGGCAGGGCAGCCCCCGCCCGGCTGCGCCCTCGCCTCCGCGCTCCAGCACCGAGGGGCAGAGCAGAAAAGCAGAGGAAACGAGAGGCAACGTCCGCTAAGAAATGTGTCTTAAGATGAGTTCCTAGGTGGGAAAGCAATAAGCTCTGTATGTCAGCAAGGCTCACTACCTGAAAAATGGTAGGAAAAAACCAGAATTATAATGAGATGAGAACTGAAACGATAAACAGATACACGTAATTACTCCTATTCTTTGTAACTGAGTGTTTTGACACTTCCTGGCAGCTTCTAGTAGAAGAAAATGTTGTTTAACTTTTAATTTGACAAAATTATGCAACTTCTTCCTGAAGTGTTTGTGTTTTGATTTGCTGAACACACTCGCTTTACCACCAAGTGCTCTGTTCAGTGCTAATCTCTGCATTGTTTTGAAGCCAGTCATCTGATTGTGACGGATTTTATTTGCTATTCTGAGGTAAATCCATGTAAATTACACTTTCGGGAGTGCGCTACCCTTCTCGTTCTTGTATTTTTTTTCCAGCTGTAGCTGCTGTTTTGATCAGTAAAGAAAGAGCCATTTCTGTAGGTGAGTGCCTGCAGAAGAGCCAGCTGCTGGGACTGCTGCAGTGATCAGTGTCAAACTTTGTCAAGCGAGCAGGAAAGAGTTAAACATATTCCCAGGCTGTGAGCATTTAGAGCCAGACCAGACTGTTCATTCCCAAACTGCTGAGATCATGGGCTCCTAATTATTATTGCTTGCAAACTTTGGGGCTGTCCTATATTCTGCATAATTAACACTGGACTGCTGATCGACAATCCACAGTACTCCTCTCATCCAGATCAACAGTAACCCCCGTGTTTTGGGAGCTCAGTAGTGCCTGGGGTGCAGCCAGGCCACCTGGGTTTTGTTGCTTTGTCCTTCATGGTGTGTTGCACCCTCTGCTTCCCGTACCTGCTGGTGGCACTAGGAAAGGTACTGGCCGGCTCCTGCACACTGTATTCTGTATGATCATCTTGATTCCTTCATTTAAATCGATGCTTCACCTGCCGTTTTATTGTTACACACACCCATATGTGCATGTGTGTACTTTCACATAAAGATGGTAATAGGAATAATGGGAAAGGGATTATCGGATGGCAGTATTTATCCTAGGACTGAAAGGAAGGAATTAGTAGATTTCACTTCTGCTTGTGAAAATTATAGTCCTTGTCCCTTGGGACTACTGGCAGGTCATAAACTTTGGGCAATCTCTGCAGAATCCCTAACGCTGCATCCACAGTGCTGACTTGTGTTACTGCACAAAAAGCAGTAGCTGGGTAGCAATTGTTTGCAGCCGCAGCTCCATTCCTCCTTTCACTCCCCTCCATCTCATCAAACAAGCTACTGTTTGGGGGGTTCTTATGCTATTTTTTGTTTGCTCGCTTCTTTCTTTCAGTTAGCCAGATTAGATACCTGAATGGATTCATTGTTTGGGCTTCCTCTTTGCCTCCTCCAAAAGTAATATTAATTCCTGGATTATTTCAGGGCTAAATAAACACCAGATGTGTTTAGTATAAATCCAGCAAGACCGATCTGGATTGCTTCTGTCCCGCCACTCACATGGCAAAGAGAAAAGGCAGAAGGTGAGCAGGAAAGCTTGCTGCTACGCTTGCAAGGACAGTGCTGCCATAGATGGGAGGCTTGTTACATTGCCACCGTTCAATCTATTTTTCCCTACCCAGATTAGATTGATACTGACAACTTGTTCCCTGTGAAGGTGCCACGACGTGGCATTTATTTACATTTACATTGCAGTTCTCTTCATCAATCAGCTTTGCAGAGATCACTGCTGCTGCTGGCCATATTGTTGCTATGCTGACACTTCATCCTTAAGTGCTGCTTGCGTAATGGTACAGTACGTGCCCATGACCAAAGTTTAAATCAAAGTTTAATCATTACGGAAAGACAAACATATTTCCGCAACTGTGTATCCTGCAAGTAAGAGTAAAGGCAGTTTGGTCGGGTCACAGATGCTAATCTCTCCTCCTTTTCTATTCACAAACTATAAAGGGAGTTGACAGCACCTGTAAATGTTTTTCTGAGGCTAGATTATATCTAAGGTGATTATTATTTACACCCACTATAAAGACTGCTCTTGTGAGCCAAGAAGTCTGTTCCTGTGAGGTGAGTTTACCAAAAAAGGGCTTTCTTGCAGGAGGACTCAGAGGAGCGAGGATCCAGGGTGAGGGGCGGTTCAAGCACATGGAGTGCCTTGTCATGTGTTGGGTTTGTATAACCCGGGGACTGAAATACAGTCAGGATATGCTGCAGTTCTGCATTCCCAGACACGCGGGATGAAGGGAAAGCTTCAGCTCTCTCAACCCGAGTTTTTGAAGCAGAAGCTGACCTTTTACCACAGCCCAGTTCTGCTCCTCATGTGAAGATCAACATGGGGCAGTAAAAGGATAGGAAAGGAGCTGACATTCCAGTATGAATCAGAGGGAACACATGCTTGTTTAGTCAAGTAAAGGCATACTAATGTAGAAATCCTGCAGCCATCACTAAATCACTGTGGCTGGAAGCAAAGACTTTTACTTTGACCATCTTTCATCTGCCATACTTCTGTGAAGCTTCTGTAATGTCCACAGTTTAGGTGTGAAATTTCTAAGTGTGAAATTCACTCCCCTTTAGCGCATCTTCTTCAGCCAATTTGCATACAGGAGACTCGCATAATTCAATGACTTTTGTATCTCTACTTACTGCTTCTACAAGCTTCCCCTGAAAAAGAGTCACTTTGTCACAATTGATTTTCTAACTGTATTTTATCTGCTCCTACCATTTCTGTAACTTCAACGTGTGCATTTCATTAAGCCTTCCCTATAAAATAATTCCACTCACACACATAATCAAACTCATTTGCCAGCTTTATAGATTAGAACCAGACACATATAAAATGCTTTAGACAACTAAAAATGGAAATGAGACGTATTAGTGATATGAAATGAAATATTTAAAGGAAGGTTTTTTTGTCGTGTGAGTTCCAAAATGTTATTAACCGAATAGAAGGTATTTTTCCCGTTCGGTGCTGCATGGCTGCTGAGCGTGCCTGTGTAAGGGAGCCGTGGCACCTCGCCATAGAAACACTAAGTCCTTTTAAAGCACAGAGGGAAACCTGTAATGGACGGGGGTTTCGGCGTTTCTAGCAACAAAGGAATCAGGAAGAGGTACTGAAAGAAAGAAATCCATCCAACACAGCCCAGCTGGTAGAGGTTCCGCGTTCGCCGAGCGTGCGAGCGCTCCCCCCCCCCACCCCCCCGCTGCGCGCTGTCTCCGCGGGCACCGTGCGCCCGGCTGCGCGCCAGTGACGCGATGCCGGTGGCCGCCCGCAGCGCACCGCGCCGGGTCCCGGCCGAACCGCGTCCCCGCGGTGACAGTTTATTATTCTTTGGACGCGGGCAGCGATGTCAATCTTTGCAAAAACAGCTGCCGACTGCAATGAGAGCAAAAACGGGTTCTGCAGAGCCCCTCCTGGCCACCATGGGCACCGGCGTGGCCGCGGGGCCGGGCGGAGAGCGGTCAGCTTCGGGGATGGCGGGCGGGAGAATGCAACCTTCGGGGGGTTTTATTTTGTTTTCCTCCCAGTGTAATGAATTCTCGGCTTATTTGCATGAACCGAGGTTATTTTGAGTAATTTGCCTGTTAACAGTGTTATGCAAATGTTAGCTAGCTATTTAAAGGGGAAAATAGAAGAAAAAAAAAAAAAGCCGTGTTTTCTCACAGCGCCGGGGAAATCCTATGTCCCTTTGCATTAGCGAGATGAGATCACAGCGATTACTCACCTGCCTGGCCTCTCCTACACCCTTGAGCAATGCACAGCACTATCTTTCCCAGCCCAACCTTAAACACTTGGCAAACATGGCTGGTTTAAACAAATCAAAAGTGGAAGAGCTTCTGATGCAGTCACAGGCTTACAAAAAACTGTGTCATTCTGTCACTGGGATCACTGAAAGAGAAACACGAAATCGGATATTAAGGCGGGATCCCCCCATTTGCCTCAGCAGCCGGAGCGCACGGGAATCCCACCGACAGTCGCGGTGGCAGAACGCCGCGCAGCCGTCACGCAAGCAAAGCGGGGCGAACCGCGGGTTTACAAAATCCCGAAAGCGAGACATCTGAACTTAGAAAGCGCAGTCAGGGAAAAAAACCGACCAACCAACCAACCAACCAAAAAAACCCCCACCACCCACCACCACGGCGACGCCGACTGTGCATGCGCGCCCTGGCCACGGTGCCGCGGCGGGGGGCCGGCAGCGCGGCCGGGGAGGAGGGTGAGGGCGCGATCTGGCGTTCAAGTTTCCAAACATAGCCGGCAGCGCAGGCTGCCCGCGCCCCGCCGCGCTCCAGCTGCGGCCGCGCCGGGGAGGGCGCGGGCAGCGCGCCGGGCATGCGCGCCCCGCGCAACAAGTGGGCTCTGCGCCGGCGGCCGGGGGGAGGGGAGCGGGGCGCGGGCGCTCGGCGGTGACGCGGGGCCCCGCCCGGGTGCAGCCGAGCCGGGAGCGCGGCGCGGAGAAGGGGAGGGGCGTCGCGGCGCGGGGGGAGCTCGGCGCGGCGGAGGGGGCGCGCAGCCACACGCGGCGGCGCGCAGCACCCCGCGCTCGGACTGCGAGCAGCGGCGAGGATGTGAGTGAGGAGCAGGCGGCGCCGCTCGCCACGCTGCTGCCGCCGCCGCTGCTGCTCCCGGGCTGCCACAGCTCCGCCGGCGCTCGGGGAAGCCGCCGCTGCCGAGACCGAGCAGCTCCGTGCGGGTGCCCCTGTCTTGCTCACGGCGGTGGATCAGCACGTACGGAACTGCAAGCTCACGAGGCAGCCGTGGCGGGTGGAAGGTGACCCCCCCATCTTCCTCCGTGCACCTCCGCCTCCTCCCGGAGGAGGAGCAGCAGCAGCAAGCGGAGAGCTAGAGAGCGCAGGGAAACAGAATCGGCTAGAAGGCGACCCCCACCCAGCCAGCCCCCCGGAGGAGCAGTGGAAGCGTTTCCCACCCCGCCGGGGCAGCAGCGGCAGGACCAGGTAGAAGAAGGCATCTCCGGCAGCAGGAGCGAACTAAAAGCAGACGATCCCCCTTGCTGGAAGGGGCAACAGGATCAGGTACGGAGAGCCACCCCCCCCTGCAGCCCGGGGGGGAAGACTGAGCCAGCCCCTATCCCGGCGGCAGCGGCAGCAGCTCCCCAGCCAGCAGCACCATGTCCGCCGCGCAGGTGTCCTCGTCGCGGAGGCAGTCATGCTACTTATGCGATCTGCCCCGCATGCCCTGGGCCATGATCTGGGACTTCACGGAGCCCGTCTGCCGGGGCTGCGTTAATTACGAGGGCGCCGACCGCATCGAGTTCGTGATCGAGACGGCCCGGCAGTTGAAGCGGGCGCACGGCTGCTTCCAGGACGGTCGCTCCCCGGGCCCCCCGCCGCCGGTCGGAGTGAAAGCAGTGACGCTCTCCGCCAAGGAAGCGGCGGCGGCGGCGGCCCAGCAGCAGCTCAACCATGTGGATGCCACCTCCAAGGCTGCCTCGGCGGGGCTGACCCAGTCGAGCCTGGACCGCTACGGGCTCAGCGCCGCCGCGGCGGAGCAGCGCAGCCGCTTCGAGTACCCGCCGCCGCCGGGCAGCCTGGGCAGCAGCCATGGCGCCCGCCTGCCCAACGGGCTGGGGGGGCCCAACGGCTTCCCCAAGCCGCCTGAGGACGGGCCGCCGGAGCTGAACCGGCAGAGCCCCAACTCCTCCTCCTCCTCTTCCTCCTCCCGTCGCGGGGCGCACGGGGGGCTCGTGTCTGGGCTGCCCCCGGGGGCCGCCGGCGCTCAGATGAACGTGCCCCCCAACCTGCTGCCGCAGACGCTGCTGAACGGCCCCGCCGCCTCCGGCGTGGCGCTCCCTCCGCCGCACGGGGGCCTGAGCGGCCGCGGCGGCGGGGGTCCCCCCGCTCCCTCCGCCTCTTCCCAAGGGGGCACCTGCGGCGGCGGTGCCGGGGGAGGCGGCGGCTCGTCCTCCGAGGCCTGCGGCAAGCGGCCGGGCTCGGTATCCAGCAGTGACCAAGAGCGAGAGCTGAAGGAGAAGCAGCGCAACGCGGAGGCGCTGGCCGAGCTCAGCGAGAGTTTGCGGAATCGGGCCGAGGAGTGGGCCAGCAAGCCCAAGATCGTGCGGGACACGCTGCTCACTCTGGCCGGCTGCACGCCCTACGAGGTGCGCTTCAAGAAGGATCACGCCCTGCTGGGCCGCGTCTTTGCCTTCGACGCCGTCTCCAAGCCGGGCATGGACTATGAGCTGAAGCTCTTCATCGAGTACCCCAGCGGCTCCGGCACCGTCTTTTCCAGCGCCTCCGGCGTGGCCAAGCAGATGTACCAGGACTGTATGAAGGACTTCGGCCGCGGCCTCTCCTCGGGCTTCAAGTACCTGGAGTACGAGAAGAAGCACGGCTCTGGCGACTGGCGGCTTCTGGGGGACCTGCTGCCCGAGTCTGTGCGCTTCTTCAAGGAGCTGGTGGGCGCCGACATGCTGCCGCAGCCCTACCTGGACGCCAGCTGCCCCATGCTGCCCACGGCGCTAGTGAGTCTCCCGCGGCCGGGGGCCGGTGCCGGCGGGGCGCAGGGCACGGCCGCCGCCTCTAGGGGACCTGGCGGTGGCGGCGGCGGCGGCGGCGGCGGGGCGATGCGCAAGAGGAAAGCCTCTCCTGAGCCCTCGGACTCGGCCGAGGGGGCTCTGAAGCTCAGCGACGAGCAGCAGCGGCAGCAGTGGATGGCCAGCCAGAGCGAAGCGCTCAAGCTCACCATGTCGGCCGGGGGCTTCGGGGCGGTGCACGGCGGGGGCCCCCCGCCGCCGCCGCCGCCGCCCCTCGGGCCTCACTCCAACCGGACCACGCCACCCGAGTCCGCCCCCCAGAACGGACAGTCCCCCATGGCCGCGCTCATGTCGGTGGCCGACACACTGGGCAATGCCCACTCGCCCAAGGACGGCAGCTCGGTGCACTCCACCACGTCCACCCGCAGGAACAGCAGCAGTCCCGTGTCGCCGGCCTCGGTGCCGGGCCAGCGCCGTCTGGCCTCCCGCAACGGGGACATGAACCTGCAAGTGGCCCCTCCTCCCCCCAGCACCCACCCCGCCATGGACCAAGTGCACCCCCAAAACATTCCGGACTCCCCCATGGCCAACAGTGGGCCCCTGTGCTGCACCATTTGCCACGAACGCTTGGAGGACACCCACTTTGTTCAGTGCCCCTCTGTGCCCAGCCACAAGTTCTGCTTCCCTTGTTCAAGAGAGAGCATCAAGGCCCAAGGGGCGACTGGCGAAGTCTACTGCCCCAGTGGAGAGAAATGCCCTCTAGTCGGTTCCAATGTGCCTTGGGCATTTATGCAGGGCGAGATCGCGACCATTTTAGCTGGGGACGTTAAAGTGAAAAAGGAGAGAGACCCTTGAGTAAGAAATCCAATCCCTTCAGACTCCTGAAGATGTAGAATTGTGAATATAACAAACTGCAAAAGTTAGTCTTATGTATAGACATTATTTTCGTCGTATGTTTCTATATTTTGAAACAAAGGTATGTACTCTTCTTCATTTGAAGGATAGAGCTGGTTTTTGTTAAACAGAATATAATATTGTTTGGTTACTACATAATACCTGTTCTCATTTCTTTGGCAGTGTGTTGGCTAGGTACAAAGTTAATAGCCCTTAGCGATTACCTGCTGCTGGTGTGTATTTTTGTAAATGTATGCACTTCTCTGAAAGAAGAAAAACACAAAAAAAGACAAAAAAAATTTTTTTTTTGCCAAGGCCAGTGTTGATGCCTAAAAAATTGCTACAAACATGGTGACAGCTTACGTTTTACAAGCCCTGAGTGTTAGTCTTTCACTTTACTTTTTTTTTTTTCGTTTTTGTTTTTTTGTTGCAAAACGGTGGGGTGGCTCTGGGGGGAGGGTGTTTTATGTTGCAAGTTTGTAAGGAAAATGTTTCAGTTTGTTTCTATTGATCTGAACGTTTTTAATCTTCATGTGTTTTTTGTTTTTGCTTTTATTGATGCACGGATGCTTTTGAACAGTAGAGCAAAATGCTGTACATGAGAAACATGCTCTGTTTGTCCTTTATACATTTCTGTAGTTAACAGAACACTGTAATGTGCCTTGGAGCTTAGTAAATTGTAATAAATTCAATTGATATTAATACTTCTTGAGTAGCAAGTTTTATTTTTCTCAAAGCTTAGGCAGTATGCGCAAGCCATGTTGCCTTTTTAAAGGTCTCCATTATACCAAGAGTCTGCAGTTTGTTGTGATAATTGTGGCACTTGTATGCACATTTTCACTTATATGTAGTAAGATGATGATGTTGATGGTGTTATCAAACTTACTTAAATCTTGGCACTGTGCCTATTTACATTTCACCTTTAATGTTGCAGTAACGGTTGCTGACTAAGCATTTTCTGTTTACTGTTCCTGCATCTCATTTCCTCCTCCCTTCTCCTCCCCCCCACCAGCTCTCCAGCTGCAAGCTGTTTGCAATACAGGATGCATACATTGCCTGCGCAATTTTATAAGGCTTGAGATTTAAAACGAAACTCTTTTCACAAAAAAAACCCAACAACCCCAGCATCATGTGGTTAATAGTTTTAGTTGAGTTTACGAGTGATTGTCAAAGTTTGACATTAGCCATAAACTCATGGTAAGGCAGGACTGTAGCTGAACACAGCACAAAAAAGGGTAGCATGAAATAACAGCTTCTACAGTTGGTGTTGCAGCTGGTGGGTTGCTACCCCATTTAGGCACTGGCTTTTCATAACTTGAATTGATGAACAGTTCAGGGGCTTTATTGTGTTTTCAGGCAAGGAAGCTTTCTTTAAGCAGTGAAGTGAATGCTTTCTTTTTGGCAATGATTATATGTGATTCTTTGTATAATTAACTATTCTGTGTGACATTGGCATTTTCTGGAGATGGGGAGCAGTGTAATACCTGTTAAGTGATCAACAGGCAAAGTAAATACGCAGGCCTCATGCTAGCTAGAAAATGCAAACAAACCTAATGTGAACTTTGTCCTTTCCAGTGAGGCAAATGGAGGAAAGAGGGGAAAACCTGAGACAAAACCAGCAGCACTGCAGAAATCCTTTGCAGTTTGACCAGCAGAACATAGAGCTGTTCCAAATGCAACAGTATCATAGGTTATGAGCTCTTAGTTTTATTGAATAGTAAGGATCCCCACCTGCCAAAGCCCCATAGTTGTATAAAGGAAAGTCTGGATGGCATTTGGTATCTGCTTGGTCTTAATACATACTTGATTTGTATTCATGGTGGGAAGGATGGTAGAAGCCTTGAGACTATATGCTTAGTGTGCCTACAGATCTTTGCTGTCTTGTATAGATACACACTCTGGCTGTTTAATGTGTGTGGGGAGCGGGTGGGGGTTTGTTATGCTTTGAGATTTAGTATTTGGCATCACTATATCTGTGATTTCAGACAATGACTTTGTGTGTGTATTTATCTATTTATTTTTTTTTCTGCCAAATGATATATCAGTACTTAAAAATCTCCCAACACATTGTTCTTATGTAATGGATCAAAGAAGTAATGCAGAAAAAGAATGTTTTGAGTTAATTGTTAGATTCAAGCTATATGATTTGAGTTAATTGTTGGATACAACTTATATGTTGTTTAGAGTATAGGTTTGTACTGATCCTATTTTCAGTTATTTCTAAGCATGCAATTCTCACACAGCAGTTTATTTTTAAATTGTGAGATAGGGGGACTAACATTGTAAGCTCATGACTGGCAGAGAAAAAAAATTGTACACATGGTTGAAATTCAAGTTTAAACTTAAGGAGAAGTAATATTCATGTTCATGCAATTCATGTGTGAATTGCAACTGCCATTAAAATAGAAGAACTACTGGCTATTCAACATTTAATTATGTCACAGAAGTGTGAATATTCTGATTTATATAAACAGAACCACTCCTGTAATCTTGATATCATTCATCAGTAGTTATAGCTAGAAAGACATCCATTTGGTGGATTTTCTTAAATTTCAAATCATTTTAGAGAAACTCTTCTTTTTTGAAACATAAGCCCACTTACGAGACTAATCAGTTTGATTTTTAGCAGGCAAAGGAAAGGTAAGGTGCAGTAGACATAGGTGGAAAATAAGCTTGAAGTGAATTGTAATACTGCAGTTAATTAAAGTTAACCATAGCTACGGGGCGTTTGTTGTATGGAGGTTTTTTGTAACCATGTGACCTTTTCTTTTACTCTGGCTCGTTAAGCAGCCAGTCTGGGCATATTAGCCAGCATTTCTTTGAACCCACTCCATAGGTTTTTCTCTTTCTGAAGATGTCCACAGCTGACAAACAAGTTGTAACCTTTTTTCGAGGAGGAAAAGGGAGCTGCTGAGTGAGTCTCATGTACAGAGATTCAGCTGATTTCTGTATTTTGCAGTAATGCTCCCATCCCCCATACTTGCCAGTTATTTAAGGTACAGCCCGATGTTTGCTTGAATAAATGGTGTAAGTTAATTTGTTTGTCCAGGTGGTCATTTATTGTGCTCTCATTCCTTCTTGTAATGGGGAAGTATTTAAATGGCTTATTTTCCCAGGGAGGGTTGTTGTGTTTTGCTTTTTGGTTTGTTTTTTTTTTTTTTTCCAGTTAGGTTATTCTTGACATTTCTTTTAATAGCCTTGTAGCCTATTTTCTTAGAAATGGGTTAGAACATGTGTGTCACTGGATGTTTATTTTTTTAGTATTGGCAGCTGTGTGTGAGTTGGAGATAGAAGTGTTTGTGCAGTGAAGAGATGCTATGTCCATTTGGGGGAAATACTACACGGTTCCAACAGGAGCTTGAGTTTACCAATGGTAACTGGTGTAATTTAATACAAACCTTGTTATCTTTTTTATTTGCTTAGCAATGTTGTGCATATGAGCGTGCTGGCCTCCCCAAACTAGTCAGGACTAACATTGTTTTGAAACTGCAATCTCTTCAAATAGGCTGGCTGCCAGCACAGCTTTGCAGGGCTGCAGCAGTCACTGGAAAAAGGGTTGTCTGCTTCTTTATGTGTCTTGTGAGCTGAGATTTTCTTCCCCTCAAGGGAAAGGGCTTTGTCCTCAGAGCTCTCAGGTTCCCAGCTTACTATGCAGTAGTCGCCTTGCAGCTTCCCTTTTCCCTAGGTTTTGCCATTTTCTTTTTTTTTTTTTTCAGTATGCAGTCATTCTCCATTCATTGTAGGATGGATTGTGTTGTGCATTAGCAGCCTCTTTCTCTGCCAAAGTGACACATCCTGTAGATTTGCAGCAGAGTACTGAACTGTCACTGTAGTGCTGACTCTTGTAAGGCTATTCTTGAAGCAGAACAGCTTCCCCCTTGGCGTTCAGCCATCAGAATCCATTACAGCATGCATTTTCTACCCAAAACATAGCTCTGTACCTACAGAGTTGTCCTTACAACCATCCCCCACAAGACGCAGAAGGCATGTTTATACCCTCCTGTATAGAAACACACAGTGCTGGTTTATCTTCAAAGTGTCTGAAAACCACGTACCGAGCTTTTATTGTTTCAGCCCCTGCCTTAAAACCTCTAATGCAGTTTGGGAAGGGGAATGCCTCTGCTGATAGGGAGATGTGAAAAGAATGGCATACAAGGTCTCTCCCCAGATGTATGTCTTAAAAGAAGAATTAGGCATGTGTGCACTGAGTGAGGCTACCACAGGGCTCCTCTGATGAGCCAGACAAACATTTATGTCTCCACGTGTTTGCCACAGGGCAGCCCAGCCCCATGCCGCCACCCCTGACTGGGAGGCTCTGCAGGAATCCGGTTCTCCCTGGGAATGGGCCTGCCTACCTCCATGAGAAGAAACATGGGAGATTACATGTCATTTCAAGTTTCTGACAGCAAACACACTCTCTTTCAGCCATTCAGGGAACTGTAGAGTGAACAGCAGAAGGGAGCAGTTAGACATGTGAATGGGTGGGGGTGGATGCTCACCAAAAGTCTGTCTGGCCAGTGCAGTGTGTGACTGGTTGGACTGGCTGAGCTACTTGGGGCTAGGTAGGTTCAGGATTCCAAGGTCTGACTGCTTGGCTCGATGCAGTGAACCATGCTGGTGTAAGTCTGCGTTGCTGAGAGTGAATGCAGCTACCCTGAAATGTCCTCTTTCCCCCTTCACAGACACAGCCACACAACCCTGCCTATTGCCGGGCTGAGACTGCATTCTCCTTGCTGCCGTGTGCCTTGCCTTCCCGAAGCGCCCTTGTAAGGTTTTTTGAAGGCGGTGGGAGCAGGGGTGGAGGTGAGGAAGGTCAAGCTTCTTAGGTTTCAGCTGATTTGGCATCCGCTCACAGCCCTCCCCGCCCCCGCGTAGCCCTGCTCGGCCATATGCACTCGCTGTTGCTTTTATGACCCTTTGCAAAGAAATCTTTAAGATGTGAACTGCTGCAAATAGCAATTTATTTTCAGGAAAACGCCCCCTTCCTACACGATCAGCTTTAATAGCGAGAAGACTCTGGTTTTCTGTCGTCCCCAAAGAGTGGGGGGGACGATAACGGAGAGCTGCGCCTTTCTCTCTGGCTGGCACTGCTCTCCCGGCAGTACTGGGTGTGCCAGGCTACCCGTTCCCTCAAGTCTGCTTCACTGGGGTATCTTTCTCCTATTTTTGGCCAGCGCAAAGGCCCTTTACTTTGTTTAGTGAGTGGAGGCTGAGCCTGGCAGCTCCACCGCAGCGCGGAGCGGCTTAGCACTGCTGCGGCATGGCAGCTTAGGCAGGGACTGAACAGAACTGAACCAAACCGGGCTGGGCTGGGGAGGGTCGCCAGGGCATGCAATTGCCGCTGGCTCGGGCCGACCAAGACAGCCATGTGATTGCCTGCCTGTCCGCCTGCCCTCCTGCCTGCCCGCCTCTGCGCAGGGGATGGGAATGGGGACATGAAACATGTCTGTGCAGCTTCAAGGAGCCGAGCAGAATTCCCCACTGTCATCATCCTCCTCCCCTCCCTTCCTGCAGGCTGCCAGAGGGGAGGGCTGATTACAGCTCCGCTATTGTTCAAGTAACCTACAAATGGATTTGCATGGAGGCAGGTTGGGAGGGGCAGAGGGTGGGATTTATTAGCAGCAGCTAAATTCGTCGGGATTACTATTAGACTGAGAGCTTCTCAATGGGAATGATCCCTGGCTGAGCGATGGGGTGGAGGGGAGGGACTGGAAAGCTCCTTTTCTGCAAATAGGTGAAGGGGTGTCTGGCTCCCGCCGAGTAGGAGAGGCAGGCAGGGTGCAGCTGGCTGGGGACGGCGCTTCACCTCGGTTTAAACTGTAACCCTCTATTCCAAGCACGCAGCTCCTGGCAGCGCCGCTCATACCAAAGCCTTGACTCAGGGTTATCTGCATGCTGGGTAATAAGCAGCGTCACCAGAGGAATGTGCAGAGAAAGCAGCCATGCTGCTGCAAGCCTCCGCTCGCTCCTCAGGCAAACCACTGATTTAGCAGCCTGCTTCTGCTTCTGGGCTGCCAAACTGGCGAGGCGTAGGGGGCTTCTCCAGGGGGGACAGCCCCGAGTCTGTTTTGAAGCCAAAACAGCGTTCTGCCCTTCCTTAAGCAAGTGATTTTTATGCAAAGCTGGCTGGGACTTTGCTAACCATAATTGAGAACTGCACCTAGGAAAGGGTGAAGCTACTCCTCAAGTTACTGCATTAGTTTATCCATTTTCCAGATGGGTAATCTCAAGTGTTTGAGCCAGGGTCACGCAGCAAACTCCTCTTAGAACAAGGGAGACCGTGGCCATTGGTTACTGCCCCAAATGCTAGTCTCCCTTCCTCTGGGATAAAACCATGTTGTTACAACGACTGTGCAGCTGAACTCCAAAGCACTTGTGTGACACAGGTGCTTGGGAACAACAACGTTTGGTGCCAGGCCAGTTGCCTGTAGCATGCGTCCTTCACTCTGATAGCTCCAAGGCTGGAGGCTGGTGCTGTTCTTGCTGATGCAACATACAGAAGGCTGGGGTGAAGGAGAGTGCATACCTGTGTGTCAGAGGTAGGAGCTCCCCTTTGGCTATGATGGAAAGCACACCACATCCAAATCAAAGACGGGAGGGGGTTGCTTTGAATTGCTGTATTCCGGATTATCTGAGGCAATCTTTCTCTTCACTGCACACATCATGGCAATAAGAGACAAGATCATAGTGTAGCTCAGGTTTTCATTTGAACATGTCCAGACTGGCACACTGTTGGAGTAAGGACAATGCACTTTTGTAGGTTTTATGTGTGTAAGAGCTAGGGGCAGAGTTAGGGAGGGAGTGGGAAGCCTGAATATCTGGTCTGCTACTGGAAAATATAGGCCACTGACTGTAGATGGCTGGAAGTTTATTTGATCTAGCTTGATATGCTAGACATTTTCTCTTAGAACTCTCTCAGTGTCTATAACTGATTTCTGTAAAATAAAAAGACAAAGTACAAAACATCTGGGATTAAAAAAACTGAAAGAACTCTTCCTGCAGCAGTAAATTTTGGAGTATTTTTTATTACTTGCTCAAGTGTTGTTGATGTTCTTGACTCCCTGTTACATGTAAAGATAATTCCTCCCTGAAGAAGTCAGACTGCATTGATAAGAAAAGCCAGTTGGCACATTTATTGTATCCCATCTCCTGCAATGAAAGATTATGCTGTGTATCTTATCAAAAAGATGCAGCCTTTCAAGAGCTGTACCTTGCTAAGTGTATATACTCATTTTTGGCAAATATTTGCTGTGGTTTTGAGCGGTTCTCTTACTCCAACCCCCAGCTCTTCACTCTCCCTTCCAGGAGTCAACTTTCTGTTCATCCAACTGTACTCATTCAGCTGTGCTCACTGCATCATTTCTGCTGGAGGGAAGGCAGCAAGAGGTGCAGCCATCAGGGATAGTATCAGTTGTGTGATCTGTGGACATCTAGTCACACTGTGCTAACAAGGACCTGTGGCCTAAGATAGATTCATTAGTCAGCAGCCTTGATAGAATGTCTAGTGGCTTGTGTGACAGTTAAATACCAGGAAGCAATGCAGAAATTCTCATGCTCTTTTGTACTTGTCTTTCCTCATGCTAGAACTGATGACAGCATTTCTTGAGAACTACACTGCACATGCTTAATACAAAGAGCAGCTCCTTTCAGGTTTTTGCGTGATTAGTTGCAGGTCTCTGCATAGATCTTCCGTGTTCTGATGGCTGGATTTTTACAGTACATATTTTGCAAGTTACAGCTTGAAGCTTCCTCCTTGCAGAAGGTTCTGTCATTTGAAGGAACCCCACCCTGCTCTTCCTTGAAGATGTGCAATCCTAGGCTATGTTTGAGCATGCCTGGGAAGGCAGGTGCAGCCTGGCTGGATCCTCAACATTGCCTGCAAATAAACATTGTTTAAACAAATTGGACTAAAAAGAACATTCAAGTTTCAGGTAATAATCAGGACAGGTTTTGCTGTGTAGTCTCTCTCTATAGTCTCTGTGCTTTTCCCATCCCCTCTCCCTCTGAGTTATAACCCAGAATATATGACACAATCAGGTTGCTATGGAAATAATTTACAACATTAACTATATAACAATAAAAGTTCTTAATAGCACCTTTGTTGAAAACAACAGCATCAGGTTAAAGTCACTTTAAAACCCCCCAGATTTCCTTTCTGCTGTTGTAAATGAGGACTTACATAAAATTAAAGATTTATTTTCTAATATTTTAAGGAAAATAATCCTTCCAGCATAGAACCTGTAAATACAGTTGTATTCTTCCTCATTTGACCAGCACATGCATAGCTGTCAGATATGTCCTCCAGCCCAGAAAAGATGGAAGATACTTAAAGCCAGTAAAATTCTTCAGACCTTAGAAGCAGGGGATCAGATTAGAGCAAGGTTATTTCTCTGCTCAAAGCAGGTCCTTCATGCTCATATCTTGGTCTGAGTCTGTGGGAACTGTAGGCTATCACCTGCTCCAAACCATTTTCTCCTCATATGAGCTTTGTAGAGTTGCCTGATTCCTTCCCAGCACTCTGAGAGTCACCATATTTGTATTACTTGCTGCAAGCATTTAAGGCATGAGTCCTTGGCAGCACACACATCCTTACTCTCAGGGTCTTGTCCAAACTAAGTTCTGCAGTTTGATGGGGACCCATCCCATTGCCACACAGACTTCTCAATGATGTTCTGTTTCAGGGTTGTAGAGATGTGTACTGATACACCAGCTTTCTTTGATGCCTAAAGATGTCTGTGTCTGGATAGCTCTTTTACTAAGCCGCTTAAGCCTTTTTGGCTGTTGTTCCATAAGGAATCCTGGCAATGTAGTTACCAGACTTCTCTTAGTTTTTCATTTGGTTCACAGTGGAGTTCCCACACAATTTAAGACCGTTTGGTCTCAGTTCAACATTATACCACTCACTTACTACTCAGGAGTTTCTCTAACTGCCTCATGCAGGAAGCTGCTCTGTTGAACAGAGATCCATGTCTCAAATGGCACATGACACATACCTGTAAATGATAGGCACACACCTGTATATGCTCCAGTGAACAATCCCTTCCCTTGTGCACGGTTGCATGTCAGCTGTGTATCATTGGAGTATCCCTGCTCTCAGGAGGACCATCTGTAAGCTGGTGTAGGACTAGTAATTCTTCTTTACCTCTTGTAGCAAAATGCTATAGTCTAACACGAATTCATTCCCTCCACGCTACTTCCTCCATCGTGTTACTTGTGGAGGAGCTCTCAGGGTGGCAATCCATTTAAGCTCTAGCAGCACACCCTGTGGAAGTCATTCCAAGGCTATTTTCATCTCTGAACCCACGGGTAGTGATGTACCCTGGGTGTAAATGAGCACATTCCCCATGAATGTAATGCAGCCCAGATGCCATGAGAGTATGCTTCTGGAGCCAGTCTCAGCCTGGCCAGAACAGAGCCAAACAGCTCAACAGTCCCTATGCTGTGTTGCCCTCCCTTGTTGAGGGGAGGTTTTCTGTAGCTACTCAATTTTAACCCTCTAGAGCAGCAGCATTAGGCATCCAGAGATGCAGATGTGCATTTGTGGGTAATGTTTTAACTCCATCAGCCCTGAGCTAAGCCAGCCCAAACCACCTCCTGCCAGTCCGGCAGTACTCCCCAGGCCCCATGTCAGCGTACACTGCAGCAGTCTCTCCTGCAGAAGTGCTAGCTGCAGTTCCTGTTGCTTTTGTTGACTCTGCAGGAGGAGTGCCTGGTCTGCTACTGGTTTTTCACCAGCAGATAAATGACATTGCTCTCTTTCCCCCTCACAGCACCTGAGTCCATTGAGAAATATCTACCTATTGGTTTTGCCAATATCTTTTATGTAGTTGCTCTGTTTTTCTCTTAGTGATACAGTCCATTTTTCTGTCAATGTTCTTCATGGTGCAGAAACTTCTGGTTTACTTTCCCCAAGGATTTCTATGTCTCAGGGTCCCAAGTCCATTCAGTCAGCAGTTTGTCCCACTTTGAGCATATCTGCTTGCTGCAGCAAGGCAAACCACACAAATTTATCTATTTAATTTGCTCCAACTACTAAGTCCTTTCTGTAATTCCTCTGGCTCCTTTTCTGCTGGGTTTGATGATTTGACATAGTTGGTTTGCTCCAGGACCACAGGTCCTCAGGAGAGGCAGGTTACATTTAGCAATTTGTTTGTAGCAAAGAAGCTTTATTTGTGGTATAAGCATAGCAACTCCTACAAAACATTTTTTTTTTCTCTTTGGGAATTTGTGAGGTTAAATTAGATTAATGTGACAAATACAAATGATGAAAGACTGTGAGTCATTGTTCATTTGAAAGTGTGATAGATGTTAGGATTAGAATGAAGTACACCTTACATGGGACAGAAGAACTACTGTTGTTTTTTACCTTCATAGCTTGAAATATGTATTACAGATTTCACAGAATATTCTGAGTTGGAAGGGACTCACAAGGATCATCAAGTCAGCTCCTAAGTGAATGGCCCATACAGGGATCAAACTCACAACCTTGCTGTTATTAGCACTGTACTCTAACCAACTGAGCTATCACTTACAGATACACTTACATTCTTGGCCTGCAGGACTTTCCAGTGCCTCTTACAAATCCCTGAGCTTACAGAGGTGGTGCTGAATTGCCTCTGTATATGTTTCCTTATGGAAATGAAATTGCTGAGTGTTGAAAGGGAGGGTTGCTGTCAGGAAAGATCAAGAAATGGAAATGTACCTCTTTTGGGATGCATGTCAAGGAGATCTGGAGACCCTTAACCTGAAATAGAGGATGAAGTAAGAACAAGTGCCGGTGGCAAAGGCAAGAAAGGAAAATTATACAAACTCTATCCTTCAGCAGGTGGGGATGAAAAGGAAAGGGAGACATGCAGAGTTTTCTGGGTTTAAATGCTTGAGAGATGCTCTGAAGATGTTGTGATAGACAGACACATAAAAGCCAAATGACTGCATAGTTATGAGCAGCACAACTTTGCAGAGCAGCAGAGGCACTGGAAATAAAATTAATTATAGTTGACCAATAGGTTGTGAGGTGAAGAGTCCCTCATTACCAATTTGTAATGAATAAGAAACAAAGAAGTTCCTGAAATGAGAGGCAACAGATAATGAGCAGCAAGGTTGTCGCAAGATGATAGTTCTTAAATGTGGATGTTGTCAAATACCTTGGTAGTCTTTATTGTTATATTCTTGTATCAGCCAAAGATGTGCAACATGGTTTTTAGAAAACAAAGACATGGTTGTCTTAGAAATGCTTATGATTAAAATGCTAAAGGAGAAAAACCAAGAGGGGATGTTGAAATGTTTGAAAGTGCTATTTGAGCATAAAAAAATCAAACGAGTAGGACTTGGCACACTGGTGACAGGTGAATGATCCAGACAGTAGCAGGTTATATTTATGGCATATGCAGTTGTGCATACTGTGAGGAAATAATTTTCCTAAGCTTATTGCCTAGTTTTATTAAAGGTACCAGAGTATTTGTGGGGAAGGTCTGATTGCCACTGGATAACTTATCAGAAGCTCATGTCTGTAAAATGGCATCTGATCAGAAAGCAAATGCCAGGATGCATGATGAATGAAATGCTGGATGCTATGTGGAGCTTTGTACTGGCACGACAGGAACCAAGATCTGCCCTTACCTGAAAGAGTATTGGTGACCCCATCTTAAAAATTATAATCAACTGCTTGAAGGGGTTTGGAGATAAGCCCATGAGAACAGTTAGAGACATGCAAAAATGTCTCCGCACCACAGCAGAAGTGCAGTTATTGTTTATTTATTCTACAGCTAAAGCCCCTTAGTATGCATAAGACTTTGTAGACAAATAGGACAGGTCTGTGCCTGAGGAGTTTGCCTTCTGAGCAAGACGGAGCACAGCAAAGGGAAGCAAACCGAAAGAAGTGTGTTGGTACATGTGCAGAGCAGGGAGGCAGTAGGAGGCAGAAAGAGCCACGAAAGAGGAGAGGTCAGGGTCAAAGGTGTCACCAGAGCCCTCCCAGGGTATGCACTTACCTTCCAGTAAGGCAGGCCCCTCTAGTGTTGCTGTGGTGAGGAAAAGCTTCTTGTTTCGTCTGTAAGGTGTGACCTGTCTGCTTACAACTGCAGTCCTGTAGGAAATACCCTCCAGACTCCGCAAACAGTCTTCACTGGCTTCTTTTTCTACATATTCAGATGCTTTTACAGCAGCTCCATATTTGTGTGCATGGAAAAGCAGCTGCATTGCACAAACAGCAAAAAATTTCAATTTGAATTCAAAAGCAAATTTTGGGGGCATCTGTGTTGCTATGCTTTAATATTAATGCACTCAAGATTTATTTGTACAAATGAATTTTAAGTTGAATTCTAAACTTGAAAAAGGTAGGATTGCACATTTTATTATAAACTTCATGCTAGGTTACCAAACATGATACAAAATCAGTATAATTTGAGATGTGTAAATAGCCAACATATCAGTAGACCTAGAAATGTTCATCAAATAGACTAATCATTTTGAGTGATGAAAATCTTAAGTATTTTCTAATCCAGTTGCAGCTAATTTCAGAAGAGAAGAAAATAATATTAATAGAATATGTTTTATGTTGCATATTACTTGCTCAGTTCTAGCATTAGGTATGCAAATCAGGTAATTTTGTACCTAATTGCCTGATTTGCATGCATAAATGTAGGTTGCACATGTGCAAATGATTTCATTCAAATTTAGTACATGCCTAATATGTAAAGTGGCTGGAAACTTGAATCTATGTATCTGAATAACTCAAAATTTTCACTTAAATAAAAAGCAAAATTTGCCACCAGCTTTGGAGGTCAGACAAAGTAGATGGCCTTCTTTGGATGATTTTGCTGGTGCAGTAACCCTGGAATTGTAAATTTTTCAAGAGAAACGAGCAATGATGTGAATGCCCAATGAGAGAAGTAAATAAAAATGTTCCTGTTGCTTTAAATGCCATAAGAAAATCACAGAAAAATGTGACACTTGCCAAGTGGAAAAAGACAGAATCACTCAGAAGAAAATGTGGCTTTCAAAGTCTTAGATTATTTACCGGACAATGGAACCTAAGATGAAAAGTGTAAAAATACAATACTAAAATCTAAGTGCATTAAAAATTCTTTCAGGTAATATCACGGCTATGAAAGGAATTGAACTGACAGTTCTTGTGAATGAAGTTATGTGACTTTAGGAGAAGAAGATCCATGGGCAAAGGATAGAAAAGCCTCGTTTGTTCTGCCATGCCATGCATTTCACCTCTGATCTGGAAGATAAAGGAGATCCAGACTTGGAAGATGAGCAGAAAAAAAAAAAAATCAGGCTCAAGAGCCTGTTTTGTTATGAGTCTCTGTGAGGAGCTCCCAGTACTGGGATCAGATGCGTTGTCACCACCAGTTTTCATAATGATGTGGAAGAGCAGGAAGCGTCCCTGAGGAAGGGAACTAAAATTACCAACAGCATTTTTTACTGTGGCATCAGCTGTAGTCTAATAAACAGTGGTAGGCTGTTTTCTCCCTATTACTCAGAGCTCCTCTGCAAGCTTAATTTGCATACACATGGGTGACAACTACTGCTAAAATAAGCATGTAGAAAAATTGGAAGCACTTTGGAGGCACATATGGACTCAGAGTTCCAAATTCTCATTCACACTAGTAAGAAGTGCAAGCAGGGTCAAAACAGGTATGTTATATGCTTCTTCCAATGCTCCTTCATGCTGGCAAGAACTCTAAAAAATTATGGGTGTAAATTAGAATTTGGCATAAAATTCTTTTCTGTCCATCTAAGGGCTGGTCTGTCCTAGCCCTGCTGACATGAGTATGGTACAGATGATTTCTGACCAGTGTAGCTTTGCTAATAAGAGTTTCTAGTATCAATGTGTTTATAATGGCAAAGACACCTTTCTTGGAAGAGGTTATTTTACTTGAGAAAAGGAGACAAGATGGAGTACCTCTTACTTTCTCTAGGAAGACATAGCAGCAGGCATGGAGGGGAAGGTAAGGAGAGTTGCCAAGCACTTTTGCATGGTGTGTCTGGAAGCCTGTGCTCTGGGTGGGAAGCCATGTGAGAGCTGGGGCCACAGCTCTTTTAGTCTCCTCACCTAATGAGCCTATTCCATGCACAACAGCATGGCTCACCTGTATAAGCATATTTGTAGTGCTTTCACAGGTTACCTACCCCAGAGAAGTGCTCCCTAATGCAGACTTGACTTTGAGCTCATTTTTTTTCGCTCCCAGGCATACAAAATGGTTTTGATTTAAATGAGAATCAAACTCACCTTTTTCTTCCTGTTCTATCAGTGGGAGAGAAAGCACTGCTTGACTAGCTGTCTTACCTCTTTGTTTGTATGATAACCTCATCAGAGCAGCACATGCAGAGGTCTGTACAAAAAAAATAAACCCAAACCCTGGGCTGTATTCCCAGTTCACTCTCTGAGTGTTTAGCTAAAGCAGAAGCTTAGCAACCTTCTGTTGGAGAGGTGCTCTGTTGTTTGACTAAAGACTGTTATTTCTGCTTATTATCATTTCATCACAGAGTAAAAAGACACTTTCTATTTTCCAATTTTTCAGTATGAGTGAAAAGCACTGCCTGATAGCCTTGGAGATTGAAGGTTTCTTGTTTTTTCACAGAATGGATATAGCTTGGGTAATACTAACTTCCTTCTCTCATCAGTTTCTTGTTCCTCCCCAGTTTAGTGTTCAGGATTGATTCCATTCTTGATCTCTGTCCTGAGCCTTACTTTGTGTGTTTTCTGCAACTGAGGCAATTGCTGCCTGTTGCAATGCAGGATCTTGGGGTGGGCAGCAGTACTGTGAAACTGAGCTGAAACTGCAACTCCATCTCAGTAGTGCAGAGCATACAGAACAGGCACCACATTTCAGTGGCCACCAGCCCAGGCAGAGGGAAGGGAAGGGAAGGGAAGGGAAGGGAAGGGAAGGGAAGGGAAGGGAAGGGAAGGGAAGGGAAGGGAAGGGAAGGGAAGGGAAGGGAAGGGAAGGGAAGGGAAGGGAAGGGAAGGGAAGGGAAGGGAAGGGAAGGGAAGGGAAGGGAAGGGAAGGGAAGGGAAGGGAAGGGAAGGGAAGGGAAGGGAAGGGAAGGGAAGGGAAGGGAAGGGAAGGGAAGGGAAGGGAAGGGAAGGGAAGGGAAGGGAAGGGAAGGGAAGGGAAGGGAAGGGAAGGGAAGGGAAGGGAAGGGAAGGGAAGGGAAGGGAAAGGAAGTCAGCATATCACATACCTGGTTGCCTGAATCATCTTTTTCCACAAAACAAGGCCCCCATGAAGGGCATGACATCATAACTGCACTACGACATACCATATGACTTTACTCATGCCAGAATCCCAGAAGGGGAAGAGCATTTGCACTTGCACTGTTGATCTTTTTGTTGTTGCCTGGGAGATTAATGTAGTTTCTTGACTCAGATCTTATGTTGCTTCATAATAAATTTTTGCAAAGACATACAGCTTTTTCCTGGTTGCCTTTTCCCCCTCCTTTTTGTAATCCCTGCTTGGCAGCTAAAGAGGTCTAACATTTTATGTAACTGGTAGCAGAAATGATTGCCAAGGAGTGAATTGTTTTTTGAGAACATCCCTCCCCTTGGGTTAAATATAGGTTGCAGCATCCCCGTATAATGAAAAGATTGGAAAACATTTACATGCTGGTGTATTTTCTGCTTTGTAGTAACAGAGTAAGACATTCACAATTCTGAAAATCATACCTGCAAAGACAAGTTTAGTCAGCCTCCACCTTTACTGTATTCATTCCATACACTAAAATGTTTCTCATTTAAACCAAATTGTCTAGCCCTTGTGTTTTATTACCTTGCGAAGTGCTGTTGGCTACAGCATACTGGTTTATTATCTTACCATGTGCATTGTGGCACTTGAATTGGTTTTGTACTGCAAAATTGCACAGGATGCTGGACCAGGAATGTCCAATCCTTTTGGTTATAAAATATGAAAGCAAATCTGGAGAGGTTTTACCGCTACATAAAATTAGATCTGTATTGCGTTGTTGTCACCAAAGATATTTGATTTTGAACACATTTACAGTTGCCATAAACTCTGCTTTGTAACCTGAAATCATCTGTACCGCTATGATGAAAATCTTTAGATTCAGAAAGTGGTTAAAATTCAAACTGGAAAATAAAGCCTGAGAAACATTTAGCCTTGCTAATTCAAACACCATCTCCATATCTTTTCTACATATACACATGTATGCACATGCATTCCCAATCTTGCATATACATTTACAAGCTCACACATTCACTAGCTCACACACACATTTACAGGCGCTCTCACACAGAGAATGTGTTCTGCAGTATAGCTGGTACACAGGGTATTTTTGAAGACAGAACAAGATGACTGTAAATTGACACTTCCACCCACTAATGAAAAAAAGCCAAGAAAACCTCAGTAGAGAATGAGTTTTATAATTAATGCTGAACAATTTTCATTGACAAAGCAAAAAGAAGCAAGTGGATGGCTGATTTAAATGTTGAATGATTAATGCACAGAGAGGCGGCTGAGGAAAAAGACAAATTCAGGAGCAACTATGGAAATTTATGTATGAGAGAGTCAGCACCATATTCTGATCTCAGTTACACAGTTGTAAATCTGTTATCTTAATGGAAGTATTCAGCTTTTATATTTGCATAGCATAAGTGAAAATAGAATTTAACCCAGAATGCGTTTTCGATTGTGTATTTGCATGACTGAAAGGGGAGAGATGTGTATGTTTGCATGTGATAAACTGCAAATACATGAGACTTTTATCTCTTGGTAAGAAATGTAGAGAATGAATATGTGTATGATTGTGTACGTGCGTGCCAGTTGTGGGGCTGTCTGACAGTGAGTGGGAGGGTGAGAACGTGTTTGTTCCTAGACTCTGTGGTTGAGTGAAAATGGCTCCTGGAAATGCCGTTTCAGATTAGAGAGCGACGGCTGGAGAGGTGGATATTTCATTATCTTCTTTGTGTGGTGTTTTGGAGTTGGCAATGTGAAAGCAGAGCTATATATAATCCGGTCACACATGTGGTGTCCTCGAGATTTATAGTGCCTGCTAATGCCAGAATCTTTGGGGTGTTTCATTGTGCTAAGCGAAATGCCTCAAACACCAAGGCAATGCAGACCCCACCTGACTCTTCTCATGTACCAAGAAAGAAGAAATTCTCCTTCCTACAAGATGCCCAGTTTTATTCCTAAATTTTTGTGTAACGCCCATCACAATCTAGAGTGAGTGCTGTCTCTTGTCCTTGCCTTGTGACCTGGGGCTGATCCCCACCTGCCTTGGGTGTGTGTGTGCACTGAGAGAGGAGGGTGTGGAGGTCACAGGCAGTAGTTTGCTGTGTGCAAGCATCTGAGATGCAGAGGCTATATTTTTAGCTGCTCCAGATTCTCTCCTGGCTGGGATATGATGCTGAGGAGTTTATTGCTGTAAGATGTGCCTAGAATACCAGGCAGCCTCAGAAATTTACTGTGCCGCAGAGCCCTGACTCAGTGCTGCTCTGTGACTTTCCTGTGTTGCTTCCGCACTGGAAAGGGAAAAAATGGTTCCTTGTGTTCCTGGCTGCTGCTGGCGCTGGAGGGACAGCTGCTGTGATTTACTGAGAAGGCCTGTCGCAGGGAATGACAGCAGCTCTGGATCTGACTAAACTGTCGTTTGCTTAGTGAAGCTGCTCTCAGGTTTCTTCACAAATATTACTCTACATTTTTGTCTAACAGTAGGAATAATCACATTCTACCTTTGATTTTTGAATTTCCCAAACACATTTATAATGCCTCTGCAAGTAGTTTTTTTGTAGCTGTGCACACTAAATGCTTCCAAAATATTAGGGGCATTTCACAGGTAGTTTCTCTATTAGGGCATTTCAGGGGAGAATGGGGACACATGGCCATGGGTGGATTTCTGTACACCTGGCTGTGAGGGAGGTGGACAGCCAGCCAGAGGGGTGAGAATTGATAGGGATACTCCCCGTGGTGAATCCTGAAGAAAATGAAATTACATTCACGATCCTTCTGTCCCACTGATGAGGATGCACCTGCAGGTTTGAAATGGTGGTTTCAACCTCAAAACCCACTGTAATTGTGAGACCCAGTACATTTACCAAGTTAAATTATATATATGAAAGATCAGCAACTGACTTCCTGAAAATCTAAATTCTGAGGAGCTCAGCTTGTCCCTTATGAGTCCAGTGAAACAGCATAAACGCTTGATGAAGAAAAATGATTTGTACCATCAGATTTTTTAGAAACAAGAAACAAGTATGAGATACCCTGCAGAGCCTGAGCAGGATGCTCCTACATCCGTCTGCTTGAGAAACATGGTAAGACCCTGTGTATTCTCTTGGGGTTCGGCTGTATTATATTCCGCAAGAAGTGGGCTTTCCTCCATTTTCCAACCTAAACGATTCTATGAATCTGTGTTCGCTGCCCGAAGGAGACTGGAAATAAGGAGCTGACACCCGTCTGTTCTTGCTGGATCCCGAGCTCTGCTGGAGGCTCCCTGCTGCCCTCTTGTTGCTGGAAATGACACTGGAAATACGCGCACTGTTTTCACGTTGTGATGAGAGCTTGACTAATATCCTCACATTTGGGGGAAAATCGTAGACCTCACATAGGAATGTCTGTCTCATTGCTGTGGCATCCGGAATAATAAATACGGCAATCGCAGCTGTAGTGCCTAGCACTTGTCTGAACTGCGGCATTCTCGGGAAGCACAAACATGACTGAGGGGCAAGCTAGAGGGAGGATTGTAGGCAGAGGCAATATATTTTTTCAATTTTTTAGTCTTGCAAAATACAGATGAGCTTTCAGCCATAAAAGCTCTCCCATCACATGCTTACTTTTCTAATGTGCTCAGGGCATTGCAACTACTGCTTTATTAAATGATAGAGACTGAGACTAGAATGACCAGTGTTTTTGAAGCAGCCTCGCTGTATGCCACACACACAAAGCTTGAAGCAGCTCTGTATGGGTATGGGAGATTCTGTATTTTAATTTTGTATTGTTAATTCTTTACTTCTCTTAGATCGCTAGCACTCTGACACTGTTGTCACCCACATTGTATTCATGAAATCTATTTGAAATCATTTTAGTGGCTTGCAGCTCAGTTCCTGCTTGGTTTGCTGGTTGGTTTCTCTTCTGAAAAAAAATAATCAAATTGGATTCTAAATTGCTCCTTGTTTGCAAAAACCAGTGGCTATGAATGGGATACAGAGAATGAACTCTACTCTGTCCAGTCATGAATGGTAGCCAGGTCAGGGCTGAGCCGCATTGGCAGGAGGCAGTGATGTGGGAAGGTTGCCCTGCCATTATCTATTCTGTAGACAAGCAGAGGATTTAATTCTCGGAGGATCTCAAGCCTATAATAAAATCTCAATGGGAACCAAAAAACCCTGACCCAGAAGGCAGTGGCACGTTCTACTTGTTCTCCATAGTCATAAGTGTGGCTGTGCATCAAGGGAGCTGTGTGACAATTTTGTGAAGCCTGTGTATCAGAAGAAACCCATCCCCCAGTGTTCTGCTGGAGTCACTGTGAGGTATATATTTATACTGCTAGTGAAAAACAGAAGGAAAAATGAGAGTGTCTCTAACACATGTAGTCTGCAGAAAAATACACATTTGCATGTTGGTTTTTAAGCAAGGAATCTTTGCTGCTAAGCGAACAGCAGTGTGCATGTTTTTTTCCTCTTGCGTGCTGTTTTCCGTGTTCCATGAACATGTACTGAAAACCTGGCATTTTTCTCGAGTTGGCACTGCTGGATGACCTCATACACCTATTTGTCATCTCAGCAGTTTCAGCTTCAGTGTTCTTCCTTAGATTCATTAAGAAAATATTTAGCATCCAAAGAAAGGAAGCACCCTGTGGCCTGCTGTGCTCCCTACAGCCAGACCAATAAAAACAGAGCCCCAGAGCACTTTCTGAGGGTGCAAGGGTGACTCCAGGGCACTTCTGTTCCCTTGGAAACAGGAGAAATGGGTCACATCTACAAAAAGTGATCCAATCCTAGTCATGATGACCTTCTGTATTTGAGGATGTTTAAAAGGATCTTTGCAAGGTGATTCACTTTAAAAAATCTTGGTTTTTAATAAATCATGGGTTTTAGACTGGGAGGGAGGCTGAGATGAAAATCTGCTTTCCCTTTAGTTTTGGGGTTCATTGGGGTTTTCCCCTACAAGTCTCTTTTTAGTCACATGTGCACAAGCTTGTTATCAGAAAAGCTGCTGCAGACGCCTGAACCTTTTTGTACTAATGTAGTATGTGCCTGATTTTTCATTGAAGAAAACAAAATGGAAGCTATTATCTGAAGGCAGCTTTCATCGTAGCAGCAAGGCGGGGAGCAGCTCAAGTATAATAAGACAAAATGTGAGACAAATGTTGCCTCCTCCGAGCCAGCATCTGACCTCGACAGTGAGCGCCTTCCGCTAAGCTGGCTGTTTACAGCCCCCGCTCCGGCATCCATCTTGAGGTTTGTGGGATGTTGTTTTTGTTCCCATCCCTCCATCTGATCAGGCACAAGCAACATATATTCCTCTGCCTTCAACCCCGACCCTGAGGTATGCTGACATCTTGATTTCCTCCCCTCCTCCACCTCTCCCAGCCCAGCGAGGAAGCTGGGAGAACAATTTACAGAGAACGAGCAGGCCTGGAGCCAGGGAGTCACCCTGCTGCTTTGGGGAGAAAGCTACATTTTGGAATTGAGATTTTTCCTGTATTGCCGAGGCCTGGGTGTGCAGCACCATCTCCACTTGACCTTGCAAAGCAAAATAACTCAGTAGCATGAGCTCACCTTCTTTTTTTCCCCTCTCCTTCCCCTCCCAGGGAAAAAGCCACCAAGTGCAGCAGCACGAGCTGATTCAGGCAACGGGTGTTCGGTCCCTTCAGAAAATGGGGCTGAGAGGAGTGATGGAGTAGGGGTTGCAGACCGTGCTGCTGACCTGCTGAATTATGACTTTAATGCAGTCAATTTAATAACTTGCTGTAGCTCCAACCACCAGATGCAATTTATGGCAAAGCAGGCGCCCAGGCATTTTTCTTTCTATGAAGACTAAGCAGATCTCTGATTACCACCCCCTCCCCCCAAACCATTACCTTCCCCCGCTTGCTCTGCTAATGGAAAAATGTTATGTGTCTATGTGCCTTTTCCCCAAGCCCTGTTTTCAGGAAATGGTGGAGAATGAGAAACTAACACAAGCGCGCACACATGCTTTTGCAGGAAATATTGCTTTAACTCCATTCTTTAACCACGCAAAATTCCTCCTGCTGGCAGAATTGCCAGTTCTTTTTCTAAAACCTTACAACCTCAGCCAGACGCAAGGCAAATTCCAGGATTGATTGTAGGGAAAAAGAAAGACTCCTCCCTCCATCTGACCAAAATCATCTGAAGTTTGAGTGATTTCACTGCACAATACAAAGCCTGCTGCCCTTTAGATCTCCCTGCTGTAAGGAAAGCTTGACTACAACCCAGAAACAAACATACAAAAAAGCTGAACCTGGGAAGGATGAAAAGGAAAACTGAACTCAAGTTTTAATTTTGTATTTAATGTTTGTATACAATAGATGGTTTCATTGAAAAGCAATGTATAGATAGGTAGGCAGCTTCGCTGCCAGTTCTCCTATTTTAAAGACCCATTCATTTTCCATCTAAGGGATTAATTCTTCCTCCCACTCTCATCTACTCACTCTTTTTCTGTGATTTGAATGATCATTTGCTACATATATTATGAATTACTGTTTATCTTAGTCCAGCCTGTAAAGCAATTACCCAAATAAATTTCAATGGATCAATAAACTCAGATTCTGTTTTCTCTTCTAAATTGAGGGAAAGAAAAATAGTAAGATGAAGTAAATGTTTTCTTTTTAGCTAAATGGAACAAAAATCTGAGTTAAACACATATGCCTGTTTCTGAATTCCGAGGACTCACACAGAAGCCCTGTGATTCAACTGTTTTGTATCTTACTTTGAATTTTCCCTTTCTGAAAAAAAAAAAAAAGAAAAGTGTACTTGGAACTGCAGCCCAGAAAAATGGCATGTACTGCTTTGAACTCACTGAAAGAGTGTCCATACAAGGACTAGCAGATAAGTCCTTTGTGACTGTTAAATATTTATCAGCAAGGCAAATTCCTCCTAGGTTACAGCAAGTACAGTTTGGAATGACCTGCCTCTGCGCTTTCAAAAATGAGTAGCAGACTCCTGCAAAACATCCATCTCTTCATTAAGCTTGGATAACATTTTATCCCATGCTCTGAGATAGATTGATTATTATGTAGCATATATGGCAAATTTCTTAAGAAAAACGTAGTAACACATGGGAGCATTCAAGTTCCAGAAAGAAGAGTATAAATTGGACGTTTCCATATGGGTTCGGTCTGATGTGTCTGTCTATCTGTGTTTACAGTGACCTGCCCACAGCCTGTACCGAGATTGCATTACTGTCTCCAGTACTGCAAGATGCACCTGCACGCACACACTCAGCCATGCAGGTATTTCTTTTATGTGTGATGAGTTGTCTTTGAGCAACTGAATTTATCTCTGCTTACTACAGAGGCAGCCGAAAACAGATTCTGGACTTTCTGAGGGTTAGAGTTAGGTGAAATGAATCTTTGCTCAAGCATTCAACCACAGCTCCTTGGCTTGTGCCGTTAGCTTCCTGAATTCCCAGATGACTTCCCACCACAGCTTAGCCAGGCCTGCAACTGCTTATTTTCTCAGAAGGGATGAGGTGAAATGCAGTTAGTTCAGCGAAGCCAGTGGCATTTCAAAATTATATGTAAAAGTATGTATTTGTAGTCTTGTTTTTCAAATGTTGTCGTAAATATGCTTAATTCTTAACAGGCTCAAAGTACTCTCTCCAGTTGTAATAATTTTAAAATATCCCGTTCAACTATTTATCAAACCACGAGGAAAACCACCCATGCAGTGGTCAGTAAATCAGTAGTGCGTGCACAGAACGAAAGCAGACGCTTTCGTGCGCTCTCGCTGCCGCGGGGGCAGTGCCCAGCCCAGGTCCTGCTCCAGCGGGAGCACGGCGCCTTCAGGTCCCGGAGAGCCCGCTCTGGCTCCGGCCGAGGGGGCCGTGCCCTGGCCCTGCTGGCTTCGGAGCCGCCGCGTGCTGCCGATTGGCCCGGGGTGGCTGTGCAAGAGCTGAGGCAGAGGCGAGAAATTCGGAGAGGAGCCACGAAGTTGTGAGGAGGTTATTAATGGCGGCGCGTGTGACTGCAGGTACTTGGTGACACCGGAGCTCATTCTGGAAACTCCTCTGATTCTGCTGTGTTTTTCTTTTTTGAACCTGGCCTTTGATTAAAAATGCCTCGCTTCCAGCTCACATTGCCTTTTAAACGGCTCTGTAAAGCCCTCTCGCGGTTCGCAGCTCACATCAGAAGCAGGGCTGGAAGTGTTTCACTGCAGAATAAACATATGGGCTGTAAATCCTGTGATTCAGAAGATCGCCTGCAGTATTCCTCTCCGCTGTTGCCATAGGTAACCGGGCTCTGCAAAACACCATTTACCCTGGAATGCAAGGAGACACGGAGCTCAGCAAGGGCACTCCGGTTAACCCTTTCCTAGCAAAAAACCCCCCCAAAAAAGTATAAAAAAACCCCAACCCTCTGGTGATCCCAGCCGAAATTGCTCCTCGTTCTCATGCGTGTACGTTCACACACAATAAACCCGCACCATGTAAATTGAGGCAAACTACCCGCACGGCGCGGCCCCAGGCATGTGCACATGCACTCGGCGGGAATGGCGGGTTTCTTCTCGTAGTCCCGAGCCAGGCAGCCACCGGCAGGGTGTTTTCGGGACTGCTGACTCACCGGGGCTGTGTGGCGCACAGCCTCGGCCATGAGCCCGCGGGACGGGTTACACTGGCACCACATCAAGGAACTGAAAGGCAACTGAATAAGGCTGGGCCGGTCTGCAGTCCAAATCCAAGGTTTGTGGAGTCGTACTTGTCAAATTACCTAAGACAGGACCTTAGAAAGGAAGAGTTTAAGCTCATATTCACCACAGAACTTTTTGGGGTTTTTTTGTAGCTAGCAGGGGATCCCTAACGTTTACAAGGTTTTGCCAATAGCATCTAATGGAGATTTATCAAGTCAGACGCTGAGTGCAAGTTTAACACTTCTTTCCTGCCTCACACTTTTTTGCAGTCAAGGCACTCTAAACACCTCCTCATGGTCTTCTGCTCCATTGCCTGAGGCACTGAATGTGGAGAATGAATAGTTATCTGCAATTTAGGAGAACAGGGGCAGAAAGTGGCCCCCCACTTTACTTTTTTTTACTCCTCTAATTCTGACCTACCTGTGGGCTAATGTGGATCCCAGCAGAACAGGAGCTGAAGTGAGGTACTGTCTGAGTCTGAACAGTGTTTTTTTGCCACAGCCCCAGCAGCAATGCTGCCCAGAGAGCAGGTAGCAGCATATACTCTGCCTTTGCCTTTTTTACCACGTGAAGCTGAGGATTATGTGTGTGTGAAAAGTAAACTCATAGCCCTGTGTTCAGGCAGGGGTTAATTTATACTGCAGAGGAGCTGCAGGTGAGAATGAAGACTTGTCTCACTTTTCAGTTTCACAAACCCTGATACAAAAGCCTAAATATGTTGTACTTCAAACCACTGTTGTCTTCTTTCTCATACTCCCCTTTGCAGATCAATGCATGCACAGATACACACCACCAAATAGGTTTTTTTTTTTTTTTTATGACACACTGTTGCTGTAGGGTCATCTACAGATAGGTAAAAACGCAAAATTCCTGCTCTAAAGTGTTAACCATGTTGGTTACTTTTACATCAAAAGTCTGATGGGAATACAGAGAAGTCAGGAAATGTGGATAAGGCTGAAATCACGTTCTTAAAAGATCATGCAGTGGTTGGGAATCACAGCCCGTGCATGGACAAGCCTGTATTGAGACTGCTGTAATCCCTGGGCAGAGCAGGGGAGAGTGAAGGAGAGGTCAGTGTGCTTTGTGGGATTCTCTGGCATTACTAGGGCAAGGGGAGTTAGTCCTTCTCTGTTATTTGAGCAGTGAGTGAGTATTTTTTTAAGGATCTTTTTTTTATATTGCTAGAATAAAAAGGAACAGGCAAGAGAAAATGACCCCAAATCATAAGGGGATTGCTGTCTGTGGAAAAGTGCAAACACAGAATGAAATTGTTTTCGTGCAACATTCTTTTTTTCATGGCTTGTTTCCATGCCACCACGGAGAAGAATGGTGAAGAAAATTATATACAAGGAAAGGTACTTTTAAAGATTCCCAAGAGCTACTGATTGGGTGTTGCTGGTTCACATTCTCCAAATTGCTGTTACATCAGTCTGGATGGTGAAGATAAACTGTAAGAGAGCTTAAAAGCCATGGAGCAATGCATGGAAGCACAGTGATATTTATGTGTGCTCTGACTTTTTTGATTTATAGGATTTATTTGCATACTCGCTTGGCATTGCCAGAGCCTCTCTGCAGTCCTAACACTTGCTGAGTGTTGTGCTGAGTCCCCTGGGAGCTGTTGACATTGTGGGGTACCTGCTGAGGTGTCAGGGACAGGTTGTGTATGGGGGCGGGGGGGCAGAAGGGAGCACAAGATCAGAAACAGGAGTGTCAGTGGGGCAGAGCAAAATGATAACTGGACTGGTTGAGCCTCAGCCATTTCCTTTAGGTCTGAAAACGACTGGAAGCACTGAAGATGCAGACGCTGGAGCCTGTTCCTTTTCCTGGTTTTATATGATTGTCTTAAGTCAAGGGTATTTAAATGTCAAGTTTTTATGTAGTTCCTAAATTTACTTAGGTTTGGGTGTTTATAGCAGAAGGTTTGTGTCCTTGTGCACTCCTATCTGTGTATTTGAATAATGATAAATGCCAAGGCTTTCTTTTGGGACTTGTGTTTTTCCACAGCCGAGGTGACACATTGCCATTAAGTTTAACCTTCTCTCCCAAGAGTTGATACAATTTATTTCTTTTGGAAGGGAAATATCAGAGCTGTAGCAGGCCGAAAGCAATTTTCTTGAAGGCTGCCTTGGCTGCGACTGCAGATACCGTGACAAAGAGGAGATTGTGGCAGAGCATGGTAGATGGGCGCTCAGGCAGGAAAGGGTTACTGTCTGCACAGCTCTCTGTGTCTGGAGCTCCAGGCAAAACCCAGAGAGAGACAATGATGTCAGCACTACCTCCAGGCCCAGGGCCCCTTGCCTGACAATGTGGGCAATCCAACACATTCCCATCTGCCACAAGAGCATTCATGCTCCTATTTCCTGACCTCTTTGGATTAAAGCATGTGGAGTTAAATATACATCCAGCCCCATGCTCATGCACTTCCATTGCACCAGAAATAGACTTATGGGAAACTGGCTGCAGCTTTTGCCACCCGACACTCGGGATCTGTCTTAACATTGTCATCGAGAAAAGCACATGCTGGTCTGGTCGGGAGATTGTACAGTCATGTACACATAGCGAAAATACAGTTCGCTTTTGTGCCTGGAAATGCTGCATGTAATCAGCACGGAGTCAGAAAGAGGGGGGAGGGGGAAGGGCAGCTTAAATAGAAAATGAAGATTAGTCAGAGGCAGTGATTTCAGCGTTTTAGCCATCTGAAACTTGCTGAGTTTTTTAGTACCACATAAAAAGTTCTGACAGCAGAGACAGACCTTGGCTGAGCTGGGTGTCTGCGCTCCAGGCTGGTGGAAGAGGGAGAGCATGCGGCAGGCTTTGCATGCTGCCATGCCGGGCTGGCAGAGACCGGGAGTGCAGCTCTGACAAGGAGTGCTTTTTGTTTGCTTTATAGTGAAGCTGGTCTGGTAGTGCAAGATTCTAGTAATTAGAAGCATTTTATTGCTGCTTTTATTCAGGATGTCTGTGGAGGGGGGGTCTGTTGCAAGCACATGGGTATCGTGTTGTTTCTTTCTCATGTCTGTGGGTGCTGTGTATCTGTGGCTCTATGCCCCTACGTATCTGTGCATCTCCATATTTATCTGTCATTCTGTGTCTGCATTGCTCAGTCTTTTTCCTTTTAAGTGTAGGAGTTGCATTTTTTTCTGTGCACAGATGAGTTTTCCTGTACTATACACTAAGAGGAAAAGAAATGTAGGGATAGCTTGCATTTTGTTTATGACTTTGTCGAGAAAGTGCTTCAAAATTCAGAAATACGAATGAAAAAGTAAATGAGACTATTTCTTTTCCTTTCTTTCTCTTTTGTCTACAGTCTTCTGTCTTATCTTCCCAGTCATTTATTTTCTTTTCCCTCCCTTTTTCCCCGTCAGATTGCAAACTCTTGCTCCCATAACAAATGTTTTAAATGTAATCTATCCTGCCTGCACAATCAGTCCCTTTTTTATAGCATGTTTCTTGTACAATAATCTCTCTTTTTTTTTCCTTTCTTTTTTATTTTTTAAACAACTCACAGTGTTCTTAACACAGCAAATTCCTGTAGGCAGTTTGGATTAGTGTCTTCCCCCTTTATATGGCCTCTGCTTATGGCACGCAGAATCTCAGAGAGCACAACACAGGGAAGCAGAACAAAAATAAACTCCCCAAAATCTGTAGCTCCCCAATGGCTCAAGGGCGTCTTGGAAGAAGGTTTAGCTGATAAAATCCTTAGAGGGTGGTTGGAGGGGTGAGACCAAACGGTTAATGTAGGATAAAAACTGCAAACCTCTTAATTCTCTTAGTGTTTGGCTTAACCTTACCTTGACTCTGAAGAGATGGTGGTAAGTAAGGATGAGCTTGTATTAGAAATAGGATTCTCTCTTTCTGCCCAGCCTTGGCTGTGCCAGTTCCAGTATTACAGGGCATCAGTGCTACAAAATTCTCTATCAGTTTCTGCTGGTGGAGGTTTGGAACTGCCTCACTTCTCAATTAGTGTAATCAAAGCCAAGACCCTGGCATCTTTCCCAAGAGCTTTCTTCTCTCTGTGAAACACAGAATACTGAAAACCACTCAGAAAAAGTGGAGCCAGACTGTAGCAAGCATTGAATTTCACCGGTGGTATAATAAGGAAGCTGCCTGTAGTGTCAGCCACTCTAAAGGAGACATACAGACAAGTTAAAGTGGTAATATGCATAATGTCTGTCATCTAGATATTTCAGAGCATATAATAAGCTGTGATTAAATCATTAAACTAAGAACTTCAAAAGGGTCTGGCTGTGTAGACTGAGGATCTAAATGCAAGAAATCTCCAGTCCTCTCTCTACCTTGGTACCTGATTTGCCACTGCTATAAGCTAGTCATTTCACATGGATCTTTAATTTTCCCATCAGTACCACCAGGAGTTAATAATACTTAAGCAGAGCAGTGCCTCTTATAGAGTTGTTTTGAAGGAAATGGAGCCTTACTGAAGGAGTCTTTGTGTGAACTCGCGTGCCAGTTTGAAGTTCTTCAGGAGCGAAGTGGAGGAAGCATGTTCATCATGAGATCAGCACAGAAGGCATGAAGGTCTGCAAGTACCAGGGAAAGACAATGTTAAAAACAGGAACATTGCTTAGTTTTCGGGGACCCTAAATTAGGCTGTGGAACCTAGGAAGAGTTAGGTTTGTGGTTTGAACTGAGACACATGCAGTGCTTATGATCCAGTCTTGGTGCCTGATGGATCTCTGCTTTTATTACTTGTCCCAACTTCACAAAGCCAAGTAAATAGATGAGAATAGAATGTCTATGTTCTGACACCCCATCTCTTCCCATGACTACTTAGATCAGCCACCAAAAGTGTGAAGAGTACGTCCCCGGGTTTCCCTGCTTTGATCAGGACCATTATTTTGATGATGAGCTTTAATTTTTCCATAGAAATCAAACAGTTTCTCTGTTTATGGCTACACGTACATTTAATATGTCTCTCTTAAGCCAGATATAAACAGGCTTGTGAGAAGTGCTCAGGAGCTGGCTTGGAGCAGGGCAGAGGAAAAGAGGAAGCCTGCTAGTCACATCCTCCTGACTGCCTTCCTCTTCATTGATGTGTGCAGTCACACTGCCCAAAAGAGCCATTTGAGGAGATTTGAGAATGTATGGAGCAAGTGCTCCATTTCACTTATGATCGAGATAAACAAGGGTGTCAGCTGAAGCAGAGCTTCTGAGGTGTTCTGTGTAATTCAGTGCCAGGCAGTAGTGAGTGCTGCTTAGGAGATGGATTTATTAAGATTATTAGTAAGTGTTATTTGGAGGTGACTGAAATCGCTGGGTGGACTCCAGAGGATTAGCTTTCCAAAGATAGCAAATGCAAAACAAAAAAAAAGCAACCCCAAACAAACAAGTCACCAGAACCGGTTGTGTTTATTTAATAAAGTCTCTGCACAGGATTAGCTCACAAGCATTTGCTTGTTTTTGTGACTGGAGATATGGGGGATGGGAAGGAGGAACCATTTTAGCATGTAATTCCCCGAGTAACAGCAAAGCTGCAGCACAGCATCTGGCCTGGTTCACAGAGTAGGTGACAATGAGCTGTGAGCAGGGAAGGCAGAGGAGGAATCACCTCTTCCTGGATTGCCCCGGATTTAGGCAGCCTAGTGTGCAGCACCTCTGATACAGAAATAACCTGTGTGAAGGAGGCTCTGCTCAGGAACTGCCACATCCCCGTATAAAGGGCACGAGAGCTTTAGGCAGGGCATCACGCTGATCTGAGCCCAAGAAGTGGCCTGTGGGAGAGACAGCAGCAATCAAAATAGTCATCTTCTATAGTGAGGCTGTAAAATGACCTCAAAGTGCTTGTAGACATGAATTCACCAAACATCACCCCCACAAGCCTATCCCTGTTGCTAACCCTAGATGTCAAACTGGAGGCATAGAGAGCTGTCCAAGCTCCCACAGAGATCAGGCCAGATGGGAACACAGGAGGGTAGCAAGAGGGGAAGATAAAAACAGGAAAAAAAAAAAGCCATCCCTCAGAGAAAACTGATGGGGCAGGGGGCTTTAAGGACCAATGTGACTCATGTTTTAATGTTGTTAATGTTGCTAGACAAGTCTCTCCAAAATGCTGGTGGTTGGTGGTGTAGAACACAAGTCAGTTCTGCAGTGTAGCCTAGCTGTCCTGTTTCAGTACTGTCACCCAGAAGTAGAGACACATGGGAGCTCCCTGCTGTCCCTTCAGCCTTCCCCAGCATTGCACTACCAGAAGCATGATCACCCAAAGGAGAAGTACCCTGTTCCTTTTTTGTAATTCATTTAGGCCCCACTGGAATGTGGCAGGAGAGACTGAGGGATTCTCCTTTCAAGCCAAGGTACTCAAAAGGAGACAAGTGCCCTTGCAATTTCCAGGGAAATCGCTTGTTTCCTTTCATGAGAAGCTGCTTACTTGTCTCCTAAATCCACAGGAGTTGCACTGGCTCCTCTTCCCTCCTTCAGAGAAGTCCCTTATGCAAAACTGGGCCTGGTTTGCTATTGCCTGTGCTTCTCAAGACTTTTCCTGGACACCACGGCAACAGCAGCAGAACTGGATTTTGTAAACCTTTAATTTTATACAGTCAGAGTAGAATGGGACCTATGAATACAACTCAGCAACCTCATTCCTCAAGGGTGGGGGTTGGGGGCCAGGGGGATGGGGATGGGAAGGGAGCAATGCACTACTTAATGTTCTTGGCATAAGCTATCACAAGTGGAAATAGAAGGAGGGAAAAGCTGCAGTTCACTGAAGTGGAAGAAAAAGGGTGGGAACCCAGTGATGAAGTTTTATACTGAGGGGACAGAATTGTCTGATAACCTATGTATTTAATCTCATGCTGAGATTGAAGGATATGTCAGCAGTAACTAAAATAGAAGCACAGTGCAAGGTATACAGCCCTGGCTCCAAACTACCCAGCTTTTACAGATGTCTTTGGTGCTAAAATTTGTGTTACTGAAATCATTGATTCCTACTACAGAGAAGGTAGAGAGTGTTGGACTAGGAGGCAGAGGAAAAGGGAAGAAAAAGGAAGAATAAGAGAGGGAAAAGGGGAAACAGACTATAGCATTTCACGATCATGTTTTCATCTCTTTCTATTGGGCTTCACATTTTTTTAATAAAAATCATTATTTTCACTTGAGAAGCTGATGGGTAAAGAAACTATTTTCTTTCATAGATAAATGAAAGTACCCCCATTAAAATAAAAAAGGCAGGATTTTCCTTTTCCATGAGTTCTCTATACATTGAAGAAACATCCTTGTTCTCAGGCAAGGAAAGAAAAGGTAACATTTATTTGGAAAACATTTTGCAGTAGGAATAAAAAAATAGTACAGGCCTAGTCTGCTCTAACTCTTGATTTACAAAGCAGTCCAAAGAGCTTATTGCTTTCACACTGTGAAGCTGGTCAAGAGGTGCAGGTTGCAGTGCAGTGCTGGTGAATAGATGGGGCTCTAGTGTAGGCCCTAGACTGACTGCTGGAGGGTCTCGCTCCTCCAGACAGAGAGAAGTACTGTGGCACATCTTACTGCCAGGCTTTATGAACCCATCCACAGTAAAGGGTCTTGACTTTGTGCCTGTGACTGATTTGCAACATCTAGGAAAAAACCAAACCCCTTTAGTAAGACTCATTTGCCTGCTCTAATTTACATCAGAGAATGCAACACATTATGACTGGTGACACCACGGGTGGTTGAAGACCACATCTGTCCTTGAACTTAATACATACATAGAATACAGCCAAGATTAGGGATCTGTCTCTTCCTGTGATAAATACTCACTTTTATGGGACTGTGGCCATGAGTCCAATTTAACATTATGAAGTAATTTTCTGTGACAATTCAGCTCCCAACTTCATCACTCTCATCTTTCTCTCTACCTGATAGATTTTAGTGTTTGGTATTATGCCTAATATGGAGAGATCCCAATGAATTAGATGCGGCATTTAATAAAGGCGATGTCTGGATAGTGAGAAGTTTTTTATCTCTGAAAAGTCTTCCAGTGATTGTTGGAATATTCTATTTTAAAATAGGTTTGGATTAGAAGGGCCACATTTTTATGATTTGTCCTCAATAGAAATTAGAGCCTCTCAGCATTTCTACGTGGTGGAATGATTATTTTTTTTGAGTTATTCATTATAGTCTTCTGAACCTCCCAGGAGTCCATGAGCTCTTTATGAGCCATATAAAAGGATGCAGACTCACTAGCAGAGCAGAGAAATTCCCAGGAGGAGAGAGATTTGTAACTAAACTGAGATGGACGGAAAGAGATGGGAAAAGTACACTTCAGCAAGCCTGGAATAAAAGCAAATTCTTTAACAGCCTAACAATGATCTAGACTCCTGCAAGTCAGGAACAGAGCAGGCTATACTGAGGATGTTTAGAAAAAAACCCACAGGACTAGCCTGAAAAGTTTTGTTTCATATCTGGTTTGGCAGCCGGAGAAAGATAGAAGGTTTGTTTTCTAGGGCTTTCTCAAAACAGTGACTCAGAAAAAAACATGCCTGTTATCTTCAGAGGACCTACTGATGTTACTAACATGCAGAATACTCTCCAAAAGAAGAGTAATTTCTTCAAAATACAATAAACAGGGCATATAGGTCAAAGTGAAAAACAGCAAACCTGCTATTTCTGAGACGTTACAAACAAAAGAATTTAAAGAAAATGCAGACAGAAGTTGTACATACTATAAATGCCTAGGTCTCTTAATAAACACTTTTGAGATTCCCAGACTGCTTAGGAAAACATTGCATAGCAAAGCCCTTTCTCACAAGGAGACAATTAGATAAATGCCACCTGCTGATTGCAAAACTGGCTAAAACTTACCAGGATCCACACATCTTACAAGCTCCAGCCTATTTTCCTACCTGGAAACAAAGTCGGGTAGAGCTGCATATTAAATGGAATGTGACAGAGCCAAAGCTAGCTAAATAATGGAAATGTATTTGTGAATATTTATTCAGTGAAAATATTGCCAAAGTTCTCAATATTATTGATAATGAATTATTTAATCATCTGCAGACGAAACTCCAACAGAATCCCGGTCTGTACTGTTCTGCCAACAAGTATTATGCATTCACAGCACTCCCTCCGCAGTGACTGCAGAAATGTGCTCTGCTTGCCAGTCTCCAAGAAAGGATTTGACTCTGCTGCTATCAGCTAAGTCAAAGTTTCACAGTACTGACAGAGCTACTTGGTCAGGGATGGACTGAGTCAGGCCTGTGGGCAGAGCTGGGCTAGTGGGTATGCTCAGGACAGGGATACACCAGGGATATGCGCAAACAGAAGCCTCATGTACAAATAAATGTGTGCATATGAGATACCTGTTTAACATGTGGTAGCGTTTCTCCCTCCACACAGATATGTGCTCTTTAAAAATGTGCATGGGCTCATGCAGCTGTGGGACAAATACATGTTTTTGGCCACTGTGCATTGGGGTAGATGTGCCTGTGCAATATGGGCTGTCCCACCTGTGCACTTTGGGGCACTGATCTCCATGAACAGTCTGGGGTAAAGGGAATTCCGTAGGACTTTGTTTTCTGTCTCCTCTTCTACTTTGTCTCTCATTTTCAAGTAACCTTTTCTGCAAACAAGTCGTTACGCAGCCAGGATATGGGATGGCCCTCATGCACGGCTGCTCAGAACTGCACGCTGCTGCATGGAGTGGTTGCAGGTGTCTGTCCTGCCTGCAGCATCAGCCCAAGGATGCCTCTGCCTCTTCCCATGTCATCTGCAGTCCACCAGCAGCAGTTTCTCCCTTTGGCTTGAGGACTTTTGCCTGGGCTCATGCCCAGATCTGCTGTTCAAGCAAAGGGCAGAGGCAGCACTCAGTGAGGAAGTCCTGTGTATTTCAGGCTGGTCTAGAGATGCGTGTTCCAGACAGCCCAGTTTGTTGATCTCACTTGTTTTTAACTCACGCAATGCACATAATTCAGGTCAGCTCTCTCCTCTCTGTCCTGCCCTGCTGGAGTACATGCTATTTCCAGATGAGGTCACACATTCCCCCCTCTTTCTCCTACCACTACTGAGCCTGTTCTTTCCATTAGGGTTTAATGAGAGGCCCACTAGCCATGGCAATCCCAGCCCTCCAGTCACTGCTGCAGCCAAGGTCAAGCCCGGGGCAAGAATTGTCCACAAATACAGACACCAGAGTGAAGGGAAGGAAAGAACAATAAGAGCCATTTACTTCTCAATGCACTTAAGCGCTTGAGAGAAACTGCCCCCCAAGATTGCTGAGTCAGCAGCGGCTGACAAATTAGTCAACAGGATGACTGGGCCTCAGCTCCTGGCAATTAGCATGGACAAAGCTTTGTGTGTGCCTGTGTGTTTTCCTATTAGCTGCGGCTTGCACGCCTATGAAGGGAGGAGGGACTGGGGAAGGAAATGGCTTGCTTTGACTTCACAAACACGTGGAATTTGCATTCCCAAGGTTGCACAGCATTCATTTGGCTTCCTGTTTCAGCATCTTTGCAGGCTGTAGCCATTAAGAATAAAGTATGCTGAGAGTCTCTTAAGAGGGAGGTGCATCAACATAGCTGGAGGAAGGGTGAGCCCTGAATTGTAGTAGCAGAGGCACTTCAAATTGGGAGGGGTGTAGTTTAACCCATCAATGTGGCTAAAAAAACCAGTACTGTAAAGGTCAAGGAGTGTTGGCAGTGGTCGGGCAGAAGAGTTTACTGGTGAGAATGGCATTGCTAGTATATTCAGTGTTGGAGTAAGAAAGGTGTTACAGATCTAGAGTGAGAGGCTTTGGCAGAGCTCAGGGTGATGAAATGATAGAGACGGGGGGGGGGGATAAGGACTGGACTAAAAGAGGATTCTGTAGGTCAGGAGTTCAGTGTCTTGTCAAAGCGATTTGGGAAGCCAGGGGCTAAAAGGTGGAGCTGCAGGTCGGGATTAAGCTGAACGTAGGAGCTGAGCTCTGTCACCATTTGGCAGAGGTCACTGCCTCCAAAGCAGGCTGCTTCGGTCATGGCCCATGCTGTGAACAATGAAATTTCCTGGATTCAGCTCTAGTGGAACTACAAACACACTTTGTTGTTAAAATCCTGTGCATCTCCTCTTGTCTTTCCATCTCTGAGGCCAGGTCACCAGTGCTGTCAGACAGGGTGTGAGTTGCAAGTCCTCAGAGGACCCAAGAAGAAAGGTCAAGTACATCTGGTTTTTTAGCCTCACCTTCACCCATCGCATATCCCTGTCCCTGGTAAGTCAGACACTACCATGTTATCATCCTCATTTACGATAAGCTGGTCAGGCTGATTTAGGCAAAGTTCAGTAGTGACCCCAGCTCTGAAAGGCCTTGCTGTGACCCGTGAAGGTTTAGTGGGCTTTGTTCTGGGTGCTCAGAGACCCATCTCTCTGCCTACAGGCTTTCACAAAAGCTGAGCTCAACTGAGAGCTGCAAAAGCATTCAAGCTATCAGTCCTCCTATTTGTGAGAGTGGGGCTGAGAGACAATGTCTTTGTATTCTGGGAACCACAACATGCTCCTTTGCTAAGCGTAACTGGAATCCCTGGACTTCAAATCCTGCTGCTGAGAGCCTAGCAACAAGTGAATGTATCTACTTAAGCTTTTAAGGAAGGACTAGGTTAGTGGAGGTGAAAGTAGGTCAGAATGCTTTATTTTCCGAGTTTGTTGGATTTCTTTCTAGGAACTGTAATGCTCTGCCTTGTAAGTTGTCTCTGTATCGAGAGACTAGCAGTGCTATATCCATTTATACACCTTTGTGCCACACTAAACTTGAGACAGTTCATTCCTTTCTGTTGATAGACAAGCTGCCTCACACTACTTCACCTTTACCAAAGGAGAGGAGTATGCACCAAGGTGCTTCCTGCAGAGCAGCTGACACTCAGCAGCTTGCTGTTCCTATGGTGACCTCTCTGTCTTTGACCTCTGTGATTTTCTGCTTGGCTGTAGGCTGATTTACGGCAGATTTTTACTGATCTCTTAGCTGCTGAACAATGTTTTCTGAAAATACTAGCTGGCATCTATCTGCATAATTAGGTGTCTAAATAGCTTTTGAATCTGGGTGTCCCTTCCTCCATGCTTCAATTCTTCATCCAGTAAAAAGGTCTAACTGTAGTTTGGGCTTGGGCCAGGGTTGTACGTCCACACATGAATGTGGCTGTGGAGGAGCTGTGGCCATCTAGGTGTTCCTGTTCTCCTCTCAAGGAATGTGGCTGGGGCCTTCCTTCTGCTCATCCTGTCAGTGGTTACACAGCACTTTGGTTATGCTGCTGTGCCTGAGCTTCAAAACTTTAACCTGTGAATTTTCTCATCCTGTCAGCCAAGACAAGGAGTTACAAGGAGTAAACCCATTTCATCCAGGATTCAAACCACTACAGATACAAAAAAATAGTGAGTCCTAATTGCTTGTCTTTGGACTTCTGCAGTACCAAGAAACTTTGTAAGTCTTGCACCATATAGAAAAAACCACGGCTATCTATTCCACGTAACACTCATAATTTATCAGATATGCGTCCCATAAGGAACCATGGACAAAGATCAGCTGAATTGTCTCTCTGTTAACCTTCCTTGTGAATGTCAGAAAGTGGTTTATCTCTTTATCATGAGAGATAAAGTTCAGGGCAGCTTTGCTGCACATTCAGGCCCTCAGTTTTAGTTCCATAATTTTCCAGGACTTAACTTTCTACAATTCTATGATACACTAAACATAGTTGCTTAAAAAATCCAGACTTGTTCATATGAGGTACATGTACAACTGCAGTAAGATCCACGCTGACTGCAGCATTTACAAGAACATCTGAAGGGGCATCAGGGTATCATAATGAAAAAAAAGGCTAAGGACAAGGTAGTGCCTAAGTGTTATAGCAAAGACTCAAGGGTGTCTAAGATACTGTAACTTTGAGAATCAGCCACTCATTCCACTGAATTTCATTCCAAATGAGCTATGCTTCCTGCAGCAAACAAACCAGGGATGGATACAGTGCAGGGCTGCAGATGTCTTTTAGTAACACGGAGTTACAACAGATTGTTGCTAGCAGTAATTCCCATTTCTTTCCTGAAGCACACTCCTAAAGCAGCCACTTTTGGGAAACTGCCTGCAAATAACACTCCCTGTCTGACTGATACCCACTTTCTCACCTCTGCTCTTTAAAGTGGGTATTTCTTATTACGGTGGGCACTCAGTTAATTTTGGAGTCTAAAAAGTATATGCAGGACAGGGCAAGTTTCTTTAACATGGTCTTGACATTATTCCTCCTGCCCTCCTGGAAGTAATGTGCCTGAGGAATGCAATGGCCTCTTTTCTGACCTGGCAAGCAGTGCCGCTTGTAGTGTTGACACTTGTCCCAGTGGGACTTGGGCTGAGATTTTTCCATCGTTCCCTTGCCCAGTTCATTTTGTCCAGCGTGCCAAAAAGGTGTCAAATGGCATTTTTGCAATTATTTTGCACCAGGCTGGACCTGGTGACATGGAGGTGAAAGGGTCTAGAGTCTGTTTTCCTGTCCTGCTAAACTGGCCAGTATCTCCTTGTGCTTATTCAGCAGGTTAACTCTGATAATGTCAGTATGAATATTTTGCTGCCATTTAGCTAATAGCTAAATTTCCTGTTGCAAAATCATGTAAAGGGAAATAAGGGAAAAAGAACTGCTGTGGCAGGAGACAAAGGCACAATTCAGTGGCTGGTAAGGTGTGCTCATGCTGTAGGTCGAATACTTTTAGCAGCAGGTCTGACATAATGTTGAGCGTGTATCCCTGAAAAGATATTTTTAGAAACCAAATACCTGAGATTATAATTTCACCGTTTCTGCTAGCTGTTCTTAGGTCTCAGATATCACATGCGGATCAGATCCAGCCTAAAAAGAATGAAAGGACTATAGTATCTAAATAAGATATTATCAATGGCCCCCCATAATATCGGTGGTAAAAATAATTAAGTCTTTCTACTTCTCTAGTGTGTTCCATCTGAGGGTCTCAAAGCATTTTACAAGCATTAATTAATTAAACTTTTGTCTTCTCCCTGAGGCCTTTTCTGTGCTGGAGGTGGTTCAGTCCAGTTGGGTAGATGTGGCTGTTGAAATCACAGCTGATTCTCAAACCAGTGGTTAAAAACTACCTCTGGAAATCTTCAGTTCTTACAGCTGCTGCCCTTTCATCCTGCAACCGTGCTTCCCCATCTTAGTTTGGTGGATGATTTCTCTTCATCTGGCCCATGAATGCTCAGATCTGCAGGTCCCATCTTCTAGCTCTGCCCTGTTTGAGCAGGTGATGCCATTGGCATGATCCCTAGGAGCTAAACTGAGCCGCCACTAGCCCCAGAATTACTGAAGTATTTAAGTAGCTTAAAGACACTTTGAGTTCTGTAATCCTCCCTCCCACTTAGACCAGGGGATCTGGACTAGAAAGAAATTAAAAGAGAAGGGATAAAGATCACTAAGCACAAATATTTGAAATTAACTCTTTAGGTAAGCATTTTAATTTGAAATATGCCAAGTGTTTACAAATAAAATACAGAAATTGCTTATCCCATTGTTGAAATACAGTCATTCTTAGGGCTGAACATGACAATTATTTAACACTACAGAGTAGCACTTTCATCGTCTCATATGGAAGGAATCAGATTATATCCAGCTGAAACTGGAGAGAAGTGGGAGAAGATAGAACCACCCAAACTGGGAGGTAGTCATTGGGATTCAGGTCCCATCTTAAAGGAAATATACCAGAGAATCTGGAATAATAATTATAATTAATATATTATATTACTTAACTTTCAAAAAAGTTATAATAAAAATAGTAATAAAAAACTGTGCAAAGTATGCAGAAAGCCATTGGGGTTTTGTTGGCGAGAAACTGTTGAAGTACTTTTGCACTGGTATTTATGTAACATCTTTTGTCTTGGGGATCCCAAACTGTATCACCAACTGCAGCAATGAAAACCTCCTGAACATGGCAAGCCATATGTTGTTCTGTTAACAATATAATTTTGGAAATCATCTGTAGCATTTCTAATCAGAAATATGTAAAGTATTTGATTTCATTAATTTGAGTTCAATACTGTGCATTTCTCACCTAGAAACCAAACCAACTGGCACATTATAAATAGGCTGGCATATAGAATTGTAGGATGAATGACTAATTTAATAATGTGTACTGCTAACTGTGTATTATATGTTTCTTTCTGAGCAATGAAGGTGCTTTACAAAGGCTGGTGGCAATAGAGAATATTTTCAGTTAATTGGAAATGCATACTTTGTTCCCAAGATACACAATTATCCATTCATTGAATTCTACACTTTCCTTGTGTTTAGTGTGTTTTAGTGCCTGTCTTTTACAGGTAAAATAATACAAGAGATACATTAAACCCTACACAGTCAGTGGCAAGGCAGGGACAAATTAAAGTCTCTTGATCCTCTCTCACAACATTGAAAGCATTGTTTCTCTCTCAGTTTTGCTGGGCAAGCAACACAGGACTGGAAGAAATGCTTTTCTAGGATGACCTTCTGGGTCATCCTCTCCTGTCTCCTGCTATCAGGGGCAACATGTCCTATTGTGGCTTTTATGACTGTGACAAAGAAAGAATGAGTCACACTTCTCTGCTGGACACCAGACCACTCATTGATACAGTCCAGGTTGCCTTTCTGAAAAAAGGCAATGATGGTATCTTAAGGGAACTTGCAGTGGGAAAAGGCTGGTCTGGTTTGTGTTGTGGGATTAGAGGAGAATGGCAGCCTTCCAGTGTCAGGTGCTGGGAACTGAAAATAAAGGTGCTGCTGAGTAGGGGTTTTCTCACAGACTCAGCTTCAGCTCTGCACTTCCCTAGCCATGTCAAGCAGTACTTTCTTAAAGCTAGAAGCCTCCCTTTAAGACACAAGAGAAAATGAATTCAGGAAGCATCTTGTAAGAGCATCCTGCAGACTGCCTTTTAAACCAGTGTCTGAGATTAGTTAGGCTGGTTACAGGATTGGAAGGTAGGATTAGATCATTCCATTCATCCCCTTATTCCCCACAGGATAGAATTCCTGGCAAATGTTAGATGAATTGTTCCGGGGGCTTTGTGACGAGAGCCTCCACATCCTTCTCCTAAGTCCTGTAGGCCTGTTCACTGTAACAGTTTACCATCTCCCTTTCCACAGCTCTTGGGCAATTTTATCCCCTTTTTGTGCTCTGTACGAGCTAGTCCTGCCTGAAGAGGTAACTAGCTGGGTTATCTGTTCACAAGTCCCTGGATGTACTTGGTTCAGTTTCCCCCACCTTTATGTCATAACAGTGGATGTGCATAGGTGTCAGCAGGGCCACTAGAGAAGAGTTCAGGGAACACAGTGGGAATGTCCTCAGTCTGAGAGCTGGGAAGTCTCAGCTTGGCTGAACTTCATGTTTTCCTCGGCTGTACAGTGCTTAGCAGGCTGATGACACATGGGAAGTAGCCAGTTCTGTAGCCAATTTTATTCTTTCTCATTTTATTGTCAAAGGGAGGGGAATTCACAGAATTTGTGAGGATCTCACCCACTTCCCCTCTCCACTACAGATCTGCTCATTTATTTTTGTTTTATACTGTAAATAGTTAGAGAAGCAAAGCTCCCCAGACCTTGAAGTTAATCCCAGAATGTAGCACCATACATGGCAAATCTGTGTGGTCATGCTTCTCATCACTATTGCCTGCATCCTCTGTACCTGGCTAGTATAATTTGGCTCCTGTCTTAAGATCTCTCTCCAAAGTTTCAAAGCATGAGAGGAGCAGAAGTTGGATGGCAGGGACAGACAAGAAGATGATGTAGAAGATAGCAGGAAGAATGGGGAAGTAGATGAGTGACAGCAGAAAGGTCACAGGAACACTGATGAAACTGGGAAAAGCATAAGCAATCATAAAGCACTCTCCTATGGAATCTAGATCACAATTCATTATATCTGCATACTGATATTTCTCATCTGTCAGCTTACAGCTGTGAAATCTGCTGGCAAGGTGTGCATCACTGTCTTTAACAGGACATGCATTTGAAAAACATCAAGCCTTCTAGTAGTCCTAAATCCCTTGTGCATAAGCTCAGGCTGTAAGGAGACTGGAGAGGGAAACTAGACATTGAAATCTGAGTTTGGTTCAATTCACTGGACTGGAAGGAAGGCTGATTATGTCCTCATTTGCTGAATACTTTAGGATGTCTGGTATACTGAATAGGCAGGGATCTGAAAGAAGGGAAATGAGAGTTAAAGACTGGATTGCTGCACATGCATTTCTTACCTCTGCTGGCCTCTGCTATCTTTACACTTATATTTAGGTTTTTAAAATAACGTTTGCAGTGTGTTTAAATTAGTAGTACTACTTTCTCCAGACACATTAGAAACACTTGCCTCTGCTTTGTGTTTCTTACTCCTTAATTCTCACGCAAGCTGGTGAAACTTCCTCATGCAAGTCATGGGTTAGGACTCTCAAAACTTTCTTTTTAGTTCTTTGTTAGATATTACCAAACACCAGATGTTATGTCATGGTGCTTTATAATCTTTGCTTCATCCCTATGTGCCGTTCTGAATCAGACCTGCACGGATACCTTAAGGGGAGTCACTGTGTTCAAAGTGGAGGCTGTGGAGAGCTGTGTCTCTGTCTATTGGATCTAAGGAGAATTTCCTATCTGATATACTTGACTGAAATAGTCTGGAGGGGATAATCTGGCACTAACTTCTCCTTCTCCCACCTCCTGGTTGGAGAGCCGATGGGAACTAATAGGTCTTTTCCTGCCTAACATCTGTGGTTCACAAAATTTTCTGTGGCTGACGTGGTGCCAGGAGGCAGAGGGGTTATTTTGGGGCAGATTCCTTTTAATTTGTTTTGTTTTCCTCTTTCTATAGCAGTGTAGCAATCACCGTCCTGGCAGCAGGCATGCCCCGAGGGAAGGGAGAGGTGCCGCTTCTGAAGACAGAATACTTCATGGCTGCTTGTCCTCTCTTTGACTGCGGCATCAGCTGGGGGCAGGGGGAGGAGAAGTGCCTCAGGCTCATTTAGAGTTGACCCATGGTTATTTTTAGCTCCTTAATGTTCTTTCCAAGCCCCCTGCCCCTCCCCTTCCTCCCTCCAGTTCATTTCTCTCCTCTTGGCAAACAGCACTTTGTGAGCTACTCAGTCGCAGGTTAAAAAGCACTGAAAAAAGTCAAAGGGCAGGCAACGGAGGTACTCCTCCGAGAGAGGCACTTGAAAGGTCAGGAAATGCCTGAGCCGTGGGTAGGAGCTCCTCCTAGCCTAGCTCTGCTTATTAAGCAGTCTTGCCAGCCCAGGCAGACAGGGTGATGGGGCTCAGATCTGAAAAACCATATGAAGGAGGGAAGAGGAGACAGTAAAGAGTAGGAAGAGAGATGGGGAGATACGATAGAGTTGTGGTAAACAAAGGGGACTAATTGAGGTGAAGGACAATATGCACTGTTTGAGCATGACTGAGAAAAAGGAACGAAGAGCATTTTTACTTCATCAGTTTGGAAACCTGGAGGATCTCTCGCCAAAGGGCTATGGGCTTCCTCATCCCCTGCAGAGTCCCTAAATATCAAAACCAGACCCACACTCCAGAGGTATCAGAAGACATGTAGGCAGCTCCACTTAAAGGACATACCTTTTACCTTGCCGTTAGATGGGACTTGCCAGTGAACAATGAACAGCTGACAAGCAAGAAGGTGCTGAGTCCTGGAGAAAGTCAGGTCTTAGCCTTTAGGGAGAGAATCTAGACAGTCATTGTGGAGAGGCTTTCCCTGTGCTTTGCAGAGCTGCTGGCAGCCCACCCTGGCTCCTGGCTGGTAAAGCATCAGGTGAGGTCTGAAGTTGGGCCCAAATCCTAGGACCTTGGTCAAAGCAGGTGTGGAGGATCTAAGACTCACCTGCACCAGGTGAGGTAGAAAGCAATGCAATAAAGGAGGTTTTAACTCCTGAGGTGCTTGTCTGTGGAGGACCTCAGCATGGGCCACTCTGATGTCTCACAGCATCTTCTGCCTGCATGTGTTGTTTTGTCTGTCCATCCATCATAGTGCAGGATTTGAGCTTTCCAAACAATATAGGGCTTTTTCTCACTGTGCCCCAGGAGGCAAGATTATAGTGTACTACACTCCTCTTCGCTCAGGAGCTGGGGAATGGCTCCTGAAAAAGGCAGGGCAAGCCTGTCCCCATGCCCATCCTATGGGAGAATGAAAAAGACGCTCCCTTTCCCATCTCTTGGTGGGGACCTGGAAAGGAGCAGCCGGGTGGCTCTGTTGGCTACTGTAGCCAGGTCTAGTGTCATGAAGATGCCAGGGCAGAAATAAACTGCTCAAAATAACATGGCTCCCCCCTGCACCATTTCCCCCACTGCCCCCATGTAGCCCACTCTTTACAGTAGCTTCTTCTTAGTTTTCCAAAGTCCCAGCTGTGTGTCCTTGTCTCAGGCAGGGGAAGCAGGTTGCCTGGATACAGTCCCTCTGCTGAGCAGTGCAGTCCCCTGAAAATCAGTCCACAGTGCCTCCTCCCCGCTTCCCCAGCATTGCTTCAGTGTAGAAGATGGATTTGGGTCTCTGGAGGACTTCTGGATGCAAAAAAAAGGCGGGGTGGGAAACAAAGCATCACAAATGTCAGCATTCCCTCTTCACCCCAGAGAAACAGTTAGATGTAGAGATTGCAGAGAAAGACAGGGAGAGGAAACTGTTCCCCTCATTGTTGGAGGCCAGGATGAAGCTGGTCATAACCCAGAAAAAGAGGATCCCACACCTGAACTGAGCCAAGAAGCCGCTCAGAAATTGCATTGCGAGCAACAGAGGCTAGGTCTGATTGATATAGTCCAGTAAGAACAAGCCCAACTGAGCGTACCCAGATGTCAGGATAATCATTGCTCTGAAAATGAGGTTGCACAGAATGGGGCAGGGTTGGGAGGGGATAAAACAATTCCCATTCCTCTTGGTGTGTCTTTCTTCACAGTTTCGCAATTGCAGAGCTTCCTTGGCAGCAGACAGCTTCCTTTGGCTGATGTTGCTAGAAAAATCGGCTAATGTGGAAAAGCACTGTGATGTGCTTGCAGGCATCTGAACTGTAAAGACCACAAAAAATGCTCACGTTGTTTCAAAAGGCTTTAACCAGGAAGAATATAAGAAAGATGAAAGAGCATTTACTATCAATATCAGAAAAAAACTCATTCAAGTAAGTCCTTCTTGCTTGCTTTATTCCCTAGTTTTCTCAATGCAAAAAGCCACACCTGCTTAGTTTCTAGATAAGAAGTACAAATCCTTACAAAGAATAATTTCTCAGCAACATTACAAAGCCTCCATAAATCAAAATTCTGCAATTGAAAACTACTGTCTGTATTACTGCAATAATTCTTGTACTCAAACCATCTGCCATCAATGGTCTGTCTCCACCTTCCCCATAATCCTCTGACATGGGCCAGTTTCAGAGAAAAGGTAACAGTATAACTGGACTTAACTGGTTGATTCCCAAAGGAAAGTTCATGCTCCAGAGGTCCAGTAAAGAGGTGGCTTTTGTAGCACACACTAAAGTGCAACAGATGAAATGTAAAATACAAACGTATTTCAGGACCAGAAGGAGGAAAACCTCCCTAAACGAAGACTCTTATATGTGGTTTGCCCTGCCAGAAGCATTCAGCCCGTTTGTCACTACAGGCAAGGCATCAGCAGAAGTGTCTCTGCTGACTACGGCACTGCAGGATCTCAGTGGGAGGTAGGTATCTCTCAGTTACACTGGTCTTACTCAGGGCTCTAACGAACCAAAGGAACCTTTCACATTCCCCAAGAAAAGCAATGGCCACCCACTGCAGTTTGGCAAGCACTGGTAATTCCCAGTGAGAAAGTCTATTCAGCTGGCAGTCATCTGCATTCAACAGTAGTTTCGGTTTCTTAGTGCACTGAGAGTACATCCCCTGATGCAGTGCTTTAGAGCACATTGAGCATGACGTAAATCATAGATGACAGTAGGGATTTCTGCTCTGAGGGGAACGATTGCAACCTTTTAGCCATATTAAGATAGAAAAATGCAGTCTTGGACACTGGCATGTATGATAATCTAAAATCATTCTGGCTTTGATACCTTACCTATGGGGTGAACCTTGAAAACTAGCCCCAGCATCCTTGGTTCCTTTCTTCAACCCATCATCAGCACCTTAGTCATCTCTTGATGTAATGTTGGAGAGTTACAGTCAGGCATCTGCAGGTTAAAGCATTCAGCTGCATCATATGCAAGTCAAAAAAGACTAACCACAAAGCTGGGATTCATCCCTGTACACAGAATGCCACAACGTGTGCCTTCTTGCTGGCCCTTCTATTAATCCCATATGAATATCAAGTAACGGAAGTAGCAAAACAGAACGCACAGCACCTGGCAAGTGCCCTGGAGCAAGTAATATGCTCCTAAGATAGGTGTGGAAGCTTCTCAGGGCAAACATCCTGAGGGCAGGGCAGGGAAAGGAGAAAGAGAAGATGGATCTCTGGCAGCAGCAAAGATGATATACAGATGGGGGTTTCTTTCTTTAATCCCAGAAATTAGGATTAATCAGTGCATAACAGGACAATACTGATGAGACTTTTAAACAATGATGGCTCCTCTGCTCCATTTTCTTCTGCATCAGACACACTAAAATCAAGAGACCAGATATAGATGTCACTGAGAATTGGGGTCTAGCTGAGGAGGGAAGAAGGAAAAAGGGAGAGAGAAGTCTAATCACAGGGGATTTTTTTACAATTTTTTTTTCTCATTCCCATTTCAAAGACAGAGGAAAAGAGAAAGACACACACAGAGAAGGAGAGCGTGAATCATTTAGCATGAATTTTGCTTGAGTGAGGACTGACATAAGTGTGTGAAACAGGAAGGCAATGTATGAATAATGCAGAACAAGACTCCGTGCAGACGGAAGACTGTTATTGTGTCCCTGTTTACAGCTACTGAAAGCACAATCGAATAGATATGGAAAGAGTGCAAAAAGCCTGCATGGTCATCTCATGATGAAAAGGTGTTAAAATACATTGTGGATCACGAAATACCACCTCTCAATCACTGCACTGAATTTGCTCATCTGCTCACACCAAGACAAAGAAGAGGAGTTGGTGTTGCTTTCAGTTACAAGTGGAATGAGTTCTCTGCAGGTTAGGCTTGCTCTAAGCTGTGCCCAAGCTGCACTGGCTGCTGTGGTAGACAAAGGCAGAAACATAGGGGAGCACATATGCTGAGCACCTCTGTCATGCAGTCTTTACCATGCACTCCTAAGAGAAGGGTTTGTAGAACTACAGAAAACAGGTATTTTTATGAAGGTGAGCCCTGAAAAAATTCATGTGTCCTTCTGCTTATTTACAGCTGGTGCATACAAGAAGCTGAACTCATTTCTTATTCCTTTTATGGGAGAAAGTGTGGCCAGGAACTACCACACTCTCCCAGTATGCTTGGGACAGCTGGTTTCCATTTGTGGTCGTGCCACTGGCTGGTTTTGGCTAAATATCATCATTTTTGTGCCACTGGTGAAGCACTTTGAATTCTTCTAACAAAAAGCAGCATGTAAGAGCTGGATATTAATTCAAATTCTTCTAACAAGCCCATCCTCATACCGTGTGGTCTCTTATATTCTGTAATTAAGGCACACTTCTGCCCTAAGGAGGATATTCTTATTCCTTCCCTTGCTTTATTCCAGTTCTGGATGGAATTTGCAATAATTTCTGAGGTAGCCTGTTGGATCCCCTCCACATGGCTCATCCTTTTCCAAATCACATTCCAGGAGTTCATCTAAGTAGTGATGGGAGACTCTGCCTGTATTGTGTGCCTCAAGAATTCAGTAGCATCAGAACTCACACATCCATCCGTAGCTGCTGAAGATTTCTCAGAAAGCTTTAAGAAAAAAGAGTGACATACAGAATAACTCTCTAATTTATCATTGTGTTAGACTAGGAAGAGATATAATATAACATTACATAGGTTTATAGATGTGACTGGAGGATGTTCATATTTTTTGGCAATATTGAGAAGCTTTCCTGGAGGTCTAAGGAAGGGCATCTTAAAGAAAGACCCCAGAGAGAAACAGAAGGAAGGCAGGGGGCAAAGCCAGGACATTAGAGCATAAAGCAAGGGAGATTCAGAAACACTGGTGTTACATTTTGAATTGAAAAGAAACAAAAAAAAGGAAGTGGTAGTGTCTTTGAGGACAAGAGCATAAGGTAGCATGAGAGCCTTGGAAGAGAAGGACACACTGGATTTATCTTGTTTGTAATAAAATACTCTGTGTGCAAATAGGCATTCTCACATTCTGTCTGTCTACCTAGCTAACCCACTATCATATAAAAAGGCAGACCATGAAAAGTCCTTTTGCACAGAGACACACAGAGTTTTAAGTACAGCACTACAAGCAGCCAGGATGGAGAAGCAGTGATGCTGATGCAATGCAGTGATGAAAATAAACATTCCTGCTACTTCAGGGATGGAAAAGGCACATCCCATCTGCCTCCTACAAATCTGCTGCACCCTTTCACCAGCCAAAAGAAGCAGCTAGCTTGAGTCAAAACCAGTCTTCTTTTGGTTCCTCACCTCATGCTTGCCCATTTCCTCTTTTTGCCTGGGAAAAAGGAGAGGTTAGCAGTGATTGCCATGTTTTCAATACACTGTATTTTTATGGTAACATTAAAGTGCTCTCTATTTGCTTTTTTATCTTTTCACCTTGAAAGGGGAGCTGCAGGTGCTTGTATGCTGTGCAGCTATTGCACATAATGAAAAGTGACAGGGCAGTTCAATCTCTGGGGTCCTTTCAGTCCACAGACTTCCTGCTGAGAAACCCAACAAGGTGGGCACTTGAGTTGATATTTTTTCCTAAGTTGTTCTGACATATCTCCTCTGGGAATTGTACTGATGTCCCCAGCTCATATCATCCAAGCCCACTGGCTGCATCAACTAGCATTTACTTCTGGTCACTCGCTGGTAATCTGAGCTCCTATCAAATCATTAGCCTAAATTTGAAAGGCTCCCTGCTGTGGTGTCCACAAGAGTCCTGTGGTGTTAGTTGTTTAATAGGTGATTAAAGGACAAGTCACACTCTTTTCAGCTGTGCTTTGAGCTGTTTTGAGGGAGGATGATATGAAGGGTGGTGATTAGTGTCTGGTGATTAGTGTCTTTTGGAGACAAAGACAAGAAACTTGAAGCAGCTTGAAGTAGCAGTTCTAAAATGCAGAGAGAGCAGCTTTTTCTGCAGACTGTGTGATGCAGCAGAGAAAAATCATGCCAGTAACAGACCTGGTGTAAAAGTAGCTTCAGTTCTTGTGCATCTTCACTTTTCTTCATAGCAATATACCCACTACCTCTTGCTCCACTGTGCTCTAAGGAGCTGTAAAGAAGCACTTCCTTCTCAGACATTCAGACAAGCTGCCACAATGTTGTCATCCTGGAATACATCATACCCCTTTCTCTGCTCCTACAATTAATGAACAGTTCATATTAGCTTCCTATTAAGCATGATAAGGAACAGTGAACACAGCTTTTGTAAATGAGGGAGCCCAACAAATGTACCTCTGCATAAATGAAGAACCACCTTTAGACTGTCTTCTGTAGAGGAAGATATATTACACTGGATCCAGGGGCTTCCACACACTCTAATACAAACTGAACCTTGGCCTTTCACAAATGGGAAAGCATAGACAGATTTCTAAGTCAGAAGCTCTAGCGTGCAGAGCCCACAGTCCCACTGTATTGAACCTGCCCTTGTCTTCCCAGTCCTGCTGTTGAGCTGAAATGCACGTATCCCTGCGTTAGCTGGTGAACCATGTGGTGTCTAAGCCTTATATATATGAAGGCCATACTGAACCATCTCCACATACATGGAGAGATATATTCTGTCAATTTGCTCTAAAAGCAGACGAACCTTATTTAGTCCAACATACCACCCCCTTTAATGAAGGTTGAGATATTGATCTCCCTGGTAAATCAAGGTGAGATCTATAGATCCCTCCCAATAAATGATGGTGGATTTATTGATCCTTTTCTTCCCACCCCCTGTAAGGGAAAGCAAGACATATTAGTTCCTCCCCATTAAATGAAAGTGAGCCGTATTAAGGCCACCCCCATAAATACAGGGTGGGCCATGCTGACTTAGACCTTAACCACATAAATGGAGGTGAAATGTATTGATTCCATCTTCTGTAATTGAAGGAGCATTGTATTATGGCACTCCTTCCAACATAAATGATGGAAAAACATATTGATTCCATCAGTCTTGAGTGAAAGGTGAGTTTTGCTGAAAATGCCCACAATGAGGAAGGAAAGCCATGCAGAATTTAGCACCTTATTCAGAAATTTATTTTGACCCGTTATTTACACATGGAAGCTTTTACTGTATTTGGATGGCAGAGGTGTTACTGCTTAAAAGCTCTGGGCACAAATGAAGTGATGAGGAACCATGCTTTCACCGAAGGGATGTAACGCCTAAGTAGAGGGCCTCCTGAGTTCCAGTCTCTGTGCTCTTGTAGACCACCTGCACTTAGGCAAGTTTCCTGGCTTTTATGTGTCTTGTTTATCCAGTAAGGATAATGATTTTCCTCTGACATTAGACGGTAGAATAAATTTGTTCATGACTCTCTACAATGTTCTGTTGGTTAATGACACCGAGTAAGTTCTGGAGACAACAGTAGAAGTGGATGAAACATTATAGGGCAAAATTGTTTATAAAAAGAACGTGTCCTGTATATGTCCTGTGCCCTAAGAGAAGCTAGGCCTGTATGCTGCAGATAAATAATTAGCAGCAGCTGCCTGGACTCTGTGGTAATTTTTGCTCTTTAATTATTCCTGCTCATTCCTACTCCTTTCTACTAAGAGCACTGTTTTTAAATTTCTTTGGCTGATGGGAAAGATACCAAAGTTACCTCACCTCAAAGCCATGCACTAATTCAGGAATTCAGTCTTTTGGACTGTGACTATTGCAAGCGAGACAGCCGGGACAGTGCCCACTTGGAAAGCAAAACATTCAGATTCAACTGCACCCCTCCAGGAGATCGTATGCAGCCCAGCAGCATGACAAAGCCCAAGACAGCACAGGGACAGCTGCTGATGGTGTAAAAGAAAGGTGCCAACTCCTTGCTTCCCCAAGGAAATACACTCATTTCCCCCACAGTACTCCATTGCACAGCTGTTGTCTTTTGTTAACCTGTTACGAACATCAAAATCCTTAGGGAAGCTACAGAAGACAAGTGAAGAGGACAGAACCAGCAGAGCCTTGCAGGGAGACCTGTCTATGCCTTTCTTCACAATTTGTCCTAACAGTAGCAACAAGATACAGGAAAAGGAAAACTAAGGAGAAGACAACAAAGTGAATGCAGGCACATGTAGATGACATGAGGAAGTTAAGACAAAGCCCTTACACATGCCCCACAATAAATCCTACTATTGTCACCTTTTTACCTAATGTCACAGAAGAGAAATGCAGCTCTGGTACTATGTCTTGTGATGAGCAGGCAGAGTTAAGGTGCCTTCTGTTGTTGCCATGCATCCGCAGGGCACCTCCCACATGATGTACAAGGGGCTACACAAGCAGAGAGGGGGACATGAGTTGGATATGTGTTATTATTCTGCAAATCTGTAACAGTACAGAGGGTCCAGGCATCCTAACAGTAGTGATATCTAAGATACAGTCATGAGTAATGCACGCTTTGATCTGTTCTTTAGGCTGAAATAGTGAGGTATATTTTACCATGTATTTCTTAACACATAATAATTTATCTTGAGATCTTACAGAAAGTAAGATGTGGTAGCTTTTACATGAATTAGCTGTTCCTGGAATATCTTGTGTTCTTCCCATGTGGATATTTCCAAGCATACTGCTTTGCCCAGAACAGACTTTGAAAATGCCAGTCAAGTGCCAGCCTCCCCCTAAGCCCTTCAATGGAAAAGTCCAATTTCTTTGCAATTCTCTCATATCGCCAGCTGTCTAAAACCCTCTCTGAGAGGATTTAAATTGGATTTTGTGCTGATTTTATACAGTTGTCTTATGTCTTCCCCATGTGTGGTGAAAGAGATTTGTTCCATACAGCATTGGGGATGCAAATATCATTCCTGTTTCAATGCTCGTTTGAAAGGAGGACCAGACAGTTGCCATGGCAACTGCACATCTGAGCCAGCTGTAGTTGCCATGGAAACAGAAACGATGGGAGCCAGAAAAAATAGTCCCAGAGGACAAAGCATTTTGAAACACACACAAAAAAATTCCCTTAAACTAAAATAAAATCTTGCTGTGAGATTCTAGGATGTCAGAAACAAGGGCAAACCAGAGGAGAATGCAAACATCTTCTCATGATCTTGATGTGCCTTTTTTTTTTTTTTTTTTTTTGAGAGGCAAGGGAGAAGTCATTGAAAATGATCCAGTGATTGCTAGAAAGGAGGTGAAAGTAAACTCCACCATACTTTTGGCCCGGTCTGCTGATCCTTTGGGAATGTGAATGCTCTGCAATTTTTTTTTTGGTAGCTCTGTGCCAAAGATGCACAAATCAGTACTCCTGTCAGGTATCCCTGTCAGGTATCCCTCTCGTTCACAGCAGGCTCTCCTTCTATAAAGCTACCCATGTTTTATACAAGTGCTTTCAAATAATGAGATAATATCTTTGGAGAATCTCTAGTCCCTGCAGAGGCATACTTTTTATCATTAAATAGGGGGCAAGATGCACTGTTTGAGATGTCCAAGGCTTAACTCTGGCCTTCAGCGGTGGGCTAGTGTGTTTGATAAGTACTAAAGAGAAGAATCCACAACATCCTACATCTCATCAGAGTGTTTTGTTATTGTTTATCTGTAACTCTTTTTTAGCTTTAACATTACACTTAATCAGAGGGAATGATTAAAATGAAAAATGAATGATGCTGTAGAAGAGACTAAGGCAAACAGCTTCAGCATCCACACAGAGATGTGTGGGTTTGAGGTCTTCTGAGAATGTGATAGGGGCAGACACAAGGGCTGACATTGGGACTGGGCAAAGAGAGCAGATGGAGAGAGAAGATGACAAGAATAGATGGAGTGATATTAAGGTGAGGCAGGACAGCCTCAAACTGGGAAATGATAGGGGTGAGGGAGGAGGCTGGAGCCACATGTGGTAAAATGCAGTGAGAAGTGAGTAGGACAGCAGGTGAAGTTTGAGATAGAGAACAAGGATGGAAGCAGGCAGAGATGAGAATACAGAGTGGAGCAGGATGGGAGACCACAGGACAGGAGGGTGAGCAAGCTGAGGGCAATGCAGTTGGCACAGCAGTATGGGACAGGACAGGGAAGGAGATGAAGCCTGGCTCAGTATGTATAGGGGCAAGGAAAAGCAAAGAGAAGCAGGAAAAGTAGTGGAGGCCAGATAGGGCACAAAATGATTTGCAGGGTAAAAGACTTTCGGTTGGTTCAGCATATTTCCCTGGCTTTTATAGAATCACTGCAAATGGAAATACTTTTGTTAGCTTGTTCATTCATCACACTGTGGTGAAGGCAGCTTAATCCAACGTAGTGTTGTACTTAAATTTTTCAAGTATTTCTTACCTTGCTCTATATCAACAGCTAATGTTATAAAATCTTTCAAGGTGCAAACTTTGATTATTTTCTTACCAAAAGCAGATTTAGAAAAGCAGTTTATTATCTCAGGTGCCTTTGAATTGTCACTGCATTTTCTGCCTTTTCATTTTGTGATCACAGTTCTTGCCCTTTCATTTTGGTCTCATGACCCTCTTTCTGTCTGTAATAAAGAGGGAGATGGATGCCACAATTTGCACCCACCTGTAATTTCTGTTGAAGCCAAGGGAATCTGCATGCATGTAACTAACAGGACTGGAGGACTTGGCTACGGATTTCTGTTTAAAGGAATAATAAGCTGCTCACGTTTACTGAGAAGGAGAAAGAAAGAAGTCTTTATTCAAAATGTAAATATCTTCCTGCTGAGGAGCAAACCCAAAAGTCAGCCTTCAGGATATAAATATTTATGCCTTTTGCATAAACAGCAGATGTAACATTTCCAATTAACTGTCGATCTTTCCATTTCTCTGGCTGCTGCTGCTTTCTCTCACAGTATCAGAATGAGCAGTTTGCTTGATTTGCCTGAGCTCAGAACTGTCACAGATTTCTAGTCAGTAAGATGAAATTGTTCCTGAAAATGTTTGTTTATCAGAGCCTAACGATTTCCCTGTATTTTTTATGCCTGGTGTTCAATGTAAGACAAATTCTATCCTGCTGAAAGATGTGAGATTCACAGCCCAGATAAGACGACAACAGAGAAGGAGAAGAAGCAGGCACTGGTGAGAGCGTGCAGTCACTGCAGTACAGTTCAGTCCATACCTAGAAGAAGCCAGCCTGCCATGAGAGTTCTCTGACCCATTTGGCCACTGGCCTTTCTACCAAGGCTGCCAGCCTGGGGCTGGGTAGCATCAAGTGTAAGAGGTTTTATGATGTAGCCACCTGTTCATGAAGAGCTGCCTCCATCAATTCTTCAGTGTCAGCTTTCTCGGGTGTCTGACATTTAATCCTGCTAATGGCAACCTCCCTCCTCCACAACTTCTTTCTCTCTGTGAGAAAGTGTGAACTGTGTAAGCAAGAATGAACCCTACTAGAGCTGGTAAACATCAGTTTTCATTGGCGTCATGCCTACAAAGCAGAAGATTTTGCTGGAGCACTGGAAGGAAGGGTAAGAACAAAAATCAACAGCAAAGAAGCAGTAGTAGTTAAAAGCAAGACAGAAAGGCAGGTGCAAGGGGAAAGAAAAGCAGTTGTCTGGAAATATGTCAGAAAAGGGGGATGCCTCTGTTCTTTTCTGCTGAGGATGCTTTTGCATGTTCTCCTGTCCTCTGACCTGTCCCACAACACCACAAAATTTAGCTCAGTATCTTTTAATTTCCTGGGAATCCAAAAATCAGTTGAGCATTGCTTCAAATCAGGAGTTGCTGTTCAGCTGATCCAGCTTTCACTGGGAGCTTGAGTGAAGACCTCTTGGCCTTCCTGCTTATAGGGAAAACTGGCCTGGGCATTGCACAGCTGGCCTGGGACAGGGCTTTGTGCTACTGGGGGGGTTAGTGCGGAGGTAGGTCAGCCTCACTCTTTACCCTCCTCGGGAGCTGCATCCTGATGGCTGGCAGCTCTGGTAGGTGCTGTTGCTATGGTTACTGGCTCTGCTTTAAAACCATCCATGTGGCAGTGCAGGGATGGAGGCACCTGCAATCCTGCCTGCTTAGGGGTGTACCCTCCTCACACACTTCCATTACCTGCTGACTGCTTTTCTCCAGGTTCCCAGGACTTTGAGATGCATTTTTGCCCATTCCTTAGGCTCTGTCTGTCACATCATCCCTGGTTCTGGATTCTCACTGGTGTGAACAGCTGGCCTCTTGTATAGCATGAGAAATCATCAAATGCTAACCCATAGAAGATGGTCCAACTTCAGAAGTAACTGGAATTTTAATTGTTTAATAAGCACAATTTTCACTCTGTTCTGTGCTGTGCCAGAAAAGCATATGCAGTACTTCTTGTCTGTATTCAAGTACAGTCTTTACTCAAGCATCTGTGACGAGTGATCAGGTTATAAGCACTATAAACCCCCAAAGGATCACCAACGTTTGCTTCAGATGAGCTAGCTGAAGTGCATTTTTGATTACAATTAGAAGCTAACTTTGCTTCTTAGTGCAAATCCTTGCATGTGTAGATTCTATCACCAGTGGAGCAGGTGCACTGACATAGCTGAAGTTATTACCAGCTGCATGTTACCTTCCTCTTCTTGATATCAACCTCTCTGTGTGACCAGTTACATCTAAAAGAACCTGAGGTAGCGTCAGCAAAGTGTCCAGGCTTTGCCTTCCCACTAGGAACAGGAGTCAGGGTAGCACCAGTGTTGACTGACTCCTCTGTCATGCCCTGTCTTTGCTGGGACTCACACCATTCCTCCTGCCTGGGGAGCTTCATGGGCACGAGGTAGCCCTACCCACTTTCTTAAGGTGGATCAATGTGTATTAACAATTTAGAATGGAGCAATCTTGAAGAGACTCAAAGTCGGTTTTCTTAAACCACAAGGTTTGGGTTTGTTTTTTTTTTGGTTCAGCTCCCTTGACTGTGGCTGACTGTCTGGTATTTCTCTTGAGTTTTCCCTGCTGGCTGAAGAGTCTCTCTAGTTTAATGGCATCCATTAATCATACAACAATGCATCTCTGCAGCACAAGAGCTTAGAATTCAAGTTACAGTACTGATGAGCATTGGCCCAGCTTCTCAGGTCGAGGGTGCTCTAAGGTCAAGTCAGACACTTCAGGCTCTGTTCACATTTTGGGTGTAATGTAGGACACCCAGGATATAGACAGCTGCTTGTTCAGGCACAAGCACAGACTTTGAGCTGAGCATGCTGAGTGCTCCAGGTCACAAGTCACTCTTGGGGCTGAGGTAAAGGGAATAAAGCCACTGTCACACTTTGTGGATTTGAAGCAGATCTGAGAGCTGCAATGACCCTCCCAAGAATTGTCCCAGTCTTATATCAGTTATAGCAGGTCCTTACAAAGACCAGGGCCTCAGTCTCTCATGCCCACCGGCTGCTCTTCTAAAAGCACATGATCCTCTTATGCACTCTTTGTTCTCTGTGTTTTTCCTAGAACAGTTTGTCAGGTTGTTACCAAAGTATCCAGTTTTTCCAGTGCTAAAGGACCCAAAGTCAGCGCTGTCTTCTCTCAGATGCCTTGTGGATGCTGTGATGATCTGCAGGTACAGTGAGAAGCAGCTTTCCAGACTATCCTCCCCCTCATAGCTGGACACAAAAGCAATTGAAGAGCCTGTAGCTCAAGTTTGCAGGAATGAACTAAAAATGGCCTTCAAAGGATTCCTTAATCAGCTTTTCCTAGCTCTTCCATTGCCAAGGTGGTATACAAAGGAAAATGTCACGGCCTGATCACAGCCCACAGACCACCAGTCAGACAACTCCGTGCTAGACACTCCTGGGTTTGCTGCATGATCCTTGTTTCAAGGCCTTGGGTAAGCATTATGGTGTGCACTGCAAAACGGCTGCACTGGTACCTTTCATCTGTGCAGCCAACAGTTGTTTTCCTCACTTTTTTTAGGATACAGGATCCTTTGTGTTACCATAATCCTCTGCTTTACATGTCTTCAGGGCCCCTGATACAGCTGTGAAAGTACACTAGTGCAGAAGCAGATGAGATATATCCTTTTACAACTCCCATGTAGCCTCAGAGAGCCCTTTAAGGAAGGTCCCTTTTGAGAAAGACACAGACTGCTTGTGTGTTACATTATTCTCCTCGTACATATGCTCACAGAGTATTTGGAGTAACTCATTCTTCCCAGATTTTAAACTATGTTTCAGTAGCTAGGCCCCTGAATTTGCACATTAAGCAGCAAGACTCACTGAGCTGATTCTCTGGAGTCCTACTGAAGTGTAAGAGATCCATCCTGCCTTTCCCATATCTTCCATGTACTCCATTACTTTTTCAGTCTGTCAGGCATAATGACTCAGCAAATATATATGCTTCTTGTCGGCAGGTAGTGCAGGCATTTGCAATATTGAATACTGTATGTCCTTTTATTTATCTTGTCCAGGTGCAAATTTGACTACAGACTGTTCCATTGTCACTATAATATTTTGTTCAACCTCCCAGCTTCCTTCAAGAGAGGAAACAGCCTGCAGGTGCTGCAAACACGTTTTGTTCCTTTATGACTAGAAGAAACTACTCTATTCCTCTAAGGCTTTTAGTCTGACTTGATTCTGGCTCACCCACCTGCCTGCTTTCTCTGGAGAGCTGGCAGGTGAATATTTTCAGTACTTTACTTCAGAGCTGTTCTATCATCTTGCTATTTATTTCTGCCATAAATTATACCCAGAGGTTAGGATGCTCTTATTTTCCCACTCACAAAGGAACCAAAGGAAAATATTCTGCAGGGCACAGAGGCATCTTTGGGTGGTTTGTAAATATTTCCAGAGGCAGATATACTGGGGAATGAAAAGAGCTGTAGTCTCTACCCTGTAAGCATCGCCTGAATTAACCTGCATCTTCTAGGTTATGCAACAGGGAGCAGTTGTGCTCACACAGCCCCCTCTTCCCACTGTGATTTACATCCAGCGTCTGTGAGATACACCTGCTGGTGCTTCAAAGCATATAAAAGAAATAATTAAAAAAAAAAAGCCTTGAGAGATTATAGCTTACTCCTCATGCAGTGGTTTGACTCATTAAAATCAGTGGAGCAATTTTCAGTGACTTCTCTGGGATTGGATCAGGCTCTAAAAGCACAAGCCTTGAGAGCTGGACTGCAGCCAACTAACTTAAGGGAAGCAGAATTCCAAGCGAGTTTTCATTTTTAATTCAGAAGCTAAATAAAATTGAACATCAGTGCATTTAGATGGGTTAGCTCCAAGAAAAATCCAAGGAACTGAAGGAAGTGATATTTCTTGTGTGTTTGCCTTTTCTTAGCTATACCCTAAGGGGCTGGTTGCTCTACAAAGCAGTATCAGTTACCTAGCAATGGACACTACTGCTCTTATTATTACTATGTGCCTAAGTGCTCATTGTAAACCAGGACTCTAGCAAGCTGGACAACAGACAACTATAGAGCAAAGAGATGGTTCTTGCCTTCCAGAGCATCTCAGAGTCTAGATTTACTATTTTATGCTCAGTTTGCTGATGGATGTTGCACCACACAAAGTGGCATTGTTTGTTGAAGTCAATTATGTTCCTAGTGCCCCAAGGAGGTGATAGGGAGGTTTCAGCTGCTCGCTTTGATAGAAAATATAAAACATTAAGTCTTGGTTTTGCCACTCAAATTCCCCTATGTTTTGTTGGAAAACATCTGCAGAAGCTTATTCAGCATGAGGGTGAACTTGGATGTATCATACAGGCTTGTTTACAAAATGCAGCATTGCCTGCCTCAAGGTCAAATGGGTACCTTGTGCCAAGACTCCCTGCCCAGGTGTAGGCAGCAATGGAGAATTAGCCTACACTATCTCAGTACTTCATGAGTATGTGCTTTCCTCGGAAATATCTCTTTTTCTGCATCTTCCTCTTTTCTTTTTTTTTTTTCTCCTCAGCATGCCCTATTTTCCTGCCCTTTCCTTTGATACCTCTCTTTGGTTTTTGTCTTTTCTGATAGCATCACCTAGTCACCCTCTGCAGATAATTCCTCTGAAAAATGGCAGACATACAAAAATAATAGTTTTAAATCTCTCCCTATAATTGACTTGGTTTGTGAGGTGCAAAAACAGACCTAATTATTTAATTTTTGCAGGGGCTACTGTGCTCCTTGTGTTTAGATGAGCCATAATTATGTTCCTCCATAGGAGGAAAGGAAGGTCAAGAAATCCCAGAAGAAAAGGTTGTCCCTGTTTCCAGCTTTCCCTGTCAAAACCTCTGCCAATGTTAGATAAAAACACCAGTATGAGCAAAGAAAGGATAAAGGAGAAGAGAGGGAAAGCAACTCAGAAACTTGGGGGTAGTTCTGGCTCTGCTCCAGCAGCTGGTGCTCATCTTTGACAGGTACAGGGAGAAATCAGACTGAAGAGGGATCTCAAGCAAGCAAACAAACAAATCACCTAAATGAACAAGCTGGGTAATAAAGTAGAGCTGAGAATCAGTAGCTAACGAACACATCTCTGTCACCGCACCGCTTTCTCCTGGGTAGAAGGGGAGTCAATTACCCACCTTCCAACAAGCTATTGATCAAGCTGCTGCCATGTATCGAATTGGAGACCTGGCCACCCTGCATGTGGCTCTTTGATTTTCTCTCCCTCTGTAGTAGCACGTGGATGGAAGCCAGATGAGCCAGCACAGGACTATCGATCAATCCGCCTCCCTCCTCCTCCACCTCCTCCTCCTCCTCCTCTTCTTCACCCGGTTGCCATGGCAACGACGGCTGCTGCAGCAGCAGCAGCACTGTTTACCTGGCCTATTTATTTTCCTTTTCAATATCCTTCCCTTCCCCCCACTGCTCTCACCTTGGCATGATATTGGCAAAGCACTCAGCAGTTGTAAAAGGGATGAATTTTTACGACTCTGAGGAGGACAATGCAGTTCTCAGCTCTACTTTATCACCCAGTTTGTTCATTTAGTTGATTTGTTTCTGAGGAATCATTGCCTATAAACAACAGATATCTCAGTCACCAACTAGGTCATGCTCCAGACATGGAGGAGGACCTGTCATTCCAAAAATACAGGTCTCCTTCATATGGTTTAAGTGTGCCTGTACTAAGACGCACATTTTCTTCTTATATATTGCCCGAGAGTGCCAACAGAGAACTTATTCCAGGTATGCCATCATTTACCAGCTGTTAATCTCACATGACTCCTGGGACAGTATAACATAAACATCAGGTGCACCAGCATTTCTTCCAGGTCTTCAGCCACCTTCGTAACTTGAGGGTGCAGTGTCCTACAGGGACCAGCTGCTATGGAAGGAACAGTGACCAGAGTCATCTCCCAGTAGAAGGCCTTTGCAGCATGTTCACCATGTTCCAGCTGCATACAATGAGCCATTCAGTTTCTGACTCTTCCCAGTTCAACAGCACTTTCAATGATCCTTGCAATCTTCTCGAGTGGCAATGCAGTCTTGTCCCATCTCTTTTCTCATACTGCTTTCATTGCCTGAAACTGCCTTCCTGTTCCTAGGCGGGATGACAGTCATGCTACGAAGACCAAACAGTAGATAAATGAACAACTTTAAGGAGTAGCTCACTTCTCCCCTCCTAAATGTGTTATTTTTTGTGCTGAATCATCCATCTGCTGATTTTCAGTGTAGGATTCTCTGCTGAAAAAGACATGGTGCAGGGTATGAAATATAAGATATACAAACAAAAAATATTTCTTACAATATAATACAGGTGTCCACCTCGTCTCAAAAGTCTTCCTGGCTTCCTTTTAACCCAAGTCTCACATTCCTGATTCTTTCCACAGTAAAGCCATCAAACTCTCCCAGGAGACTCCCAGTTTTCCTCATAATTCAGTATGATTGATACAGCATGTAAAAAATCACTTGATGTTATCAAGAACAGATTATCCCTTCTTGAAGCAAAGCATCATAGGATAAACCGTGGAATTTGCTACTGCATGGTATTAGGGAAGCAAATACTGGAATTTAAAGAAAAAAGAGACATCTCTAAGAAACAGAAAGGCACTGGAAATTGGGTGAAAGGAAGTTCCAACCTCCAGTGCTGGGAGGCACAGAAGGACTGGGGTCAGTGAGGAGTCCTACTTAATCCTTGTGTGTTTTGTCTACCCTAGATCACTGCCATGCTGGGAGTATTACAGAGCCACCATCCTTTCCTCTGAACAGTTTGTCTAATCTCGTTCTGTCAGATACTCTACCAACCTCAACTAGCCAAGAGTGTCCCTTTATACAGCAGGAGCTCAGATCCAAGACTGGCTGGGCAATGGATTAATTAAGAACAAGCAAGTCTTGGACAGACTCTGGAAAATGAGACTGGAATTGGGTGTCCAACCGCTACCACACGTGAGGCCCTCGCCTCACTGGGGGGCAATTGATTCAGAGCACCACAAGACAGAGGTACATGTTTGACTGGCTGGAGCAGTGGTCTGATGTGACATGGCAGGAAGTATGATACTAATGCAAATTGTTAGTAGTTATTAACTAATTAAATTGTTATGCCCATAAGGCACTTAACACTTTGCAGGAACAGAAAAGAGCCTAGACCATGCCCTCAGGAGCAGAAGATTTAAAAAGGCAAGCACAGACCAATAGTGAAAGGAAACCAACTAATACAGGAGTGTAATGAGAAGCAGCACATAGTTTTGCAGTTACAATTTAGGTCTGGTTTTGCAAAGAAAGGTTTGTGTGATCACAAGATCTTTGGCAGGGGGAGAGTGTATGACATCACAGGTCTGTCAGATGCATGTATGATTTTTGATACGCTAGTCAACTAGAAGCAAATTGGATGGGTGAGAAGCTGGCTCAGATATAATTAATTTCATTAAAACAACAAGCCAAGAGAAGACTCTTTTCCTCAGCTCAGAAGTAGGTTGCAACAGGACTTTGTATTTTTTCAGACTTCAGAAAATTCACACAGGCTGCAGCTCTTAAAAACACACGGAAGAAAGAGCTTTTAACTGGTGCTTAGAATCAATAGAACACAAAACTGTAGGAGATCCGACTGCTTTAGTTGCAGAAAGCTGACCTGAGTAGAGATGCTGCTGCAAAAGGTAGAGCAAAGAGGTATTAGAGAACGGCATGAAGGGGCGTGAGGAGACTGGCAGGGCTAGCAAAAGCTCACATTATTAGTGGAGGAGACAGGGAGAAGCATACTGGAAAAGATGGATACACAGTCTTGCACAGGTGACTTTCATTGTTACAAGTTTCTTAAACTCAGTCAAGTAGGAAGTAGTAGATACATTGAAGCCAGGGACATGACAGTGTGCTGCAGAGATGACCTTTGTAGCTCCATTTGCTGTGTACTACGGAGAGGAGAGGTGCACGTCTGATCTGGGATATGAATGCTATAGTAATAAAGATGAGAGATGCAGAGCCCTTGATACAATGGCTATAGGAACAAAGATCTTGTGAATACTGGGTGTGAAGAAAAATTAGTTTGTCTACAAATTGGATGGATGAAGTAAGAAGAGAGGAATTGCAACACCTAAGCCACACAGGGCCAGCTGTGGAGTCTACTAGAAGATCAGTGAGCAGCAAGTGTAAGAAAGATTAGGATTTCATTTCTACCCAGTATTTTAATTAATGGCAAAATGTGCAAGAGAGAGCATGCATTCAGGATACCAAATGAGAGTCTGACCCAGCCCAGGCCGTCTTTTCCACAAAACATTAGCGTTTCACTAAGCACACACTGCCGTGCTGTTTCATCAGACACGCCGCTCTGGTGTGTATCATATGATATGGCAGCCGCTCAGGCAGGCGGGGAGCAGCGCAGCCTGTAATTTCCTGGTCATATGTAACTGGGTGGGGAAGCGCTTGATCCTTGGGGTGAGTAATGCTGGAATCGCACCATGAGGCACCCTGCTCTTTCGTATTCGAGGCAGCTGAGGTGTTGCTCTTGCTGTTCTGGCAGACATTCCCCAGGGCATCCGAATGCTCTTACGCTCTGCTGCACTTACAACACCCTCCTGTAACCTGTTTCGCTGCGCACACCCGGTCACTTTCCCACGTTCCCAGCCTTTTGCCGGCGGTCGCCGCTATGAGGACTGCGGATCTGAGAGCGGCACTCTCGCCTCCCCGCTGCCTCGGCTGTGGGGCAGGACGGTCCCCGCCGCCCTCGCTGCCGGCCCGAGCCGACACACAGGCCGCGCTGCGGCGTTTATTTGGGAAACGCTCCGGGTTCCTGAGCGGAGGGCGGTGGCTTGCCCCGGCAGCTTTGCTGGCCTGCGCGGGGCTGGGGGGCACCGCCTCGCTCCTCCCCGCCTCCCTGCAATGGCCGCGGCCGCAGCCTCCCCGCCGCGCCGCCCGCCCAGCAGGCCCCGGCCCCCCCGCGACCCTCTCCAGGCGAGGGTTGGTTGGATTTTTTTTTGTGTGTGGTTTTTTTTTTTCCTTTCTTTTTCCCTTTTCCTGCTCCGAGACATTTTCCTACGTGCATTTTTCTCCAGTCGAGCTAATTTACGATCTGGGTTTGGCGAGGGCCGGAGTTGCCGGCCCCAGCGCGGGGAGGGCGGCGCGGGGTAGGGGGGCTCCCGCTGGGCTCCCCAGCCGGGGAAGCGCTCGTCTCCCCGCCCGACATGAGCTGTAATTTCCGGCAGACATTTGAGGTCTCCGACATCTGCACCAAGGCGCGGCAGCTCCCAGCAACCCCCATGGCCGGGAGCGGGGCGGCCCCTCCTGCCTCCTCCCCAGCTATTTGTGTTTTACTCATTTCCTGCTCCCTGTAATGAGGCCAGCGATGCCGGGGTGGCGGTGGTGCTGCTGAGAAGGCAGATTGTTACACACACAGACACACACATGGATGTTTTTGTTTCAGGATGAATTTTTAGTGCTCGTGAAAGGGAGGGACTAAGCGGAGCTCGCTGGAGCCTGGCACAGGACCAGCAAGCTTCCCGGCAGCCCTCTGCCAAAAGAATCCAGACATCCAGCCCCCCGCCCTGGCTCCTGTGGCCCCTTCTTGTCCGCTCTCATTCCCCCTCGGCTCTTCAGGGGCCTCTCTCGCGGCGGCAGCACTGCCCGGGGACCCTGCAGACCTTCTGCCCACCCACGCCTGAGTCCCTTCACCGCCCTAGCACAAGGTTCCTCCCGCTGTGCAGACACGGTGCAGTCGTGACCCGTGACTCCTTAATCCCAATTTTTCTTCTCGGTCGTCTATGGAACTGCCGCAGGAGGGTGGACGGAGTCTGTGATATTAACATTATCCTCGGAGTCGAAAACAACTCGAGGCCAAGTAGATTCATTGCACTAGTGACTTGAAGTAGGTGAAATGTCGACAGAATTACTCAACACCACAGCCCCAAACTCTCGGTACAGAAAATAAACAAACCTTCTAGTGATGTTTTGTGTAGTCTCCTGCCCAGCCCCAACCCACCCATCTGTTTCATTCCCCAAAGGACCACAGGGACGTGAGTCTCCTGGCATGTGACCATCTTCCCCTACACATCCGCCACAGATGAACTCTGCCATTTGTCTCCTGTTACAGTGTACTAACAGGATTCTGGGGGTTTTGTTCAGTTTTGTTCTGTTTTGATTTTTTAAAAATTTGTCGTTAAAGAAAAAAGGGAACAAAAAACTTTTTTGTCTGCAGCTATCGGCTAATTTTTGGTTGCTTTCGAATGCCAAGGCCAGCAGGATCCAGGAATTCATCTACTGGTGCCAGCAAGAAAGCACTGACCCAAACAAGGGAGCCAGAACTTGGACTGCAGTCCTTGCCAGGGATCAGCAAGAGGCCAGAGAGACCATGCTGCTGAGTCATCACCGCTCCAGCTGCTACAAGCCTTTTCTGGGGACGCGGCTGTTGCTAAGATTCCTGGGAGCTGACTGATTGCTCCTTCTATAGTCATGTAACACACACACACACACACACACACACACACACACACACACGTCCAAGGAGCAAGGAGCAGCAGCTGGGGCCAGCTCAGAGCGAGCACACAGCCTGCTGGCCGTGCGCGGCCAGGCTCGGTGGCTGTGCGGGACTTCGTGCCCCGCGGGAGCTGCTCTGCGCTGCTGCTCGGGGCTCCTTTTGCAGGGCTAGAGCTACCTCGCTCCCTGGGAGCTCCGTCTGCCTCCCACTCATGGAGGAATTTCAAAAATCAAACAGTCCAGGGAGTGATTCTGTACAAAGTTTTCTTTCTGTTTGTACTTGCACGTTTCACCGTATCTCCCCCCTTCCCCCCCCACCCCCCGCATTTAGAGGTAGGAACATGCTTAAAATCTGTGCAGTGCATTCCTTGCAGGGTCACTGCTGGGTCATTCTGTTCATGCAGTAAATAAATATGTTCAATGAGCAGGCAAGTAAAGTGAGCACTTTCCAGTTCCGGGGCCCAGAACTGAAACTGGTGGTATTTCTTATTAAGCCCTGTAAGGTTTCAGAGTATTCTGCAGTTTCACACATTGCACAGGGAGGGAATGCTTGTTCATGAGCTTCCTGCATTTTCCTTCTCTCAATTTAATATTTTTAATCTTTTAATTCTCCTGCCTTTTGTCTGCCTGAGGTACTTGCCTCCCTCAGATGCTGCAGTTACCCTTGTTTCCTGCTCCACATTTGACACTCAACAAACTACATGTACTCAGGCTTTCAAATCTCACGCTATATAATCACATTTAGGTTGTTAAAGCCTAAGGGCGTAGGACCTGTCTTTTCTCTGACATTAGACACATCACTGATTCCAAAGGAATAACTAATCATACTAACATAAAACGGATGATTCCAGAGCCCAGTCTCCCTGCTTCTGTGTTGAGTGTTGAGGTGCCAAACTCAGAATTACAAATTGCCAAACGAGGATGCAGAGCACTTGAGTTTTGTGGTCACTTTTTTTCCAGTAGCACCTTGGAGTCCTACCCATGGTCTAAGATGACTTGTTTTTTGTATACTATAGTACTAAAAAAAGGCTCTTTGCCCCAAAGTGTTCACGGTCTAATAATAAAACAAGAGACCAACAGTGGGCAGAGGTAGACAGGGGAGGACCAGCAGGAAATTAATTGGTTTTGGCCAGCATGGCAGGAGGTGTTTTTCACAAACAAGTAAACCAACTGAATTTTAGGGCAGTTTCAGGTCAGGAAGGAGGGATTTTCTGAGATCCTTAAAAAGACAGTTTTCAACTCAATAGCTCATTTTTGTGGGAGAAAATAGGCACCTATGGCTATTTCCAAGAAGGAGCTTTAACTATTGCATAAGGTCAGTAGCACATTTAAATCCACTTCTGGCCAAATCAACACAGAGGTAGTCTCTCAGCATATGAAATTTGTTTATGGAGACAAATGTAAGGTGTAGCCAAATGAAGACATGAGTAAACTTACCTGTTAAGTGTTTTGAGAAAGATGATAAGAAATCATACACATAGCAATATAGAAACAAGTAAAGTCTAAATTGCTCAAAGTGGATGTGGGCAATCTCCATCACACCAAATGTAAGAAAAGCCTGAGGGACACAACAGAAGTGCTAGGAAAAAAGTGCTTGGGGACTGGAAGAAGCCACTCAATACTGACTGTAAAGCAACAGTTTAAATGGGATCAGATACAATTTTTCTAGCTTTAATTTATAGGGTGGTTTAGGTATTGTAGAAAACAGAGGGGAAAAAAGCACTACACACATACAAAGCTTCTAATTACTTGCAAACGCAGACTTGGAAGCTGCATTTGGCCTGTGGTCTGATGGTGTGCCTGCATGGGTGATGAAAGACATGTATGGTAAAGCTCATCTTTCCACTCCATGCAGTTACAGGCATGCTGTGCTTAAAAAAATTTGCAGTTACAACATCTGAATCACTCTTTTTTGTTAACCAAGAGTGGTTTTATGCTCCTAGAGTGACCAGCACTTCAGCGTACAGGGAACTGTGTTGGGTATTGCTTGCAGAAGCTCACCACCAACAACACAATGAAGAAAGTACACACCAACCTAAGATGCTACACAACATCCCCCATTCTCCAATTTAGAGCATTTTGGTATCATAGGAAGTCCCCTTAGATCTGTTGTAAAGTATCAGTCACCACTTGTATTTGAGACACGTCTGCTGTGCCTGGGATGGATGGTAAGGGATGCCCAGGAGCAGCTTAGGCTGCAGATGACAGGAAATCTTAACACTGGCTTTGAAGAAGAGGTCAAGCTCCGCTCTGTTCTGAGCCATACTGTTGTTCATCCAGTCCTATCAATACCATCTCTGGAGCACTCAGATCTTCCAAGCTACTAATTGTTGTTGAACCTCCCACATTCAAACAAGATAGTAAAGTGGCCCATGAAGAGATGCTCCTTGCCACCTATTTGTTACTGAAATCTAGGACAGTCCTCAGCAGAGGTTCAGGTTTGGTTGTGGTATGGAGGGTGCTGGCAGCTCTGTATTCATTCTCCTGGGCCTGCCTGCAGCGCTGGCTTCTAGCTCCAGCAAACCTCTGCAAAACTTGCTTACTCCAGACACTAGTGGTAACTGCAGAGCCTTTGAAATGGATCCTTTTTGCTTATAAGAATGTTTGTTCGTATGACATGGACATGGATAGCTGCTTCCTCTGCCTTCAAAGAAGTCATGTGAAGAGCCCCAGAAGGCTTCAGCCTTCCCCCACTACTTTCTACATCAATTCTAGGTCTTCATGTTTATTTTCAAGGCTGCCTGTGAAACTATCCAAGAATATATTAGAAAAGCCTCTTTCTTTGCTGTTGATAGCACTGTTCTTCTGAACCTTAGGATAATGAAAGACGACATTCTGTAAGCAGGGTCATGGCTTTACAGATCACTCTGCTTGAAGATATAAATCTCCTTTCTCTGGCTTTACTGAAGACAGATCTGAAAACAGCAGAGAAAAGACAAGAAGGTGAAAGAAAAAAGAGATGAAAAGAAAGCACGAGTGAAAAGAGCTAAAACAGTGAGAGAGAGGGAGTGAGGAAAGAAGCAGCTTGAAAATACAATTAAATCAGTTACAATGAAGAAAAAGGTTTTACCTTTCCTGAGACGTGGGAAAGAAAATCAGCGTAGTAGGATGCCATGCATTGTTCTGCTCTCAGATACTCTAGAGAGAGACTTTATGAGCATATGGAGAAAGGAATTCCAGGCAGTACAAAGAGAGATGCTTATATAGGTGATGTGTCTGCTTATACAGTTTAGGCCAGTCTAGCTCTGTGCAGTACATAAACAAAACAAAGTCCTATACCAGGGGGTTTGCAGCTGTTTTCTAATGTCATTCATGAGAGCGTTTGACTTGATGGCAGCAGGGATCCATGTGGCATTGCACCCCAAATCATAAGCTTTTTATGGCATGTAAGTTTTAGCCTTTCTGATATTTCTATCCCGAAGCTTTAAAATTACTGTAGTAATATACTCTTCCGAAGGTCACCAATACTAAACAACTCCAGTGTCCACAGATACTGAGCAATCTCAGGACCACTGTGAGATTATATTAATGTCAATGTAAGGAGTCTGTCATGGGGAGCGAAATCTGCACTCCCATGTGCATGCTTTTGAAGGCCCACAAACCTTTAGTCCAAGACACTCAATAGGATTGTAATAGGATTGTAATTCATGGAAGTGTCATGCTTTAGTGTCAGTGTCATAAAGGTTTAAAAAAGGGTAGTTAATCATTAATTGGTTTGTGATACTAGAAAATATCAATTAAAATTAAAACCTAAAAATCTAAATAAAACACACATATCCACTATCATTTTATAGCCTAAATCTTTAATATCTCAGTCGCTGTTACATTCCATTGTCCAGCTTTCTTCTGACACAGAGCAAGCCTGACAGTGCTGTTTGTAGCACTTCAGCCTTACCAACAGACAAAATTCTTCCCTAGATTTTTTTTGTATAAACTACTAGCAGATTTTATTTCATCTATGGTAGAACCATCTGTTTCTATTTCTGCTATACTATATTACAGTCCACCTAAAACTTCTTTCCCTCTTCCATATATAAAGTAGTCTACCTGCAAAATCAGGGTGCATCCCCATTCCTCAGAAAGAGTTAAATTGCAAAGTGCTTTCATGAATTTTAACATTAGCAAAATCTAGTTTTACAGACCATACTGCATTACATTTAGAGAAAAATTTGAAAACCTTAACTATTGTTCTGAAGTAAATGAGCAAAAGATGTTTCTGAAGGCAGAGCAACTCACAGGGTTCAGTAATACACAACAGGGCTCCAAGTCAGGAATGTATTAACATGAGATTCCTCACAGTGGGTCATGAGATACTGCTTGATCTCATCACTTAATTGCTTGCTCAGCATTAATACTTGTATGGAGGAGTTAAAGAGAATTAATAGAGGGCAGGGAAGCATCCGTCTTAAAAAGGGGTAAAAGCAGACTTTGACATTGCAAGTGAGTCAGCTAGCTTCAATATCTGAAAGAACACTGGAATAAATTATCAAATAATCAATTCATAAGCACCTAAAGGATATCTAGGACAACCTGTCTTCATTTGTTAAGAACAAATGGTGTCAAAGCATTCTAAATCCCTTTTTGACAGTGTAACTGCCTAACAGTGAATGGCAAAATAATAGGTATTTATATCTGGATTCCAGTAAGGATTTCAATGTCTCATCTAACCTTCTTCTAAGGATATGGCAGAAATATGAGGTAAATTGAATCATCATGAAATAGAAGCACAATTTGTGGAGATACATTTTGAAGGAGAAGTTCTCAGGGCCCTAACCCTAACCCTAACCCTAAGCTGTTTGCTATCAAAGGGGTGGCTAGGATTTTAAAAGAAGCCTCCAGGTCTGTGCTGGTCCGAGTCAAAGATCAGAATTTGTAAGTTTCTGGTAAATGAAGAAATGGCCAAAACCTGTTTCAGTAAAGGCGTCCTTTTCTTTGTGTCAGCATAGATTAGACAGAGCTCCGTGAACACCTGAGATAGACTGCCATAGAACAAGAGCGCTCTTTGAGAGCCCTTATGGTCCTACATGTCTTTACTTTCTATTTACTTGACTATTTGACTGAAATGAGAATTTTCTGATTCATATTTTTATTTGTAAGCTGATTTATTTTCAATAGCTCTATATAACTTTTCTTATAAGCTCAGAATAGGGGCAAATGAACTGGTTAAACTGAGGTTGTCAGTTTGTCTCTCAAATTGATATAGCCCCTGTCCTGTTTTGACTAGAGGATAGCTCATGCTTTTGTGGACCAGCATGGAACCTGCAAAGGCTTCCAAACTCCTGGCTGCCCACTTCTCTGCAGCTACTTTGATGAGCTTTATGCCTCAAGCTTTGCCCTTCCAACTTTGTGTCTCTAGCCCTGAAAAATGTTTAATTAATTGTATTTAATAAACTGTGAACTGATTTTGGTATGCAAATATAATATACCTGGAAGAAGGAATGTACTTTTGTCTGGGGCACTTGATTTTTAATCTTATCTTTGTGTATAGCATTAGCATAAGACAGGAGTTTGAGCAGCTGAAGGGAAGATCGGTCAAGAAAGTTTTCAAGAGTGAAGGGATTAAGTACACATGAACCAGCAGCTATCAAGTTTTCTGCCACAACTAGTCTTAGGGATGAAAGACTGATTCTTGCCTCAATGTGTGTCCTAGATTCTTGTTGCCAAAACCTGTTGCCACACACTTACCAAATTTTGAGTGTCATGTGTCCCACAAGACTAAACTGGAATATGTGTGCTGGAGTGACAGCAACAGCAATAACAACCAAAAAAACCCCCAGCCTAAATCAAATCTCAGAATCAGCGTGATGCAAAGATTAATTTCAATTCATTTCAGGGGGCTGTGTGGTGTCTGACTTGGGGTCATTTCAAATCAGCAGTCACGGCTGTTTATAGTCAGGTTCTGTAAAACACAAAAGAAGCAGAAAAAATCCCTGCATGTACATACCCACCTCCATTTCACGTTACGCGCTCATCATATATTCAAAGAGGACAATCACACAAGTACACACAAATATTCTCCCTTGACACAAGTAAAGAACTGCTGACATCTTTAGCACTGCCATCCCCTCAGTGTTACTTTCAAATATTTGATGTATTTCCATACAGCAATTTTAATATTTGCCCTCCTTGATAGCTTCCCTGTGACCCCGTGGCTGCAGAGGTCACATGCCATCCTCTCAATGAATAAGGGCACAAGTCCTGGCTGTGGAAAAGCCACAAGTCAGAGGCTTTGCACTCCTGTCACCTTCTTTCCCACACACATTGTGCATAGTCATGGGTATGCAGGGCCTGCCCTAAGATAAGGGTCATTATTCACTTACTCCAGAGGCTCCTATGAAAAGATTGAGAAAAAATTTGTAGAATTTCTCTCAGTACTGCACACAGAGTTGTGCTGGATGACCTTACTAATGGACATGATTACCTGCTGTGGTGAGACAGTGAGTAAGGGAGTGAGCTGGGTTTTGCTCTGCTTTGTACATCCATCACATCCATGATAGCTGGGCTGTGACAGTGGTTCAGGATAGGCAGGGATTAATCAAGCTAGAGAGAGGCTGTGCAGTGAAGTCCAAGGAAGAAGAGGGGATCAGTCTGTTTTCTGACAGTGTTGTGTTCTCCTGAGTTCAGTATCCCTCTATTCTGAATCCCTGTTCAACTTAGTGAGCCAGTGGCATGAGCATACCCAGCTCCCACCCCTCTCCCCATGCCCTTTAACATCAACTGTTCCACAAGTGACCAGCTGAAGAACATAAAGATCGTACAAGTCATTTTGTGGTGGGTGTAGCTCAAAACGTAGATCCTCAGCAGGTGTTTCTGGATCAGTTTTATGAGGGATGATCAAGGGCTGAGTGGGAGCATATTTTTAAGCTCTCTCTTGAGTTAAAGAACTCCAAGAGCAGAATTTCTTCTGCATCCTAGACAAGATAATTGACCTTACTGTTAAAACTTGTTTATCTAAATCTTCCTTGTGTCTGATTCAAACCACCAAATATTGATATGCCTGTTTTTATTAAAAACAACACAGTCAAATACTGTCAGAGCTCTTTCCTGTATGTATCTGCTTAGACACTATAAACAAACTACCTTAAAAATCAGATTAAGCATCCCAATCTGTTATAGAGGGATGTGTTTTACGGCTTCCATATTATTCCTGTATTTTGCTATAGAACCTTTTCCAGCTGATCAACATCCTTCCTGCAGATGTGTGTATTTGGTTTTCTCTCATCATCTTGGAACATTTTTCCAGATCCCTGCAGCCCTGGAGATGCTCCCATTTTGTAAGCTCTTGTGCTAGTTATGACTTTGCACTTGACTGCAATCAGACTTGTGTTGTTCGGATGAGCCCACCTTACAAAGATCTCCAGGTGGAACTTTGTTACTACCATGAGCCATCATTATTTATTTTATTGCCAATTCTTCTGTCACACAAATGGATTTTCTATTTTTCTTTTAGTTAATTAATAGAGATATTGAGTAGTTTTGCACTCAAAATAGATTTCTTAGGTGCTCAGTAGAGTAAGTGACATATAATGATAATCCTCCATTTACAATTACTTTTTAATGATGCATCAGTTGAGTGGGAATTGAATTTGTTTAATAAGGGCAACATTGATTTGTGTAGTGATATTATTTTATTAAAGGCCAGAAAAGACAAAGTCAGCTGCCTTATAGAAACCTAAATATATTGTACCTGTACCAGTTATCTTACCAACCAAATTTGTAAATGCATTAAAACCAACGTTGATGTTTTCAGTGGGACAAGATATTCTGTGTTGTCACTTTGTTTGGTATCAGTTGTGTCACCTTCTTTTTATACTTCACTGTTTCCCAGTTTCACAGAACTAATTCCAGGCTAAGAAGCCTGGAAATCTACAGCAGTACTACTTAGCTGTGTAAATATTTGCACACTTCAGGTTATATTCTCCAGTGCACTAGAATTGTCTTGGTATTATGAAGCTTATTGAACAGAAATAAAAAAGAAAGATTCAGGGTGGCATACGCCTCGCCTAACATTAGCTTTCTAAACCTTTGGACATTGCTACTTAGGCATCTTCCAAAGTCTGCTAAGAGGGCAGTTTGCTTCTTTGTAAAGTGTATTTCTGAGTAGGTGAGATGAAATACCAGAGGATGAAATGCCCTTTGGTATGCTGTTCTGTTTCTCTGTGAAGTGCATGAGGTGAGCAGTTAATTGATCTTTTGGGTAGGTGGCCAGTTGAGATGCTTGCCAGCCTCAGAAAGTTCCTCATTCCTCCTTTTAATAGCCTTGTTCCCAGACATGCATAATCTTTGTCACTCAGCTAACCAGACCATGTGGTCTTGATATACTTCCTTAGGTAGACATCTGGCTTCTCATTTTTATCCCATAAACTAACACAGATACACTGATGTGTCTTAATTATGTTCCTGTGCTGAAGATATTCTGATGTCTAGGCAAGGCAATTGATCACTTAGGGACAGTACCTGCAGTCTTTGACTGAAGGAAAGAGAGTCTGTGGCCCTTCCTTTGGGACAGTTCATACACAGAAGGGCTGCAGATGCATTGCATGGCATGGGCCAAGGTGCAGTTCCTACATTGTTACCAATGGTGACATCAGGACGCTAAAGGAGACACAGTGAATATTATTCCAGTATAAACAAAAAAATTCCAGTATAAAGAATGGTTACAAAAGAAATGGAGATTTTTATACTTTTCCAGACCTTTGTGTCAGTGTAAGAAGTGTCCTGCTGGGTCAGATTATTGGTCCACCTTGCTGAGTCTTCTGATTCCAGCAGTGCCAGCTGGAGACTGTATTTTGGGAAAGCATGAGTATTTGATCAAAAGAGATATTACACAAATCAGCATTGCCCTTATAACCAAATCTCGTTCCTCATGAGCCCTGGTGGGGAGAATAATACTAAGGCAATTACCCTCCTACTTGCTGTTAAGATATCTCATTTTGGAAATTTAGGAAGCACAAGGACAGTGTCTTTTTGTGCAGTTGTTCTTCAGGCTGTTGTTCCTGGAGTAATAAGACTCTGTGTTTTCAAGATTTGTTACATGGACACGACCTCATGACAGCAGATAAAAGATGGAAGAATTGACCCCTTAACAATTTCAGAAAGCAGTCTTAGAAAATGAACAGCAGTGTTAGAATTTGAAATTGTGTGGTTGTTTTAGTCCTTGACTTTTGTTGCAGTGAATGCTTAGCACTGGCTAGTGGTTATGGTTAGTCCCTCTGTGCCTCTGCTTCCTGACTTTAAAATGCAGACAGTAATATCTGTCTCCTTCATGGGATATTGTCATTATGAATATATTAAAGATTATGAGATATTCAGATACTGAGGAATAGGCTCTATTTAACAGTCTGATCTAGAGATATATAAAATAAAGAGGGTTCCAAGAAGTGGCTGGAATCTTTTTAAAGGGGAAAAAAATTCCATCTGAGGAGGTTATGAGAGCGCTGGGAAAATGAGCAAAATGTGAGCATGACCATTACAAAATAAGAATGTGGAAATATCAGAAGAAAGATTAAAAGGAAGCTTTAAGCAAGACATTTTCACAGATATGGTTATAAGGGAATCACATGGGAGTGGGAGAATTCTGCTTAGAGCTGGAAGACCCAGTGTGGACAGACATGTCTTTTCTCCTTTCAAATTCCAAAGTCATCATGGACTGGCTCTGTGGCGCTGAGTAGGTCATTCTGTATATGAGGCACCATCCTCTCCACTGGTGACCCAGGGGTAATGGACCATGACAGGGAGATGAGAGATTACAGATGGGGAGATTACATTGACTGATGTCTGAAACACTGTAAGCTCTTCATGGGGGTGTACTAGAGGAAGATCAAAAATACCACCATTTGTTAGTCACAACATTGACTAGAAACACTTGGAAGATCATGGACTCCGTTGTTATTTTAAAAATAGAATGGATGTTGTCATTGATGAAAGACAGAGAAGCGACACAGGGACAGTTGTTCCAGTGCAGGGGCATATCACTCGTCTGATCCCTGCAGTGTTGGCGAGTGGTATCTGGTATCCTCTTTCATAAGAATCAGTTGTCAGTTCCAGCTGTGCCTCAGACCAGTCCTGGACCACCCAAGGATGAATAGCCTTTTCAACCTTCCTCCTCTGAGAGGAAGAAGTGCCAGGTGTCATGTGGCTTTTGGAAGGTGAGAACCGTGCAAACTACTCTGAGAACAGACAGTGCAATTGCCCTGGTTGCAGGGGAATATTACACGTGGTCGCTGTCTTGTGGGGTAGCACTGGAACAAGCAGCATATGCTGGAAAGCATGGAGAAGACATTGCAGAGCACCTGCAGTGTCCAGAGTTCAATCAGCCTTTTTCTAGGTGGAGATTCATTCTCCTCTCTTTACTCTGAAGTAAAACATGCCTTTAGCTGCTGTTTCAAGAGACAAACCATGGATATCTGGCACCTCTATAAACCATCTCGTTGTATTAAAAGAACCAGAGTGCATTGTAAAGACCTTTAAGCAACCTGCTTGTTTCCAGGTAATTGAGAGGCTGCCCTGGAGGTAGCCGAGTTGTTGGTCTGGATTCCAAGCATCTTTCCTCTGTCTGTGACACTATTGCTTCTTTGTCCCCTTCATTCCTATTGTAGCTGTCTCACATTTAATACTGAAACTCAGCATTCCTTGGGCAGGGCCCATTCTTTTCTTCTCTATTTGCACACTGGCTAACACAGTGAGGTACTGGTCCATGACCAGAACTACTGGGCACTATGCTAATGATTATAATGGCAGTAATTAATAATGCTTTGTTCTTTGATCTCTGGGCTTGCCGAGGCAGTCAGCTGCTGTAATTGTTCTCTGCCCTAGGGCTGAGTATGTAGTCAGCTTGCTCTTTTTGGCTGTATCTGTTGATTTGATCTTGGTGCCCCGTTCTGTATGTTCACCCTGTCTTCAGACGGGCAGACTGGAGTCTCCTAAAGTGGTTTTGAGGGCAGTTATCCAGGCTGCCTTTGGATCCACTCCTTTCACTGGGAATAGCTTGTTTTCCCTTGTATTCTCTACTACTAGTGTTATCTTTGTCTGTGTTCACACCAGCTCCCAAATAAGGTGTTCATATTTCCCTGTTGTGCTGAGGCCTTGTCACAATACAGCAGTGTTTTCTTATGCTGATGAATATTATTCACAGGTCACTCGTTACTTCCAAGTCCTTATATCCATACACAACTTCTGTTGGTTGGCTGGGAATTTCAGATAGAGAAATCAGAAGCAATAAATATCTGAATGACTAGACTGAACATCTCAGCTGATCCAAGGAGAAAATCTGAGAGGCTAAAATGCTATGGATTTGTGTTTCATGTCACAAAACGTACATGCTTGTACATTTTTTTTGAGGGGATACACTACCAGTTGTATGTGTAGTCCTGGAAATGGCAGTGGACATCTCTGTGCAGCTGTGAGGGAGGCTCATCCCTTGAGGGACAGAGGGAGACTTCTCAGCAAATGGCTTCTCTAGAGCAAATTGCTTCTCCACTTCGTACTTAAATTGCCCTAATAGGAGAAGTGGTGAAAATTTGCATTTCCCTCCCCTTTTTAAAAATAATCATTCTAAGGCCATTGCTAGTTCCTTAACAATTGAAGAGGCTTCCATCTGACAATCCTTCCAGGTAGCTGAACTGTATCCTGCTGGTATCAGCTGTGCTGCCAAGGTCTGAGTGGTGTCACTGGGACAAGCCAGCTAAGAATATTATGGATACCTGAGGTCCTAAGGAGAGACTAGAGAGGTGTGGCTTCCTCTCCCCAGCAAGACCCCTAACACCTTTTCCAGGAGTGGAGTGGTGCCATCTGCATGGCAGGTTTCTGCAGCTGTGACACTGTTTAGATCCCTATATAACAGCGTGCCATCGGAAAGCAGAGTGTGAGGAGGCAAGAGTCTGGAAAAATGGGAACTGACACCTTCTTGCCTTTATTCCAGACTCTCTCAAAATAATTTCCAAGCCACCCAGAACAGCCGCAATACTGCAGAGGTCTGACATCTAAAGAGGAAACTAAACTAGTGAGTCACTCCAGGAGGGCTGGACTAATGCAGCAAAGTTTGGAAACTTCATCCCTTCATCAAAGCCACAGAAATCCAGGGGATGGCCTGGACTGGCAGGATTAGAAATACAAGGGTGTTAGAGAACCCAGCAGGAGACCTAACACAAATTTGGTGACCTGCCTGAACAAACACCTATGACAGAGAGCTGAGGAATATGATATTTGTGCTTGTGTGAGAACCAGCTCAGTGGAATAGTAATTATCATCTGCTGAATTGGCCAGGGCATGATGGAAAGTCAGGACAGATCTCTTCTAGCTGGAAAATGTGACCTATCAAAAAATGATTGATTGTTTCTCAGGACTTGTTAAATTTTCCAGATTATTCAAAATCACTCCAGCTGCAGTAGTGGAGAGGACAAAAACACTCTTGCAGCTAACTCGTGTTCATACTGGAGATCCAGAGCAGAACGTATCTTACACAAGGCTTCAATTTTCTTGTCAGGTCTTTTGGGGCATTTGCAAGCAAAGCCAGGTCCTATCTTGCTTGGGGAAAATGTTTCATGCAGAGAAGACAATCAAATATTTCCTTTCTGAATTCTCATACTCTCATTCCCTCCTCTTGGCACCACAATCAATACCTCTAGCAATGGATTCAGCCTTGCAGATGAACTGTGGGAAGAGAGCTGAGGCCCAAACATCTCACTATGCCAGATCCTTGCTGGCTGGATTCCTTAAGTCTACAAAAGAAGGAAGATCAGCATAAAACATCTGAAAAGCAGAACTTGGAGCAGTCAGCTTCTTCTGAATACTAAATTCCCAAGGGTTTCTTTTCTAAACAAGATGGGGCAGTTTAGGGAAGAGCCAGAAACTTTCAGTTCCATTTTATTAGTGCGTTAGCAAGAATCACCCATTAGCTCATTCTCATGTTGCTGCTTCATTTAATGAATTTCAGATACATTCTCATATCTACCCTGAGACTAACACCAATCCCTTCTTATCCGTAGCCTGACCTCCAAATCCATTCCTTGCAGCTAGGAAAAGACAGATGTCTTCCTGCAATCTTGGAAGAAACCAAGGATCCAAGTGCATTTAAGTGCTGGTACGCAAATGTTATTAAAGGGCAGAATAAACCCTGATGCTGGGCTACACCATTGTGCATAGAGCTGTTCATTCTTGTACTGTATTGATGTTTCATTCCCATTTTCTTTTGTTTAATGAAAGGTTCACAGTCCTTTCCTTTTCATAAAGGGACTGTGGTATTTATTATGAACATTCAGACTCCCTGGTCAGGGGACAGTTAATAAGCACATAGTAAACAAAAAAGAACATGTGTAAACAAAAAATACAGATAATTCTTTATTCACTCTGACCACAGAGTCCTGAGTCTCTGAAATCTTGGCAACCCCCAAACTCAAGAGTTCCTCCCTCCACCGGGATGAGACATTAGCTAGTGTATCAAGCAATTACATAGGGTATTTTTTTCTGCAGAGCTGTGACATCATGCTTGGCAGCTCCCCAAGGCACCAGATCCAATTACCTGAGTCACCAGCAAAGGGAAATTGCCAAGAGGCTGTCACTGAATTCAGCTCTGGTGAATGCAAGAGCAGAAAAAGCCAAGTGAAATGGCTGACAGCAGACAGGGGGAGGGAGGGGCGGGGGGAAGGGAGCAGCAGCAGCTCCTCATCAGAGACATGGAAGGAAAAATGGATAAGGAAAGGATGAAAAAAATCCAGGGAGAAGGAGCTAAGAAAGAGCCGCAGGGTAAACTCTGTAAGGGGAATTTCCAAGTATTCCCTCTGTCCTGCATAAGGGATGAATTGAGCCACTAGACTGACACAGGTCAAATGCTCTTGGAAGAGTTTTTTGGTATGTAATTTAAAAATTAATCTTCACTGTCAATGGAACTGATGCCCTTTTCTTTTGTGATCCCATCTGAAACGTCCTTTTTCAATTTGCTGCATTTTCCAGCTTTCTGCTAAAGCTGTTTTCAAGGACTGAGAAACGGACCTCATCGGTGCTTGCTGTTCCCTGCCCTGGGTTGTGTTCCCTTTGCAGCTGCAATATCTTCCTTGCCTGGAGGAGTTTGCAAGGAGTACAAGGTTCCTCTGAATCTGGCACGTGGAGCCTTGTTTTCATAACGAAGCCTCTGGAGGCTTCTGTTAATTACTTCACCAGAATTCTTATATATAGCATCAAAATGAAATTCCCCTAACATAGAGAAGAAATATAGGCCTCTGTTGCCTAAGGAGCCGGCACTGAAGTGGTGACTTTAACATGCACAGAAGTATATGAATGGATATCAAAGCCCAGGCATAAATAGGTTCCCAACACAGATCCTATTTGCAAACTGGGAGGTGCTCACCGGGAGAATTCCACCTGCACGCAGCATAACCAGCTACAGCCAGGGAAGGAGGTTTTATGTGTTGGGCACAGGCAGTGTAGGCACACAGCATTAGGCAGGAATGCCAGCACATGTAGGTGTACCTGGTAAGATGAAGAAAGAAAGTCCATAAACCACAGAAATACACACTGCTCACAAGCACAGATCGAAGTACTGTGCACACACAAAAGCTATTAAGATGTAGATGCAGCCTCATTAATCTGGGCTGTTTTACAAACCCTATTCCCTAGCTTTCGTAGGGGATTTAGGTGATAAATGAGGCCATTTTGAAATCTGGCAAAATGCCGCCTTCCTCAGAGCATACTACAGAATAAAATTCTTATATAATGTGCAAAGCATGAGGGGGAGGGGACATCTCCAGGAAGGAACACATGTCTGGGCGTGTGTTTGCATGTAAACTATTAGCTTTATCTCCACTGCAGTGCATTTGTGCAAGTATTCTGTGTGTCTGTGTTGTGTGTGGGGGTATGGATATACTGCTGAGGCTGTGTGAACTGATTTGCGCATTGGATAGGAAAAGAAGGGACCTCTGAGTGTGGATCTCATATCTGCCCCCATCCCCAGGTCGGAAATCTTGCCATGGCTGACCTTCAGGGTCTACTACAAAGGTTATGGGTTAAGCAGGAATAAGGGCCTTAATTTATCATGGGTGGGTTGGGGAGCTGTCTAGCAATAAAGATATCTTGTCAGCATCATGACCTTTGCTTTGTGTTTGTGAACTTTTGCTATCGGTACCCTACGGGCTTAGGAGAAATGGAGGATATGAACAGATATATGGGTACGTGTATGGTGTGACTAGTTTGTTCATTAATTGTGGAGCCATGTGTGAAAAACATTTACATACATCTTTTCCTTTCCCCTCCTGCATTAATATCAGAGTTACAGACACTGTAACTTATCGATTAGTCTTTATTGAGATTGCCTCTGGCAGTGCAGACCTTCAAGCAGTTTTGAACAGATGCTGCTGACAGAATCTTCTGCAAATGAGTGATGCTTCATCTCCTGTTGACTCATGCCCTTCTCCCTAGTTTGTACAGTAGCCCATGTCACCTCTACATCTTTACAACACCCCACTTGGGTAGGAGACTGCACATACGCAAGTTACCTGTGTGCCAACTGGGCACCAGTACAGGCTCACTGGTCAGCTGGCTGCTACCAGAGCGTACTGCAGTTAGATTTTGCCCCTCTTGCGGAACTCTGTGGAGACACTAATTTGGGTTGCAAGTACTTGATCCAGCCATTCATTTTCATGAAACTTGTCACATGAGGTTTTCCCTGGGATTTAATTGCCTGAGGGTCCTGCAAATTGGACTGCAACTGATCACAGTGTTAAAAGGGTAGCAAGGAGAGAGGTGTGTTGGCAGCACAATCACATAAGCTTTATTTCCTTGGAAGGTAGTCTAAAGAAAAATATTTACTTCTTTCACCAAGCAGAATTTACTTGGCTTACGACTGAAGTTAGGCAAGAGTCAGACCTTTAACACCAGCAGTCATTGAGTTTGGTATCTCCCTGCAGGTGTAAAAAAAAAAAGACAACTTTATCTTGTTGGAAAGCTACTTCCAAGGAATTATGGTGGGGGAAAGAGTTGATTTGATTTATTCTTTAAGATTAGTTCCCCCCAGTTTCGGCTAATCATTTCTGTGTCTGAAATAACTGACCTATATAATACCATAGTCTGTCTTTCAGGAGGTTTCTCTGGGCATACTCTTCTAACTGGATTTGTGGAGTGTATTTGCAGAACACAGAGGCACACCTAAGCTAGCTTTCCTTGGGTTAACTAAGGTTAACCCACTGCTGTTGGACAAACATGATCAGCACAGGTATGCCTCAGCAAATACCCTGTTCCCAGGAATTCCCGCTGCTTCTGCTGCAGCCCATCTCTCTGCACTTCCCTTTTCCTCCTCTTCATGTGCACTAGGTTACAATTAGTCCTTTTGCATTTCTCTTGGGCAGAAATGTGTTTGCCTTCAGCTGCAGGTCCTGTTCTGCAGCTGCCAGGGCAGAAGGCAGGGCGCCGTGCAGGGTGAGTGTGTTGAACACACGGGGCGTGCGGGGTCCAGCACCCCAGCCAGGCACGCGGCATCTTCCACGCGTGGAGAGGCTGCGCAGGGCCTCTCATCTGTGCCTGCACGGAGCGATGGCTCAGGGCACGTACTCTCCATCTGTGCATGCCTGCAGTGAGTGCACAGGCACGTACCTTCCACCTGCCTGTGGGTGTGGTGGCTGTTTTGCTGGGGACCACCTGGCATCAGGCATGTTGTCAGAGCTCTGGTGGGATCAGGTGGCTGGTCCTTGTTCCAAATATCCTTGTTCCTCTCTTTTTCCTCATGCAAAATTTTTTAATGAAAAAGAGGAGCATGTTGAGGAGCATCCCCAAAGGTAGTTAAGTGCACAGATCTGTGATTAATGTGCTGCTTACAGGATGGACTTAATCCCTGGGTATATCAACAGCACAGTTCCAGAAGGGACTGTGGTACAGTACAGAGACCCTACAGCCTCTCTAACATCCTGGCTTGGGTGCTGGGAGCAGTCTGGCTGCAGTGGCACTGAACTTGATTCATGAAGATTTGATGTGCTTGCTTTGTCATGTAGAGCTTGGTTTTGATTTGAATCAGACTGTTCATCACACATCTCTTCATTTGAATTCAGTGTCCCTGTTGTAATGGCATCTGGATCCTGAATAGGTCCTTGAGGTGCTGCTACTGCGACAATAATGCCAATAATGATAATAACTGCAAGTGGAGTATCACAAGTGCAGCACAAAGTACTTGCTTCTAGCCTTCAGATGGATCAATACTCTGACCTTCAAAGTCAAGGCATATTTATATCCTGAAGGTATTTTTCATATTTATTTGGAATTTTAATGTGGCTTTATACTTTCCCTCTGCCACTTCAGCAATTCGTTTGGGGCACCAGGGTATCTGTGTGGCTCAGCAAGTAGAGGCACTCAAAATAGCTTTTGAAAAAGGTTTCAGAAAGCTTCACACTCTCTAAAATGGCTGCTCTGTCACGCACATATCTTAGAAGTATAAATGGTGATAGGTGGTTAGAGATTCGTCTGCAGTGACCTGAATGATTCATTGACAACAAGGGTGTGTGAGTGAGTGCAAAGAAAGCTGTGCAGCTCAGCCTGCCTGTGAGCCTGCCATTGACCAAGGAGCACTGCGCTGTCTCCCTGTGCCCAATATTGCAAAAGCCCCAGAGTGTGGCTGTTTGAGCCTGCTTTATCCTCCCTGGCCCAGATGTCAGTCATGCTGGTGGGTGTCACATAAGCAGGACCCTGTCTGGGATGCATCTCAAGCAGCTGGACTAAGCTTCATATGGTCATGACGGTATGTGTCTGACAGTATCTGTGTCCTGTGGGTGCCTGATCTGCAGAGGATGCTGGTCTGTCACCTCTGTCTGCTACTTCAGTTCAAGCAGCTTCAGAGACTCACACTTTATATTTTGGAGACAGACACTGTACTCCCAAAGGGAAGACAAAATGGCTGTTGTGGGTATTTGCATATATTCCTTTTTAATACGTGGCTTTTTAAGCATAGATAATGTACGGTGCAATGGAACCTGTACGTGCATGAATGGAGCCTGCTTTCAAGCTTCAGTGCTCACAGCAGCCTGCACTCAGCCTTTTCTTACAATAGTGCTGGTCCATGGCCCTGGCCAGAGTGCAGCACATTCCACTGAGGAGTGAGATTTCACAGCTGAACCCCCTGAGGTGGTCCTATTCTCCAGCCTCCTGTTGTTGCACAATAAGGGATGGGGTGTCTAACCGAGACTACAGCTCTCATGTTGCTGGCAGGGAGTGGAAACGGCAGCAGCATGATTTCTAATGAAATGTGCCCCATGACCTATTCTGTCCAAAGCAGGAAGCTGTTCCCCAGGGGCCTCCTGCCATCCACATGTCTCTGGGCTAGCAGGGAAGCTTTTTGTGGTAGGCTTGTGACCCCCAAAGTAGATGGATTTTCCATGTTGCATACACAGCCTGCTTTCTCCTTTTAGAGGATGCAAAACATGTGCCAGGAGCTATGTCTGCAGCATTCCCAGGAAGACAGTGTACATGGCTGCATGTGTGGCAGTGGGGTGGAGGCCAACGGGATGGGAATGGAGCAGAGAATAGAGAAGAACACCCTTTCTGCCATGCAAAATCTGTCCTCCTTCCTCCTCCCTCCCTGTTCTCCCCTCTTCCCTTATATTTTTGTATCTCCACATCTGTGCAAAGTTTCAGGCACTTGAGGCTCCCAGGAGATAGCATCATTTTTGTGTTAAGGATGCTTATTGAATTTGACAAATGATGATTTATGACAGGGCAACCCACATGAGGCGCGGTGAGAAGTCTCAGTGCCTCGTCATAGACTGGGATTCTGTTTCATTCCCATCTCAGCTCCTCTTTTGCCTCTCATTGGAGCTTAGAGCAGATCAGACTTGACAGATGCTGGGAATGTATTGCTTAGCCGAGAGAAAGAGATGGAGAGAGAGCATGACACAAACAAAGAGAGCAGAGTGAGAAGCTGATCTTCCTGTGTCTCTCCCTTTAACTCATGACCACACCTCAAAGACCTTGTAGGACACTCAATAAATAAATTAGCTTTTAACTGCTGTGGTAGTCTGGGTTTGATTCCAACTTCACTGAATTTTCTGCATGTCATGACAATCTAAATTCAGTTTTCAGGCTGCATTTGCTGTCCTCTGGGCCAGCTGAAGGCTGGATCCTCTGGATGCAGTGCACTCAGATCTGCAGCAGATTTTGCTTCTGTCTCCTTTGGCCATTCCGGTTCCACTGTGCATCTTTGACTTCCACCATCCTCTCTGTTCTGGTCGTGGAGCCCACACACAGCTCTGCTTCTGCACTTCAGTCTTTGCTGCAGAGAAAGTTGAGCCAGGCCAGGTCTGGCAGGACTCAGAAACAGAGGCTTTGTGCTGCACTGTGTGACTGTGGCCTTACTGCTTCCAGATCTGGTTCAGATCTCTGAGCAGCTTGGCCACTTCTGCAAAATGTAGATCCCAACCTGATAAACCTGGCCATGGTAGAACCAGTGGGGTTGTTTCAGGACCATGCTGCTGGGGCTGTGAGGGCTGGGAACTACAGTGCAAAGACACATGAGAGATTTCACACAAATCCTGCTGGATTCAGCAGGGCCTGTTAAACCTGGCTTAGTACCAACCTGACTAGAGCTGGACTCCCTTAGAGCCAAGCAGGTGTCTTTCCACCGAGCACGGTGAAACTCACTTAGTTCAAGCACTATACAGATGCAGAAAGGCAGCTCATGTCTGGCACTGTGCCCAAGCTAATAAACCCTCCCAAACCCAGGGTGCTGGGAGGCGCAATGTGGAGACACTTGAGTGGTCCTGTTGGGAAGCAGCCCAGGTCCAGCAGGGTTGATGCTGAGCCAGAGCTAATAAACCCTGCTGGACTTAGGCTGAGCTTGTGCAGAATGACTGGGTGTCCCTGCACTGCATTTCCAGCACATCCTGTGGGCCCCACATTAACGAGGCTTTCCGCTGTCTGATGTATATCCCTGCCCCCTTATCCTGGGTCATGGAAACGTGACAGTAATGTCTCGGGGATAGACGGCGCATGCACCAATCCCCTCAGTGACAGCAGTCTGTGAGAGGTGGGAGGGTGGGAAGGTCTGGAGGGAGACACTCCTCTGCTGGCAGCATCATGAGGGGGAGGCTGGGCAGCACATGGTTGCTCCAGATGGAAGCCATTAACCAGGAATGTCTGTGATGTGGTGTGGAGCAGTGTAAACAAGAGCCATGAATTATCCCGCACCTTGTAAGCAGGGCTGGAAAAGATCCCCTGCCATCCTCTCCTTCCCTCCCTCTTCTCCTATCTCCCTCCTTCCTTTTACCTCCTCTCCCTTAATTCCCCATATTGCTGTAGACGTTTCTTTATTTCCATGTGTGGTTAAGTAAGGCTGTGCTTTCTTCAGTCCTTCTGCTTTTAACCCATGCTGCTATTCCTGAGAGAAGGGGAAAGGCTAGAGCTGGAGAGGGGCCAAGGTCTCATGAACCACCTCTGAGCTAAATCAGCCCTCGGATGAGTGAACAGAGCTCACTGGCATGCTGGGCACATTCAGCGCTTCAGACACTCCTGCCAGCAGCAATACCCTCCCGGTCACCCTTCCAGAGACTCTGACTGGTCCCTCAGCCTCCATTATTGTTGAGTGGGCTGACTCCTAAGAAAGGGGAACACCATCAGCTTGCTCAAGGTCTAAACCAACTCAGTATTCTGTCATAGAGCCTAAAACACAGCTTACAACAGCACTAGTGAAGTATCCTGTCTTCCTCAGGCTCCGGAGTAGTGTCTTTCAGGTCATCTAAATACAGAGATCAGCAGAAAGGATTAAGGAGAGAGTAGTTGGACAGAAATGTCCTTTACCTGACAGGTTCTGGTGGAGTGGCTAAACTGACCATACTGGATGCTCCTCCCTATTAACAGCTGCTTCTCCAGACAGCAAAATCAAAACAGGTTTATGTTTATACATTTCAGCAATCCCAACTAGAAACTCTAGAAACTATAAATGTTAAGATCTCTTCACTCACTATTGAAATGTAGCTATTTCTGGCAAGGAAGAAGGAAGTTATTTAACAGAGCATAGCAATGCTATGCAACATTTGAAGTAGCAGGATGCTGCATCCAACCATCTATGATATGGAAAATTTAGGAAGCAAAATTAAATTGGTCAAATTGAAATACCAATTAACACATGGTTCTCCAATAGAGCCATGTATTATTTTAGGGCCAGGAAAGGAATTTCAATTTTGAATACCAGATGAGTCTTCTGGCTATATCGTGTGCCCAAAATAGCATTGGTTTGTGGGGTCACTCCTCACCACCTGCTGAACCCTCCATGCCCCATCCTGTAGCATAGATTTTCCTTGGACTCATCTGAAAAGGTATTGTCCACTCAGACACCTCTGTGTCTGAGCCCCGATGGGAACACTCTCCTGAGTTAGACAGCTTCCGAGCAAACTGAGTGTCTGCATTTCTAACTCTGCAGTGGCAAATGATTGATTTGTTTCATTTTAGCCAGCCAAATGCAGAGTATCTCCATGGGGGAATGATCTCCAATGCTTCTGAATAAAGGCATTGTAACCCCCACCAGTCCCTGCTGTTAGGGTGGATGTCATCTCTCCAGGACAAAGGATGGGGCATGGTGGGCCCCCTGCAGCAACACATGTCCCAGGAAGCTACTCAGCTTGGTGGCAAAATGGCTTTTGACGGAATCTAATATGGATGGCAGTACCTCAGAAAGCAGATGTCAGGAGGAATAAGCCCTGGCCAGCTAGACTGCTGCATGATTTAGACAGCAGCCTAATGTCTGTTCCTTACCACCTCCAGGAGGGTGTCTCTGCTAATAGGGCTTCTTCCTATCAGCAGCCGTTCTCAGTTTCTTGAACGGTAATGAAGCAAAACTGGTTTGGGAAGAAAAATGTAGATGAGAGTGGGCAGAACTCCAGACCTTTTCCAGTGTTCTTGCAAGCACATCCAGAAGGTCACATCTACTTCTGTGTCATGGGAGAACCCACAACTCAATTCTTCTAGCAATCCCACAGCCAAATCTTTATTAGTGAGGTTACTCTGTACACTTTGTGGATCCTTGTCCTACTGGCTACTTCACAGCCAAACAGTCAGAGAAATGTTGTTATAATTCAAGTAATTTCTGTGAGTTCAATTAGGATGTACCATTTTACACCAGAAATGAAAGTGGCCCATTTATAAGGTCTGGGCTGTAAAATAGTCTGGATAATCTCTGATCAGTAGCAGTATCTGCCTGGGAAAAGAGTGGTGATCAGAGATGGTAAATACAGTTATCTACAAGAGGTAGAAGTTTCATATTTTCAAGACCACATCTCTGGTTCAGTGAAATTTCTTTCCCTGTATAATGCAATGTACTCATGGCCAGATGGATTACCTGCTATTCCCACTGTCCTCTGAGGTATCGTCAACTGGACACTGTTAAGACAGGCCTCCATCACAGGTATTCCCAGATGATCTGGTAACCCTGTGGTCATGTTTTCAGAGATTTTAAGGACAGAACAGATAATCTTCTCTGGTTTTTTACATAATGCAAGCCCTGATTTTAATTCAGCTGGGGCACACACTATTCATTTTCACTTTGAAACATAATAAGGGTAAAGTATGTCTTTGCACAGTCCTTATATTTAGAGCTGGAGAAATCCTAATTGGTCTCATTTCACGTGTCTCCCGGGGACCAGCAGAGGATCATTTCCTTTACTGTGTGCAGATATAAGTTCTAAGTGATTCAAAAGAAAGAGTTTTCACTGCTTTCCTGGAAAAAAAAAAATCTCCTTCTGCAAAAAGATCTTTCTTATTTTTTTCACTGTTCCTAGTATTATCTCTATAAACACAGTAATTCAAATGTCTGAAAATGTTTTTATCTCAAAAGAGGCTAGCAGCTTTCTCTGTAAAGAGGCTACCAGCCTTCTCTGTGTACTGCCTCTCAGGGACTTGTACAGCTTTTCCTTGACTCCAAATTCATTTTAGCATCACTTTGACATTTTTTTTCAGGTGGAAAATCCACAGATCCTTGGATCCACCACTTTCTCACTTTCTTGGCCACCTCAGGGAAGTCCTGCCTGTCATCCAAGCTTGAACCCTCTGCTTCAGAGCATGCTCAGCAGTGAGGAGCTCGCTGAAGTACCGAGTCTTGGGCGTCTCTGCAGCCGGGAAGCTGCTGCCACCCACTGCGTACATCAGTGCCAGAGATACCGTCTCCATGGCAACAGAGAGCTTTTTGTTTTTCTGATTAACAGTTTCAAAGCATAGAAAAAGCACATCTGGAGTTGCCATATCAGCTGCTCCCCGCCCCCCTGCCTGCCAGAGTCAACAAGAGACAATACCTCCGTTTTAGCAGACCTGGGCTGAACATCCCAGGAGACAGAATGAGAGCAAGTGAGGTGTACAAGAGTGAGGAGTGGAGTGGAGTGTATTATTGATTTAAGGATGGCTTTGGGTTGGTTACCTTACTGTTGTCATGTTTGGGGCTTTGTGTGGGAGTAGCTCAACCACACCAGCCTGCTGTGTATTCTCTACCTGCTACGTGTTGCTGAATGTTTGAGCAGGACTAATTTTTGTATTCCCCATTAGTAAAGGCAGAGTTTCTAAGTGCCATTCGTTCAACTGTACTTTTCTTACAGGATACAAAATTATTATGTAATTTTTTGGGTCAGTGCTTCAAAAAGGTTCTTTAGAATTGTCATTATTTTCACTTTCTATGTTTAGTTCTAGGAGCAAGTGTTTTGCTGCTGTTGTCTGCAGTGCAAGAAATCTTCTTTTTTATGGCCCTTAATGGCTTACGGGTTTATCAAACAGGAAAGCCGTTACTGCCATGGGACCACAGATAGCCCATTCTGGACTGTATGTGGTTTCGTTAACTTCTTTGACTCCTTATGGATTGTCATTCAGATAATTTTTTGCTCTATTCTCAGAAGGGAGACCAGATGATCCTGTTCCTTCCCTGCCTCACACCAGCTTCTCTGCATACAGCAGTTCTAGCAGACAATTTAACAAAGAGGTGATGCTGGCTGGCTGTGTCCAGCACAGGAAAAGGCAGAGGAATCGGGCTCCCTGCCATCAACCTCTAACTTCAGCAGGCGGGATGTGGGAAAAAGCAAAACCCAACCTCAGCCAAATAAAGCTGGCCTGCAAAAGACCTTCATTCCTGAAGAATTTTTGAATTAAATACTGGCTACAGCCAGCCAGATTCCACTGAAAATGACTATGTCAACTGGTTTTAAATAACAGTCTTTCATGTATGTGCTTTTTATGTTGCTTCCCATTGTCTGTTGATTTCCCCATAGACACCGAGAAATTAAATCTTTTGCTCAACACATTTTTGTTCCTTCTTACTTGGCAAACAAGGATTTTTGAGTCTGACTAGAAACAAGATGGCTGTCTATGCATCGCTCGCCATCCGCTCCCCGAACGGCCGTTGGGAGGAGGTGACAGCTGCCTTTGTGCATCTGACAAAATCAGTGCCTCCTTTGGGTTTTCTGCACGCCTACGACTCATTCCTGTAGCAATCCCTGTTACTCTTCCTATTATTTTAGTAGTGCTGTGGGAGTCCTTCTGTACTCTTTATGGAACAAGCCAGTCCTGACTACACTGGGCTTCCTTTGTAAATAGGCAATTCATTTCTAAGTCTTCTCCTAAGAGTACCAGCTCCAGTGTGCAACAGTAGTCACAGATTGCAGAATTATTTCTGTAACTTACCTACCTCCAGTGTTGAGCTAGGAAATGAGAATTAGTCCCTCATGGGGACACAGTGCCCTTATTACACTGTATGAGAAGAAGTCTGATTTCTTTGTGAAAAAAAAATGGAACAACTAAAGCCACCTGAATCCCTCTCTCTGGAAGAAAGTCTGACAGAGACTTGGAAATAGCAGCTACAGTATTCCTTGAAATTACTGAAAGAAAATGGTAATGAGGACCAGCTGGAAAGAATGAAATCTTCCACATGGCTATATGTGCCATCTATATTGGCTCAGATTGTATGGCTATGGCCTGAAAACAAAGAAGATCCCTTATAAGCACCCTTATGTTCCATACCATTGCTACAGTATGGATTTATTTTTAATGCCCCCCAGAGTGCCCTGAGACAGGACACAAGGCTGCCTTCCTACAGCATGAGTCTATTGACATTGATGTTACTACAGCACCTAAGAATTAGTGGCTCTCTTGCTGCCAGAGCAGACTTCTTCTCCTCAGGGTCAGCAGCACATGATGTTGTTATTCAAACATTTGTGTAATACTGCAGGTCTTGAACACAGTTGTCTTCCATCTGTGTCTGCTTTGAAATATAGCATTAAGTAAACATAATGTCCCTCTGGCTTTTGAATGGCAAGGCCCAGCATTGTATTGAAAGATCTTCAGGGCAAATCTGAAGCCTACCCTTAAACCTGGCCAGCTGAGCTTCTGGGTTTGCCTGGGCCTCCTATGCCTGGAGGAAGCACCTCAGTCATGATCTGCCATTTGATCTGCTGATTCATTTCAGCATCTTGGATTTAAGGGAGCAGTCAAGGACAAAGAGCAAGGAAGGGTTCACTGCATGGCCTCTAGTGCCATAATCTGGCAGAAGTTGACTTTTCAAATGGTTTCTAATCTCTGAATTTCTGGGTTTTTTTCCAAAACTGCTTGATACCTAAACTGTTCCCCGGGGTTTGTAGTAAAGTCATCCATAACTACCATATCATACTCAGAGAGAGATGCAGACCTAGGAATGTAATTTGTTTGAGTTTTTCTCACTTGCTCTGCCAAATATTTGTAAATACTTAGGAAGTTCAACAAACCATAGTGGATTAACTATCTTTAAATCATTAGAGTGCATATCTAACTTGCAGAGACACTACAGCAAAAGTGAGCTGAGAAACAGTTTGAAGGATGACAGGTTCATGTTATCCTTTTCATAGCAAGAAAGAAGCATATCAATACTTGCCAGAAGGACTCAAAGTGGGAAGTGAGAACTGTTCAGAGGAGAGAATAGACAATACAATAAAACCAAACCTTCCTCATGGGGTGAGAGGGTAGCTGGGCTTTCAAATCCAAAAGCAGTTTCTCTTTCTGCCAGGGATTAAGTATATGTTTTATATTCAATTATGTCTGTAAGTACATAATCTGGGCTCTGAGGAGGAGGAGGGAGACCATGGTTATGATCATTAGTTTGGTTCTGCCAACCATGTTAATGCTTTGCAGCATTAACTGGTTATCTTTGGAGTTTGACCTTTCTTCTTAACATCCTGACCTGCAGGAAAGAGCCAGGCAGTAGCTACTGAACACAGAGGAATCAGCACCAGGGGACAGCAAGGGCCGGTGGCTCCCTGGGGATGAGGTGTAGGGAGCTTCAGGGAAAGCCACAGGGCAGCAGAGCAGAGCCTGACAGCCCAGGCTCACCCCACTACCCCAGCCAAGGGCACCAAGGCAGCTCCAGCCCTGAGCGATGGGCACCTCTCTGGGGATGGGGGCAGGCCTAGGCTGGGCTGCCATGTCAGCTCCCCCATGGAAGCTGGAGACCAGTATCCTTCGATGTTCCTGGTGAGAGCCTGAAATAGGGTCCTGGTCTGTGGGCAGGGTGGGGGGAGACCCATGTGAGGGTATTGGGGCCCTGGCAGTCTGGATTGAAACACTGAACTGTTTAAAAACAGCATCAGAAATTTCATACAGTTTTCCTAGTGTGGGGTCACCAAGTGGCTGAGGCTGGATCTGGTCTCCATGAGCATGTTTCTGCTCTTCCTTTCGCCTCAGTGAGCTTGGTCTGAGTTAGTTATGTATACTTAAATCTTTTATGCACCAGTTTGGTGTGACTTCATTGTCAATCCAAAAGGAATATGGCCTCTTTTAAGTGATTTCCTATTGTAAATAAAATGTGCTCCTGGCACCCTTAGTAAGAGAGCGCCTGTGTAGCACCAAGAAGTGTCATACAGAGGTGCTCAAAATTAGGTAAGAGACCTAATTTGGGTCAGGAAATAAATGTAGGTGTGTTCAGTGCATACATTTAAAAGAGAAGCTAAGGAGCCCAGCTGAGAGCACTACATTAACATGACTGCATTGCTTTGGGTACTAGGGTTGACTTGGACCTCTCTTAATGGCACTATATGATGGACACCCCACAGAGGCTTCAGTTTATATTTCTAACTGCATACATCCCTCGGGTGCTTTAAAGTGCTTCTGATACAGGATTCCCTACTGAGTCACCCCTTTCTCCTTCATGGTTTCACAGCTCTGGTCCCGTGTGGGGACACTGGGGACTGAAAGAGGTTCTTTAGCAGCAGCACCCCAGTGAATCACTGCTATGGGAACAGCCAGGAACTCCGTGTATGACATTTGGAGAGCTTCCAAAGAGGTAGCTCTAATCGTATTCAGCCCATGCCATGCATGTATCTGTAAGGTTTCCAGTCTTCTGCCCAAGGTGCCATGTGCGTGAAATTGTTCAGACTCCTGTTTTGATGAGAGAAGGCCTAACCAGTTGCAAACTAATAATAGCCAAAATATAACTGTCAGCATGAAAATATATATATACACATAAAAAAATTAACTGCTAGTAAAAGAATGTAAAAAATGGAGAGTGTCAGTAAAATATTTTGGCATTTCATTGGTATAAATACCCAGACTCCCTAAGCACTTTCAATGCATAATCCAGATTTACTGCCTTTTCGTGATGGCTGAACTGGTAGATTCTTTAAAGCTTGACATGACTGACCATAAGCATGAATTGTACAAATCCAGAGTTACAATTTTATGGTCTGTGTGAACACTTTTCACCATGTGCTTTAGAGATTTACTGAGGTCCTCAATGTTTGAAGTGTTTTTGTGAAGAAAATTAAAATGTCAGTTAAAAATGTGAAAATGACCAATGAATTCTCTTTGGTTTTTGGAGGTCAAAGGAAAAAAAATCTGTTGGTTTGCATCTAAAATAAAAGCCCTCCCTCCAAGGAAAATAATTTTTCCCCTCATATTCTCTCCTGTCTTTATAGTTGATTCAACCTGATGAAGGTTACCAGGCCAAGAACTTTAAACATGGCGGATGAAAAATATCTAAGCTTCATACAGTCAGGAAAATGCAAGCAGTGATAGGACAAACTTCCCCTATGTGCTGTTCCCCAGCCAACATGTTGGTGCTTTCATTCACACAGTTCTCAGCTTCCTAGACTACTGCATAAAGTTCGCTAGTAATTGGATGGAAACCCTCTACCTCAATTCAAGAGAGCCTCTAACAGTTGTCACCTTTCAGTACCAAGAAGACCTGAACTGGTGACTTACACAGAAACCACATCTCTATCCTTCTAGTGCAAGGAACCATATTTCAGACTTGACTCAGCTCATCACCTCCCACCCTCATAGCCTCAGATTCATGCTGAGACTGACTGCAGAATGATGAAAATAGCAAGACAAGGCATTTCATGTTCTATTTCTGATCTGTAAAGAAAAGCAAAGAATGAGAAATGTCAGGAGTAAAACCAGCCTTAGGAGATAACCTCTTCCCAGACAAAAGAGATTTGAAAGCACAACCATCTTTATTTTAATGCCTTTCTGAATAAAACCTCTGAATCTCTTGATGCATAGGCCACCACTAATGTGATCAAATCATACTCAGACTGTCTGTGGGTTTCTAAAGCACCTATCACTGCCACAGCTAGGTGACAGATTACAAGAATTAGAAGAGACATCGCTGCAGTTCCATTTATACTGTATTTTCTGTCCCCCCTAAGGCATTTTAAGATGGATTCTCTGCTCTCTGCTAAATTTGCTTTGCACTGGTTATGGAACATAGAGAGAACTCAAACAGGCAGGAGATTCCCACAGGAAAATTCCCTCAATACGAGAGGTCTGTGCCAGTTGTGTAGCTGTCTGTTCTCTGCTGCCTGTCCCTCTACTCTCAGCAGGAACAGGATGAAACAAAATGCTATATTACAACAGATCTTTCTCTGGTATAAGGTCCATTATCTTGTTTGCACTGGTGGTGTAAACTGGAGTATGTGATTTATTGTTATGGTTTCCAGTTGGATAAGACAGTTAAGATTTGGACATCTGCCTCTCCAGCATGCATTAGTCAAGGGTCAAGGTCCCTCATATTCTGTTTTGCAGAAAAGCCGTGGGGAAAGACACCCACTGTCTGTTTGGCAAATGACTTCACAGAAAAGGATTACTGCATGCAGGAGCACCATGTATTGGTCTCAGCCTGAGGTCAGGCTGAGCTGTTACCTCACTGGAGAACATGACAAGGTGTTCTCATGGCTTAAGGTTTTCTGGCTGAGGAGATCTTTTTGCCTCTAAGGATGGCAAAACAAAATTTAAGGGCTTCCCAACCTCAACTGCTCACAGGAAAACCAATCATTATTTCTTTTCTTCTTTTCTCTTGCCTAGGTTTTCACACAAACAAATCACAGATACGTTTTACTGCCTGTTGTTCATAATCTCCTCCTGCCCCCATAAACCCCTCTAAACCAAGCCAGCCGGCCTAGTCCTTGGAGAGGGGTTAGTTTCAGTTTCCAGTTTTACCTGGATTTATAATCTGCCTGCTATGCTTTATAGAATCATCATGGAATCATAGAATGGTTTGGGTTGGAAGGGGCCTTAAAAAACATACAATTCCATCTAAAACCATCTTATTTATTTATTTATTTATTTATTTATTTATTTAGCCTTTCACTGTTTGGGCAGTGGCACCTTCCACTAGACCAGGTTGCTCCAACCTGGCATTGAACTCTACCAGGGATTGGGCATCCACATCTTCTCTGGGCAATCTCTACCCTTGCCTCACTACTCTCATTGTAAAAAGTTTCTTCCTTACAGCCAATCTATACTTACCCTCTTGCACTTAAAAACTGTTGCCCCTTATCCTGTCACTACATGCCCTCCATTCTTCTTGGAGGCCTCTTCAGGTACTGGAAGGCAGTATGAAGATGCAGTGGAAATTTCTCAGCTTTTATTAGTCTTCTATTTTTTCCCACCTTGCTCCTACTGGGGCCTGCAGCTGGTTAGCCAGAACTCATCCTGTACTTTCTGCAGCCCAAAAAGCCTCAGGACATTGCTTCTTCGCTTCCCAAGTCCAGCTCCTTTCCTTGCACAGCCAGCCATTTTGTACAATCAGCTGAATAAATGTGTTTAGCTGCCTCTTAAAACCAGCTTGACTTTTGGCCTTACTAAACCCAATGACTGGCCTTCACAGAGCATCAATGTGTTCAGCATTAGAAACCTGACAATCCCTAGCCTAAATGTATGCATGGCTACTTTATACCCATTTGTTCTTGTGCCAGCATTGTCCTTTATCTTTAAATAGCATTTTTCTCCTCCCCATGTGTTCACCCCCTGAAGTATCTATTTATAGATTGCAATTATATACCCCTTCACTAGGCTAAACAAGCCAGGCTCCTTAGTTAATTAAGTTCTGGTGAATGATGCAAGGCCAAGCATCATGGATGCCCAAAATATGCCTCAGTCAGGGCTACATTAAGATTGTCAGGAGCCAAAAAGGACACACCTAATTTTTACCAGAGCTGGTTCTAGCTGCCCTCCTACTTAATGGCAAGTTTCTTAGTTCAAGCTGTGATCAAGTCTTCACTAGCCAGTCCTCCATTTTATCTTTAAGGTAAGGCAGATGTGGGCTACCTTTGATGCACCCTGTTCCATCCTGCTTGACGTATCCAAGTGGCTGGGTAATCCACACTACATTAATCACATTGGGGGTTATTTTTAAAGTAGAATTAAGAAGTGAAAAATAAATGAACTTCAGTTGTTTGCTTGTTCTAAACATGTCCAGACAGACACAGGAAATGTTTGAGAGGCAACAGTACTGCATCAGCTCTGGGAGATGGGCTGGAGAACTTAACAGGGCTTTTCCATCTCTATACTGTAGGACTGTTGTAATTCATCATTTCTATAGCACCATAAATTATATGGCACTTTGCAAGCACAGAGGCAGTTCTTGCTTCCCTGAAGTAGCATGACTCTCAGGACAAGGTGTCTGGCTGAAGTGTGCTCTTCCCCAGAAAGGCTTGCACTATGAATACCATGCCTACAGGGCTATGTGACAATACTGCCCCATTGTCCCATTAGGAGTGGGAGTGAAAAAGCTGGGGAAGGCAGAGCGCTTTTTTCCTAACTCCCCCGTATCACAGCTGGACTTCTCGTCTCTCCATGGCCTGTTTTAGCATTGCCCGGATGGAGAATAGGCTTCTTGGGGCTTTGATGCAGTCTGGCTGTCCTCCAGCAATATCCACAGTACTCCCTCCCCTCCCATATGCTCTCCATTAACATCCTCCTGTCTGCTGAATAAGGAAAGAATAACTCTCCCAGCCCCAGCCAGAGCCCCTGAGCCAGGGGAGTTCATCAGTCAGACTGGTTTCTCCTGAACCCAGAATAGGCCTCGTTAATGGGCCAGGAGGGGATTTTATTTTGCCTTTCAGCTTGTGGCTGCCCTGAGCCAGGAGTAGAGTCAAGTTACTGTGTCCGGGAATCTCAGCTATTCCAAGAGTAGGAGCAAGTGAGCTGCTGACTCAGGAGGTTTCCTAGTGTTTTCAGGCAGGGCTCAGTCCTGTCAAAGCAAACTGAACTGTTGGCCTTGCCTTCTTCTAGCCCCAGGACAGGCATTAACAAAAGTCACACTTGACTGGAACAGGCTGGGGAATTGATCTGGAACAGGACTGCAGACCATACTTTTTCCTGGCATGAACACAGGTCCTTGCAAAGACTCATATTAGTCCTTTACCCTTTTTTACTCCTCTCCTTGGAGGGCTGTTTAGTATAGTACAGATATCCACACGCTATGAGGCAGCTCAGCTTTATTTGCACCATTTTCTGTAAGAGAAGATAAAATCAGAGGGAGAAAGAGACTTATGAGCCAAAATGTTTCAGTGCAAGTCAGTGTTAAAGAGTCAAGAATCCCTGCCACCCTGAACCTTGCTGTCACCCAGAGACCACCTTGCTTCTGTGTTATGCAGGGATGCAGGAGGATCCCTCTTGTGTGGCTAAATTGTCCTTTGGACTTCCCAGAGCCTGGAATGGAGTCACAGCCTGTGTCTGGAACAAGCAATTAGAAGTCACGCTGAGTTCAGGATTCCTGTCCTCATTTCAAGTCTGCCTACATGTTCTTACCTCTTCTAAAGGAACCAGTTGCTAGAGGTTAGCAGAGAAGACAAGTCTACTAAAGCAGTCCCCTGCATTCAGCCCTCATGAAGCAGTGCACACTCCTTTGCACAGAGCTTGAAGTCATTGGAGAGAATATGCTCCCAGGTTTGCACCCCTCCATCTCCCAGCACTTCTGTGACTCCAGCCAGCCTGTAATAACCTGTCCCCTCTCAACCCCTGCAAAGTTCTGTCAGCAGAGAGTCTCAGCTCTGTTCTTTGAGGTCATGTTAGTCTTTTCTTCTTCACTGCCTCTCACTGTGGGCTGCATTTTCTTACTGTCCTATTCTCTTCTTCAAACTCACTTCGCCAATGAAAAACCAGCCTAGTATGTAAAAGGCAATTGGGTGGAAGCTGGTATTTATAAAACAGAAGGTTTCTTCTGCCTGCAGCTATTGGCATGTCTATCCCAGCCATATGCCCTAAGACTAGGATCTGATATAGGGACAAAGAGAGATAAGAACTTCTCTTACTTGCCTTCAGTCTTGAAGATATGGAGGTCCCCAGTTTGAACAGCTAAGGAGCTCTTGGCTTGTGGCCTAAATGCCACCTGTCTCTGCAGTATGGCCAGATGGGTAGGATGCCTCTCTTAGCTAGCATCTGACAGAGATTTCCCTATGTAAGGAGAATTTTCAGCTACCTTTTTGAAGGACTTACTATCCCTTTAGAGGTGCCCAACACTCCAGCAGTGACAAGGTACAGACTAAAGCTCTGGCCCACTTACCTTTGGCATGCTGTTTGTTTTAGGTCAGGAGCTCTGGCAGAGGTTCACAGATGGTGCCTGGGACTTGTGATGGGTACAGGGAAGCAGCTAGGGAGGAAGAGCACACTCCAGGACATTTTATTTTCTGGAAAAATGACAAGTGCTGATTTTTCTACATAATTTCTTAACACACCATTTGGATTAGGATAGGAGTCCTATCTACAGAATTTGTCTACTAAACAATGTCCCAAAGATATCTAGGTGTCTTCCTCCAAAATCTTTGCATCAGAGGGGACTGAATTGTTTCATTTCAGCTAACCAGGGTATGATCATGTATGTGGGACCGGAATACAGTAAAAATGAACTGCAGAGAGCAATACCTGTAGGAACAGATTTCATTTCGCCTGCTTGCTACCTATGAGACAGTGATCCCTGAAAAAAACAGGCAGGACAAACCTGCTCTGATAAATATGACCAGATGAAATAACTTATTTCATAGTCTGTCATCTAGCTCAGTGAGTCACATGTGGTATCTCTAGAAAGCTGGTAACACCCTAGAAATCTGTAACTTAATACATATTTAACTGAGGTCTTGTCTCATATTTAATAGCAACTCCAACTGGGCTTGCATAACAATCTAGAGAAGGGTGGGGACTGCCAACATAGGCTTGAATAGAGCACTAATAACCCTTTAGTATCCATGATGCCTAAGAAAAAATCAGCAGACCATTTGTGTTTGTAGCTAAGGCTTATTTGCAAAGTGATAGAAATGTGATTACCGAGACACTATGCTGCAGTTATATCGGCTAAGAAGCCGGAATCCAGGCTGAGAGCAAAGGATGGACACAAAGTGATGGTGGGGATACCCTGAGCAGGATGGCTTCCATCTGAGAGCAACATTTACAAGAAGCTGTGAGCTCCAAATGACCAGCTCAGAGACAAAGACTGTCTTGAGAGTTTCAGGATAAACCCAGCTAAGCTATCAGGATGCTTTATCTTCTCAGAGAGAGAGCCCAAATGCTGCAGTGTTTCAGGCAGCCAGAACAGCATTTGCTGTGTAATGTGAAGTATTTAAGCACACATGGGATTCGTGGTGTTTCCTGCCAATCTGCAAAGTATCAGTGTGGTGTCTTGTAGTGCCAGGAGCTGGATTAAGGAGAGGAGTTCCCCAGTGGGCATAATCTAATTGCTGTCCTACATGGGGCACATGCCTGAAAGGCTATGGGGAAATCCTGAAATGTCACACTGTCCCTTAATAAAATAAATAAAATAAATAAATGTATCTGCCCCATCTCTGTCTTCTAGAGAGTACTGTACCTCCTTCTCTAGCTATACACCCGAGGAAACATAAATACTCTCCAAGTTCCTCAACTGGCCCCAGCTCTGCAGAGCAGGGGCTGCAACAGAGGAGTAGTACAGCATGTAAGGACTATATCCTGTGCACACAGACTGCCGTTCCCTCTGAATGGCTTCTCCCCCATGTACAGAGGTGACTCCTGGTGATGCACTCATCCAGCTGCTTCAGGTGATGTACATGTGCCCACTTGAGTCTCTCCTGGAAAATGTCATGCCTTCTTAAGGATTGTTCACACCCATCCATATACATACACATGTAAACAGCATGATAGCACATTAACACAGTTATGACCTATGATAATGGCAGTGAAACATGAAAGCTTCTCTCCTCATCCTTGTTTTTCTGGTTTGAAAGACTAGGGTGTGACTCCCTGAGTGGAGGGAAGAGGGGTAGGTGCTCCTGTCAGTTTAGCAGCCGTGCTCCAGCACTGGCAAGGCAGCTGCACTGCAACTGTATGCAACTCAAGAGCTTCAGGTCACTTCTGACTCCAGGAGGCATTTATTGTCGCTAGTAATTGTTACTTCCTTACACAAAGCAAACAAAAATACCCGCTGCACCAGCACAATCACCTGCTGTGGTTTACACAGGGGGAAAGGAGTGGGCAGTATGGCCCGGCTGATGCAAGAGAGTGCTCTGTGCCTTTTGGGTGATTAGGGACATTCGAAATGTTTCAGCCAGTTTTCAGCTTGTTTTCCTCTCTCATATGTGTACACCCCACACTAACCACGGGGACTGTCTGAGATAAATTGAAGTGCTAATAAGTGTGTGACTTGAAGTGCACAGGAGAGGGATATGCTTATGTCCCTTCCCTCCCAGGCCAGCTAGGAGGGCGGATGGAAGGGGCTGGGAGTGGTGAGGGGGAATGACCCACTGAAGATGACCGGGATCCAGTGCCCCAAGCGTTTTGCAAATGGCTTCCTTTCGTCTGAGCACAATGAGCTTGTGAAGCGAAAGGAGGCAAATGCCGTTTGCAGAAGAGCCGGGATTTTTTCTTCTTGTTGCAGGCAGGACCAGCTGCGTTCCAAACCCGTGACTGCAGCAGCCATGACCCCTCCGAAAGGAAATCTGAGCCCGCGAGCAGTTGTGCTTGGGGAGGGCCGTGCTCTCACGTTTCTCTGTTTTGTTTTGGAGCCTCTGATAAATAGTGGACTTGCTTTTTCCCTTCGTTTCTTTTTTTACTTTCTTTCTCTCTCTTTTTTTTTTTTTTTCACTTAATGTATTTCCACAGCCTCAAGGAAGGAATTTAAAAAAGAAAAAGGAAAAAAAAAAAAGAAAAAAGAGAAGAAAAAAAGGTTCTGGCATGGGAACAAGTATGTTTCAAATTACAGAAAGGATGTGAAAGGTTCAAGAATTTGAGCCCTGACTCCGCCTGTGTCTGTCTCCACCCCCCCCACCTCCCACCCCCCATCCCCCCAGAGAGTAGCTCGCATTGTGGCTCCTTCGCTGCGCCGCACAATAAGGTGGGAGCGGGAATATCCCGCTGGGCGGTGCGGGGAGCGGGCACAGGGTGCCCTTGGCGGGGCGCGGGCGCTGCGCCGCCCGGGCCTCCCGCACCCTGCCCGCCTCGCCGGCTGCTGCCTGCCTGGGCTTCCGAGGCTTTCAACCACCCTTTTCTCAGCTCGCTGTTTTGAGCTCGGGTTTTTTGTCTCCTAGGGTGTGCGTGTGTGCGTGTGGTTTAGCTACATCCCAGGAATGTGCAGAGGTCCCACTTCTGAGGGCGGAGCGCCCTCTGCTCGCTGGGAAGGGGGGAAAAGCAGGCAAAAGTGCAGCTCTAGGGTGGAGAAACAAGTTTCCTGCTGCTGCTGAGGCTTAGACACTTGCCCACAGGAGCCTGTGCATGGACACGTCCGTGCCCTCGCGGTGACTCGAGGGAGGGTCGGTGGCGGCGCTGAGCGCTCTGCAACGCCCTCGACTCGACGTGCGCTCGCTGCTTGAGTCCTCAGCCACAGTACCCCGCGTAGCTGGCTCCCACTGCAGATCCACAAAAAGATGGGGTGAGGAGAAACCACTGGCAAAGAGGACGGTTGAAATGGCCTGATCTTCCCTTACAGGGGAAGATCATGATTAGATCCAGTCTCAGTCCCTTATGGAGGATCATATCCTGGAGACCTTCTCCATCATATGACCACTTTATCCCGTGACCCCAGATGGAAACACAGACCACCATGGAATGCACATCCTCAGTTTCCTGAAAGGGGGAATCCTGCGAATAAGATTACATGGCAGAACATTATTTTCTTGTCCTCCTGTAATGTGATCAGGTACCCCCTTCCCATAAGGCTGTGAAAGCTGGCATATTTGTCCCTTGAGAGTTGCACAGCTAATTGCATGTCTGTGAGGTAACTAAGGTCTTCATGAAATGTCTGGAAGACCAATCTGTCAGGTCTGTGACATGTGTCTGGCTGCCATCTCAGCAGCCTACAAGAAAGAGGGTGGCAAGGAATGAACTATGGCTTGATTGAATTTTCTGTTGGGCCAAATTCAGAAGGAAATCTTTTTGGTTGGGCGCTCTGGATTAAGAAGCTGTGGAAGAGCTTCAGTGTTGTTGATAGATAAGGACTCACCCGCTTAAGAAGAAAAGAACAACTATAACATAAATCTTCAGGAGCTGAAATGTCTATTATGGTCTTGACCTTTACTAGTATCTTGTAAAAACCATTAGCACCAGTCAATTAACTCAAATCTGCTGCTTCATGCTGAAAAAATTAAATTTTGTCCTTGCAAATTTTCACGTCTCTTCAGATTCTGTGACTTTGCTGTAACAGATTCAGGTGAGGGGCCTGAAGCATCTGAGTTGCACTGTACGTGGCATGCCCCCAGTCCTATGATGCTTGATTTTTTGCGTGGCTGCAAGAAGCCCTTTTGCATAGGGCACATGTCCACTGATACACACTGACCACTCCTTATATGGATGGGAGGCTACTGGAACAAAGAACTATTGATCTAAGTTTAAAAGAGGAAGACTAGGCTCAGTGTGCCCGCTTCGGCAGCCTGTGAGATTTCTCCTTTGCAACTAAAGCCAAAAACCTGTAGGCCAGTTCAGCTAGACAGATCAAAAGTCTTCAGTGTGAACAAGCTGAGATAATTTGTTGTAAAAGATTAGTCTTTATACTTACTCTGAGCTTTCCAGAGATTCTAATTAGTGATGTCTTTATAATGTCTTATATGTTGTCCTAAATATTGCAGTGGTGCCTAGGAAATTAGTCTGAATTGGGTCTCTTTCTGCTGGATGGGATTCATTACAAAAAGATTATTTTCCTTGCAAGACATCCAAAGGTTCATCTAAACTAGCTAACACATTAAATACCCTGGTATGCATGTTGTGTTTTCAAAACATATTACTTAAACTGTTATTTTCTTTCTAATATTGAAGAGCTCTGACAATGTCACTTGGCTGTATCACTCTCAGAAGGTATGGAAGATATGTAGTGTTTAGCCAGCTTTTTACACTGTCTAATTTTGTGCTGGCAGGGTGAATTCCTGAGGTATGTTAGATGAGTCTCAGAGCTGCCTTAATTTATGCTAGCCAAACCATTTCCTTCTGCACTATTTCACAGGTGCAGGATCAGCAGAGCAATTCATGTTCCACTCCCCGACCGCCCCTGCTCAGTGTCTTACCAGAGTTTATCCCTGAATTCCCAGCAAGGGGACAAATGCTGCCACCAAGCTTAAAAAAGCTTTATTGATCTGAGAATGCTCAGAGATCTGCACAATACAAACTGCAGCTACATCCCTCTACCACACTGCTTGCATGTGACCAAAATCTTCACTCTCAATTTTAGTTGCATCAGGCCACATAGTAGGACAGAAGGCTGCATTTAGTTCCTTCCCAGAGATTCAATCTCTTTCGATTTTGTGTCCAGCAAAATAAATAATTTTTATTTATCAAGCCCTTCTGGAATGAAAATGTGGTCTCAAACTCTTCAGCTGAAAGAAACCATCCAATCTCCCTGCAGGTTTTTCCTGGTGTAAAGGTACAATCTAGCTGCCACATTGTTGTTGCTCTGGAGTTTAAGTGGACACTCAAATAAATTAAAGCGACACCTGCCGCAGGCCAGTTCCCATCTCTATTTGATTATGTTGTTTTCTTACAGAAGATTTTTGATGGCTGTAGCTAATCCAGAAACTTAAGGGTGATAATTGAACAAATCAGTTTAGTTGGGCATCTGATTCTGTGCAAACCTAAGTGGAATAGTAATGCGTGACTAATACACAACAGCACTTTGCGTAAGATAAAGATCCATGTGTAACATATGGAAGCCCAAGACACTGTGGGAAGAAAACACCAAAGATATTGAACAGTATGTATGTGCTACTCCTCTACTCCAAAGTGCACCCTTTTCCTGTACAACAAACGGTGCTGTAAGGACAGTGAAGCAGGACCTTCACTCTCTGCCATGAGGTACCCTGAGATCCCATTGTTCTCTCTGCCTTATATTCCACTCTGGAAGCACGTGAAACTTTTCACTTCTGATCCAGCTTAACTGACCATAGAGCATCTGCCTGCTGATAAGCCAGGAAGCTCACTTCAAAGGAAAACCTGGGATGCTGCAAATCTCGTTTTCTGTTATGTAACAATGATTGTGTCATGCAAAAAAAACCCCCACTCTTTTTTTTTTTGGTGCAAATATAAAATCATTAAATGTTCACAACTCTCTGGCCTTAATTCTGAGTCTGCATATGTTGGTATTTCATTTTATGCCTCTTAAGCTGAAAAAAAAGATTCAAAAAAGGATTTCTTGGGGCTTAGGTGGAGAGAGAGGCACAGATATTTTTCTCTGGTATAGCCAGGGCATGGTGAACAGTTGGTCAACAGACTTGGAGCCACTGAAGAACATCCTAGGACATGTCCCCAGAAATGCAGACTTATCTACACTCAGGTCTGTGGATCAGCTGCTGTAACTTCGGGGGGTCCATGAGATACTAAGACTGTCCTGCAGCAGTGACACCTCTCTGTACACATCACACATGTGGGCCAACAAGCAATGGCAGAGTTGTCACATCAGTATGGACCAGTTGTCAGGTATCTTCAGTTCCTCAACCACAGCCCCAGTGAGTCCAGCACAAAACATGCCACAGCCACTGCTCACTGACCTACCAGCCTCTGGAGCAGGGTGCTGGAGGAACATTGTACAACAGTTAAAATGATGCTCCCGCTGGTAGTTCTTCACAGGAAAGCAGCAATGAAGTAGTCGCGGGAAGAGTAGCTCTGGTGAGACCCCACCTGCATCTGGTTCTGGGGTCCACAGCACAAGAAGGACATGTACCTGTTGGAGTGAGTCCAAAGGAAGGCCACCAAGTTAATTAGAGGGATGGAGCACCTCTCCTTTGAGGAAAGGCTAAAAGAATTGGGACTGTTCAGCTAGGAAAAGAGAAGGCATTAGGGCAACCCAATTGTGGCCTTCCATTACCTGAAGGGAGCCTGCTGGAAGGCTGGAGAGAGACCTTTTATAAGATTATGTAGTGACGGGACAAGGGGGAATGACATCAAACTGAGAGCGAGTAGGTTCAGATTAGACATTAGTAAAAAATTCTTTGCTCTGAGAGTGGTGACACACTGGAACAGGTTGCCCAGAGCAGTTGTGCATGCCCCATCCCTGGAAGTATTTAAGCCCAGGTTTAATGGAGCTCTAAGCAACCTGATCTAGTGGAAAGTGTGTGTGTGTGTCAAGGACGGGGGGTTGGAACTAGATGATGTTTAAGCTGGTTTCCAGCCCAGGCCAGTGGATGACCCCATGAGAACAGGCTCCGGGTGAGGCCTCCGTGCCTCGGTGTGCCGGGCCCGGCCGGCGCGGCACGGCCGGGGCTGTGCTGACCCCTGGCGGCCGGCGCGGGCACTGCCGGCCCCGCGCGCCCCGGAGCCTGTCCCGCAGAGCCGCTGGGGGTGAGGGCTCCCACAGCCCAGGGACGGGCACCCACCGCTCCCCGCCCTCTCCGAGCCCCACTGCAAGGACCTGCAGGTTTGGTGTACGCTCCTAGGCTGCTTAGGGGTGGGGTAGAGTTAATTTTCTTCCCAGTGGCTGTGCTTTGATTTGTGCTGAACACAGGGTTGATAACAGAGAGATGTTTTTGTTGTTGCTGGGCAGAGCTTACATAGAGCCAAGGCCTTTTCTGCTTTTCGTGCTGCTAAGCTGGTGAGGAAGTTGGGGGTGCATGGGAGGTTGGGAAGAGTCACATCCAGGACCGGTGACCCCAAGTGCCCAAAGGGATATTGCAGACCCTGTGACATCACGCTCAGTATAGAAAGTGGGGGAAGGAGGAGGAGGGGAAGGATGTTCAGAGTGATGGTGTTTTGTCTTCCCAAGTCACCATTATGTGTGATGGGGCCCTGCTCTCCTGGAGATGGCTGAACACCTGCCTGCCGTGGGGAGCAGTGAATTAATTTGTTGTTTTGCTTTGCTTACATGTGTGGCTTTTGTTTTCCCTATTAAACTGTCTTTATTTCAACCCACAAGTTTCTAGCTTTTTACCCTTCCAGTTCTCTCCCTGATCCCGCTAGTGGGGGAGTGAGCAGGTTGCTGCTTGGGGCTTGATTGCTGGCTGGGGTTAAACCACTACAGCTTCTGTGAAAATGTACCTCGGTGTTTAGAAATAGCCAAGAAACACTAATGACTTTTCAGGAAGGATTAGGAAAAGAACAGAAAACCCCACAGTCTTATACCCCTGCATGTGCAAACTGGCCAGCATTTCAAATGCTGCTCTGATTCTTCATCTCAAGCCCCCACATATTTCATAGGTGAAGGGGGCGCTGACTGCAATCACGAGTCAGTTCTGGAAGAGTCACAGGCATCAGAGGACACAGACCTGCTGGGGTAATGAGCTGAAGCCTTCTGAAGGTGACTACTAAGCAGACGTTACCAATACCATCATGCCCACAGTCATCTTGACCTCTGATTAGGCACTGGAGCCGCCTGAACTCCATCAAAGGTTTCAAGATATTTCAAAGATTTTTTTCTACATGGGAATTCCGTTGGGAAAGAGAGACTTATCAGGTTGCAACTAGCTTCTTTTCCTTTCCACCGAAGGCTGATCTTCCCAAAGTGGCCAACGTTTCCCAGTTCTTCAAGATTTTTGTTGTAAAGTCTATGTTGGCAGTTGCTCACATGGCAAAATGTACTTCCTGTACATATTAACATTTTCTAGATTCTATTTTAAAATAAATATTAATATATTCAAGGCTTTAATTCCTTCTTAAGAACTGTTAAAATGTATTTTTTATTGTTGGTTTAAAAAAAGTACAGTATCTAAGCCATTTAAAATCTGTTGTCTTCCATCTCTCTAGCATATTTTTCCCATGGAGATATTAAAGACAATTTCTATCACCCATAACTTTTTAAGCAACATGAGCTGTAGTTTCTCATGAATTTATTTTTTTTCTCTTTCCCTCTGTCAGATCTGCTAAGGTGGCAGGGGATGACTGCAGGGCCCTTACCTCAGTCTTTGTCCATGTGCTTTACCTTAAAAGGAGGTAATAACAATGTATGAGTGTTTTAGTTTCCCAATTACCACCTTTTGCCTTCATCTTTGCAAGTAAGTTCATCACTGTCAGCATACAGAGCAAGACAGATTTGGTAACCAGGTTCAAAGGACCAATCTTTCCTTAATAGAAAAAGACCAAACTGTATAGGAACCTGCTGTGCAATGGAACATCAGCTTAATTTTTACATTCAATAACTTAGACTATCAGAGCTCCTCAGTGTTGGGCCTCCCCAAGCCCAGAGCCACTCTGAGCTTTCTTTCAGTGGTTCTCATACAATCTTGCATTGTCTGACCTGCCTCCTTGCTTCATTTTTATGGCTCTTCCCTCTCTTCCTTCTCAATTTTGCCTTCCACAGGCTTCTGTGCTGGCTCCTGCTCTTTTAAGTGACTGATTGAAAAGAAGTGAACCAGTATTAATCTAGTAAAGTGAACCTTCTCTGTCAGATAAAGCTGCTGAGAGGATCTTGAGGAAACAGCCTGAGGTAGGAACAGTAAGGACAGCAAAGGTCACAACTCTTCTGACTCTTGTCTGCAAGGTGAATATTACCATTTCACACATGCTACAGTGCTAAAATGCATCAAGGAGCTGGATAAGGGGTATATATCTGTATCTGTTTTTCCCCTTATATCAACTCTGCCACATTAATGACAATGACATCAGATTAAGTCTTTGCTGGCCACTGGGTTTCAACAGTTTCATCTGCTTACTGCTTAACCACAGTTTTGTAAGTTGTGCCTGAAGTACATGTAACCTCTGACTCAAGATTAACCAGGCTAAAGCACATCTAGCATCTGAGCATGGATGCTTTTAGTATGGCACTGATATATGTGAAGGAATAAAGACTGGACCCAACAAAGTAATTTGCTTCTCTCTGAAAACATTAGGAGCCTAAGAGCAAAATGGACCCATTGCTTCTAGCTTGAAAACTAGACTACAGCATATATTTAAACCCATTAGTATGTGCTGAGGGATGGGAATATTTGGGCATGATTAACAGGGCTTTCAGCTGATGAGTCACATGTCAGAACTGACTGAAAATCTAGGGGGACTTTTGGGACCAATGACAAGCAGTTTAGCCTGCAGCGACTGACGGCCTCTTAGGAGTTTGCTGCTGAATGCTCAGGCTCTCAGAACTTGGACATGATTGCTACAGGCACTAAGGAAGAGGCACTTTCAAGAGAATGAAAAGTTCCGTAGTTTGAAAGCGAGTTTCCAGGGAAAAGTAGGTCTCCTAAGAAGAGAAATCAGAGAGAAGGAAAAAAAAAACAAAAGTCCCTGAGGACAGAGGAAAAGTTCTGAGAGCACAGATATGCTGTCTTTGCAAATCTTACTCTGGCTTCAGGGGGGACAGTGTTGAGCTGATGCTTCTCATCTTAGGCTTAGAATGGATGAAAATGCCATTCAGCTCTGAGATTCCTGCAAGATTCTCATGGCAAGTTTATCCAGTAGGAAAATAAGACTTGTAGTTTGATTCAACAGAACTTCTAAGCATACAACGTGCTTTTTCATCTACCTTTTACTTACGTAAGTCATGGACTGGCCAAAAACATGTCCCTTCACATTCTAAGATGAAAAAGGTTATGTTTATTTGGTATTGAGCGAAATTAAAAAAAGAAAGATGGACCAGGAGTCACTCACCTGTAATCCACAACTGCTGTCTGAATCTGGTGTAGATTGTGCACTAGTTCGCCAATGTGGACTCAGTTCAGTGGGATGCTTTGTTGGTAAGAGAAGAAGTGCTAGTGCTAGAAGTGCTAATTACCTGCGTAATTTTAAGCAGAAAAATCCTCCATATCAGAGTGGGGCCTGGCTGTCTTTTAATAGGTGAGCAGATGGCCTGGTGCATGGAGGAAGGGAGACAGAAAAAATCCAGAATGGTGGTGGGGAGGCAATTTAAATCTTTTTTTGTATTTTTGTATTTTTTTTGTAAAAGAATAACATTGACCATTACTACTGATCCCAAGCACCACAGTGGTTTTGGCAGGTGGAAAACTGTCTACTCCATTGTACAGGTGAGGGTTTAGATGTCTGTTTTTTACTTTCTTGTAGCAGCAAGACATAAGAATCTATCAAGATCCTGTATATCCTATACAACCAGTGGATGTCTGTGATATTCTAAAGTTGGTCCATTATCATTGATGCCACCTGCAGTATTCATTGGGTGTCATGGCATTTCTGTTGGTCTCATTCTAGGCTCAGCTTTTGCTCTGAGTGAATTTAGCCTTTTAGCCTGAACAGTCACAGAATCACAGAATAGTCTGAGTTGGAAGGGACCCAGAAGCATCATCATGTTGCCAGCAAAGCTGGCTGGTGGCTGTGCTGCAGCAGAGAGATTTCCCTAGAGCAGTACCATACCAGAAGAGCATTCTGGCCATGCTTTCAGAGGCACACTTGCATCAGGGCTTTCCAGAAGGCTGCCACAGGAATCTTTATGTTTCCATCCTTATCAGTATTCCAAAAAAACGTTCTCAGAGTTGTAGGTTGTGCTGTTTCAAAGAGTTCTATTGGAAGCAGAGATAAAACACAGGCATGACCATAAACAGCCACTGATACTTGTCTCCAGCTCTCGTCTCATTCTTCCATCTGTCACCCTGCTTTTATTCAGCCTGTCACTGAGAGATATGAGTTCTTGACTCCTTGTGCAGTCAGCCTTTTGTCAGAACAAAGACCTTTTGTTCAGGTTAATTCCGTTCTTCTCAGTTATACCTCCTTCTCCCTCTACCTTGAAACAAGACTCAGTAGTAAACCTGACTTTCTTTTTCTTACAATTGCATATGGTTATTTGGTCCTCATCCCAGCAGCCACTGCTTGGCTAGGCTGTCTAATCCAGACAGTTCTGTCCCCCAGATCTCTGATCACTTTAGTTACTCTTCTCTGAATTTTGCTTCTGTTTGAATGAGGATACACTGAATACCATAATGGCTATTAGAAACTGCAAAGCATGGTAGTGCAAGTGTCACTAGCTGTGAAGCACAGCAGCATTATTTGATGTGAGCTAACAGCCCAAGCTTTTGCTTAAGTTCATCTGAAACCTTATCCACAGCTAAATCTCACCCAATTAGCTGAAAATCTGCACAGCAGTTAGGAAACACAGTGAAGCTGGTAGTGCAAAAGTGTTACTTAGCTCAGCAATGCTCAAGTGCTTGAGTTGGCTTCTAGCAAGGAGGACAGCACCATCTGCTGCTATCCATGGAAACTGCAGACCTTGAAAAGCTGAGTAATGTCTATTTCAGATAGTAAATACTGTATCCTTGTAATACCATGTCCTACTTTTATGAAGCACTTTAATTTTGATGCTAAAGCAAAACTGTCAGTGAAGGGTTCTATGACAGTCACCTATTGGGATGGGCTTGTGATGAGGATGGACACTCATTAGGATCAGACCTGAAATCAATCAGTTGTTTTACACAGCGAGCAAATATCTATTCACGTTCCGTTTTTTTCTCCTCAGTGCTCTAAGATCCCGAGGTAACAGCTTCTCCAGAAGATCAAAGGCTCTGCTTAGTCAGTCTGTGTGTACTGAGATGTGTGAACATTGTGACTCTCTTTGTGCATTTACTTTTCTGAAGGAACTTGGCTGAATTTCTCACTTGAAAGAAAACTTACCCCTTTGAACCTCCATCCCTCCAAGTGTCTGGAGCATGTGTACTGTGTACAGGGAGCTAAGGACACAAATTCAGTAGCTCACCTGAATCACTTCCATGGGATTTGGATGCTGTTGGGGATCTTGGTAATACAGCCTTTGACCTCACTGTAGATGGCATCTAATTCATGATGCGTTTAACACACCAAATCCCACAACTTGGTAAAAGTTCAACTCATTGTGGTACAGAGGGCAAGGAAAGTGCAGTCAGTGTGGACCCAGAGAACAACGAAGCCTTTCTTGTGTTCATAAATGCATTAGCCATTCTCTCCTAAGGTTGGTGCCTTCTGCTATCTCTGCTCTTCATTTTCAGGAAACCCCTGGAGACCCAACCATAAATAAGTGTTCATCATTCTCTTTTTCCATGTCTGAGACAGAAAAAGATCTACTAATTTGTATAGAAATTAGCTTAATGCAAGGTAGGTGTTCACTAGTAAATGTCTACACCAAAGACCTCTTTTTTTTGGCATTTCAAGTGATTCAGGTTCATCTCTGAGACAGTTATAGATGGGTCTCCTCTCCATTCTGTTTGGACTTGCAGACTGCAAGTTGAACAGTTAATGGCCACATTGTGCCACAGAGTTCTGAAAAAATAAAAATCACCCAAGACCTTAAAGGAAGAATATCTTCAGCAATGGAGCTTTATAGCCCAGACAAGAAAGATGATCTTCTCTGGGAAGGGGCTGGGTGTCTCCAGATGAAAAGAACTTCTGGCAAAGCTCTGCTTCATTGTGTAACCCTAAGAAGTAGTTCCAGTCAGCAGAAGAAGGCCCAGCATTTGTTTTTTCCTAAGAATTTCAAACAGGGTAGTGACAGCTCAGCATTTCAAATGAGCTCATGTTTTAAGTTTTATGTTTTAACATTTACTGAATGGGCAGCAGCACAATGTCCTGATTCAGGGATTTGGAATATTAGAAAGTAAGCTATCAATGTGAATATTATTGATGTCACTGTAAATTATTTTTCTAAATTTAAATTATGACAAATTTTACTTTGCTTTGATTGATCTCTTAAAGACGTGACTATGATTTTGTTCATACCCATGATGACAGGGGAATTGTTCATGTATTATGTTAGTTATATACTTAATTGTTGAAAGTTTCAAGGCAGCTCAGGAAATTCATGAAAGCTTTTGTTTCTGTTAGAAACCACTGTTAGAGGTTCAAGCACTGTATTTTTCCCTGAAGTTTATAAATAAAGTTTGCCAATGCATTCTTACAGCTTCTTTTTGGAAACTTAAGATCCACTGTTCTGCAGATCCATCTAGAAGCTTATCATCTACTGTGCAGGGAGCTCTTGACTGTTACTACTCAAACCCAGTCTTGAACTAGTCTGGGTCCAGCTGGGTTTATTAACTTTCATTCAGCACCAAGGGTCTGATGGATGCAGAGCAGCTCTCTGAAGAAGCCATTCAGACATCCTTGCACTATGGACAGTAGCAGAGTGACCTAGTCCTGGGAATGCAGCACAGGAAAGCTCGAGCTGGCTTTAAGGCTGCTGGCTCTCCCCAGAGTTGCCAGCCTGGTTTGACCCCCTGGCAAAGCTGGGGGACTGCCAGTATAGCCTCAGGAGCAGCGTAGCCAAAGCACCATGTCTGGCCTAACAAACTGTGCTGAGGTCGGGCAGCACCTGGAGGGAGCCAGCTTGGGCATTTCTGCATGTTTGACACAGTCAGTCCAGTCTAGAAAAACAACATGCAAGCAGTTGAAAGGCAACTGTAGTTTCTTTTGTACTGAGATGCTGAAGATGAGCATGTGCCGGCTACTTTGATTCATGATTTGTGAAAATGTTTGATTGCCAGTATCTGCAAGTTGGAACCCTATAAAGAGTAGATTGTAAAAAGAATGTGGGCAACAGTCATGCTTAGAAATGTTGTCAGAAGGAATAAGCTGTTGTTAAAAATGTGCCTTTCTATTGCTTCACCATTGCTAGTACTGTCAAACCCATGCAAAGGTTTCTAGATATGATCCATATTCCTCTTATAGACACACTAATTATTCATTCTTTAAAAGTGAAGATAAGCATGCATCACTGAGAAAAGGGGCAAAAGAGGCTTTTGTTTATGTCTTCCCTTAAGTTTCCTGTAAAGGATTAACACCTTTACCAATTTCTCAAAGATTTAAGACAATGTAAGGTCTTTGGCACTGTATATTTACAATTACTCAGAATTGAAATGCAAGACTTCCTACGTCACAGGTGGAATGAAATCTGTCAGACAGATGAGGTGTTTACCTACAAGCATTTGATTCGGATACAGAAATGTCATTGTAAATTTATGTCATTGACCATTTATGTTGTGAAATGCCAGGTAATTTAGACTTTTTCAAGGGTGAGGTGAAGAAAACAACTATTAACCCTAAAAAGCAGATTCATAGTGAGATTTAGGTTGCAGATTAACTCCTTGTCTCGAAGTTTCTGAAGTGTTTCCTTTTAAATAAATGCATTTCAATAATCTCTTGTAATGCCTGAGAATTTAGCTAAAATTTATTTTTCTTTCCAATTTTATTAATTGTTTAGGTTATTAGTAATAAAACTAGCAGGACCACATCTACTGTAATGCAGTCCTTTACACCCATACAGCCTGTTTTAGTTTTCCTTTGCAGAATGAGGCCTGACTCCTTGCAGACTTGGAAAATAATTCTCTTTGATCTTAATTTATGCAGGAAAAAAATCTTTACCCTAGAGGAATGCCTGTTCTTCAGATGATCTCTGCTGAAAGTACTCGATACTCTCAGGAAAGACTATGGATGAATATTATTTATTCTGCTTATTTTTAGTTTCTTTCTTTAATATAGTAACAAAGAAACACATGCAGATGCAACTTAGATACAACCCATTATATGAGTGTCCAAAACTGCCCATGAACTTTATTTTTAGCTTGTTTCAAGTGTGAACATAATATTTATGTTCCAAGTCCCAAATGTCATTTTTGTGAAAACGCTCTTTCCTTTAATCACAGTGCTCCCAAACATGGATGGAGGGCCCTGAGGCCCCTAGCACCTTCTGTAACTGCTCCCATGAAGAACCAGTGGATGGATGGGAAGGCCAGGACTGGACTAATATATACCCAGGTCTCTCCCCAAGGTTGGTCTGCAATGCAACCCCTGCTCTCACTCAGGAGCTTGGGAGCATTTCTCAGTCTCCTATTTCAGAAGCAATAGAGGCAGCACATGAGGTTACAACAATATGTGTCATGCTCCCACCTCGCTACAGAGTATACTAAGATTTGGTCTCTTTGGTTTCTTTTTCCTTTCTACCAGCCTTTTAACGTTTGACTTGGATTTTTTTTTAAACAGAACTGCTTTGCTTTCAATGCCCTGAAGCATCCATCTTCTATTCCTCAGACATACTGACAGAGTATCAAAGTACTTCACAGTATCTAGCATCTTAGGCTACCCTGGAGAAAGACAGCTCAGGGGATGAATAGAATTTGTCCTCCAGTGGTAATTCACTCCTTGTTCTAGTTCTGCTGTTACAAAATGGAAGGGAGTGAAATGTGGTGAAACTACAAGCACCTCTCCAGAGTTAGACCAAAGCCAAATTCTTCATGGCTCCTGGAAGGGCTGTCAAATACTAGCCTCTTTTTATTAATGACTGTGCAATAAATGAAACAAACAGCAAGTGGCAAAACAGTCTTGTAAAGGGGCAGCTCTGTGATCCACCCACTTCCTAAAAATGCATAGTGTATTGTCCTGGAGTCTTGAATTTGGAGGCAGATCTTTCTGATGGTTGTGACTAGTGCAGTGGCATCTTCTGTGGTCAGGAGATTACTGGCCATCTGTAAAAGAAGAGACATAGATCCAGACTTGATGAGAATGAGGATGTCACATCTAGCAGAAGGCCTGCTGTAACCTCAAGGATGACCCTTTCTTCCCATTCTTCAGCAGGCATGTGGAACAACTGTGGTCCCTTTCAATGGGCTTGTCTGTTATCTCGCCATATCTTGTCTCTGTCCCACAAAAGTCTGCAAGCTTCCAAGTGGAGTTACCTTCTCAGTTTCTCTCTGCCTCCTAGTGTGAAATTCCACCTATCAGGTCCTTTACATCTGTCATACAGAAGGATGTGATGTAGATCACATTCAGTCGTGACGGGGAGAGACTGAGGCAGTGGGCTGCATTTGAATGTGTACTTGCTAGTAAGGCCTCTCTGGATGGGGTTGTGCCCCTTGGGACATTTCCCATTCTCTTGGCTCCTCTTGGCAGCACAGCAGATCAGAGCTCAGGCTGGTCCTCTGCCTCCAGCCTGCTACAAGGTCTGGCTATCTGGTGTTACAGGGTTGGCATTGCCATGTGCCTCTCCTAGTGCATGAACATCATCTCTCCCCGACCTTGGACCTCATGTGCAGTCCCCATTCCCACGATTAGAAAGAAAAGTTTCTTTGTTAACCTTGGCCAGCAGAAGACATGTCCTCATTTAGGTCCTTTGTGCTATCAGCTCCTAAGACAATCTGAGTGGCTACAGAGAGAGAGGAATGCCTCTGGGTAAGCTAGTGACTTTACCTCGAGCCAGGTTAAGAGCAAGGCACGCAGACACATTTATTTACATAATCTGAAATAGCAGTTCCAAAGACTGGTGTGATTGCAGTGATTTACAAAGACAGGGGGTCCAGAGACAGGCCTACATTAACAGCTTTAAAGATGCCCCTCAACCACCATACTGTCATTTGCAGGCTCTCAGGATGGTGATGTTAGATCTAGCTGAGAATGCAGCTCGCAAGCAAGCTGACTTTTCTGAGCTGAATTCCTAGAGTCTGGTCTTGGGTTGAGAAGATACATTAGCTCTCAGTCCATACCTCTGGAGGCATTTTAGCTGGTGATTCAGTTTTCCCCTTTCAGGGATTATTGATCCCTATCTTACTAGAAGACAGTTTTGGCTTTCTTTTTCCAGGACTTGATAATACTCCTTTATTTTAGGTAGTGCTGTGGCATTGCCCTGTTTTGGCAATGACAGTTTATCCTGTGCTTGAATAAATTCTTAGCAAATCATTTACATTGTGAAGGAGGAAGGTAGAGAGAGGGAGGATTTCTTATATTAATAGACACTGCCTGTTTTTCTCACTATGAAAAATGGCCAGATTCTCCTTGCCACATCTAAAATATCAAGACTCACCCTGCTTATGTTTGATTAGCAGAGGAGAGGAATTCAGCTTCATATGATAGCTGTGCCCAGCTGTACGTGTGCCAATGCCAATTCACATGCATCACACACCTCAAGGTGTAAGTTCTACTTAGAGCAGGGTACGTGTGAATTCATTTGTGTCTCCTGTGACACTGGGAGAGATAGGACTTGCTGCCAACACTTGCTTCTCATTCTCAGAGAGAATTTCTCATCCAAATTTTCCATGTATGGAAGGTTGGATGGAGGCAGATGGTGAAAAAATTTAGCTGACTTAAAAATATTCCTTTAAGAAACAAAACAGAAAGAAACAGATTCTGCAGTAATCTCTGCTGCTCCTTCTTCAAGTGAGCTGGAAGGAGAGAAGAGATGTAAAACCTTGAATTTTGGAGAGGCATTTTTCTGGACTAGGAAGGTCAAAAGTTTTAGTACTGATCTCTGTGTTGCCTGCAGGCTTTTTCAAGGCAGGGGCATGTTGACTTGCCCTCACTTCAGTTTTAGTTGTTCCATATTTTAAAAATATAGACTTTTATTAGAAAGAGATAACATATCAGTGGAAATACTGAACCAGGAGAAGGAAGGCGTTAATGAAACGGAAGGCATTGTGTTACTGAGATGCTCAAGGAACACTGGATGCTCACAGCACATGCTTGTGGCCACTATGGTAGCAGGTGTGTTGAACATACTGAGGGAAGAAGGACATTCAGATATTCATGCCAGTCTTTCACAGTGTAGTAACAGCACCTGAGATTACTGAAATACTAATTGTTTTGTTTGCTTTTCCTCTGAAGGACTACTAGCATGCTTGGGTTCTCACTTTGTCTGAACAGACAGATTAGGCAGCTTAATTTTATTCCTTCCTAGTCTGTGCCTCTTGCTTCTTACTGTGCAATGGCTAAAACCACTAGGTTTGGGCTACTTAAGAAAAACTGAAGTAGCTCCTGAACTTTGCAATCCAAAGCTTAAAACAAACAATAGTTCTGATCCTGTGAGATTTTAGTAGAGTGCAATTTTCTGCTTTATATGCCCTGGGGTTCTTCTCTTTCAGCCCCCTCCTCTCTGACAGACTGCTCTGTTACTGTGGTTTCTCACACTGCATATGTGTTCCCATACATGACTCACAGTTGCTAGAGTCACCTGCGATGAGGGTGAGCCTGTGAGCCAGCTAGAAAGCTCTGGATCTGGGTGCCCTGTTTTTTGTACTACCTACCAGGTCATGGGGCATTTTTGCTAGAGAAAGAAATACATGTTCACTGTGGTGACACTATCCAGCTCCCCAGTGCCTGTACTCCTGTGTCCTGGTTTTTGGCCAGAACAGAGTTAATTTTTTTGCAGTAGCCATGAGGGGGCAGAGCCTGGACCCACGTGGGCATGTCTAGGTTGTTATTCTCACCACCTCCTGTCACTGCCAGGGTTGTAAGTACAGGACTCTCACTTCCCAGAGGAAGGTGGGCATGATTTGCAGTCCAGGAAAAGCAGGGGTGCAGAGAGTCCATCATTCTGTGTCTTGAGGTCATGCCATGTCGAGTCAGTTGGTGAGCATTTTTTGCATGTGAATCATCCTCTTTTTGTATAATTTTGTTATTAATATTGTTGCTGTTACTGTTCATTTTCTTATCTCATTGCTGTTTCCAGTAAATTGTTCCTACCTCAACCCGTAATCTCTGCTTTTTTCTTTCTCAATGGAGAGGCTGTGGTTTTGTCATGGTCATAGAGAAAAGCAGTGGAGTTTCTAGCACTATTTAATTCCATACCACTCACATCATGGCAGGGGCGTGGGTTCAGCAACAGGAAGCTGGAGCTGGAAGTGGAAGGGTCACCATCTTTTTCTGGGCTTGGGCTTAGGGGTCAGCCTGGTGGAGCTAGCCCCTCTCTGCCACCAGTGGTGCCTTTCCCCTTTCTCTGAGCTGCAGCTTTTCTGGTTTGGTTCTGTAGGTTAGAGCTGGTGAACCCAAGGTGCTACTCTGAGAAAAGGAAAAAAAAAAAAAACAAAAAAGGGAGAGAGCAGTGGCCACGTGGAGTGGAGCCCAGCTGAGCCATGTGGACCCCAAGCTGCAGCCACAATAACCACAGCTGGAGCTGCAGCCGTAGCCCAAGCTGCAGCCAGAGCGTTCCAGTCCTGTTCCCACAAGGTCAGGCGCAAGAAAGGAGTCCCCAGCCTGTTTCAGAACCCTCTCAGGTCCCACCAGCTTTTGTCTTATTCCTGTTTTTCTGTTGTTTTTCGGGCTGGTTAACTGGAAAGTTAACCATGCTGGGCACTGTCTTTGCAAAGTGTCTTTCTTTATTTGGTGGGTAAAATACTCTTTTATTAATGTTGTTGTGGTTACTACTATTTTTCAATAAATAGTGATTATATCGTATAACCTCTCCTAGTGTTTTTCCCATTATTGGAAAGAAGCAGGTGAAAGAGTTTTATTTTCATGCTGTATTTTAAACCAGAACATTTTTTGTGCTGTTCCTAAACCATGACATCCTGGCTTTGCAAAAGTAATAAGTTACTGAGCATCTGTCCCAGGAGCTGTCCTCCTTTCTCAGAGAACTCCTTGTGGCTGAGGTTCAGCTCCTTCCCTTGGTAATTGCCCTACAGAGAGACAAGTCTGCAGAGGGAATGTGGTCTTCCAGCCAGCTGCAGCCAGATGCCATACCAAGGCCCCCAAGTGAGGATGAAAAAGAGGGATATCAGGCACATTGAAATTTTCAGTGCATGGGACATCAGCAGCACAGAGATTGTGGCACTGCATGTCCTCAAACAGGCATATAACATCACAGTGATTATCTTCCCGAAACAGCAAAAGCACTAGGACTTTGTGTTATGCAAACTTCTCTCATACAGCGCATGTCTTGCCTGCAACACATCCTGCAATTCTGTTCCTGTCCCTGTTCCACTCCCACCACTGTCCCTTGACCAAGAGCTCTTGCTTCAGGGCAGCTACTGAAAGTACCAAATGATTAAGAGGCTTTGAGACAGGAACTATCCACAGAAGTCAAGCCTCTCCAGTAAAAATATTTACTGGAGAATTGCAAACTTTTATGAAGTTGTGTTCTCTTACACGGTTCTGAAGATTTGTTTCTCCGCCAGACACACACAGCTGTCCTGAAAAAATGTTGATGCAGTTCATCGAGCACTGTGTCCTCTCAGCCTCTCTTATTTCTGAACTAAGCACTTAGCAGAATTATGCCAGGAAATCATGTGGGCATTGCCAAGTGAAATCATGCCAAGTGAGGGCTGGAAACGACCTTGGATTTCAGGTAACTCACTATTAATGCCTCAGCAAAGTATGATGCAGTCTCCTCTCCAAAGTTGTTTCCTGGGGAAGAAAAGTATGTTAACAATGCACTGATCTCTCCTTTGGTGTTGTGCTGGGATCTGCAGAAAGCTGTGCATTTAGGTAGAACCTCCAGTCCATCACAGTCCACATCTAGCTGCAAAAAGTTGTGGTGGGTTGACCTTGGCTGTACACCAGGTGCTCACCAAGCCTGTCACTCCCCTCCTCAGCAGAACGGGGGAGGGAATAACATAGAAAAAGCCCTTTTGAGTCAAGAGAAAGGCAGTTTAATAAGGCAAAAGAAAAGGTCACACACTAAAACAAAGGAAAAGAAAATATTTATTCTCTATTTCCCATTACCAGGTGGTGTCCAGCCACTTCCCAGAAAGTCAGGTTTCTGAACACAGTGTTGTATAGTAGTGTGTACACATAGTGGTCCAGAAGACACACATTTTAACAACAAATGTGCTGCCGCTTCCCATCCTCCCTTCCCTCTACCCATCACTTTTCTCGTAGCTTTTATTGCTGAGATGTATGGTATGGAATATCCCTTTGGTCAGGTTGGATCAGCTGTCCTGGCTATGTTCCCTCCCAAGATCTTGCCCACCACCAGCCTAATGGTGAGGGGGGATGTTGGAGAGATAGTGCTTGATGATTTGGGAGCCAAAACTTTCCTGCGTTTATTAACACTTTTCTAGATACCAGTAAAAATCACAGCACTATGAGGGCTGCTATGGGGAAAATTAATTCCATCTCAGCCAGACCCAATAGGGAAGTTAGTCACCATTCTACTTTGCTCCATGGAGTGGAATTACCCAAAGATGTGGGAGATGCTCCAGAAACTAAGTAAGTTTCTCTTGAGGGACTGGTTTTCAGAGATGCTGGAAATTGAGCAGGCCAAATATTTAATCACATCACTTTAAGTCTAGATTTCCACTGCTACTCTGGGTTCCCATCAGAGACATAGCTGAGAGATTGATTTTGCCCATAGTCTGAGTAATATTTTCAGGGTGAGAGACTGGAATGAAACACATATTACTTCACTTCTACTGCCATCAGTGTTTGTGTGCATACAGCCCCCCAAGAGCTGAAAAACATCAAGGTAGGACACATTATCCAAATGCAAACTGGCAATGGCTTCAGCTCCTGATATGTCTAGGTGCTCATTAGAGATGTTTTGGAACAAAAGAAGGGAGCATAAGAAGGATGAGTCCAAAGAGTGTACTGGTTTTACTGTCTTCTTAATGCCCAAGATACCAAGGGAATAATGCAAGACGAGCAATATGAGCAATGTTAGCCAGACAGTAATTAATGTGTAGGTTATAGGTGTATTTAACCCTGTATCCTTCCTAACACAAATAAAGCCCTAGAGTCATCAGTTTCACATAGATCTTTGTCTTCAGTGAACCAAGAGGCATTTGGCCAAGAATCTTTTCTTTCAGTGTAACACAGATCACATGGCCTATCAAAATGCATTTTGTATATCCCCATTTCAAATTGAAGGAACATTTGCACCAGTTCATATCTGAATGTTTTGCATTATTCCCTTAATCTGGTTAGACAAGTTTCTCCATGTCATATTGGAGAATGAAATTTCCTGACCAAAACACGTTTTCTGTTGGCTAAGCATAAACTGGAACGACTTAGTTATGGTAAATACTGTCACATCTGCTAATGAAGAGAACAGTTCCAGACTCACCAGACTGCCACTATACTTCTGCTTTTCAGAAGCTTGTACATTTTAAAAGTAGTGCAGCAGAAAATATCATGACTTTCAGAATGTGAATGTTTTTGCCTGGAACAACAGTTATTTGGTTAAAATTGGTTTTCTTTCAGATGCTTGAACTTTATGAGCAATAATTTTGACTACAATGTCAGATTGGGTACCAGTTCTTGAAGGGATGATTCTCTCACATCTCTGCTATGCACATGGCTCCTTCTACTAAAATGCAGTTGTCTTCCAACTCTAATTGTGTAATGGTTGTGGTGGACTGGGAAGACAGAAAGGTAAACAGAGACATGCAAAAAATTACTGCAAAATTAACAAGGAGGATAGTTTCCTTAGTTCAATGTTCAGACACTGGCTATTTCCTCCAAACTTCAGGAAGCATTGCAGGTCTTGAGCAGGCCAATGATCAGGGGATGTGACAGAGCCATGGCAGTGGGAATTGGTATACAAAAGAGATGTTTTCCTGGACTGATTTTGACTGGGTTGGACTTCGTGTTGCTTTGTGCCAGCCTGGAGACCCAGGTTCAGCTCTGAGCTTCAATTCAGGCATCTTGGGCCTGTCCATTGGTGAATGTAGCACCTTCCTATGCAGAACCCAGAGCGGGATATGAGTCCCTTCAGTCCTATCTGTGGCCCTGTAGGGGTTAGAAGCACCGTGTCCCATGGAAGAGCATCAGTTGCTTTTGGGGGTAACTCCATGAAAGGACATCAGTTGCCACACGAATCTTTCATGTGCAGAGGATGAGAAACATTAGGGATGCGCAGAGTTCCTTTGTTTTTTTCCCCCCACACTGTACTCATTGATGACTTTCAGGGCTGGGAGAGGCCTAAAATTCCTGTTGTTCTTGAGACCACTGCCCTCACTGTTACTGGCTACTCACCACCATAGCCCTTACAATGTCTTTGATACCTTTATGTCCTAGATCATGGTGGTTGCAATTTATGTAAGGCTTGGCCAAGTTTTGAATAAAGTATGAGACAGTGTACTAGTTTGAAAGCAAACCAGTGAAAGACTTGAAATCAGAACTACAATTTAATAGGAAAATTAAAAATAAATGCAGTAGTACAGAAACGCTGACAGTGTCAGAATACAGCCTGACGCCCTGTTGGTCAGGGTGGTGGTAGCAGTCCGATTAGGTGGTGGCTGCAGTCCTTCTGAAGTGATAAATGTGGTTCTGTTGAAGGGGTGATCCTGTAGAAGGGTCTGGTCTTCCTCTGAAGGTCCAGTGTGGTTATGTAGCTCTTTTCCTCTGGGAACCCGGTAGGTGAGGGCTGAGTGTGAAGTTCCAAACCTCAGATTACATTCAGGTAGGAATGCTTGGTTCCTCCCTCTGGGTGGAGCATCTCACAATGGAATGATGTAATTTTATGAGTCATGCAGTGAGGCTTGATAGCCCACTAAAAGAAGATATCCCCTGTGGAGGGAGTTATCAGGTATGTGTTATGGAGGAGATAAAGAACACTGCCCCACCTGGTTTTAACAGAGGTGATAGAATACGTGCTTTTGGTTACATCTTACATTGTAGCCTAAGACAGACAAGCACCACTTCCATCAGCCTGCATGCTTCCAAGTATACGGGCTCTGTGCCCATAATGTCTGCAAAGGCCTTCTCAGGATCTGCAGAGAAAAAGTATATTAATGAGTGGTGCATTAAGTGTTCCCCCTCCTCTATTAAATAAATAAAGCTACTTAATAAAATTAAGTAACACTATGCAACAACAGTGCAGTTTTACTCCTTATGCATTATCATCCCCTGGTTTCCCCATCCCTTTATCCCAGACTTCCAGGAGTAAATGTATCCTCCTTGCTTATCTGTTTGATATACAGTGACTTGCTGCAGCTTCTCACCAGTCTGCAATGTGACTGAACCTTTTTTGGTGTAATTGAGAACTTTTGACATCAGGAAAAAACTTTTTTTTTTTAATAATCTTAATTGAAGCATGCATCTGATATTGCCAGCAGAGGTAGGGCACCTCAGAACATTCTAGCTTACAACCAGCAGAAAGAATCCCAGCATTTTCATCTTGGCCATTGGGTGTTGTTGACACAGCTGCAGTGAGACATATCAGTGCAGCTGGAAGCTGTATTTCCACAAAAACCTGTCATTTGGAATTCCTTCATCAAACTCCATACTTAGAGCTCATATTTCTCCATGTTGTTATATGCATTCAGTGGTCTAACCTCAAGACGAATTCCCCTCTCAACAAAGCCATTTTCCGGTTCAGTCTGAAGCCTCTAACAAAATAGTCCTTGTTCTTGTGTTATTATGATTTTTGATTTTCCTTCCATTTATAACAAGTTAGAAAGTTCTCTTCCTAAATTATGGATAAATCCTACTGTTACAAAAATGAATGCAAGACTTGTTTAATCAGATGACTGACTTCATGAGGCAGAAAATAAGAGGAGAGCCACCAGAAAAGACTAGGACAGTTGTGGCAAACCCATGGTGTGTAGACCACAAGAGCTACGCAGTGTTTCATCAGGAGTGCACAAACAGGGCCGCAGTCCCATCCTTGGTTTCAGCTAGCTGCTCCTCCTGCTCTATTAACAACTAGAGGAGACACTAAAGAACAAAGAAATAGTTCTGGTGCGTAGAAGGCAGGTGAAGAAAGATGTTTGACATCAAAGGGAGAGGTCTTAAAGGGAAATTCACATCCCCCTCCCCTGCCTTTATCAATAGCCAGATTACATGTGGCTGTCAGAATTCCGGCAGGATCATGTCCTTGGTCTCCTTTTTGAATATATACCAGTTGGTAAGTACAGCTCTGACTGTAAGGAAAGGCAGATGGTCAGAAATCATTCAGTTTCAACCCTTAGGTCAGTGTCAGAAGCTTGCATTGCCTTCTCTGCTGAGGCATCAGCCAGTGACACAGACTCCTGAGACTCACCCATTTTGGACATCATTCTGGTCTACCATGAAACACATTCAGTTTGTCAATGCAAGCCTAGCAGAGATGTGACTCCCTGGATGTGATAGATCTTCCATTCCTCTCACTGAAGACCTTCTTCAACATGCTGTGGATGTACTCCTTCTGCATCCCTGCTTCCTGCCCTGCACTCCCTGCATACTGTATGTGTGTGGTGCTGGCGCCAGTGTGGGGATGGGCTCCCTCTGGGGCTTGGCAGTGATGGACAAATGTCTCCTCAAGTTCTTCAGGGCATGTGCAGGGAACTCCCACATTAGGTTCTTGTTCCCTCACAAGCTGCCTTTTTCCCCTTTCTCAATTTCTGAGCCCACCAGGCAAAGCAATTTTTTTATCTTCATCCCATTTCCCCACAAACATGCAAGCCAAACTGATACCAGCTGCTCCTACCTCTCTTGAACTGACTCACAATTCCCCAGGCACAGGGACTGACTTTGTGATCAGACTCTGGGAATGCTTTCCAGTATACTCTTCTTGCATGGCAGAAGAAAAAGCATTTGAATGCTACTGTATATTGGGACTGAGTGCAAGTAGACTCACTGGAAGCGATACAGCTTCTCTTGCCCACAATTCCTAATTTATTTTATAGTTATAAAGAAAGGGAATTTGGAAAATTTCCTTCTAAGGGGACTAAATGCATTAAAAAATAATTACGTGTTATTTTGCCAAAATAATTTCTGGCTAATAGCATAATACATTTTTTTTCCTACTCTGAATCTTCCTTTTCATTCCCTGTCACTGCTTTTACTGCCTTCTTCCCTGACTCTTTATTTCCCTTTAAAGTTCCAGGCTATTAACCTGTAATTTTGTACCCTTCCTGGGTGTCACCTAGCATTGATGTGTGATGTGGAGCAGTTTTGCTGTTCCTTCAGATCTATGTGGGGGAAAGACTGGCCAGCTGGCACCCACATCACCACATTTCAACCAGTTCTGCAGCTGCATCTCCTTTTTTAAGACCCTTTCCTTCTGCCAGATTTTATTTGTCAAATGATGGGTTTACTTGCATTACTCCAGTGTGAGAAAGACAAAAGGAAGGATAAAAATAGGTCTAAATCCCATGGAAAGAACTCATGAGATGTGTCATGTGCCCAGTACATTAGTCAGTCCCACAGTGTGTGGATTGAGCCTTCTGAGGTAGATTCAGAAGTGACTCTTGGACTTCATAAATTGCACTATGCACTATTTAAATATAGAAAAACAAGCATAGAGGAGTTGTCCCACATATGTCCATGCCATACAGTAATTGCATTATTTAACAAATAATTGCATATATAACAACAAAGGAAAATAAGAAATTAACTTGTAGTGACTAAGTGACAGGCCGAAGGAGGTTTAGAACTTTGAGAGGAACTGTCATGCTAAGCTAGGAAGTCAGGCCAAAGAGCTGCAAGCAGCCCTGGCACCTGACTCTGCTGTGTACAAGCAGAACCTGAGAGCAGCAGGTTCAGAAAACCCTGCTGCTCCCACGCCCTGCCTATCCTTCTGGGCAATGAAGAGCTCAAACAGGATCCGGTCTCAAAAGATGCTGAGCTCTGATGTCTCTTATGGGCATTAGGGGCAGCTGGGTGGAGTGTCCTGGAAGCTGGTACTGGCAAGTCCTCTAATGATTCATTTTGTTTTTTCCAAGATGCTCCCAGATGGCAGCTCCCATCTCTGGCCACTGGTACCCTGGATCCCTGTTCGCCACCCTTCTTCTCCTTGCTGCCTGGCCTAGGGAGAGAAGCCTTCCCAGCTGGTGATCAGCCTGTTGCAACAACAGTCCCTCTTAGCTGCTGCTGATTTTTCTTTGGCCATTTCTGACAATTTCTGGAGTGAGTTTGCTAATAAGTAAACCCTGCACCTGCATCCTTCTCAGACTCATTCTCTGTGTCATCACCAGTGAGTTGCAGGTTCATTTGCTTTTTCTCTTCTGTAAATGAAGAGTTCATAGCCACCTCCCAGATCCTGTAAGTTTCTCACACCTACACACTAAAAGCACAGATGCTTGGAATCAATTAAAACATCTCCAGGAGGAATGGTGCCACTTGTAAGACCTGGTTCTTCTGGTACTGCTTATAAACAGGAGAATCCTATGTCTTGCTTGCAGGGGCTGTCCTGGTGTTGTGAGACAGTGCTGCAGAGCCTGTGGTTGCCCTGTGATACCACATCACCCTTATGTGATCTCACCTGCACCTTCTGACTCCTAAGGGTGGCATTCAGTGCTGGAAACCCCATCGCTCTGGGATCCAGTCAGCTCACAATAACTGAGAACAGCTATGGTTTTGGCTGTGGACCTCCCCCCTCTCCCCCCAGATGTATCAGAGTCATGACAGGCTGCTGCTAGGAGTTCTTGCCTCCTTTAAGTTCATATTCCAATTTGTACAATTTCATGATAAAATCAGACTGTGGCAGTTACAGTCTTAAATGAGACGAGGATAGGAATGTATTCACCTTTTTAGTCTGGAACAGATTCAGACTTCCCTACTGCCAAATTTCCAGTATGTTCAGTAATAAAGTGTGGCTTGTAAACATGTCAGCACTTAATGGGGCCTTGAATCAAGTACTCACTCATCCCACCAACTACTGTTGGTGCCAAAAGTGGTTCAGTGCTTATTATTTTACATCTTTTTTACTGAGGACTTTGTGACTTTTCCTAAAGTGCTAAAACCAACACTCTAACAGAAGAAGCTTTCTGATAAAGGTTGAGCAGAATTAATTCATACACTTAGAAATATTTCCATTTCCCCAAGGACAGGATAATTTTAGTGGCTTTATTTCCTTAGGTTGTACATAGACCTCTCAAATAGTCCAGTCATTAGAGACTGTGGAAGGGTTATATTTGGATAAAGAACAAAATGCCACAAAACCCAGGGAAAGGCTTGACCCTGAAGCAGATGACCATTGTCAGCTTTGATTTTATTGCCAAAGTTTGTAAATATTTTTCTAGTGTAGGCTAAACAACTGTGGCTACTTGGCCACAGTTGCTTGCTTGCTTGTTTGTAGCACCAGCTAACATTCCTCTCTGATTTCAGTCTGATTATTCTGATGTGGGTTGGGTCTGCACATCTTTTCTTAGATCTTTCCTTTTAAGGAACAGGCTGGTTTTAAATGACCCAGTCGTGAGCTTTTAATGTTGCAGATCCTTCCTCTGGAGAACACCCTCCATTCTCTGACTAGAAACCAGTGATGGATTGGTTACTGCAACAGGAGACAGGAGATCGCAGTCCAGTGCTTTGCCAGGGACATCTGTGGGATTTGATACAAGTCCCTGCTTCTAAGATCTGTGGTGTTTTATAAACAGGGATTTGAAAAAGAGTGGTAGGATTATTATTTATATACATTATAACATCATCTGAGGTCCTAGCTGTGGACACTCATTGTGCTAATTACTGATGGGAGAAATGGGTCTTAATGTCTTCACAAATGACTTGATCTGAAAGAACCAATCAGGTTCTGGAAGAATGGCTGTGGGGATTTTAGGAGAAATGGGTGTTAACATCTTAAAAATGGGTCTTAATGTCTTCATGAACATCAAGGTGCATTTTTTGCAGAACCCAGATAATTTGAGATTCTAAACTTTAGGACAATGTGTAATAGGCAGTTTGGGAAGTCTGTACCTTCCTAGTACCTCAGCTAATGGGGAAAGGAAGAGGGCAACATGCAGCCAGGAGTTTAGGATAAAAGGAGGCTGCGTCCTCCAAAAACTCGAGAGGGACCCTACGGGGGTATGGCCTAGCGGACTCTCCCTTTACTTGAATAAAGTTGCAGGCTTCTCTGTCTCTTGTGGACACTGGCTTTTCACAGCCTGATTTTCTGCACATCACCAAGTGTTTAATTTAATTATAACCCATGAGACAGCAGCTGGTCACCATCAAGGAGACCGCTTGGCAGCACTCATCAGTGCAGAAGGCAGGGATAACATGAATCTTGACTTCATTGCAGGTACCTATCTTAGAGTTTGGAAGAAGGCTACTGAGATTACACGTTAGAAATGTGTATTTGGTGTAAAAAGCTGTAGCATGCTCAGCTCAATCTGTTCGCCTTTAGATATTGAAAACATTTGATTGTGAAGTAAACATTGAAATTCTGGACTTCAACCAGGACTTCACTTTTCATATGCAACTGTCTGTTTTCAACATGTGATGGATCTCAACTTGCAGATGCCAGAGTACTCACAGCCAGGTGAGGACTATTTTGCAGACCTCTGATGAACTCTCAGCAGCACCGGGTGAGGGGGCGCTCCTGCTCTGCTGTCTCCCCCACCCCATCAGCACTGCCACATAGAGGTTGTGCTTTGGAAAACCTTGGCTATCATCAGTGGTGTTCGAAAAGCCTGTCTAACATCTGGAGCAAATGCTGGCTTTCCAGGGGGCAAAAAAAAAAATGGAAATTGTCCTGTTTGGATTTCTGGAGAACAGGGGGTGAACATTTTTGTTGGAAACCACAAACTTCAGGGTGGCGGGGCCATAAAGCAACCGTCACTCAGCCCGGGGTCACAGCTCCTGACACCCTCGGGCACAGCACGGCTGCCGGGCCCCTAACCAGGCCCTGGGCCGCGCTCCTGCCCTAGAGCGAGGCAGGCAGGGCCCCACCCCGGCCGGGGCCGTCCCTCCACGGGCCGCGGCCTCCCGGGAGCAGGCGGTCCTGGAGCGGCGCTCGGGGAGCGCCAGGCCCGAGCCGGCTGCCAGCCCCGGAGGCCCGACGCGGTGAGTGCCTGGGCACGCCGAGCTGCGCCGAGCCCGCGCCGTGAGGCCGTAGCTGAGGCGGGGCCGGCGCGGCGGCGGGGCTGGGCCGGGGGAGGTGGAGGCCGGGCCGGGCGGCATGATCGGCACCGTGCTCTGCTACGTGCTGCTGCCGGCGGCGAGGCTCCTCCAGGCCCTCCGAGGTAACCCGGCCCCGGGCGGGCGGCGGCGGGGGCAGGGGGAGCTGGCGGGGGTGGTCCGGAGGGGCGGAGATGTCCCTCGCCTTCCCCCGCCCCGGCCGGAGGTGGGGGTGCGGCCTGGCGGCCGGGGTCGGCCCGGCTGCCCCGGAGCTCCCCGAGGTCCTGGCCCTGGGCAGGTGGGGCCTGGGGCTGCTGGCCACGGGCAGCGCGGGGAGCTGCGTGCTTGGAGGGAACAGCTGCCGGCTGTTGTGCTGCAGAGGCAGACTGCGCTTGGCGCAGGGGTTCTAGCTCCTGCCCCGAACCTGCTCTCCAGGCTTGGGGACATCCTTGGAGATGGGCTGCTCCGAGATCTGTGATCCCCCAGGGACCTGCGGGCGACTTCGTGGATGGACTTCTGTTTTGTGTGCATCGCTATTTCACTTAGTTTCCTAGATCCTGCTGCTGCTTCACAGTCCCTGGTTATTGAGGTGATGTAAAGCCACCCTCCAGCCTGAACCTGTCCCCGGCCCTGTAGCAACTACTGGACTGGCATGCAGACTTTTTTCGTAGTAAGCAGCGAGCCGACTCCTCTCAAATTTAGCTGCTATTGTGTATTAACAGGCTCTTGTAAGCACTCGCCGTGCCAGTGGTGTGTGGAAACATTATCTTGATGCATTGGTGTTTCTGACGTTCATGAACTTAATTACAAACCGACAGAGAGAAGTATGGTTATTAAAGCTCTGTTCCTGACACATACAGAAAACTTTGACACAAAAGATATAGTAAAAGTATACATCGATGTTGCTGACTCCTGTGTGTTACTGCTCTGGCCAGCTGACAGGGATGCAGAGAAAAAAAGTGATTTGTAATCAACAGAAGTTGCTAGTTAAGAGTAGGGACGAGTGTCTGTGCAGAATTCATAGTAAAATGCAAATGCCATCTCTTGTACAGATGGAAGTGAAAGGAGTCTCTGTGTTTTTCTACTTTACTGCACAAATATTGGTATATTCAAGTGTTACATTAAAAGCAGTTTAAAGGGGTTTTTTTTACCACGTCAGTCATCAGGTGATCTGTAATTCTCACCAGGACTACTTCTGTGCATATACTCTCTCTAACCAGGTATATGTTGGTTCTCTGTGTCTTCATTTTTCGTCTCTTAGTAACAGAATGGTTTTTCTTCTACAAAACATTCTTGTGATATATTTTATTCTCTTAGCTGACTGCTATTTCTTACTCAGTCCCTGGAAAGAAGCTTGCTCCAAGTGATGATCTACAAGACCTTGGTTTCTTAGCCCATGCACCCGATCAGCTAACTTTTACAGACTGTGCCTTTACATATGTTGCTGAGAGCTGATAGTTTCCACAAGGCCTTTCAGCTTGGCCATCTGTGGTGCTGCATGAGTTAGAATTGCATTCCCTAGATATGATAAAGCCATTGCTGTTGTGTGCAGTTTCAGTGACTTGGACTAATATAACTGGATGTGGACTGTGGCTTAGCATTCTGGAGGAGGCAGGGGAAGTTATTTAGACTCTAACTGTTTTTCCTCAGAGAAGTAATTTGTTTGGATTGCTATACTGAATGGTTGTATTGCACAGAGATACAGCAATTGGAATAAGAAAAGAATGAGTGAGTAAGCATTTCTGGCTGTCTTATTTTGATTTTGTTTTTAAATGACAGATGCTTTCTTTACCTGTCGAAAGAATGTGCTTCTGGCGAAGAGCCCGTCCACCCAGATAGAAGGTGTCTTTGCTGCCACCAGAGGAAGATCAGTCCCAGAAGAGCAAGAAGCCCTTCTCCAGCAGTGGCTGGAGGAAGGAGTAGAGAATTTGCCAGCCAGTGAGAGCGTTCCAGCAGTGAGGAAAGTGTCAGTTACACTCACTAGTGACTGGTTAGAAGGCTCGGAGCTATTGATGACTAGCCTCAGTGACCTGAATACATCTCCGGAAGTCACCCGGTGTGCTGATCAGCAGCTCTCAGAGCTAAACGCCTTGGCTTCTTCAGAACTGCAAGATGATGCAGTGGCTGAACTGGCAAGATTACCAGCAGAGGAAACGGTGACTGTAGGAGGCAGTGCCCCTTGGGCAGCTGTGGTACCACAGACAGATCACCAGACAGCTGGCTGTGCTGGTATCAACGTGGAAGTGCTGAATGATGACCCAGCTGTGCTGGCCTGGAGTTTAGCGTGTGATGCAGAGGCAGTGCCACCAGTGCTCCCAGCGCAGCCCATTCAGGATGCGGTGCCGCTTTATCCTGTCCCAACAGAGGTGCCCTACCATGGTCAGTAACGGCTCTGAATCTGATGTTTAGCTTGGGATTGGCATTTGTAGTGAATGTGGTCAGGTTATTCTGTCTGGGATTGCTGTCACTAAGACATTGATTGTCCCTGCAGAATTGACAGGATCTGCTAGTGAAAACTGTAAAGTGTGTTTTTGCTGAGGAGGGGCTGGTCACAGCTAGTGGTTTCTGTGCTGTTAGACTGTCTGGTCTGAATATCAATATATGTTCCTTAGCCTAGTGCTGGCTTTATACTCTAAAAAACACCAAAAAGTGTGTCTGGTGTTTCAGGATGCTTAACTCTGGTCATGTGTTAACGCCATCCCTACAGACAACTATCCAAAGGTATCTAGAAAGAGCATCTGAAAACCAGAGCGGGTGAGGGTTTGCTCAGAGGCTAGAGTGCCCTAGCTTGGGGAATGAGAATGGCTGTTTTCTGTGTCCCAAGGGAACCAAAGTATCAGCAAGGTACCCAGTGTGCCTGTAACTTTGCTTTTTGTCTCTTGCATATAGAGATCTTATGGAGAGACTGGGAGGATCTTTCTGTCCAGCCCTGTGTCTTAGAGCAGGTCTCAAAAAACACTCCTCTATTTGAATTTCGAGTCATGTCTTACAACATCCTTGCCCAGGACCTGGTTGAGCAGGGCCTTGATCTCTATGTACACTGTCATCCAGACATCCTGAACTGGAACTACCGCCTTCCAAACCTTTTGCAGGAGATCCAGCACTGGGATCCTGATGTAAGTATGACTGAGCCCTCCCTACTTCAGTGTCACCAGAATGTGAATTCCTTGTTTGATCTAACAGTATTAAGAAAAGAAAAAGATGGGGACAAGTCCTAGGAAGATGCTACCTGCTTGGTAACTGAACACTGATTGCTCTGAGAGTGTTTGAGGACTTTCACAGACCATTTTTTTGGTGTCTATCTTGCTGTGATTGTCGAAACTAGTCATACTTTGATAGCAGGGCTTAACTTCTATAAACAGCAGAAGTAGAGGAAGAAGGACAGAGGCAGAAGAGGTTCTAAGGCAGAACAGGAGGGGAAGCTTGCATAGAAGTGGACTCCATGAATTTCTCTGTTCTTTGAGTCCTCTTTGTGGGATGCAGGATCTTTTGCCTCATCACTGGAAAACTGAATGATAAGCTAATGTGACCCAGAAAGTTATTGCTCTTCATCTGGAAAGTACAGGACAGAGTTGCAGTGATGACATTTCTGGTTGGAGGGTTGGTATGTGAGTGTACTTTTCCGCTTTCTTCCTTCCCCCAGGAAAGGTAACTAGCAAATACTTATGGAGTGAGTGAGGTCTCTGCCTTCCTTCCAGGTTCTGTGTCTCCAAGAGGTGCAAGAGAACCATTACTGGGAGCAACTGGAACCAACATTCAAGGAGATGGGTATGTCCTGCTTTTGTGGGTCTGTACATCCAGCTCATGGGACTGGCCAAGCAGTGCTTCCTGCTTAACGTCTTCAAAGCACTCAGTTTCAAGAGACCTCTTCGTGTTTGCCAAGTGGCTGCTGGCCCTACTTCTGAACTATCTCCTTAGACCTTTATCCTTTGTTTTGCTATTGATGTCTCTGAGTTGAAAGATCAGAGTAACAAAACAGAGGGCCCTAGGAGGACATGGAGAGAGAAAATACCCCCAATGATTAATAATAAAGGATGATTATTGGAACAGAATTGGGTATATTGCTGTACCCAAATGCAGTAAGAACCTTTTCTATACAGACTTGCTGAGCCTGAGGTAGTGACTGGATAAGCCTTTTAATAGGTGACGGTTTCTTTTCAGGCTTCGCATGCTTCTATAAACGGAGAACCGGGACGAAGACAGATGGATGTGCAGTGTGCTATAAGCACAGCAGGTTCCAGCTGATCAGCCTCAGCCCCATAGAATACTTCAGGCCTGGTCTGGACGTCCTTAACCGGGATAATGTGGGCTTGGTGCTGCTGCTACAGCCTATGCTCCCAGAGGGCCTAAGTCTGAAGGCAGTCAGTCCTTTGTGTGTGGCCAACACTCATGTGTTGTTCAATCCCCGTCGAGGAGATATCAAACTGGCCCAGGTGGCCTTGCTGCTAGCAGAGATTGACAAAATTGCAAGAACTACTGAAGGCAGCTACTATCCTGTCATCTTGTGTGGAGACCTGAACTCTGTACCTGATTCTCCACTCTACAAATTCATCCGGAATGGTGAACTTTCCTACCATGGGATGCCAGCCTGGAAGGTAGTTGCCAGCCAGAACTGGGATTGGATAGCTCTTGATTGCATGCTGCTAGAGAAATGCATGGCTGCATTCTTTCTCTTGTGAGGAAATAGTCTTAATACTGAATAAAGTTATTCAGCAGTCTTCCCCAATGTCTCCAGCACTGCAGGGGAAAGAAGACAAGTGTGTGCCTATTGTTTCCACCACTGCTCTTTTGGTTTCTCTTGAGGCAGACTTGCGATAATAGACCATTTAATTTCAAGTCTTTTTTTTCCTTTCCTATGGAGTTTTTGTGCCTGGGTGACTGGAAGTGTAGGGAAGTGCAACTCCACCAAGACTTACTGAAATTTTACATGGACGTTTGTTCTGAAAACGTTTGAAGTGGGTACCTATGCTAGAGTCTCTTGTGGTTATGTCTTACTGTGTGTCTGTGATCAAATACATGGTTGGCTTTCAAACTAAATCATCACTCCAGTAAGATGCCTGTAAAGTATCTTGTCAGGTGACTTTTAGCTAATTATATCTGTCCCCTGCAGCTGAAGGTTTATTATACCTGCACCATATTTTGAATAGCTTAGTTCGTGCCTTTCTATGAGCACATTCTCCTGTCTTGCTCTTGGCAAGTGTATATATGTACATTGTCTACAGCTTGCAGAAGTTATGCTCTGTGTCACTGATGGTTGCTCTCCTTTTCTGGCCTTCTTGCAGGTGTCTGGTCAGGAAGACTTTTCCCAACAATTGTATTCACGGAAACTGCTGGCCCCACTGTGGCCAAGCTCACTGGGTGTAACAGACAAGTGCCAGTATGTCACCCTGTGCCAGCCAAAGAAACTTGGTGAGCTCCAGTATGCACTGACAACATGGGTTTGCTGAGGATGGGCAGTTTGTGGGCCTTGTCTCTCTGAGTAGCTTGGGCATATGCTGCATGAGGCACTCAACAAAGATTCTCTCCTTCTACGTGGTATATGAATTAAATACAATTTTTCCAGAATCTATTGCTGTAGCCTCATTTCTGCCATTTTCTTTCTCTAGTCAGGACCTCTACCAGTAACAATTTCTCTATGTATCTCTTTCATATTCCCAGACTTAGGCTTTTGTGCAGTTGTAAACTATGTTCAGCAGGCACAGCTTTCATCTGCAGGTGTTTGCGGGTGTGGTTTTGGATAGTATTTGCAAACCACTGTTAAGAAATCATCCCTAAGACCCAGTTACAATCTGTCTGTTCTCTACATCCGTAGAGAGGATTAAAAAAATGGAGCCCCCGCAAAATAGCTTTTTAAAAAATCTTGAATGTAGAACTTGTATTCAGCCTGATCTCCAGAAATGTTTTTTCTTTTTCAGCAGACATTTCCTTGAGTTACACACTAACTGATCTGCTTAAAAGTCCCTTGAACTTGTGGTCTCTCAGAGAGGACACGTATCATTTGTACTGACCATAACTGTTGCATTCATAAAGGGATAGCAGTAGCTGTGCTCTGTTCTTCTACTGTTACACATCTGTTCTGTTCTACATGTAGGTTATTGGGTGATTTCTTTTCTCATGGTATCAGGGTGCTTAGGCACAAAAGCCACTCTCAAACAAAAGAGGTCTAAGAGGCCCAAAGGTCTGAAATATATGTAGGTGTTCCCTGGAGATGTGACTTTGCTGCAGTTACTTTCTTCTTTTAACCTGTACTTTTCTCTGCAGGGAGACGTGAATACAGCCGTGACTTCCTGCTCCAGTTCCGCTTTTGTGATGTTGCCTGTGAACGACCACCACAGCTGGTCCTCTTGGAAGGTGTGACAGATGCTAAACCAGGTATTAACAGGAGACTTTTCAGCTTGTAACTCCCCTAGCTCAATGGAGCACCTCTCTTCTGAGGACAGACTGAGAGGGTTGTGACTGGAGAAGAGAAGGCCCCACTGAGGCCTCATTGTTGCCTTCCAGTACTTAAAGGGGGCTTATAAAAAAAGAGAGACTGTGACTATTTACACAGGCATATAGTTATGGGACAAGGGGAAATGGTTTTAAACTTCCTAAAATTCTTTACATAGAAGGTAGTAGGGCATTGGGCCAGGTTGCCCAGAGAAGTTGTGGATGCCACATCGCTGGAAAATGTTCAAGGCCAGGTTGGATGGGGCCCTGGGCAACCTGATATAGTGGGTGACATCCTTGCCTGTGGGATGAAGGGATGGAACTAGATGATCTTTAAGGTCCCTTCCAACCCAGGCCATTCTATAGTTGTATGGTTCTATGGTTTCAAGGAAAACATGAGGTGCAGGTAATGCCTGGTAAGGAAAGGGAAAGGGCAGAAGGTGCCTTCTGTGACTGTGATTAGGTTCTATGAGAGCTCAGAGAAGTACACTCTTACCTCCCTCATACACACTGAGTGTGTTCCTTGAGATGCACTGAGATTCAGCTTCTTTTTGAGGCTGTTTCTTACAAACTTCTTTTAAGCTGAAACACGTACGTGTATTTCTTTTTTCTGCTTCAAGATTTTGGTGGTGGAGAACAACCTGAAGACTAATGATACACAATGGCCACAATATAGATGTCTCTGGAAGCTGGTACCCAGTAGACGTTGCTGCACCTCTGGGCCTTGTGGCATGGCTGGTTCTGCTTTCTCCATTTCTGTTCTGCCTTTCTAGACACCCTTTGAGTAAGCTGTAGGCTAAGACAAGCAAACTTTCTTTGAGGGCAAAGATTGAAATACCCTGAACTTTGATAATATTAAATGCTTTAAGGACATGTCCTCAGCAGGACAGAATATGACTTCTCAGTTGTTTGCACTGATCTGCTCTAAGGATGTTCCTGTTAGTCTTACAGCTGATGTTTGGGTATTTTCCTTTAAGATGCTTGTGACTGGAAGCTATCTGCTCTTCTTGGGCAAAAAGATTCATTTGGTTTCAGGAGAAGCTTCTCAGACTTGGGATGAGCAGCCTGTTCTGGGATCTGTGTAGGTCTGGTTGGAATCTTTTTGCTCCTTTGCAGACCACCCTGCACACTGGCCCAAGCCTGCTGCCACGGTGAAAGACCCTGATCCCCAGCCATTCATCCCAAGGTAACTTGGTGCATGTTCAATGGTCCCAGTCTTCAAACTCAGCCTTGTTTTCCTCAGCACTGAAAATCTGGCTGAAGTAAAGACTGAAATAAATGTGAAAGTGAAAGAGAGTAAGGAGGGCTATCTGGAAGAGCTAGATCCACTCAGGACTGTCCCAGCAGCTGGGTGCTGCTCTGTCAGCATTGTGTTGGTGTGATTGAGAATGAAGGGCATAGACATATACAGGACTGGGTATTGAAGACAAAGGAAGTTCACAATCTGTCTTGCTTTGGTGTAAGTGGAATGAATAGTTCTGAAAGATTTTATGTGCTCACAAAGTCGGAATAGTTTAGACAGTTGTATCAGCAAGGGAATATTCAGCCCTGGCTGCAGTACCGAAAAGGCATAATTCTCTTTCCTTGCTTGGTAAACAGTGACTGTTTGCGTGCAGGTGTTCAGGTGTTATCCAGCATGGCCTCAACCTGACCTCTGTCTACAGCCACTTCCTGCCACAGAGGGGACGCCCGGAGGTCACAACGATGCCCATGGGGCTTGGAGCCACTGTTGATTACATTTTCTACTCAGCAGAGCCTGTGGAGAACAAGGCAGGTGAGTGTGGCTGCGCAGGGCTTATTCCTGTGACAATGTGTCTTTGAAATAATGCACAAGGTGGAAGTAACATTTGCTCATGTACCATGAGAAGACCCCATTTATCTTTGCTGTGTAAAAAATGAGGCTGCTTAGGTTCATGTAGACTTTTGAGGAAGCTAGAACAGAATGGATTCTTTTTTTTCTGTATAAGTATCTTACTTGTGCTCCTGGTAACAGGCAGTGCTGGGTCCTGAGTTCAAGGCTTGGACTTGGACTGGACTGGAAGACTTCTGGTCTGTCTGAGACCACATGTTGTTCTTGGAAGGAGGTTACTCTGGTTCCCTTACAATGGCACCTTCTCTCTGATACCTGAAACAGGAGTTCTCTTGATGAAAGACTGCATGTAAATATATCCAGGAACTCTCTTGGAGCTGATTTGGGTCATGTCATAATCAAGTTTGGGGAACTGGTTAGGAATGAAGAGATTAATTCCTCCTCAGGGGAAAATCTGAAGCTATTGCTAGGGCACAGTACCATGAAAGGAACTTCTCAAGTAAGCAACTACCTGGTGAATTTCACATATTCTTGCTTCCTATGCCTGCAAGTGTATGAAACCATGAACAGCAGTATTGTAGGATGCTCACTGCTTTCACATCTAGGCTCAAAGGTGCATGTAGTGTTTGTGCAGGCTGTCTTCATTTATCAGGGAAAGAACAGGAAAGTATTGACAAGCATCGCTTTGTGAGTGTATGGAGTTAATCTACAGTGCCAGTCTCTGGCTGATGTTTCTTTCCATTTTCTTTGTCAGGTCGCAGGCTGTACAAGGATGGAGCCCTGAAACTGCTTGGCCGTCTTTCTCTTCTCTCTGAAGATGTCCTCTTGATGGCTAATGGCTTACCAAATCATTTTTGTTCATCTGATCATCTCTGCCTGCTGGCTAGCTTTGGCTTGGAGATCTCCAGCCTCAGAGAGAGTTAGTGTTGGTACCCTTTCCCTAAAGAAAAGCTGTTCTGAATACAGCAGTTGAGGCTCTGGATTGCACAACCTGCTTTCAAGAAAACCCTTTTCCTTGTCATGCCCTAAGAGTCCTTTTCTCCCTTCACACCCTCACTAGAAGCAGGGATGAGAGAGTCGGGGTGTTTTTTGCATTGTTATTTTCTGGGTCTCTGCAAACCTGAGCTGTGTTCCCAGTGGGCTGCCAGGTGTATTCAGGCATTAGCAACTCTTGAAGGGATCCTTGTTCCACTGCCTTGTTTAGCAGGTGGTTTTGTGCTGCAGGAACCAAAGTAACTTCCATATTTATTTGTCCGTGTGTGAGATTTTCAAGGAGCTGGAAAAGAGAGGGGCAATGCTATCTGCTTTTGGTTAGTTTAAGTGCTATCAAGGAGCATGGGATGTATACACCAATACTCTTTCACACTGAAACAATAGGTTTTTTTTAATTTCTCAGTAATAGTTTAGTCCTTTCAGGGCTAGTTGTTGTGTTGCCTTTTAGATTGGATCTGCTAACTGCTTAGAAATGTCTTTTACTTAATAATCTGTAAGGGGTGACTTGCTGACAGAAGGTTTTGTGTGGTGTAACAGTTTCTACAAGAAACTGCTTGCTGTGACTAATGGACCGGGGAATGGGATTGCCAGGAATGGAGCCAGGGGTTCTACTGAGCCACCCACAGTAGCTCTAGAACTGCAGCAAAAGCCTAGAGGCCTTGGGGAAGGCTTCCATTCTAGCAGTCTCAGAATGGTACCTAATTTGTGTTTTTTAGGAAAAATATTTAGGATCCTCCCAGTGGATATCCTGTGGAAAAAAGTACCCTGTAAGGCATGACAACCCCAGAAGGCTATAACTGGTTGTCCCAAAAGAGAGATGAAAATGGAAGGCATGTGAGAGTCAGCAGAGCCATCAGATGGAAGAGCTGATCTTGTCACTTGCCCTGTTCTTTTCTCTATGCACTCCCTATTGCATTCAGCCTTCCAGGGGTCGATAGCCAACCTGTAGCATCCATCTCCTGTGCCAGACTAAAGTCCATGCTGCGTCCTTCTTCTGGACCCAGCCATGTTTAGGTAGATAGAACCCTTAGGATCAACTCCTGTCTCTTGACATGCACTGGGAGGCACTGGGAGGAGGGGGAAGGCTGTGTAACTTGGAGCCAGACTGCAGTCACTTGAATCCCAGTGTACGTTTGGTGTCCTGTCGGTGTGCTTTTGTCAGCCGTGGCTTGGCCAGTACAAAAGCATTCGAGCTGTACCTGTTCCTAGAGTAAATTCCCCAGTTCAGTAAATTCCCCTGACATTTGGTGCTCAGTTTTTCCCTAAGAGATGAGACCAGTATTGGCAGAAATATTATCAATCTTCTGTTCACAAAGGAGGCAGGAAATCTGTCCCACCTCAGGTTTTTATGGAAAGGTACCGGAGACTTGAAACATTGTTTGTTCTTCATGGTCTATATTGAGGGACTTTGATATTTTAAATGTTACTTTCTTATTGAAAAATAAAATACTGCTAATCTAAGAAAATATCACAAAGTAACTGCAGCACCTTGTATTTCTGGCAGCTGAACCTCTGAGGACTTGCTTAACAAGGTTTTGCTGGCTGGGAGGTGAAAAAGGGCAAATTGACTACGTAAGAAAGTAGTGAGGGTCGAAGAGAGGGAAGAAGTGGGCCTAACTGTTATCTCCCAGCACATGCCTAAATCCCAGAGGTGGCTTCTTTGGCCTTGGGCTTGTCTTGCCCCCTCCACCCCCCCAAAGAAAGATTTGCATTCAGGAACCCTTGCCTTCCTCCCAAAGAAAGCAATACAGCTGATCTTTTACAGCTCACTTCTGTAAACTACAAAAACAAGGTGTGTGTGTGGGGATGTTGTGTTCTGTGCCCTTATGAGTATGTAAGGACTCCATATTCCCTTCTTGCCCTGCCAGATGGTGTGGTATTTGTCTGGTGATGTGTGGATGGCTTTTGCTACCACTTGAGAGTTTCTGTAAATGAACAGCAATCTTGGGGGGGTGTGAATAATTTTGCCCTTAGGTAATAGTTCTGGCATGGCACTGGTACATGGGAGGGATGCATAGGTGTGCATTTATATGACTATGTTTATGTCACAGTTTGACTGATTTCTGCAAGTACTCTTACTCTGATTTTGTAAGCAGTCGTATTTATAAAGGGAGGGAAGGAAAGGGTGAATGGAGAGCTTTACTTTCTATCTGGCTCAAAACGAGCCTACCAGAAGGCAGCCTGGTTGCAGATGACTCCCTCCTGCTGTTAACATTGTAATAGGAAGCTTAGAAGACGCTAAAAGTTTAACAACAACCAACAAAAGCACAACAAAAAATTCTGTGACACATAGTGTTGGCATTTAGAACTTTAACTGTCTGCTTCCATTGTAGTTGCTGGCTGGGCCTGATGGTCAGTTGATGGGGGGGGTTGTATGTATGATGTAACTCAGGTGGAGGACCTGTGTTCCAATTTCACAAGTGCTTTTTCCATTTTATGGAAACCAAAGCCTTGACTTGTGAGCAAATTGCATGGAAGCATCTCAGGGAGGTTTTAAGGTTCCAGCTGTACTTTGCTGGAAAATCTAATGTTGCAGAGGTCAAACTAATGCTTTCCCTTTCCATGCATGAAATAATGTGGTATGCACTTGGAACGGTTAAGTTTTTGAACACTAGATATGGAGTTGTGCTGAGAAACCCCAAGACAATGACTACAAGTCCCCTTATTCTTCTTTCTGGAGGTTATAGTGCTCCCAGGGTGACTTGCAGCTCCCAAAGCCCTGCTTTGTTTGGCACTCATAGGTGAAACTATGGCAGAAATGCAGGTCCATTGCTAGTGATTGCATAGAGACACAAAGGCAGAGTTGAAGACTTGATCTCTGTGTTTATTTTGACCATTGTCCCAGAAGCTCTAGTGTAGACTCTTATGGAGGTTGTCTGTTTCAGGAAAATAAAAATCCCTGTGTTCTAGAGCAATTTGGGGTTAATATCAAGTGGATCTGAAGACCTGTGAATGCCTCTGACTGTGTGGGATTATAGGAGAAGTTTGGAGGTGGGGTGGGTAGAAAGTTCCTAACTGTAAAATAGCAACTAGCATATAGTTGTTGGGAGAAAATAATGTGTTTTGTGATGCTTTAAGAGTAGCACCCAGAGATATAATCAGAGCCTGTGGTAATGAGCATCATAATGGGATGCAGAACTGAGATTACAGATGTAGCTCTTAGCATTGTTTCTGGACCTAAATGCATGATGAGTTGTCATTAACACGGCTTTCTGATGAATTACAGAGGGGTCTGTAAATGGTTATGAAAGTAGAACAGCAGTATCTGCAATGCTCAGAGAGGGAAGGTGTCACAGAGGTAATTACCAACTACATCACCTTAGTAGTGATGTAGAGTTGAGGGAGACTGGTGCTTAGGGGAATTGATGCCAGAGACCACTGGCAGTGTGTGTACATTCCCTGTTAGCAGCCTCCTAAACTGCAGGAGTATGCAGCTGTAGAGGCAAACACGTATTTGACAAAGTATCTTTGCCAAAAAACAGCTTAGTTTGCACCACAGCTGCTAGGCTGTATTTCGTTATGCTATTTAGATAGAAGTTGGACTTCCTTCATTTTCTCAGTTTTAAGTTCATTGCTTCAGGAGGTTGCCCTTCATAATCAGTTTTCCCAATTACATGGGATGGGAGGAGTGGTAAACAATATAGTTGCTCTAGCTTCTTTCCTGTTCTTAATAAATGAAACTTGGCTGCTGTTTGAGATCTTCTTTCTCCATGCCTTTTTCTTATGAGCTATCTCTGCAGCAGCTGTTTTCCCACGACTGCTCTATCCAGTTATCTGAGTTACTGATGTTTACTTTTTCTGCAGCTGTATTTCTTGAGTTAAAAGTTATGGGTTCAATTCTCTAGGTCTAAGTTTTATAATAAATGCAACATTTAAATGGTGTCAAGATGTAAGATAGTGGGTTTCCTCACCCCTGGAGAATTAAGTGGGAGGAGTGGGAGCTCTGAAACGAACACTTAGATGGGAGTAACACTTGTTACATAAAACAAAAACCCTCAGTTTCAGGTTTATTGTTAGTCCTCTGTATGCCACCTGCTTTGTGAAGGCAGAACTCTGAAATATACTTGACCTTAGTTTCTCTTCCCTGAGGAGTCTCTAAGAGGTCGTAGGAAGTTCAGCATCTCAGAATCTCTCTTAAGAATGGATCAAGGTATGAGTCCTGCTCTTAACGATGTGTTGATGATGGTGTTGGCAAACAGTCTGCATAGCTACAGTCCAATATCTGTTCCCATTGCCTCCACCTCAGTATACTGAACATTTATTGGATGTGCTGTTTAGAAATTTGCAGAACATAGCCATGGGTTATCCAAATGCAGATGAACTCTTTTGTTGCTTACCTAAAGGGGAGCACACAAGCGTTAGCGCGATACCATCTCCTTTCAGGCTTCCTGTTGTGCACAGTAATTGGATTGCTGGCTGTCACCTGCTTCTTACCAGACTGTATCTGCCTGGCCTGTAGTGCTTCCCATAGCATTGTAATGCTGAAATGCTCAAGCTGAATTGAATGTACTGCATTGTGTTTCAAATTATGATACTGAGTTTCTGTAGAGAACTCACCTGTTAAAATGATAACCAAGATGACAGATTTAACAGCTGGCATGCCTCAAACTCCTTCCTTTTGTCAACTGTACACATTTGGCTTCTCCGTTCAAGGCAAGTTGTCCTCCAGCTTCCACTGAAAATGTCATTCTAGTCTTGAAGCTATTTTTCTTTTTATTTATTTTAAAATTTATTTATTTTTTTTCAGATTTAGACTGCACATTCTTGTGCTCTTGTATAATAGCTGGAAAATTATTCCTAATTTTGACATGACAAACATAGCAGCTTTCAAGGTCTGGGTTTGGCAAATGGGAGAAGGACTAGGCTAGACAGTGGCTTGTGCTGCAACAAAAGATGTATTTGTTTCATCCAATCTTTCATTTATACACACACACAAAAAAAGACCTGGCTTCAAGCCTTAGCAATTTTATTCAGTTTTTTATTCTTTTCTTTCTGGATGCAAAGCCTTCTACTTATATGTTTCTATATATTCAGTTATTGGCCAGTGTCTGAAGCTGCTCTTGAACTGGGAGTAGATGAATGCAGTAGTTATTCTATAGTTATTCCTCTCCTCCTTTCCTCCCCTAAAATGAGGTTAGAGATAGGATGGCACTCACTCTTTGCCAAAATAAAAATATAATCCAGTAAAGCCAACTTGGCTGAGTTAACTTAATTCTGTGATGGCCTGCTATCCACAGCATGTCATATGCCTTTGCCTACCATAATCCTGCAGTCTCTGCATGAATGGTGCTCTTAAGGCTCAGTCTCACTCTCTCATGAATTAATTTCTGTGTGCTTTTAGACACGTGAGAGCCTTAAGTCTTGGGCCTCTCAGTGTAAAAACTGACAGGGTGTGCTTTGGTTTTGTTTTTTTTTAAATTTTCTGCTTCAACATACTGTTTATCCTTCCCACAATAAAGATTTTCCACTTAAGGTCCAAGCAGCATAATCTCTAACTGACGTGAAAACCTAAAACTGCAGGAACAACCAGTAGCAGGGGAAAAGCCTGATGTAAGAGGGAGCAGAAGTGTGTGGCCACATCACTGTTTTGCTGTTCTCACTCCAGTGTCTAGCAATGACCCTGATCTATACACCCATAGGGGATATAGGAGTTACCTGATTTAAAGCAAAATCTGTAAGACATGGGGCAGAGGATGTTTTCAAGCAAGCATCTGAAGTAGATGTTTAGTACTATACCATTACTTTCCCTCAGGGCAGAAGCTGTTCATATAATTAACTTGGCTAAGAGGGACTATTGCATGTGCCTTTCTCTTTGGAGTAACAGGTCAGAGAATGTTTATTCCTTTCCTATACACACTGTAGGCTTGCCTGCATCCTGGCCCTGGTCCCAGCTATTACTCATTTCCCTAGAGAGAAGGGGTATGTTATGCCTGAAAGATGATAGCCTGAATAAAGTTGGATCCCCTTGCTGGGGATCTTGCACTGAATCTTGCAGCTGACTGTCCTTTATTAACCCAGCATTTGTCTTGAGAAGTCCTGGTGAGGTCATTAGTTTGGAAGGTCACTAAACACAGACTTTGAGCAGAATTGCTTTTCAGGCCAGGAAGGGAGACTGAATTGTACATTGAAGAGTTGAGCAGTGCAAGCAGCGGTTTATATTAACCCTTACAGTATTGTAAGACTGAAATTTTTGATGCTGCCTGCATCGATTTTTTTTCCCATCCAGCCTGACTGATGGCAATTCGAGAGGAAAAATGTGAGTTCTGGCCTTTGCTAAACAGCCACGTACATACATACATACATACATACACACATACATACTTACTCTCTGGCAGCTGCCTGTGTGTGCACAGACATACTCACCTGTTCATGATTAAAGGAGAATGAGGGTTCTTCCACGTCCATTAGTCTAGCAAGTACAGGACATCTTTACATTATCTGCCTGATACCCTCACTCAAGGCTGTCCCTTTGGCTTCTCAGCTGATGTGGAATGGGAAGGTTTAAAGCAGAAAGAAGGACAGTACAGGCAACTTGTTTTCTCTGCACAAGCTGAGAGCAGTACAGAGGGAATTTTATTGTCTAAGTGTCAAGGGAAGCAGGAAGAAGTATCAACACATGAGGGCCATGGGAAGTGCAGTAAGAACTAAATCTAAATAAAAATTCTGTGTTGGCTACATAAGAACACAGAACCACACTGATTAATTACAAAAAGACACACATGATACTGTTCTTATAGAAAGAAACTTTCAATTTCTTAGTTCTGAGCTGTACCAGTGATAAAGATGTAAATGGTTTTGGAGCACCGTATCAGTGCTGGAGTAGAATACTGATGTGCACGGAAGGGGACTGCTCTGGTCCCGCTAGCACCATCTCAACCCTGACCTGGAGGGAAACTCTGCTCTGCAGAGATTATGGGGGATTCAGTAGCCTTCTGGGCCTAAACTCAGTTGCTCTTGAGCAGAAAGGGCCAGGGCACCACTGAAGGAGAGTGGTTGTGATACAAGTAAACACCTGCTCAGAAGACACACAAAAATACTAAATTCCCTAAGGAGTTCAGCTTCAGAGGGGCCATCTCCACCTTGCTCTGGGAGAGCAAACATCAAGCCAGAATAACACTTGCTTTGTTAAGGAAAATTATAAATCCATAATGCAGGTCTAAATGTTGTCAGGACAACAGTGCAAGGCCACTGGAATGTGTGGTGTTATTTCAGCCAGACTTGCACACACAGTACACCTGGGACACCCCCTGCCTATATCTACTGCTTGATCATCATGACACTTGAAATACTTCACTCAGAAGAAGCAGGTGGCTAAAGCAACCACCCGAAGTGATTAGCCAGAGCCACTGGAGCAAGGTCAAGCCAATCTAATCCAGACTCTTGCCCTTTGGCAGACAGGAGCTTTCTTCTATTCGTTATGGTTTCTTAAACTCTGAAATTTTAAGGACAGTCATGTTCCAGTCTATACAACACCACACATGAGCCTACCTTAGGGGGCAGGCACCTGATTAAGGCTTTCACCTGAAATACTTAAAAGAAAATTCATCTAGCTAAGCAGATTTGCTAACAGCAATACAGCTACTACGTGAACAGAAACTATGTTTCAACTACAGTTCTGTAATCATTTATTCTGATAGATCCAAGGATACTATGTACTGACCCATAGCCTGGCACACATGTAAAATAGTAACTGAAAAAAAAAAAGCACTCCCACCTAAAACACTTGCTAACATACCTTAAGTTCCTGAAGACTCCTTTAGCTTCTACCAGTTAAAAAAAAAAGGCTAGTGTGTCACAAACTGATGGACACCCAACCCTGCTCTTTAATATACACAGTTTGTATCAGAGTGATGCTGTAGCAGAAAGTTTTGCTCACGAATGAATCGGCCCATTAAAAAAATTGCAGTTGGCCAGGTATCAAGGGACTTGTCTACATAAAAGTATAAAGAGGGACTCTTATTTCAAGGCTTGCATTACATTTAAAATAGTTTCACCAGTCATAGGTCAGCATTTGTTGAAGTCTTTCAAAACTCAACTCAGCTTTACATACAATGGAGGCAGTGTCTATCCATTCCTAGTGTACTAACACGGCTCCCTTCCACAGAGTTCACAGGACTTGTACTGCAGAACAGACATCAGGTGAGACCTACTGAACAGTGAAATTTACATCACAGAGCTACATGAGTGACCCTATTAATATTTAACATTAAAAAATTAATAGGACTCCTTGAGATCCATCTTGTTCTGCAGGCACTAAGGAGTGTGAGTTACATTGTCATCCCTTCTTTGTAGCTCTAAAGCCTGCAGAAGTGAAAAAGGCTCTCATTACCAGCCTTTTTTCCTCTTGGCTAAAGGCAGACAGACCAGAAACCAGAGCAAATAGATGGGGGCAGAAAGAAGTAGAAGTGCTAAAGTTTGTCTTGCACTGTACCCTCAGGTTTCTTACAGCATAAAGCTAGATTGCATTAATCCTCTCTGTCATGGAAGGATGTGGTCTTGTTTGTTAAGAAGGAAGCAAAGCTTTGTATTGAAGTGATTCATCCTGTTATAAAGACCGGGGGAGCAAGAGCAAGAAGGGGAGAACTCTATGGTCCTTTTCCAATTTCTTGCACCATCTGCTAAACTGGAGATACAGAAACAGTAAGGAGCAGGAATTCTATGACACAGAGAAACACAGTAGAAAGCTTGAAATAGTAACCCTAGCAGAGGGCACTTGTCTGCTCCTGTGTCCATCTTGAGAAGTTTATCAACATTAGATACATGCAAAGAATTAAATACCTCCTAACATATATAATTGTGCAACTAAATCTTGAGAGAGGATGTTCTTGTCTAGCTGCAGCTGAGGATTAAGAGACCTTGAACTCTACCTGTCATTCATATCTTAAACATCCATTTCCTTTGGTTTCCTAAGCTATTGGCCTCACTTACATCCTGCAGGAAAGCACTTAATTACAAAGTAAAACAAAGCATTTTGTTTTAAGCCATTCTGCCCTGGTGAACTAACACTGCTCAACACCCCTGTTGCCCTGCTCCCAAGGAAGCATCGTTAACTTGCAGCTGACCCCTCACTTGTCCCATCTGTTTTAAAGTCTTCCTCCCACCCCCACATTTCCCCTTTCCATCTAAAAAAGCTCAAGTCTGTCCAGTTATTGAATGTTCTCTGTATTAAGCTACTAATTACTCTCAAGAGCTCTCCAGTTACTCTGAATTAACTAACCAATCGACTAACCAAAGTCATGGTGAGGATGCATTCTAGTCACCTTTTATAATTATTTTTTAATTCTGGATTTCATCCACTTTAATAAAACCTGACATGCAGTTTCCCCTTGCTGACTGCTGCTTGTATTTATCATATGATTCACAGTGGCATCTGAACTTTCAGTCTGCTGTATAGCAAACATTATGCAAAGGCAGTTTGTGGCTTCCAAGTGGCCCATATTATTTACAGGTAACTGTGGTATTTACAGCTAACATCATCGTTAGCATGCAGATACTAAATATGTTAATTTACAGCCACACAAAAATGACCAGAGGACACGTTCAAATGGGTGCTTGGCTCACTACTGCTGTTAATTTTAATTGTTGCATATAGCTGGAATATAAGGGAGGGGACAGGTGTTGCACTGCACTGTGGAAACTGGCATCCTCTTCTGGATTAACCTTCTCTTGGTGCAGCAGCAAGTTCTGCCACCTTCTTACAGATTTTCCTCCTGGTTGTATAGCACAGCAGGAAAGTACAGACTACAAAGGGAGATTGGAAGGACGGACTGCAGTGGCATGGGTATGCCTTGCAAGTTACATCACAGTTAAGGATGTACAATTAGGAACCTGTAAGGCCTGAGTTAAATCGCTTGTGGGTGGTGCTTCGAGGATTAACTGCTTTAACTAGACAGAAGAGCTGATTTGTTTGGGGTTAAGAACCCATTCTCTGCCACCAAAATAGCTCTGCTTATTATGAGGATGTGGGACAGGAACACTGGAACAAAAAAAGTAGTAGAGCTAAGCTCCATCATGTTTCTAACAAAGAAAGAAAGGAAAGAATAAGCCCGATTCTAACAAAATTAAATAGGTGATATTTCAGAAAATTTAGCTCCTTGTCAGTGCTGTGATAAAACAAGACTGTTTCTCTCAAGGATACTCCCACTCCCAAGCTCAGTTTTTGCATCCCCTTGATCCATGCATCCAAATCATTTCAAGACCATGCTGTTCTGACTTCTGGAAATCCCACTGTTCCCATGCCCTAGGCCTCAAACAGAGGTCCGACAACACTCCAGATTTCTGACAAGCATTACACTGCTTAATCGGTAGTACAATGCTCCCCCAAAAGAAGCATAGGAAGAGTCAAGGCCATAAGTGGCAGAAAGGCCCAGCCCAGCCCTCTGGGGAAGGTCAGTGTAAGTGGTGCTGTTACATACTGCAGCTACCCCAAGAGCCAGAACACAAGCACAGCTCTGGCACTGGGGTGGAGAATTGCTTTCAGGAGGCTCCAGGCTGAGCTGTCAGGAAAGCAGCTGCAATTTCCTCAAGCAGGGCTTCTCACAAACAGGTGTATGTAACTCTAGCACTAATACTATGGGGGGGAAGGAGCAAGAACCCTGTGGAAAGGAAAAAATGCTTGCAAAACCTGTTCACATTGTTACATCCTTCTTTAACTATTTACTCATAAAACTCGTACCTCAGTGACTGAAGTGCCTGCCACAAGCTTTCGGAGTAGCAGTCACTAGAAGTAAATAGAGAGAAGGCTGATGAAGAGATGATGCAAAGTTCAGGTTTTCCACCAGCCCCCACCTGCCCCATCTCCATTGCTGGAACAGTTGAGGTCTCTGTGTCTGTTTTCATATAGCAGTGTTATAGGCATATCCTGATCCACTCAACCACCAAAGGACCTACAGCAACAGTTCACCAGCACTGCAGTGGGCAATGATCCCGCTGTCTACCCTCTCAGAGACAATGAAATGCTTTGAAATAGGCGGGACTAAACATACAAGATGTGTTTTTTCTGGATTAGAAGACTTTGTATGGTCAATAAATCAGGCTGAGCAAATTCAGACCTATCTCTCACAAGCGCAATGATAAACAAAGTGTTCATAATGACAAACCCAGGAGTTTTTGTACAAGATTCAGGGGCCATACCATTCCAGCATCACTTCTCCCTCAGCCCTGCAGGCCTTGCAGGGGTTGAAGACTTCTGTGCAGACAGGGAAGAAGTACTGTTGACAAGATGCTTCATCTACTTGCTGTGAGGGTAAAGATAGCAAGTCCACTGACCCCACTCACTTCATATTCTTCCTGAAGCAAACTCCCACTAATGTACAGATTTTTTTCTTTTTTTTTTTCTTTTTTTTTTTTTAAAAATACTGAAGTGAATTAAGATGGTCACCTCTCCCAGAATCAGGCAGGCGAATCCTCTGGGACCCATGGGATCCAGCTCTGGGACTGGCCCACTAGTAAGTACCTGGGAAAATCAGCACTCTCTTTTGCTCCCACTCCCCTGTCCCATTTGTCAGAATCACTGCAGGTAGATCCAGGTCCCAACTGTGGCCAGCAAGAAGTCCGTGGAGCCAGGCACACAAGGCACAGCTCTCTTCACACCCGGATCTGGTACCCATTGAGGTCTGGCATGGCTTTGGAATCGGCAGGCTTCTTCTCACCAGATGGCCTGTGAGCAAAGAGGGTAATAACTCTTCAGAAACTGTTTTCAATCAGGAGATGCTGCACATAAAAGATGGCAGCACAGGAAAAGGTACAGGAGAGCTTCAGACTGATCCTGCACTACTGAGGACAGGACTATTCTGCAGCCTCCAGTAATTCTCCCAACAATCTCAACAGAACAGAATGCAAGTTAGGAAGTAGGAAGTCCACTCTGGAACCCCAGGTTATTATCAGGAAAACAATCTTGCTGACGGCAAAATAATTTTTGGAATCTCTTTGAGGCACAGGTCTGTGAAACACCAAAGCTCAGACCCATGCATAAGGTTAAAAGTCAGCTACTGACATCACTATCTGTTTGAGCTGCTTTCCTCCTCCCTGCCAAAACAAGCAAGCAAAAAAACCCAGCTGTTCCCTCAACTCCCTAAGCAATGATAAACTCACAGTGGTACTGACTAGGGAAGAATGCTACTGCAGGTCAGAGAAATATCCACTGTTCTAAAGAAACCCAGTAGGACATCAGAAGGATCCAAAACCAAACAGCAAGGTGGAGTCTGAGTAAAACAGATGTTCTAGATAGGTCTCCTGCCCAGCAGCCCCACTCACCGTCGGTCCCCACGGCTGTTTCGCCGATGGGGGCTGGCCTGACCTCTTTGTGGGGAGGAGACATCTTTCTTTCTGTCCTTGGTGGGAGATGGTGGTCCAGTTCCTTTCCCAATCTGCCAGAAAAATAAAATTAAGAGCAACGTGAGCAGAAAACCAATATGAGTAATAAAAAACCCCCCCAAAAACTAACAATGATTTATTATATGGGAAAAAAAGACAAAAAGGCAAAGCAAATGCATAAAAAATGCAAAAGCCAGAAAAAACAGGTTACAGTGACAGCTATGTCTCCAAGGACTGTATACAGTCCAAGCTAATGACAACTGCAGCACTGCATGAGCATCCATTAGAGAACCAGCCTGTATACAGTGGGTGGTATACAGTGAGAAAGAGGCCCCAGCCTCCAATTTGCTTTCCACTCCATGCATCTAGAAGAGTTTCCTGTCACTTCACTCCCCCAGTACACCAGTAGCCAGGCAAGACAGTGGATGCAGCAGTGAGTTGCTCCATCCGTGCTGCTTACCTTCAGCCTCATATCACGGGCATGTCTCTCAAGCTCTTTGCGAAAGTCCTCCCGGGTTAGCTTGTCTAGATCCAGGATGGAGTGCTTCCACTCAATCTGCTCCACACTGTGTGGGTCATGGGACACACAGTGGCCCAGCTTCACCTTTTTCAGAGTGTGCCAGCAGCGGCGATACGCCTCCTCGAAGTCAAAGATGAGTTCGCTCAGTGTGCGGAAGACAGGTGCTTTGTACATAAGTTCCTCACGTCGGCTGATGCCCAGTGCCCCATAGCGGCCTCCAAAGTTCACCCCCAGCACGATGTGTCGGAAGTAGTTCCCTGAGAAGTGGGTTTTGAAGCTGATGGGGAAACGGTCCAGTGTGGTCATGTTGTTGGTGAGGTAACTAACAGCAGCCACTATTCAGGAAACAACTGGTGATAACAGTTTCCTGACAAGACACTTCCTACCTGCTCCAGACCCTCCCAGCCTGCTTAGCAGACTCCCCATTGATTCAGGCATCACATAGACAGGATTTGTTCTCCAGGTCAAGAGTCCAGCTCATTGCAAGCTGCCCTACTTTCATCTGGGTTATGGGGAAAACAGACTTGGCCTCTTCAAGGAGACAGTCAACAAAGAGAAGTTAATTTTGATGCACTTTTGTGATGCAGAAGTTGCAATGCTAGCACCTTAAGTGTACTGTATTCCATAGCTCCCAAACTGTTAACACTGCAGCATTATTCCTCAGTTTGTTTTAATCTGTTTCACTAGCTACTGTTTCACACACCTTCAGGATAAAAAGTCACCAACCTCCACTTTTGAACCATTCACTCACCATCTCTGCCCCTCCAGGTGCATGAAGAACCTATAGCCCAAGTACCACAAACTAAACCTGGAAGACAGCTAGGAAAGATGTGTACTTAAAGACAACACAGATCTGGAACTAATAAAGGTATTGTCTAAGCTAGTAAGTGACATACACCATAACGAGAAGTTGGGGAGGATCCATAACTTATTTTAATGCAAAACACATGCAGGCTGTAAGGGAACAATGCTATCCGCAAAGGATTTCCTGACCTAACTCTAGGTAGTGTTTTTGCCCTTCTTTAGATGTTCTTTTATTTTTTACTATATTGTATAGCTGACCAGAGCAGCACTACTTTTCTTGGTGAAGGAGGAGCAACTCCAAAGAACTAGTTCTGATACTTTAGAGAATTGCTTGGATTTGGATTTCATTGGTGGGGTTTTGTGGGAGAACTGGGGAGGAAAAAGGAGGAATGTGGGGCTTGGTGACAATATTATCATCACCCTCAGAGCATCACAAGCAAGAGAGCAGAGGCAAAAACACAAGGATGGGCAGACATGTAAAACTCCAAGAGGAAAGGATACATTCCCAGGATCACAGCTTCCAGGCATTTTATTGGCAGGGCCTCTTTGGTCATTTCTTTGGCCAGGTCCATCAGCCTGCAGAGTGGGACAAGGGAAAGACGAGGACAGTTAGAGGGCTTGTGCTATGCAACGTGGCCAGTTCAGCCCTTTTGCACTATAGATGTAAGGTAGGTTTCCAGGAGAGAAGGTGGCCCACGGAGGATAGGGAACAGAACAAAGTATCTTCTTTAAGAAGATATTAAATCCAAACCAGGTCTCTGCCACATGCTGTTGTTGCTTCCAATGAGTTAACTTCAGTGGGTTGCAGCAAAATTGCTTCCTAGGCCAACCTGGGTTCTCAAGGAGACCACAGCACTGGCTCTGCAAGTTCTGGATGGACACCAATGCATCCACAAGTAAAACCCTCAAAGGACTGAGAGCCAGCAGTGTTTCCCTCACAAGGCTCAAGGACAATAAAGCCTTCTCTGGCATTAACCCTAGTCTCTGTTCAATGAGTACCATGGAGGAGACATTGGACTGATTATAAAACAAGGCATTTAGAGTCACATAAATCTATGGACTAGACCAATAGTAAGAAGCCAGTCTTGGGAGATTCTCCGTATGCTCTTCAAGAGAGTCAATGAACATCAGGTGCTTATTGCTAGGAACTTCTGGGGCACAGCCGCTCCCAAAATCTGCAGTGAGGAGAATACCCTTTCTTGTTCAAAGTATGAGTCACCAAAAGCTTAGTGAGCCTAGATTCTGCAGAGGCACTCACAGGAGCTATGAAGTCAGACCTGTTGTAAAGCTTCAACAAAGCTTTTTTAGAGCAGGACCTAATTTCAGAATCCCTCAGAAGTTCATATAGTTACATTCCAATTAGAAGCAGGCAGAATATGCACATTTTTGCAATACATTTTCGTTGGTTTACTGGATTTACTGATTCATGACAAAAAAACCCCTACTCTCATTCTTGAGAAAGACCAGACACAGCTCTGCCCAGCTATGCCCCAGGCAACAGACAATAAAGTTACCTAAAGCAGGATGGAGCTGCAGTATTGAAAGCCCTGAGTACCACTAGACCTTGGGCAGGGGATGGAGAAAAAGCAGTGTGTATAGCAGGGCTCCAACAACAAAGAAAGGATTAAATGCTGTAGAGGCTGCCAGCACTTACCCAGTCAGAGGTCTGCTCTTCTTAATCTCAAAGAATTGTGTCCCAGTGTGATTGTACCTGGAAGCGAGAAGTTAAGGGCTTGGCAGCTTGGAAAGTAGAGTTTGAAGAAAACTTGTCTGAAGGACTTCTATGTTATTTGCTATTCTCACAGCAAAGTCATGATCCCACAAATGTAGCAGCAACACAAGAAAATCCCTGCCTCCCTTTCCTGCATTTCTCCCGTTTACATTCCCTCCTTACTTTCACTGTATTTCCTTGTCAATTCTTCTCTTCCTCATACCCACACACGGGTTTCCACTCCAATTCCCAAAGGTTCATGCTGACAGTACATGCTCTGCTCAGCTTTCCTGTCACTGCCCTGGGAGATGGGTCGGCCTCGGGGGGTATTCATCCCTGCCCCGGAGGCAACAGTGACCTTCCCGCAGTGGCACTGAGAAGTGTCACTTCCCGGCGGCCGCTTGGAACGGGCTGCACTGGCTCGGTATCAGCGGGTGCACCCAAAGCGAGGGGACCAGGTGGTCTCAGCCTCTCGGAATTCCGGGGGTGAAAGAGGCAAGAGAGAGGACCAGTCCATAATATCTTCCAAAGGTTTATTACCCCGAAAGCGAAGGGGATGAACTGGCCAACGACAGCCAGAGGTGCCGAGATTTTCAACAGGGGTGGCACCGACCAACCAACCAATAGGAAGTAAGTTCGGAGCGGAGTCCCAGGGACACAGAACCAATGGCCAGGTTACAGAGGAGGGAAGTTACAGAACAAACCTATTAACAACCGAACTTATCAGAACTTTCTGGAGAAGTGGTACGGGCTCAGAACCGGGTCTCGTCCACGGACTGGTCCTCGCTCTCCGAGTTGTCTGCCCATTGGGCAGGCATGCCGTGATGGACAGCGGGCGGACCCCGAGTGGTCCGAGGCACGCCAACACTTTCCGGTTACCAGGGCAGAATAGTTCGATAAATCTCTTCCTGCTCCTATCTGGACATAATACATGGAGCAATGAAACATTCATGGTACCTTATTCTAAGACTGATTGGGATCCAATCCAGAGCTCAACCACCCTGGATGGGTGAGAGGTGCCAAAAGGTCGGCTTTCTTACCTTGAACTAGAGCTGAAGCCAGAGCTAGATCTGTATCTCATCAGTGAGATTAGACTGTGCTTGCATGGCATATATACCTGCTCTCCAGCACAACAGGAAGAGAGAAATCTCATTCCCAGAACACAGTCACCCAGGCAGCTCTGCATATAAATGGACAGGATACCACAGATGTGCAAAAGCAAGGTGGCTGAGGGTCATTTAGACAGCTACAGAGAAGAGTGATCGAGTAGGATGACCTGAGAAGGTTCTCCCATCACCACAACTCACCCACATCTTAACAATGAGGTGATGCAGTTTGTGGTACATCTGACACCTGGCTGTCAGGATCTCAGATATGTGCATTTTTAACAAAATACCACTGTAAAGCCACTGACCTAGAAGAGTGGGTAGTGGGGAAAGGCCCTTGACAACATGCCCATTTGTTACATGGAGTGAACAGAACCAGAAGGTAACTTGCGCAAAAAAAGAAAAGAAACAGAGCACCAAAACAAAACATTATCCCCAGTCCAGCTTCTTGTTTTCAGGGAACAAGTTTCAGTTCTCCTCCAGCTACAACAAAAGGAATCTTTCTGTTTGTCACAAGGAAAGAAAGTCTCCTTGATCTCTCTTCCGGAGTTATCACACCAGTGAGTAAGGTAACAGCAAAGGATACTGAAGCTCCCTGATGTAGCGCTGTACAGCTTCCAGGCGCTCAGGGATGGGGGTGGATGGCTGGAACACAGGCACACTTGGTATGGGAATCTGAAATGAGGAGCAGAACATAAACCACTGCTTCCAAACTTCTCCAGCTTCCTGCTGAAATCAGTGGCACATAGCTATAAGGAACATGTTCCTCTGAAACCAGACCCTTTTTGCTGCCCAAAGTGACCACACCAGAAACATTCCTCTATTTCCACAATGGAAATTGGGAAGGGATTCAGAATGAAGCATCACCACAAAGCTGCAAGAGAAACTATGTGAAAAGGTCCTGCATTTATGCAATGTTACACTGGAAAAAAACAGATAGAATTAACTGACAAGGCAAGATACAAGACAGGAAAGCTATCACCCGAGGGAGCTTGGCCTCATTTGAGTATTGAAACTGAAATGCACAAAACAAAAATAAAAGAAAGAGAAAGGCAAAAATGGAGAATGAGTTTTCCAATATCACCAGAGGGTGGAACAGTCCTGCAAGCAAGGGTAGAAAGGTCCTCCGCTGCTTTCTGGCATTTCAGGTGAGTTGGCACTGACTAGGCCACAGGCTTGACAGCATGACTCCCTGCCCTGCAGTGTCTGGTGTTTTGAATTACATGGTGAAAGAATGACTTCTGGATGTTCACCTTTCAGACTGCTGTCCCACTGAGGCCTCAGCCTTATGGGTCCAGTCAGATTTTCCTCACCATTTGCTCCACAGGGGACAACTGTAGTCTTGTCGGCAGCTGAGAAAATGTGTCTAGGGAAAGAGAAGGGACCTGTCCACAGGACAAATAAAAAGAAGACACAAATTTGGGATGACTGACAGACTTGGAGAAACAGGCCAATATTTTCTCTCTGAAGGATAGCTCATGCCTTGCATGCACCTTGCTGATATCAGACCGCATCTTTTCTCAGCAGTTTGGTTTTTAACATTTCAGTTCCTCCTCAGACTTCCCCCAGAGCTGGCCTATCCACAGCTATGAAAGAGTGAGTCAGAGCCAGTTCTTCCTTTGAGCCTTCCACTGTGCTGTGCACAACTGCCTCTGCTGGACTGGGTTTTGTAGCCAGTGGCACTGCTTAGTGCACCCTTCACATGTATTTCTGTGGCCACTCATTTCCATATACCTCCTTCTTCTGCCCTGTGTTGGTACAACTGACTGGTGAACCAGGTCAGGCACCTGAAGCAGCTGAAAGCTGAGCCAGCAACCATGGGTAGTTTTCAGCCAGATCAGTTCCCTGTCCTGGCTTGCCACACGGTTGCACTCTGCTTGTGCTCCCCCACGGTGCAAGGACCAGAGACCGCTTCGCCTTGAGATGGGCTGGTGCTGCCTCTCGCATCAAGCAGAGACAGCGGCTGCCTCACTCACAGGGGGCAGCACAGGTATGGTGGGAGCAGATGTGAAACTAGGTTTGTTCAGCTGCAGCAGGAGCAGGGAAGGCTCCAGAGAGTGGCACAGGAATGGACCCATCTCTGGAAGCGCACGAGCTGAGTCAGTTTGGATGCTTTGAGCTGACACACTGAGTCATAGGAAATAATTTCCAGGCAGAAACAACTAAAGAGGTAACAATCGGGGCAGGCTGACTATTTAACTTTGTTTAATTTCTTCAGCATGGAGACTTCCATGCTTTTGAGTGGAGACAGATTAAGTGCATGGTGACAGCACAGACTAATGATCCTGGGTAGTTCCTCCTCCCTTTACTAGTACAGACCCCGAAATCCCCTTTTCGTCAAATGACTGTGCAACACTGAGACAGCATAATGGCAATCAGTTCAGCAGGGGACTAGTTAATGCGGAAGAGCCTCCTGCACCTCAAGTAATTAAACTGATGAAAGTACACTGTGCTCTCTCTCAGATCTGGGCCTGCAGCCCAGACTGGGCTACAGTTTCTTTTGCATCAGGTCTATAGCATTTTAATAGGGCAACAGAAGCAGGAGCAGAGGGTCTCCATCCCTCAATCCCACACTGATGGGATGAGAGACCCTTACACTTTTTTCTTGCCCAGCATCATCCCCTGCACATCTCAAAAGAGCTATAAATATTAGGTAGTTTTCACAGTCCTTCAGAAAGCAGAGGGGAATTTATTTGTAACAGAAAAGATAGGAAATCAGATCTATTTTGACTTCCCTCTAGTTATTCTGAAAGCTGGAGAGAGAGCAAGGAAGAGAGCCCAGATTTCCCAAAGTATATAACCTCTGCTAGGCTTAGCAGACCAAATGAACACATCCTTGGTCCCTCATCACTTGTGTGGAGTAGTTGCATCACCCCACTCCTAGATTCCCGCATCCTAGCAGGCTGTCTACATGCATGGGATTGGGACTCTGCTTTTAGAAAGCGGATGCTGAGAACAACCACGATTTTCATATACTAAGTGGGCCACGCTGTATGCGAGGAAAGGCAGATGGGAGCGACGTACAGGCAAAGCTCCACCCTTATCAATATCACAGAGGTGCCCTTCTGGCCAGCCTAGTTTAGCAACAGTTTCTTTTATGGTACTTATGTGCATCCAAGCACCTCCCTACTCTTCCTTCTGCAAATAACACAGGAGCAGTATCAGTCTCGGTTGAGAGCCTGACTGAAAAAAACAGATTATTTTTTCCGGCTCTCTCGGTCTGATTCCATTAGATGCAACTCTTCCTGTCTTTGCCCTCATAACCATCTCACTTAAAATCCATAATTTCTTAATGAGCCAAGCACACATCACTTTGTACTTCCAGCATGGACCCATTTGATGGTTCCAGCAGCTTGAAGCAAAGCAGTACCCCACCCTGTTGCTGGAAAGAACACAACCTACAGAGAGTGGCACTCTCGAGCCTGCTCAATTGATGCCCACTCGCCCCAAATCTACTGGAAGGAAATGGAGACTAGAGGAGATCTCTGAGCTCTCAGATGCCAGTGAGAGACACAGCCCCTAAAGTAAACATGTGTCTAATCACAGCCTCCTGCAGTCATCATTTTATAGTATTTTAGTTTACTAACAGCTTTTTTGAGAGTTATTTTCCCCAACACCCAATGCTGGCTACGATCCATGGCCAAAATTTTGGAGTAGGCAAGTCACTGTCCTATTCCCAACACCTAAAAAGGACTATTCACCCTCCAGCACATGGAGAGAACCTGGCTTTTCAAAGGAGCTAGCCTTGCAGAGTACACTTACTGCCCTGATTCTCATCTGTTGCACCAGCCTTTCAAAGAAACTTGATGGCATGGAGACAAGTGGCAATAAGCAGCCCTCAAAGATAAAAATACATCCCTACAGGGGAGAAGGAGCCAAGGAATCAGAGCTCATCCATCCTTGTGGTTTCCAGAATTCCAGTATCATCCCAGCTACATGCCCAGTGAGCTTGGGATCTCAGATGGCAGAGTGCTGAATACAGTTTACAGATCTATTTCCCAGGGGTGCTAGCAGATGCAAAAAAACACCCAACAACCCAAAACCCAACAACCCCCAAAACAAACCAGCCTAATTTCACTTCTCATTGCAAGAGCTCAGACCACTTGTGTCCCCTAACTGCAACCCTCTTGGATCAAGACTATAAAGTGAGAACAGTGGAAGTTCTTCACATAAGACCACAACAAGGGACTGAACATTGTATTTCCCCCGTCATTCACTGGAGTCTTGTTTGTCAGCTTCTTTCTTCCATTTCCCTCACCTTTTTTGGCCAAATCAGTCCTTATGGTTAGGAAATTAAGTAGTGTGCGTTCTGACTGATCTGAAACATGTTTTCAGCCTTCACCTAGGCTCAGGACAAAGTCAGAGGAAAGGAAGGAAATCTGAAAAGGAAGGAAAAGTCTAATGGAGTTAGAATAGGGACTGTAATCAGGACTCAGGATTTGTTCCAGTTGCTGCCACAGATGCCTATAACTCTTTACCACACAAAGAATGTTGCATCACATGCTTCTCCAGAATTCCTCATGGAAAGCAGTATAGATCGTCTGTGCACTATATCATAGCATGTTCTTCCATACTTCAAATTACCTTCCCAAGGAGGTAAGTCCTTGCTAAAAAAGCCTGAGATGAAAAAGCTTCATCTTTTTGTATCTGAGTTTCCCCTATTAGAGTGATGGGAATACTCTTATAAACTGCCAGTGGAGTGACACACCAAATGTTTGCAGTGTCTTTTGTTCACAGTGTGCCAATGAAAGGGAGAGATTTTTCTCCAGCTGAGGTGCAACACAGCTAGCAACAATCACAAGAATTCACGTTCGAAAGTTTCAGTATGGTACAAGGCTCAGTGAAATGGTCAGTGGTTCCTCTTTTGTAGAGTTCTCTGCAGCAAGGCCAGGAACATGCTTCAAAATCACATCTGACCCTACATCAGCAATAAGCTCTGCAAGCGTTTGCTAAGTCCTCTTAAAACGCTTGGCATCAAAAATCTTTTTTGACTGACACAGTTCTGTTCCAGAATGCCTTTTGGTGTGAGAGACTGTACCCAAATCGAATTTCTTCAATCTCAAAGGCTCACCTCCGCCTGTCTCAACCCCCCATCTCAAGTATTTGGACTCATCTAAATTTAACTCTCCTAATCTTTTCATCATTTATTCAGTCCTTCTCTTTAGGCATCGCCCATTTCCCCCCATCCCTCTTCCAGGCTGCTCACACATTAGCTACCTGAAGTCCGTTTTCCAGCAAGGCCGCAGAAGAAGAAGGTGCTGCTGGCGCACCGGACAGGGCAGAGCCACGCAGACACCCTCTCGCACTCCGAGTTAGAGCGTGGCTTTGCTTCCTGCAAGAGCACTCCCGGGGCCCGTTTTTCCGAGGGATCGCTCCCGAGCCAGGGAGACCAGCCTCCTAAGGGGACAGGCGGGCGCCTCCTCCCAGCGGGATGCACCCGTTTCCCCCTTCCCTTCATCCGCCCTATGGGGGACGGTCCGCCCCGGGCGCTCCCGCCGGGACCCCGCGCCGCACCAGCCCCGGGGTGGGGGGGTCTCACCTTGGGCAGGTCGGCGGCGCCCCGGATCCTCTGCGCCACTCGGTCCCCCTCGGGGTGGATCCTGCCCACATGCCGCCACATCCGCTCCCAGGTGGGCTCGTCCACGGGCAGCCCGCCGCGGTTGACGAAGAAGGGGACGCCGCCGTCGCGAAGATCCTCCTCGCCCTCCTCCTCCTGCTGCTCCTCGTCCCGCGTTGCCGCCGCCTCGCCGGACGGGGGCTGCCTGGCCGCCGCGGCCCCGTCGCCCCCCGGCATCGGCATCGCCGCGCCTGCACTCAGCGCCCGCCGCCCGCCGCCGGGCCGCCGGGGGCCGCGCCCCGCATGGCCGGCGCTCCGGGCACGGGGCGTCACCGCCCCCGCCTCGCCCCGGGAGATATCAGATCAGAGGGTTCGCGGCGAGAAGCGGAGAAAAAGCCGGGCGGGGCGGTGCCGGGTGCCGCATCAGGCCGCCGCCGCGGCGGGGGAGGCGCCGGCGGCCCGAGCGCCCGCGGCAGTGACGGCGGGCACCGCGCGGGGCGGGCCTGCCGCCGGGGCGCCCCCGCCGCGCCGCCTCCCGGGCGCTCCGCGGGCCGGGCGGGCACGGCCGCCTCCCGGGCGGGGGCTGCATGCGGGGGAACAAAGCCCCGCGCGGGGCGGGGCGGGGCGGGGCTGGGACGGGCCGGGCGGGGCCGGGCGCCGCTCCCCTCCGCCCTGCTCCGCCTCGGGCCGGGTCTCAGCGTGCGCCCGCCGCCGCACCGGAGCCGGGCTGCCGCTGGTGGGGCGCGGGCGGGCGAGCGGCGGTGTCGCTGCCCGCGGGCGATAAGGCAGAGAAGGGCGATAAGGCAGGCGGCTGCGGCCGTGCGATAAGGAGGCGGGGCGAGAGCGGGCCCTGGGGGGCTCTGGGGCGGGGCCACGAAGCGACCGCTGAAGGGTCGCCGTGAGGGGCGGGGGCGGCTGAGCGCTGCCCGCCGGGGGTTTGCGCTCGGGCTGCGGGGGCGTGAGGGACGGGTGGCGCCGGGGTGGGCGGCTGGCCGGGCTCAGGGGCGGCCCCGCGGGCGATAAAGCCCCGCTGGGAGCCAGGGGCAGGTGTCCGTGTTGACATAGCTTTGAGGAACGGAAGAGCTGGGATGAGCTTTCCAGGTAGGAAGTAGTGGGAGGGTGGAGAGCGTACTGGGATGGTCCTGTAGCACAAAGCAATGGTGAAGGATGGACTCCTATGGAACCGCGCCGCTGATCTGCGGGTGTGGCATACATAGCCAGTCCCTCTCAAGGGAGGGGCCCAGAAGGGCTCTTCTGCTTGGGAGGAGGCAAAATACACCGTAACCTAAGGTCTGGAGATGCACCACAAGTGAAAGACCGGGTGTTTTGCTCTGCTTCATCGTCTGGTTTTATTTCAGCCCTCTTGTAGTGCTGAGAAGTGTGAACTCTCATGGGAGGTTCTCCACATGCTGCAGGAGATTTGTAAGCCTATTCTCCAGTGTGTATCTGCTGCAATGGTTGTGTCCTCATCTGTAAGAGCCAGGCTATGTCTCGCCGTAGACAGGACTACTGGCTGTGTTTTCTCATCACCCTGTAGTATTAATCCATTTTGAAAGCTCTAGCATAAAAGCATTCTGTAACTTAAGCACCAAGTACAAGAAATGTGTACAAATTACCGGGTCAGCTGCTGAGGAACTCACTGAAAAGCATCTCAAATTACTTGCATTTAGCCCTCCAAACAAAAGGCTGCGTTTCAGCATCAGTGTGGGGAAATGAGGGGAAAAACATCCCGGTTGCCATGGAATTTGATGTGCCCTGAGAACTGGGCATAGCATTTACAGAGCTAGGTAGAGGATTTCAGAGAGAAATGCCACTTCTTCTGTAGTGCTCCGTAGGCTGTTACTCACATGAGATCATTTCTGAAGGCAAAATACTTGAACACAGTTTTCTGTTGAACTCAACATTGCCCAAAATGTTGAAAGGTTGATTTTTTAAAGGGAAATTAAGCTAAATGTATATCCCTCCTTCTGCTTTCCAAACAAATCACCAGCATCACTTCATATAGCCTACACTGACTTCTGTAAGACTTAAACATGTAAGTCACTGAATAAGGGTTTCTCTTAAATGGGGACCTTAAGCACTGCAGATTTATCACCTCAGTAAGGCTTTTATTGTTTCTATTGCCTTTGCCTTTTACTTGTGAGCAATTGATTGTTGGTAGAAATTGACTCCTCATATCTAAAGAGGCAGCAAAGCCTGTGAAAGGAATTACCCTACAGCCTCTGAATGGACACATTTTGCAAGAACAGTTCATAACCTCCCATGTCCTCAGTCCCTTCTTCCCCAGTGGTCCTCAATCCCTCTAGAGCCATGGGACTGGGAGTGTGCCAGTCATGCGATGGCACAGGCATGCTGGGAGACATCATCTGCACTTTGGTTGAGGGGCAGGTATATTTCCAGTAATGGCACTGTGGAAAGGACAGGGTGCAAAAACTTTAAACTCTTTATTTAGAGCTGTATTGCCTCTGACTGAAACTAGGCACAGCTGTCCATAGAGACAAGGATGCTTGTTTTGATTCTGAGCTCCAGCACTAATTCAGGGCTGGTAGTTCATATTGCCTTCGGTACCTCAGCTTTCCTACCTGTTAGAGGGAAATGCTAATAACCCTGACTGCCAGACAGAGATTCTGTAAAGATTAGTTGGCATTTTTGGCACATTAACAGCTATTTTTCTTAAAATAAAAATAGTGTGTCATAGTAGAAGTGAAATACAATTCTTGTATATTTCATGTCTTAAAATATATTCTCAAATCTCAATTGGAGGAAATGTAGCTGATAAGTATCAGCAGGCCTTAAAATAAGCTTTTCAAGGGGTTTTTGTTTCAGTTTGTATTGGATAATTACTAGGCAGCATCCCTCCCTTCTGACCATCACTCAAATAATGGGTCCCTAGCAGGAGATCTGTATTTTAAGGTAGTGCCATGGCACTGAGCTTTGCTTAGCTGAAAAAGGATGGAGCAGAGCCATGCCAAGTGAGCCAGTCCCTGCTGTGGGAACTGGACACAACTGAGGTGACAGCAGAGGACAGAGACTTCACTTCCCCTTCTGCACAGCTTGTGCTTCCTTGCCATGGACGCTGTTGCCCGCAGTGCAGGCTGTGTAACGGGCATTAAACACTGCCTTTCGTTTCTGGCAGCACACTGTTGTGGCTAGGATGATGAGGGACCAGAGGGCCATGCAATTTCTGTTTAATAACAACATAAATCTTTCATTTACCTATGCTCTGTAGAGGAAGACTGTGCAAATGCTCTGTGTGTGTCACACCTGAGAATGGCTTAAATGGGTGAAACTTTAAGACAGAGTTAAGTTTTGCTGTTAGTGAAAAAATAAATAACATTGATAAAGGATTGAAATCAAGGCAGAACTTATTTGAATAAATAAGTTATTTTTTAAGCTATAAAATATTTGATAAAAGTATGCAAGTGGTATAGAGACCACTTGAGAAATAAATTCTTTCCTCTGTTCTTCTGTGTGAAGTGGGAGTTTTGTCTCTATTAGAGAGGATCCAAAATTAGTTTCTGTGAACATGGATAGTGAGTGATAGTGTTGACTTTGTTTTATAATGTTGTCTAGATTTTTATTAATATTTAATTCTTTTTACTTCTGACAATCATTTGTTCCTATACTGTCATGTTGTGGAGTTTTTTTGTTTGTTTGTTTTTTAATCTTCAAGTACAGTGTCTTTGTGATCTTGCATAAGAGCAATTAAAACACTTAGCAGAGATTTCTTTTTCTTGATGGCAAGTTTAGGCCACTGTTTAGTTACATTTTCTTAGTGTGAACTGGAACATCTCAACGATCTTAAGGGTTTTTTCCAAACTATGTGATTCTATATAACACTGAATGTTGCTTAGAGCATGAGTAGGGGTTGTGCTGTCTTTATCCAACTTGGTGTAACTTTCTGTGACCTAAGGTTCTTTGTGCCACTAATTTCTGGTTTTGTAACTGTTTCGGACTGGGTTCCCTTTTTTGTATTCCTGAAATAGCTCTGTGAAAAGCCCCATGTGACAAATCAGCATATTTCTGAATTTATTTCCCAGAACACTTAGCTTTAAGGCTATTACCTAAACTTGCTGGATTTCTTTCAGTGTTTTTAACATATCAGCTCTATTTAATTCTCTGTGCATTTGGAATGCTTCTTTCAAAGGCACCTGTAGTTTTTCTAAATTGATTTTTCAGAACTTTGCCTTTGTTGCAGGCTAACCAGTGTGATAGAGGCACTGAATGACTGAAATTAGGTGAACTACCTTTTTAAAGTGTTTGTCCTCTCCCTCTCCCTCTCCCTCTCCCTCTCCCTCTCCCTCTCCCTCTCCCTCTCCGCTTCCCACACCTTCCCTTCCCTTGTCTAAATGGTGTTTATTTGTGTGGTTTTCCTCTGTCTGTGTTTAGTTTTCTCCAGCTCACAGTACTGCCTTTAGCCAGTTCCTACAAACGTCTTCACGTGGAGTGCAATTCCCTGCCGTGCAGAAGCCCCTGCTGAGATCACTGTGCTGCTGAGCCGTGTGCATATGCTGCAGTAGATCTTTGCCCCGAGCAGGAATTCTACCTTTGCCCCTAAGTTTGCTGTTGGCTGTAATCAGGACTACTTCTGCAGATAACAGCAAAGCTTTTGTTACTTGATTACAGCACATGTAATGTTTTGTGTGTCTGGGAGATCAATTGGCATAGCAGTGCCAGAATAGCCCTATTTTGTGGGCAGCCAAGAATGGCTTCAACAGAGACTGATATAATGACTCCACACATTTTTCTCTTCAGGTGCAGTAATTCTGATTTCTTTTCATGTGTAGGTCACACCTAAGAGAGAAGAAACTTAGATCCAATCAAGCTTTCAAATGTCAGCAAGTATTTATGAGACTTCTGTATTTATCGTGGAACCATAAAATGGTTTGGGTTGGAAGGGACCTTATAGATCATCCTGTTCCAACTCCCCTGCCATGGATGGGGACATCTTCCACTAAACCAGGTTGCTCAGAGACCCATCCAGCCTGGTTTTGAACACTTCCAGGTATGGGGTATCCATGACTTCTCTGGGCAACCTGTTTCAGTGCCTCACCACTCTGACAGCAAAGAATTTTTTCCTAATATCCGATCTAAACCTACTCTCAGTTTGAAACCATTCTCCTTATCCTGTCACTACATGCACTTGTAAAAAGTCCTCTCCAGCTCTCTTGTAGCCACCCCAGCTTTGGGTACTGAAAGGGGGCCTACAGAAAAGACCACAGACTGATGTGATTTCACATCAAACTTCAGTGAAAGGAATATGGCTGTAAATATAACAGGTATAAAGCACTGTACTTAGCTGGGAAGGAAAAGCCTTTTTTTCTGAAGAGAGTGTGGAACACAAATTTAAAAAAATTGTACCTGTTTTAATGTTCATTAACTTCTCCGGTGAGCTTTTGGATAAAGGAAGAATTTTATCACAAAATTCTTAATTTCCTTTCTGTCTATCTGATATTTTTTTTCTAGAGATGGAGAGCAAACAGGCTCCTATCCCATAAAACCTTCTTCCTTTCTACACTGGTACAGAACAGACACTTCTGAAAGATTTAACTGGAAACAGAATAATGAATACACCAACAGACAGGGTATTTATTTTTTATTTTTGAAAGAACTGCTTTCAAATCCCAACAATGCTTTGTGTGAAATAGAAATTTAAATGTAACATTCCTCACATCCAAACAAGTGTGCTGAGCTTGGTCTAGCATGTGAGTCTTTCTTATGGGGGTTACAGTGAGCATTCAGTTGTACATACAAAAGACACTACTCCTGTACTAGCCAGGTCAGGAACTTATGTGGAGTCTTAGGTTTAATTCCTGGTGCTAAGTCTCCTGCATGCAGTTTGAACTTCAGTCTGTCTTATCATTGATGCTGCAGATTGTCAGTACATTCTGGAATTGATGCCTCTCCCTTTTCTCAGAAAATCCTCCTTGAAGCTGAGTAACCTTTCTCAGCAGAAATTTATGTTTCTTCAAGAAATGTCAATAAAGTGGCACTTTCCAAGAGCAAAGGTATTTTCTTAAGACATTTTTTATCATTTTCCAAATCCTATTGATCCTGAGAAGTTTTCTCTTCACAGCTTGGTCCTTAGTGTCCCCAGTTCTAACTTTGTCATTTAGTAGTAATAGATTTTTTAAAAAATTTTTTCCTGATGCCTAAGATAAAATTATTGCAGGAAAGCAACTTTCAAGTGCTGCATGGGTTTTAGAGTTCTGCATGCATTCCCTCCTCTTTTGTACTCAGTTCTGTCTGTACTTGCCCAGTTTTCTTGCTTGTATGCCTACAGCATCTTTGCAAAACATGGAAGGGCTACTCTTCTCACTCTTCGAATGGAGAAAAGAGATAAAGAACCAGCAAGTGCTTTTATTGTTGGTGAAAAGACACCTGAGCAGGCTGTGTGATCACTGACCTCATGAGCCAGGCAACCACCTCCATGCAATCATACCTTAATGGACCAGTACGGACTGGTGCATACAGGTTCAGCAGTGCTGTGCCATGTGTGTTTCCTGGCTTGGGAATCTGCAGCTCAGAGCACTCTGCCTTGTTCTCTGCTGTGAACTGTAAACGTCCTGAATGACTTGTCCAAGATCCCACAGGAAGCCAGTGGCAGAGGAGGGACATAATGTGAGTTTTCTCCTAAGCAGCAAGCCAACCTTCTTTATTTTGGTTTCTAGGCTACATAAATAGTAAGTGAATAAAAATTCTGTGCATGTAGAAAGACTTCAATATTTTTTTGAAAGTAGGTTAATTCCTATAGCAAGGTATGTTTGGGGGACTGGAGAGGACTGACTGCAAAAGGATTAGCTGTGCTAAAGAAATAGTTTATTTTCACTGTTGTAAATGCTTTATTGAAGTTAGAGTAGAAATGCATAGATCAGTAGGACTATATTGATCTGCTCTGTTATGTCATAGACTGAAAAATGCCTATATTCTTATACATTGAGGAATGTATTAGAAGAGTATTAATAAAAAGTTTCATGAAAAAAAGGGTCTTTCACTATAAACAAATGGTGCATTCTTTTTGTCAGTGTTAATCTCCTGGTTCTTGATTCCCCCTCCTTTCCTTTCCCTGTTACTATTTCACAGTCTTATCATATGTTCCCTGGTTTGCTTAAACCTGCTAATCTAGTAATTATACACTCACATTCAGTTTTGCATTACGTTTTTTTAAGGCATCATATGAAATGTGCTTGATGCCACACAGTGACATCTGTTCATACAGGGGAGAGAATTTATCATTGCAGGTTTTGCAGATGGGGTTGAGGTTTCATGAAAGTGAAGGTGTAGTACAAAGAGCTGATTTCATTTTTTAAATTGGCTGTAAACGAAAAAGGTACATTTTCCAAGGGAATACCTTATAAGATATGTGGAGAGAGATGGCAGGTAGTCAGCTTCATTGGGATGAGAGTGGGGTGCCCAACTTAAATGCATCTATGCAATTGCATGCAGTGTGGGGAATAAACGAGAGGAAATAGAGATGTGTGTGCCTGCAGGGCTATGATCTTACTGGCATCACAGAGATGTGGTATACACCTATATGCAGTGACTTTGTCCCTCTGCTCTGCTCTGGTGAGATGGTGAGACTCCCCGGGAGTGCTGCATCCAGCTCTGGGGCCCCAACATAAGAAGGGCCATGAAGATGATCAGAGGGCTGTAACATGTCTCCTGTGAAAGCAGGCTGAGAGAGCCGAGGCTGTTCAGCCTGGGAAAGCGCAGGCTCTGGGGAGAACTCCTAGCAGCCTTCTGGTTCCTAAAGGAAGACTATAAGAGAGCTGGAAGAGGGACTTTTGACATGGGCATGTAGTTACAGGACCATGGAGGAATGGCTTCAAACTGAAAGAAGAAGGTAGGTTTAGATACTAGGAAGAAATTCTTTACTATGAGAGTGGCGAGGCACTGGCGCAGAGAAGTTGTGGCTGCCCCACCCACAGAAATGTTCAAGAAAGGCCAGGTTGGAAGAAGCTCTGAGCAGCCTGTTCTAGTGGAAGGTGCCCCCCCCTCCCCCCCCCCATGGCCGGAGGTTGGAACTCGATGATCACTAAAGCCCCTTCCAGCTCAAAACATTCTAAGATTCTATGATAAGGAAAATACTGCAGATATCAAGGCTCACACTTTGGGAGTATAGTGGACTTTGCAGAGGCTTAAGAGGTGTTGCTTTCCACCCAAGATGTTCACTTTGTTGCTGTTTGAATTGGAAATTAAGTGAACAGTTAATAAGTCTGTGCCTGTAACTATGGAGTTGATCTTTTTACCCTCTCCAGCTGAAAGTGGTGCTGAATCTGAGTCTCGGCTCCAAAACATCTTGACCTATGTGTATTTGAAAGCTACTTCAGGCTTACAAAGAGGCTGTGTTTGGGAAAACTTTGTGCCCTATTTGACATGTTCTCTATTTCTCCGTAGTGATTATTTAGCTTTTTTTTTTGGTTTGTTTTTTTCCCTCGGGAGTAAATTACCGTGGTGGTGGGCATGAGACCGAAATGGGTTGAGTGACATCTAGTGGTTAGGAATGAAAATGTGTAGGATCAAGTGGTTTTCCCGCAGGACAATGAAAAGTAAAGCAAGTCCTAAAAATGGACTGGGATTAACTTAGAATCTAGAAAACCCGAAATTTAGAGAACATTTCCAATAAGTGCAACTTCTTCAGTCAGCCTCTGTAAGCAATAACTTTCCTGAATGATGTCTGATGCCAAGGAGTGAATTTGATGTCTGGTGCCAAGGCCCGGTTACTCTCAACACATTCTAGTGTCTTCTTGTGTCTCTTTCCCATTTCATTGCTTGCTTGGTTTTAGGAATAGTTTTACATGGCTCTCCCTTTGATACAACCAGGATTACTTTCATACAGTTTTCTGATTATTAAATTTTTTTTAGGCCATTGGAGAGAGGTGATCTCATTAATAGCTCAGTTGTGAGAAACTGATCTTGGTAAAGATCTACAGTTTTGTACTGCTGAGAACCCAACTGTTTTATTTGTTACTCCCAGTGTTAGAAGAGTTGACACTGTTCACTGTTCACTTCCACTGGGAAGGATGCCAGTCCAGGTCCCTGCTATCCCAGACAACCTGGTCGAATCGATTCTGTCTAAGGGTACAGAGTGGGTTATACCTGTATGATGCCTGGTGGAGGACATGGATGGCTTTAATAGCTTCGTTCCTCTTGTGATTTCCAGTGATTTCTTTTCTAGGCAACTGGACCAGTGTAACTCATCTTGCTATCAAATAAATACTTATGGACAAATTCCAGCTGGCCAGTTGCCATTGAAATGGGAGCTAGATAAAATCTCTGTCACTCTAGGGCAGTGCTTGGCTCCTTGTGTTGTACAACACTATGCTTTCCGGTTAAATTTGGAATGCTGAGAAATGAGCTAGTGTATGGTCATATTTTTTTACATTTCAGTGATGAAAATGTTTTGCCTTCCTACTTGCCTTGCAGGCTTCAGAGAAAATGGAAACAGATGTTTCCTCAGACTTGAGAAAGGAGTGGGCTCCACTGAAATTAGATCCACCTTTCTTATGGCTTCCTGGGAAGTCACAAGCATATTCAGAAATCCGCCCACCTGTCCATTACAGTATGAAGCTGGGTAAGTTGTTTGGTCAAGTTTAGACTAGTGACCACTGCACATGTAGTTATGGAAAATTCTGGGAAAAGAGGTGGCATTTAATACGTAGGAGGAGCAGTAGCGATATCAATCTGTCTGGTCTCATGAGTCTGACTGGGCCTTGCATACATCCAGATAACTCTGGCCAGCTCTATTTCCTCTCAGTTCTTCAGGGGTGCAGAAATGGAGACAGGAAGATAAGAGTATGTGGCACACATGCTGTGTGTGTTAGTGATGTATCCGTCACAGCTGTGTGATCTGAAAGGAAAAGGAAGGAAGCAGGTGAAATCTGTTGTGCTCAGAGGAAGCCAGCATGTGTTTGAGTGCTAGCAAATGACAGATTTTTCCTTTAAAAATCTGTGCTCTCATATTGTGAGAGTGGGACAGGCATGCTATTGTTAGATACCTCCTTTATGAAACTGTAAATTGAGCTAACTTGTTTGGTTGCAAGTTTGGGGGAGAAATTCATACTATAGCAGGGACAAAGCCTGGTGCCATCGTTGAGTTCCTCTGGAGTGGGGAGTATTATGGATAGGAGCTGCATGTAGGGAAAAAAAGCAAGGGAATTTTTTGCAAAACTTCAGTAGTTATAGCTACTGGGATATAACAGAAACAATTCTGAATTTAGCTTCAGTGCTCTGCAGGGCAGAAGCAGTTCTTCAATGTGTATGCCTATTGCATTAATAGTTCTGCACAAGTTTTTAAAGTACACGTGGTCTGACAGTGATTGCAGGAGAAGCCACGCCAGCTGCCTTTCCTGCAGTGAGTCCGGACTCTTAGGCCTACAGTGGCCATGACTTTCTCCAGTCGTGGCTTCATGCATAAAAGTGTAAGAAATACCTTATTGTGTCAAACCTATGGCCCACCTAGACTGGTATCTTTGCCTTGGACAGCAACAGCAGGCAATACTACATGGAGCATCCACAGTCACTGAATTAAAATCTCTGGGAGGTATACCTGTGGCCATTCCCTTACCCATTTTGGAACCACTGTCCATAAATAAATTCTCTTTTTATAGCCTGCTTTTTTTGTCTAGCCTGCTGATATTATTGGTCTCCTAGTCCCACATCACCAAAATTTCACTATAGCTGTGTTTGCAAAATAAAATTATTTCTTTCGTTTGTTTGAAACCTATCTTGCATGTAGTTTGAGTGAGTGCCCATACTTGTAGTATTGCAAGGTTTGGTGAATAACAATCTGCTCTCACTTTCTCGACTACCTTCATGATTATGCAGTTCTCAGTTGTATCCTTCTCAGCCTGCATGTCTTCAAATTAAGGAGAGAACTCTCTCCTCATAATGCAGCTGCTCCATCCCCTAAATTCCTGTTGTACAATTTATGTGCTCGCATGAAACACGAGTGCTTAAATGCAGACACAATTCAGTCTCTCAGTAGCTACATTTCCCAGCTGTCTGTCACAAGGCAGAGCTGGCTGCCCAGTTAAAACAGCCAGAGTGATCACAGCATAACTCTTTTTTGAGCACCTTCTATCTGACCTTTTGTAAAGCTGTAGCAAGCAAATTCCAAGAACGCTTGTGGGATGAATGGCAGCAGCTTTCTCTGTGGGTGGAGACTGGCCAATTCACAGCCATCCCTATGGATGTTCAGCTTTTTCTTGGCCGGAAACCAACTGTTACAAAGGGCCAGCTCCTCACTAGTTGCATGTGGAGTTTCTGGTCACTTGGGTTACAGTGCTGGCCAGACACCCATTTGTACTTTTTGTGGTGATTCTTGCTGGTCTCAGTCCCGACCAAGTAAAGTAACTTCTACTTCTTGGTAGTTAGCACCCTTGCTGTATGTGACGGGATAGCCATGGTGAGAACGTGGTCAGCTGCAGGGCAGATACATGTAGCAGCCAAACTTGGAGGCACTTGCACTGATTTTGTCCAGGACCCTGATGCCCTCTATCTTGAGAAGTGGATCTTTAGAGGAAGTTGATGCTGCAGGCAGCATCTGTCTGTTCACTAGTCCCTGGAAAGGGTGGAAGTTAGCTTCCAGTGGTGTGGTTATGACAAAACTGGTTCTTATATGTTATCATTCTTGACTTCTGGCAGCTTATTGTATATTAAGATGTCTTGGTTCATTGAAAATAATGCAAATATTTTTTTAATCAATCAATTTTAATAAATTGATGAGTTATTTCTTTCATGGATGACTGAGTTGCTCTTCTTGGGAATCCATGTTGAACAAAGATCCTTTTCTCAGTTTTAGATCCTGTAACTGATTTGACAGAATAGCAAAGGGAAGGCTGAAATGTTAAATCTTATTATATTAGTAGGAATGAAAGGGTGCAAAAGAAAAGATAGCTAAGACTAACACTTGGTGTAACTAAACACGTATGACTAGTCTGGTAAGCAGAAGACTGCAAATGGAAATTTGCTGTATTTTTTCTCTTTTAGAAAAGTAAAGATTTAAAGAATGGAATGAGAGCAAGTATTGCTTTTAGATATGAATACAAATCACAGAATGTGTCCACCTGCTCTCACCTAATTACTGATTTTGCCATATTCATGTGCGAACAGTGTGAGCTACAATGTTTTGCATTGCAGTGACCCAAATTGTGTAAGGCATGGGGCACATCTTCTCTATGAGATTCTATAAACACAGTGCTATGAAACCTGCAGCATCTTTTCTAGATGCATTCTGAATTGGAGTGTCTTCCTGTGTCTTAAAAAGGATAGTACTCCCCAGAGTCAATCTCCCATGTCTCTAGCTGCTACATTCTCCCTGCCAAGAATGTAACCTCGTTCAGCCTTTGCACCAAATGGTGTCCTGGAAGCTTTGTAGGTCAAACTAAGAAATGACTACATACCAGAATAAACTCTCACAGAAAACTAGTGAAGAATAAACACATACACAGTTGGTTTACCCCTGATCTCTCATCTTTTGTTCTCAAAACACCTTCTATATCTTAGGATATAAAACTGTCACTATAAACTGTAGACTCAGCATAGTTATTATAATGAATGATAATTTCCCTTCTCACAAATTCTCACTATTTCACACTAGCAATTATCTATCTCTTTTCCTGAACAGAAAGAGACCAGCTGCTTTTTCTCTTGGATGCTTTACCAATGCCTATTGAAGTCAATGCAGTCAAAGCTGTACTCAAAGAGGAGTTTTGATCTTGCAGGGTTTATCTTTTTTTCAATTCTCATGTTTTATCTAATAAAAACTACTATGTTGGTGTACGAACTCAGAATAATTTGCAGCTACAGCGATGCTAATGCTGTAAAGAATAAGAGTGACTCAGGGCAATTGCTCCCTCTGCTGTGTAATCCTCCTGCCAGAAGCTCTGCACACGCAGTAGTCGTTCAGCTTTGCTTTTCCTGTGACACAGTTGTGTTGCTGGGTGTTGGTGCCTTGTGCCTAGTAGAAATTTTGACAAACCCTCAATCCCTGGACTTTCAATACCAGAACACTAATTTTTTAGTCACAACAGTTAAAAAATAATCACATTTTTATATTTGTAAATATTAGCATAACAATAAAAAATGTTAACAATAAAATAACTGTAAAATATTTTGAATTCTGCAAGGTTCATTCAAAGATTCATTTATGACTCTTAAATACAGCATTTCTAGGATTTTGGTTTTATGAAGCAGCAGTACACAGAAATTTTTGATTTACATGAAAACGGAAAAATACAGTACTTTCAGTGCTTTCAGATTTTCATGTACAGAAAATACACTGCTCCTTGAGAACCTTCCATATAGCATAGATAGTGTTAATAAAATCCCTAATTTGTATTTATGCAGCATAGATAGAGCTAATAGGCTAATCACTCCTTAGTGGCGGTGGGTTTTGGGTTTGGGTATTTTTAGCTTTTAGTGTTTTTATTTAGTTATATTTCTTCTGGGAAAATTTGGTTTTTAAGGAACAGACAAGGATCTCAATATTGTTAATGTTATTCCTGTGGTAGACAAGATGTTTCAAAAGAGAAATAGCATCTCCTGGAAAGTCATGCAGCAACCACCTGATCTCTTGAAGACTGTTTTCTGGGCAGATGCCCAAGGAAGAATACTCAGCTCTTGCAAGTTCCTTGCCTGGTACTTGTGAACTGCATCGTCACAGGGGAGTGCAGCTTCAGAATGCTGGGGTTCCATGTATGCTTCAGATGCATCTAACATACAAAGAGCCACAAAACTCTGAAGTAGAGACTTGTTCTCACTACTGTAAAGCCCACCAGTGTGTCCTGAGCAATCATATACCATTAGATGGCTCTCAAATGATAGAGAACACTTGCAACATTGAGTCATAGAATATTTTGGGTTGGAATGGTCCTTAAAAGATCATATTGTCAACACCCTTGCACTGAGCAGGGACATCAACTAGAAGAGGTTACTCAGAGCTGCATCCAACCTGACCTTGAATGTCTCCAGGAATGGGGCATCTACTACCTCTGTGAGTAACCTGTGCCTGTGTTTCACCACCTTCTTCATAAAAAATTTCTTCCTTATGTCTATTCTAAATCTACCCTCTTTTAATTTAAAAAAACATTATCTCTTGTCCTACAACAGGACTTACTAAAAAGTCTGTCCCCATCTTTCTCGTAAGCCCCCTATAACCACTGGAAGGCCACAATAAGGTCTTCCCATAGCCTTCTCTTCTCCGGGCTGAACAACCCCAACTCTCAGCCTTTCCTCACAGGAGAGATACTTTATCCTTCCAGTCATTTTTGTGCCCCTTCTCTGGACCCACTCCAACAGGTCAATGTCTTTCCTGTGCCGTGGACCCCAGAGTGGATTCAGTGTTCCACGTGGAATCTCACTGGAGCAGGGCAGAGTGGCAAAATCAACCCCTCAGCCTGCTGGCTACACTGCCTTTGGTGCAGCCTGGGATATGTTTGGCTTTCTGGACTGCAGGTGAATGTTGTCAGTTCATGTGCAGCCTCTCATCCACCAGCACCCTCAATTCCTTTTCCTTCTCAGCTACTCTCAATTCCTTCATCCCCCAGTCTGTATTGATACCGGGGGTTGCCTCAACTCAGGTGCAGCACCTTGCTCTTGGTTTCATGAGGTTCTCATGCACCTACTTCTTGAGTTTGTCCAGGTCCCTCTGGATGGCATCCTGTCCATCAGGCATGTCACCCACACCACTCAGCTTGGTGTCATCTGCAAACTTGCTGAAGGTGCACTCAATGCCACTGTCTATGTCATTGATGAAGATATGAAACAGTGCTCATCCCAGTTGTCTGAGGGACACCACTTGTCACTGATCTCCATCTGGACATTGAGCCATTGTCCACTTCAGCCAATTCCTCATCTGACAAACCGTCCATCCATCAAATCCATACCTCTCCAAATTAGAGAGAAGGGTGTTGTGAGGGACTGTGTCAAAGGCCTTACAGACGTCCAGATAACATCCATAGCTCTTCCCTTGTCCACTGATGCAGTCTCTTCATCACAGAAGGTCACTGGCTCACTTGTCTTCTTGTTGACAGATTTCCAGTTTCCACTGCAGGCTGGGAACTCCTCACAGGTGTATGAGCACAGCATATTTATCATGGTGTTCTACTCAGCTTATGATCATAATGGGATCTGGAATGGGAGAAGGTATTGCTGCTGGTTTTTGATCTGTTTTAAATACATCAATGCCTGTCTTTGAAGTTAATGCCTTTAAAATCATAGTGTAATACAGCTTCACTGGAATATCTTCTTCCACAAGCCGCAGCTGGTTACTTTGAAAGTTTAAGAGCAGGCTCCTCTCACATGCACAGGAAGTAGGACTACCTTATTCTTATGCCTTTCCCTAGGCATCCATCTTTGGTCTCTGTTCACAGCAGCATGGACAGCAAGATGAGTTCCTTACATGCCTCTGTTCAGGCTGAGTGTTCCAGAGCTGAGTCTGCTCTGGGATTCCACATTCAGTGACTATGAGGTAGTGTAGGAGACAAGTTATTGGGCTAGACTGGCCTTTAGTCTGACCCAGAACAGTTCTTGTATCTTCCATCTCTGTTCTCTTTGTGGGGTGAACTTTGCAGAGTACCTTGTGGGTCAGCCAAAGGCTAGCCAAAGGTGTAGCCAAAGAAGAGAAATGTTTTATTTCAAGACCTGTCTCAATGAACCTTTTATTTGTAGTCACCAGACATTTGGCTTTTTTATTTCCATTAACATGGCTGTAGTATTTCCATCTGGCTTTTCCAGGCATGAAAGGTTTACCCAGAGGTAAACCTTTACCAGATTGTATCCGTGACAACAAGTAAAGATCCGCTGTCTGTTTCTATTCACCTCCTCCATTGTATTGCTGGAGTTTTTACATTCTATGGACTGAAAATTAAACAAATACTGAATTGAGTCCACTGATAACAAAAAATGATCTCACAAAGACAGGCGCTGAGGATATGTGTACTTGAATATGTGATTAGCAAACAGACCTGTGATATCAGCCCAAGGAGACACTTAACTTGTACGTGGTTTGAGTTTTCTGCATTTTTGCTTGGTATCATGCTGTGTTTGCTGGAAATGTGGAAAGTGCAGATGAAGAAAAATGTAAAGATCAGCTAGTGAAAACACTAACCCATGTTATTTTCTTTTCGATTTAGAGTGGTAAAATTACGTGCCAAAGTAGTTGAAGGGCTATTTCTGCCCAATTTATAAACTAAAATCTGATATAAAAACTCCTTTATGGTAGTATCTGCTTCTTTCTGTTTCTGAATAACCTTTAAGAGTGCAGTGAGTTCAGAACTGACATAAACTTAGCTAGATGTCAACGTTATGCGGATATTTCATACTCTGACACTCTGGGAGTACAAGGTTGTGATGGCTTAAAAACTTGAATCTGGAACACTGCTGAATGCTTATGTGCATGTAAAAATACATACAGGGAGGTGTCAGCCAGTGCACACTAATGCATGGAACAATCCATAGCCATTGATTAAAGTTATGTGGAAATAGTGTGTTCCAGTGTTTGCCCACCATCACGCTAAACTTTTCTTACGTTTAAATGGAGCTGCC